>OX381611.1:2465140-3697710 GCA_947459985.1 Diloba caeruleocephala | reverse complement strand
CTTGGCAGGTAGGTTGGCAATCGCAGTTGAGTTGTAATTAATGTACTCGAAGGATGCTGCTACCCATCCTCCAGGTAATCCCATAGTCATTTTTTACGACACCCACGGGATGGGATGGGGCAGTGCTATTTTTAGCCGGCACCACACAGCCTTTGAACGAAAATAATATCTATCACGCACTTAATAGTATTTAAACAGAAAAAGTAAAACGCCAATAAATCTTCTCATTTTATTTGAGAACATGATTAACATTCTAAGTTCTACTCATCATAACAGCCATAGATGTCCAATACTGAACAAAGGCCTCCTCCATGTCTTTTCACAATAACTGTATCGTTATTTTGTAGGGAATTTGCCAATGCAAATTCTCTACCACGCATGGCCGGGTTGGTGAGCGCAGTATTGATATTGTTTCACAGAAGGGACGCTACTGCCCATCTCTAAGAGTCCCTTAGTCGCCTTTCACGACCTCCACGGGAGGAAATGAAATGGTCCTATATTCTTAATCCGGACACCACACGGATTTTCTATTATTACATGTTTTTTATTTTTTAAGCGATATTTATGTGGTGGGTACAGTTTTCAGACGTACATCTCAATTGCTGAATACACAATATTTTCTTCTTGCCAGATCAACAGACACTCGACCTAATTAACCAATCGTAACCTAATTTGGAAAGCGCGATTACAAGAACACACTCGTACAATCAAACGAACGAATGAGTGAGTAATTATCTCACAACACCTTCACGTTTGAACTGAAATGCAAGTCAAGCGATGAATGTGCGACGGCGTAAACACGCGTACGTACTAACCCGATTAGATTCCCCTTTTCTCATACCCCCGCATTGGAACCCCACGCACCCCGGACATGCAACCGCGCTAATAACGAACACTCGACTTGTAATTTCCCATTTGTTTCTATTTACAACTTGTGAAGTGTTGTGCTGTTGAATTATATTTTTATGGATTGTTGCGGTGGGAAAGGGTTTTGATTTTGTATTTTGTGAAAGGATTTATAGGGGTCTATAAGAAGGAGACTGGCAACCGCCCATACAATGCATGTCCCGAATTTTGTTGGTCCGTTACATTTCACAAACTGGTATGGTGTGATAGGATATTTTATGACTCTAGTGTGATCATACGAGGACCTGGAGCCTCCCTTACGTGCCGAAGATGACTGCTCCAGTGGTTTTAGCCGGTAGGAGTCCGGCATACCCCTTCGTCCTTCCCCGGGGCGAAGGAAGTTCATGAAGAATTTCCACTGGGCACCAATAAAAAAAAATGGCCCACAACCTATCCCCATGTCCTTTTGTTGTCTGGTGCAAGTCTAATTGTGTATTAATTAGTATATGATATTAAGTGATATCTAAGTTAATTTTAATCGCTGAATTACTCGATTGTATTTTTTTATTGTACTAATAGTGTAAGGTTTCAGATAAAAACCAGACTGGCACTTGTGTCAGGCATGAAACTGATCTGGACACCTATTTCGTCCAACCGTTAGACACATATAATTAGCTAGCTAAATTACATTTACGTTAAATATATCTGATCTTGTTTTTTTTAATATTTTCAGTTTTTTTGTCTCTGTGTTGAACATCGTCATCTCAGCCAAAAACTTCCAGTGCTGGACATAAGGTCTCCCCCAAAGATCACCATAATGACCGGCCTGGGTCAGTGTTGACTTGACAGTAGAGTTATTCTGATGCACCGAAAATAGATTGATAGCTTTTGTTGAGCACTGGCAGCCAGTGTGACATAATTTTAATAACTTACTTATATAGTTGTACATACATTAATTAATCGAGTAAATCGAGTTATTTTTGTAATTATGATGGATATAGCTATAAACAATAGCTGCATAAATTAACGAATAAACAAGTGAATAATGTGATCATCATGATCATATCAGCCGAAGAACGTCCACGGCTGAACAAGGTTGAGTCCATAGAGTTCCACAATGATATCATTATTTGCGGGGAATTTGCCTTAACTCATCATGCTTGGTAGGTGGGTTGGTGAGCGCAGTATGCCTATTGTTTCACAAAAGGGACGCTGCTGCCCATCCTTCTGATATTCAGTCCCTTACGGCGTATACTGAAACGCCAGTTAATATTAAGTCACGCTTTAACTATTCGAGAAGCTTTTTAACTGTTTTTGGTAGGAAACCGGGTTAAAGCGGGGACTTAATATTAACTGGCGTTTAAATATTCGGCCGTACATCGCCTTTTACGATATCCACGGGTAGAAATGGAGTTGTGATATATTCTTAATCAGACACCACACGAACTGAATAATGTAAACTGCATAGAATTAAATTATGTATATATTTCTGTTGAAGTTTTCTGTTTCAGAGGGATTAGAATTGCATGTGGCACTAGAATTAAGTCCAAAACCATTTAGACCAACCCGCAGCTCAGAGATCATAACAAAAACCATACATTTAACAAAACGGTTAAAACGATATAACGCAAAAACGTCGTAAACAAAGACAGCTATTGAAACACTAAACCGTTTTGGCAGTAAACGGCAGGCTTTGAAAGAGGTTTCGACAAAAGTCGATTCCCTGAAAGCCGCTATACCGAACCACGTCACGTTTACCGGTAACGCGGCTCCGATAAATGATTATTGCTATGGTGAACCGGCCGGTTTCTAAACCACTGAAACCTTACGGTCCTATTTGGCGGACGCGAGTTGGGTTCGATAGTTATGGACGTCGGATTCTGGATGTGGTTCAGCTATAGTTTTGAGTATTTGGTAGTAAAAACAAAACTGTACGCTTTTCTTTCTTTTTTAACATATTTCCTTGAATAATCTTCAACCATATTAGCCAAAAGATGTCCACTGGAGGCAAGGGCCTCCCCCATAAATTTACACAATTGTGTCGTTATTTTGGGAGGAACTTGCCAGAATACTCTCCAGGATTGGCAGTGTATAAGGACTTCCCCACGCCAAATAAAGGCGGGATGGTTAGCGCAGTATGACTACTGGGTACAGAAGGAACGTTGCTGCCCATGCTTCTAGTTTAGAGTCCATGGGAGGAAATGGAGTAGTGTGGGTCCTAATGCGGACACAATACGGAACCTCCTCGAAAAGAAATACGATATAATATTGCTTTTGATGATGTTTTTATTTGTAGCTCAGCAATTTTTTTTTTTTTTTTAATTCTTTATAAACTGCCCCCGTCTCGGGGAAGGGCGAAGGAGCATGGCCGGATTCCTACCGGCCAAAACCACTGGAGCCAATATGACCATCTTCAGTACCAAAGGGCAACCCCTGGTCCCACATATGATCACACAAGAGCCGCCCACTGGTGCCACGCCTAAAGGCATATCTCGGAGGAAGTGACGTCCTTCCCCGAAGCCTGACTGTGCGCTGTGCTGAACTGCGCACACGGAGATCCCATATATCTACATAAACCGCGATCTTATCATAACAGGACCTACAAGCCGTTTCTCATATCTTCATTAAACAGCCAGCTCTTGAAAAGGTTTCCAGATATTCACACACATGCAAAAAAGTCTGAAAACAAAGCCGCTTCCATTCGCAGTATCAAAAGCTTTTCGATATAGTCCAACACACGGACAAAAAAATCGTCACATAGCGTTTACCTTTATGTTAATAAGGCTCAGTTTACGACCAGCGAGATATTGCACATATTTGTGACATATATAGATTTTGCACTCTTTCCGTTTTTGGATTCAGGGACTGGGAAAGGGCAACAGTAAAGGAAAAATGTGAGTTAATTGGACATCCTCATCTTAAAAGTAAAAGTACGTCCACTGTTGGACAAAGGTTTCCCCTATCGATTGCCACAATTGTGTGTGTGTGTGTCGGCATTTTGGGGGGAATTTGCCAAAACCCACCACGCTTGACAGGTGGGTTGGTGGCGCATTAACGCTACTGTTTCACAGAAGGGACGCTGCAGCCCATCCCTCTGGTTAAGTCACAAAGGTCATAAGGTCACTTTGTCGCCATAATAAGAGAATATGTATTTTATCATCTAAGGTCACTTTGTCGCCATAATAAGATAATATGTATTTGAGGTGCTTGCAAGCAAGATTCTTGTTTCATCATTTTAAAATACTGTTGTGAAGACATGAAACTCAATTAATTCGTTATGCACAACACTTGTCATTAATGTACTGTAGCATGTACTTATTGAAGCGCAAAATATATTAAATTTGTATTTCACTGGTGGTGGTTACTTATTTGTACTAAAGTAAGTGTATAAGTACTCATGTTTGAGAGTGTTTGCCTAATGTCTGAGATTAAATGCAAATGTAATAAAGTAACATGTAACAGGTTCGGTAATAATAAATACTATCTACTTATGCTAAGATAGTATTTAGACTTAGTCATACTTTTTCACTGATGGTAGGTTTCACCCATTCCGGGGAAGGGCGAAGGGGTATGCCGGACTCCTACCGGCTAAAACCACTGGAGTGGTCATCTTCGGCACCTAAGGGAGGCTCCAGGTCCTCGTATGATCACACTAGAGCCGCCCACTGGTGCCACGCCTATAGGCTCATCTCGGAGAGGGTGACTGTAAAACGGTTACCCCCCCGGGGGCTTGTAAAGGACCCCCCAAAGCGTCCCACTGCAGTGCGTGACCACATGCGTGCTACCTTCTTCTCTTGGATCACTCGGTGTGGGCACGTAGATTCCCCAATCTACGCACCCGAACTAATATTGTACGTACATTCAATACTAATAATAGATTTATGATTTATAATTATAAATAATACGGCTGCCGTGTGGTGCCGGCTAAGAATACCACCACCCCATCACATCCCATGGGTGTCGTAAACGGCGACTATGGGATTAGCCGAAAGATGGGCAGCAGCGTCCTTAGAGTACAATTATAATACAACTGCGATCGCCAAGCGTGGCGATTATGGCAAAACCCCCCAATAAGCGCACATAACAAAACTCATATCGGTCGTTGTGGCAATCTTTGGGGGAGGCTTCTGTCCAGCAATGGACGTTTTTTGGCTAAAATGATGATGATGATGATGAATTATAAATAAATGCAGCTGACACTTTGTGTTGTGTTTAATGTTTATATTTCATTACGAAATCAAGGCGAAAATCCCACTCATTAAAAAAATATTTATTACATTGTTTGTTCATTTTAATCTGCTCATTACTCCTCAGCCAATTTACTGCTTTATGCTCACTCATCCCTCAACATTTAATTACGAAAGCCTTCAAGTATTAGACTGACAGCGCTGTACACTGACTAACTCGAGGCGACGGGAGCTCATGCATTACGAATACGTCATTCCTCTGTACAATTTTACGACCGACTTTTATTGAGTTCAGGGGAAATGACAGGTAAGTTATGGCATCTCATTATACATATGGCTACGGATATTTTTTTGTGTATGTTGAGGGAGTTTAGAAAGAAGATGGATTGATTTTATTGATTCTATTTGTTTGGTTTCAAAATCATAAGAAGCACCTAGGTTAAGGAATCACTTCTTCAAATACTTCTGTGTCGTGCAAATGATATAAATATAAGGTGAATTTTGTTGTTGCAGTTGTCCCCAAAACAAATAGCTTGCACACTTCAGCAACGGCCTAAACCAAGGTCCGTGTCCCGCAGGGGGCGCCCTGAGCGTAGTTGCTTAGATTATAATATTAATTTTAAACCTGGCTAACGAGGCCTTCGTTTGGCTTCGCCTAAATCGCCCTGTTAAGCAGCCACATTTGAAGTGTCTTCACGAACAGAAAAAAATTGCTAACAATATTTCAACATTTTATGACACTTAAGCCATAATTTATTAGTACAAAGCAACTAGTGAAAGGGCATAATCACACAAAAATAAATAATTATTTTCTTTAATATGTAATAATAAACAAAACTATATATAATTTAGACTTTAGATTAGATTTAGTTGACGGCATGGTTGGTGCAGTGGGTGATACAGTCAGCTGCTGCGCTCCGGGTCGTGGATTCGATTCCCGCACGAAACAAATATTTGTATGATCTGCAGGTTGTTGTTCCGGGTCTGGGTGTATGTGGAATTCATGTCTGTAAACGCACCCACAACACAGGGGAAACGCTAGTGTGGGGCAAAGTAAAAAAAAACAAAATTGGATACTGAATAAATAAAAATAACTCGTCTTTTATAGACGAACAAGAAAGAACGCTTGAATTTAATAAATTCACAAAACTGATTGATTCCTTTGACGGTTCCAATCAAGTGGTAAAATATTACCTAATTCTCAACAGAAACGACACAAATTCTCGTTAGATGTTCTACAAAAATGAACTAGGAATCGTGAAATAAAATGAAAAGCAAAACCTAAAATAAAAGACTGGTTGATGTGGAAGCAATAGGAAGGATAACGAACACAAAATAATGGAGTCGTCGCTTGAATATAGTTTATGAATAATGAGAGTTCCGTATATAATGGTTATTGCGTCACCACGTCCAAATGGAAATTAATAAATTACTGTCTTCTGTTTAATCATTTGTAAAAAAAGAGAAAGTGAAAGAAAGAAAAAGAGTTCAAAAAAGAGAAGGTTTTCAATTCAATGCGTATCTTGTTTAACTTTTATTTTACATTGCAGTTGAATTTAAATTTAATAATTGTTCTGTTCTTCACTTTCTTCTACCCACAAAAAAGTTGTTGGTATGAATTTAATTCGGTGGAAATCAAAAGATCTACCCATGATTTTTTCAGCATTGTACTCTTCTATGCCTCTATAATTTTACCCTGTCAAAAGAAAATTATTGTAACATTTAATAACGATTTTTACGTTTACATTGTAGCTAGTACTTTTTTTTATGTGTCCAGTGGAAATTCTTCATGAACTTCCTTCGCCCCGGTAAAGGGCGAAGGAGTATGCTGGACTCCTACTGGCTAAAACCACTGGAGCGGTCATCTTCGGCACCTAAGGGAAGCTCCAGGTCCTCGTATGATCACACTAAAGCCGCCCACTGGTGCCACGCCTAAAGGCTCATCTCGGAGAGGGTTTCTGTGAAGCGGTCACCCTCCCGGGGATTGTAAAGAATCCCCCAAAGCGTCCCACGGCAGTGCGTGACCACATGCGTGCTACCGTCTTCTCTTCGGTCGCTCGGCTTTGTAAAATCACACTGGCTCTAGCTGCCCATTGGTGCCCCGCCTTTAGGCACGTCTCGGAGGGGATAAAGGACTGTAAAGCGGTCATCCCCTCTAACGGAGGGCAGGCGGCTGTAAAACGGCCGCTCCCCAGGCACTTGAGAGGACTGTAAAGGATCCCCCCCAAGCCTCGCTGTGCGCTATGCTGTGCACAAGGCGGCACATGACCACGTGCACGCCGCTGACTTGTCGGGGGATTATAGCCAGTCCTAGTATCGACATTTAACAAAATTTGATGCAGATTTTACACACCATTTACTACTTAATCTTAAACATTTGTATAATAAAGCCTTTATTTCCAATCCAAAAAGACAACTACAAAAATGGAAAAACAAAAATATTTTTACATAAAAGTTACTGTACCTTAGTTTTCCACAATAAACACATTCACTTGATCCATCACGAAGGCGATTAAATATCTTATCAGTTGTCTCAGGTAAAATTTAGCACTATTCTGAGTACTAGTAAGAACTGTATTACGGTAGTATACATCGCTTATCACAAAAATCCCAATGTTTTAAAGCTTTTATCAGCATAACACTACTTCAACTAATTAAACAAATTACATGTGACAGACAAAAAATAATAGCGACGTACAACAAATAAAACATCCGCTTATAACAGTGGCAAAACATGGCCGTACTCAAGTTTTATCAGCTGTGAATTTCTCTCATAAATATTCGATTGGGCGCCGTGCCCCGGGCTTGGGACGTCCCACTTTGTAATATTGAGATTCATAATTTGACCCGCAACTAACTTAGCGATCCACTGAATTCCTGAAACACTAATAAGCCAATGTAAATAGAGCTTACACGTAGTTTTAATGTTTGTGTTGTTTAAGACATTTGAAGGAGTTATGCAATTTTTAACGGGGATATCAGAGGGCCATTTCTCGTAATTTAACCAGGCGCCAGGGTCACAACCGTCTCGGTGCCCGTCTCCAATAGGCTTGAGCCCCCTGTCATCGTTACATGGTGGGGGCCTCGGGGGTCGTGAGCGTGCATACTGGGGAATCTTCGCCCTTCCCCGGGGCGAAGGAAGTTCATAAAGAATTTCCACTGGGCACCAATAAAAAAAGGTACAATATTAGTTAATAATAAGTAAACCAAGTACATTCTCCGTACGGCATGCAAACTATCGTAATTAATACTTAGTCACTTGTTAATAATTTATTTATTTCCATAGATTGGTTCTTAATGTTGTATATATACGTACGATAGAGAATTTTATGACAAATTTATTTGAAAACAGCATCCACTGCCGAACTAGGTTAAAATTAAAATTGAATTCTATAATTATGATATAAATTATTTGCCTATGTTTAATATAATGACTGCAATTTACATTCTAATATTTTCTTAATATTTTGACATTATTAAATTAATTATTCATAAATTATAAATGTGCGAGCATCAAGTAGCCGTTAATGTTAGCATCATGTTGCCGTTAATGTTATATATTTAGTACCTATACTTTGCCTTTTGCCTGGTAGTATCGGTCTGTCATGCTCACTAAAATGTCTTGCTGGCGGTGGCGTTGTGTATCGGATCGTTCGGTTCCCTACAATATGGTTGAGCTAAGCGATGCTGATGCATGCGTCATGCTCGTGAATGGGTGCCGTCTATTGGGACTGGTCAGCCTTTAACTGCCATGGCGAATAATAATTATATTACATTAGTATGTTTTTTTATACATTTGCCTACATAATGCTCGTTACACGTTTTACCATAATTTGTATCAATCAACATTGTAATCTCAATTATTTTAAAAGAGTATCTATGGAGTTTCTTGCCGGCTCTTCGCCATAGATCAACTATTTGGAACCGTGCAACTTAGATTCTGACGTTTCATAAGTGCCAATATTTGGTTTATTTGAAATAAAAATATTTGACTTTGACTTTGACTTTGAAAACCTGTATTTCAGCATTTGGCGCCACTCCCCGCAGGAATTATATTTTCAACTAGCGTTTTTAATATATTCACATATGTACGTACTAGCAAATACTTAAATTAATCTATACAAATAAATAAAATTGAAGTGTCTGTTTGTAACGTCAAAATAACAGCTTTTTACTAAATGCATATGAAAGTATATACGGTACATATAACAAAAAAACAACTAATTTTTTTTGTCTGTCTGTCGGTCTGTCTGTCTGTTTGTTCCGGGTAATCTCCGAAACGGCTGGACCGATTTTGACGGGATTTTCACTGGCAGGTAGCTGATGTTATAAAGAATAACTTAGGCTACTTTTATTTTAGAAAAATAATTAGGGTTCCGCGCAAAAAAAATAAAACCCTTGAAATCCAATATGTGGTGTATTCTATGTCAAGTGTCTATGTCGAAGTACTCTAAATCTCTTTTTAAATTACACGCGGGTGAAACCGCGGGTCCCAGCTAGTTAATTATAAAATAAAACAGTGCTTAGGTGTGTATGGCGAACCTCTCTTTGTGTATGATGCTTACGTGGGGACATGGGTCCATGTGTTATAATCGTACCCATTGCACTATTAATATTGCATTCATAAGCTTTTTCCTGCACTTTTTACTATCGCTGTGCTGTCACTGGTCAAATAATAGCAAATACTAGACTAGTTTGAAGATATTTTACAAAGGATTTCAGCTTCATCTATACAAATAAATAAAATTGAAGTGTCTGTTTGTAATGTCAAAATAACAGCTTTTTACTAAATGCATATGAAAGTATATACGGTACCTATAACAAAAAAAAACATTTTTAAATTTTATGTCTGTCTGTCTGTTTGTTCCGGGTAATCTCCGAAACGGATGGACCGATTTTGACGGGACTTTCACTGGCAGATAGCTGATGTTATAAGGAATAACTTAAGCTTTTATTTTAGAAAAATCATTAGGGTTCCGCGCAAAAAATAAAAAACCCTTGAAATCCAATATATATATTCTATGTCCAGTGTCTATGTCGAAGTACTCTAAGTTTCTTTTAAATAAAACGCGGGTGAAACCGCGGGTCCCAGCTAGTAGTTCAAATAAAATTCATAATTAAATGACTTCCCTATGCAAATTCTAATCTTTCAAAGAAATCAAATTTTAGAATCAATCTGGCCTTAGGTAACATTTGTCGACATGAAACTTTTACCGACGTGTACTATGCGAACCCTTCTGATCAGCTAACTAAAGCAAGCCAGAGTTCAATAACTTCTGCACCCACACCAGGCAAACAATATAGATAAACTGGAGACGAGAACCTCACTGACTCTCCCGGGCATTTAGGTACGCAGTATTACTACTCACCAAGTTACCAACAATTCTAGTTGCTGCTAATGGTCACCCTGTGGTTTGTATGCTCTTAATTTTATGAAGTATCAAAGACTTTCGAATAGAAATATCCCTTTAAGTTCAGATTATCCCGCAATGCGTACGCAATCACTTTTATTTTTAGTTTTACTAAGAGCGTAGGTGTCAAAACCAGTTTGATCGTGTTCAGTTTTCCAAATGTAAAGGAAAAGTCTTCTATAAAGGTTATATTCCTATTAAAAGTTTATTCGAAATAACTTCAATGTTTTGCAAAATTGGCCTCTCGAAATTGCCTCTCAGACAGATCGTAATAGGCGACATTCTGGGACCTGACAATCGCGATACGTACTTAGCAAATAGTTTCGCGAGTCAAAGCTTGTGGGGTGATGAACTCATACCTGCTCGAAACTGGCTTAGCTCAAGCGGTGAGTGCTGAGCGGAGCGAAGTTCAACTTGTTAGTTGAGGTTTAAACGAATTTACGCTGATGGTGGAATGTTTTAGCTCTTTATGTGGAGTGCTTTAATCACTAAAATTACCTTTCATTAAAGTGAGAAGTTCATACTATCATAGTATGAAGATGTCGTTATTATTTTACATTTTAATTGTTATATACTGTAAGATCTCTAAAAGGAAGACTATAACTTGTTAAATAATCACATATTTCTAAGTTAAGGTAATTTCTGAAACTTATATTAATGATAGTTGATTTTACTTTTAACCTATTGAATATTGCTTAGCACGAAAAATGATCAATGTTCGTACTTGATATGAGGATTGATCTTCATAAAATACATATTATAATAGTAAAGTGGGTGGGTGTATTGTGTGTCGAATTTATGTGGAAACGCACCCACTATACAGGAGAAAGCCAAGGGTGGAGCAAAGTAAAAAAATAAATAAAGGTCCAACTATCTAAGCTTCATTTATCAAAGAAACGAAACACGCTCGTAAATACATAATCATTACTCAAAACTCACACAATAAAGCATAACCACAACAGAAATTTGTCAAGCGATAAAAACAAAAAGTAAGCCATCAAGAGTGGCTCGGAAGCACCACCTAGGAGGCGTGACTGGCCAATTTGGTGGAGGAGTCTCGAGGGCCCAAGAGTAATGCCTCTGACGTCCACATAAGCACCATGAAATTTATCGACCTTACGTGCCGGACGACCAAAATAAAAACAAACTCGCCAAGTGTCAAAGTTCGTTTTGGAGCTTCCAGCGGTTTTTATATTCAATTACTGCGGGCGCTGGAAAATGTTGGAAGTGTACCGAATTCCTACATTTGGGTAAGTATCATTTACATATGGAATTTATAGCAGTGAATGTAGGTGGACTGCAAATATAGTAACGTGTCATCTGGTGTAAAAATAACTATTAGAAACAATTGATTTGAATTGATGGTTCAGATTCACTTGTTTTTTTTTTTGTATGCTACCGAATAATATTGAATCTCCGACATGGTGATCGGGAACTTTTTGTACCTAAATACTTTTGTAATATCTTTTTTCCTTTCGTATATTATTTAACCATTCGTATATTATTAAGCCGTGTGATACCGGCTAAGAATGCCACCACCCCATCTCATCCCGTGGGTCGTAAAAGGCAACTATGGGATTAGCCGAAGGATGGGCAGCAGCATCGTTCGAGTACAATTATAACAACTGCGATCGCCAACCCGTTTGCCAAGCGTGGCAATTATGGCAAAACCTCCCAATGAGCACGTAATCTTTGGGGGAGGCTTCTGTCCAGCAGTGGACATTTTTCGGCTGAAATGATGAAAAAATGATGATATTGCTCACATATAGGTGTGCATTGAAGACACGGACACGACGAGACAAATTACTATACATTGGTAGTTTTATTCAATTTAATACTATTGGCTTATACAATTAATTACTACCGTTCTAAAAAGCCACATCCCTTTTTCTTTCTTTCTCTCCCTTTTAAAGGTTTACTAGTTTAAAAACATGCAGGGCGCGTGACATCTTAGTTCAGTAGGCAGGTCAGCAATTTACCATAAGTATCGCATTAAAGGAAACTACGAAAAATAAGTCATCCATTTTCTATAAATTACTTTTACGACGTGCACAGCTGATAGATTCTTGTTTTTATGTCGTTCTCAGATCAACAGCAGCATAATATATCTAACGACGTAATATAAATTCATTGATACTTATTTTTAAGCTGGCTATGCAGTCATGTTTAAATCTAATATCAACCGAGTTTATGGATGACTGCTTCCTTTGTCCAGTGTCTGCAATTGCGGCGCCCGAGCATAATGTCAATTTTTTTATTTTTTTTCTTTATTAGGTTCACCGACGATAATTACAATAATACATGCTTAAATACAACATACATTAAACTACTTACAGCTAATAGCATTATTAATTACAGGTAAACACGACATGCTAAACAAACCAAAAAACAATAAAATCCAAAACAAAATAATGGTCATAATTTAGCACTTATACACAACTTTATAAAGCATAACAAAATAACACAAAACATGAAAAGTAAGAAGTAAGTCCACAAGCAGCAAAAGTAAAAACTGTCTAACTCTAACTCTAACCATCTTTATCTGTTTATCTGGGCCTAGTGTCTCCAACCAGTTTCTGCGACATTTCAATAGAGAGTCTGAGAAGACATCTATGGATCCTATGGATGTCTACTATTTTTTATCTAAGTGATTTTGATGTTTTAAGATTTGTTGTAGAAAAATCAATCATAATTCATGATGGAAGATTGTATAACGCCTCGTTTCTGTCAGTCATGAGTTCTAACTAATTTTCCCTTATTGATGATGTCAATTGTTTTTGTGCAACCTGCGCTCCGGGTCGTGGGTTCGATTCCCGCACGGAGCAAATATTTGTATGATCTGCAGGTAGTTGTTCCGGGTCTGGGTGTATTGTGTGTGGAATTCATGTCTGTAACCGCACCCACAACACAGGAGAAACGGTGGTGTGGGCAACGTTTAAAAAAAAAGAATCATCTATTTCAGCAATTTATTTTATTCTGGATTGAAGTTTGAAATAGTCAAGAAATTGAAAGATTTAGGTTGTAGGTTTTGGAAATATATATCACTAACTGGGACCCGCGGTTTCACCCGCGTGTAATTTAAAAGAAATTTAGAGTACTTCGACATAGACACTGACATAGAATATAAATGTTGGATTTCAAAGGTTTTATTTTTTTTGCGCGGAACCTCTAATTATTTTTCTAAAATAAAAGTAGCCTAAGTTATTCCTTATAACATCAGCTATCTGCCAGTGAGTCCCGTCAAAATCGGTCCAGCCGTTTCGGAGATTATCCGGAACAAACAGACAGACAGACAGACAAAAAATTTAAAAATAGTTTTTTTGTTATAGGTACCGTATATACTTTCATATGCATTTAGTAAAAAGCTGTTATTTTGAAATTACAAACAGACACTTCAATTTTATTTATTTGTATAGATTACAAGAAAATCCAGCTACTTGATTTAGATTGCGTACTTCATTTATTTCGATTTTGTAGTTACGATTTCTTTTCTATGTTGAACTAGTAAAAGTTAAACGCACTGGAAATACTAAAGAACCATATACTGTATTTACAAAAAGCTATTTTGTATTCGATCTTGAATCCGATTATGTTGGTTAGTAAACTGAAAAATCATAATTACATATCATTTCGGCCGAATTAAGTCCACTGCTGGACACAGGCCTCCCCCAAAGATCACCACACTGACCGATATGGGTGTGCTGTGGGCTCATTGGGGGGTTTTGCCATAATCGCCACGCTTGGCAGTCGGGTTGGCGATCGCAGTTGAGTTGTTAATTTACTTGAAGGACGTTGCTGCCCATCTTCCGGTCAATCCCTTAGTCGACCTTTACGACACCCACGGGAAGAGATGGGGTGGTGGTATTCTGAGCCTGTGGCCACACGGCAAATATACTATATTGTAGTTGACTAAAATCCCATATTCGAAAAAGAAAATAATAATACGAATATATAAAACAAAAGGATTGGATACAATCGTTTTTACATCCAAACTCATAAGCATAATGACTCCCAGTTTCCATGCAGAACGTATGAAGAGTAATCCGGAATAACTCGGGCAATAAAAGTTCCATTATCACTCTGCTATCGAACCCTTAAATTTTATATAGCACCATCCACCGGCTTATTATTTACTACTGTGCATGAAACGTCGCTTTTTATTTCAGCAATGTTCAGTAAACATGGGTATTGCTACGGCTTATGAAAGTTTTCATAGCGACTTTTATCGTGGCATACAATTTCATATTATTGATATATTTACACAAGCACTAATATGATGAAGGCTATAAAGTTGACTTAGACTTTATTAATTCTCTTTGAGAGCAAATTTCTAGAGCTGCGACATCGGAGTAGAAGAATTGAATATCCTAAGTAAGCACTTACCTAAGTTTGTTAAACTGTTTAGCATTCCCTAATGTATATATTGTATTTATAATTATGTAAACAATCGATTTTCATGATCATTATTAATGTCTGCTTCAGAATCAAACCTAAAATTAAGAATACAGATCTATTTCTTACGTTGTTTCGCTTACAAATTAATCATACATATATGACAAATATAAATTTTGCTGCAATAAAGTCGAAATCATATCTGCGTTGAGACTTGAGAGTAAAACCATGAAAATTCAAGATCACGCGGCATGTCGCTAGATGCGGACAGTCCGCCCCTTGCCTGCCCTCGGCCGCCCGGCTAGTGTAGCCAACCAACATATGCTGTAGAATTTATATGTTTCATGTTTAATTTTGAAGGTGTAGGTTTTTGTTCTTAGTATAGGAATGATTGTTTATTAGATGATCTGGAATAAGATTACGAAGACAAATAAAAATATATAGGAGAATAGATATATAAGAGAAATAAAAGTAAATTCGTTTTACATAGTAATGTGTTAGGTTTTCGCGAGTATGCAAAGTGTTCGAAACGTCAGGATAGAATCCGTTGTAAAAGTGTTTTATCATAATATATTCGTTTTGCTCAGTTTTTATTAATAATGTGCACTGCAAATACATATACAAGGGAATTACCGAATGTAGCCGCAGTCGCGGATTTTTAAATGGTTCAAGGCTAAGAATACCATCACCCTATCTCATCCCGTGGGTGTCGTAAAAGGCGACTACGGGATTAGCCGGAGGATGGACAGCAGCGTCCTTCCAGCGATAGAATCCGATTAAAAGTGTTTTATTATAATATATTTGTTTTGCTCAGTTTTTATTAATAATGTAATGTTTTGATTAAAACAATATTTTTATAATAAAAGCTAATACTTTGCTACAACTCAACTGCGATCGCCAACCCGTCTGCCAAACGTGGCGATTATGGCAAAACCTCCCAATGAGCCCACAACACACCCACATCGGTCATTGTGGTAATCTTTGGGGGAGGCCTGTGTCCAGTAGTGGACTTCACTCGGCCGAAATGATGAATACTTTGTATCCGTTTTCGAAATATAATATTAGGATGCACTATAAAAAAAGAAACGAAATTGTTGACAGATAGAAATCAAAAATCATCTTAATATGATGAAGAAAAGTATTATTTATGTCTAAAATCAGGACCTCCCGGAGGACTCCGGGAACTTCCCATCACTACCGTCCGCTCCGCACTTTTATCGTCGGATAATTGAATTTCCGCACTCCGCTACAAACAGGAAGTTCCGCTGGTTTACGTTCAGCGTTGAATATTGCATCCATCGCTGATGGAGTTATTATTTTCAATATGACGATTAACCCTCTTGGTTGGTAGTTGAGATAATTGAACTGTGAACTTTGATCGATAAGGTTTTTAGATGATAAAACCAACGGAATATAAACATATCATCTAGGTACACACATTTTCATTTCATTTTCAGTTGGTAAAACGTTCTCAGTAAGTTTAAATGTAAAATATTACGGTTTTAACCCCTTGGTGCTACATGTCTTTTATTATTATACAAGCAATGTTAAGTTTAATCGCTGCTTGGAGGAATAGTCACATTTTAGAAGCAAACTACTTCATAACATACATATTCTAATATAGGTAGTTTCTGCATATTTTGTACCTAACATCGCTGCAAATACATTTACGAGGGAATTACCGAATGTACCCGAAGTCGCGTTTTTTTAAATGGTTCCCTGTTTCTGTGCCGTGTGGTACCGGCTAAGAATACCATCACTCCATCTCATACCGTGGGTGTCGTAAAAGGCAACTACGGGATTAGCCGGAGGATGGACAGCAGCGTCCTTCGAGAACATTTATAACTCAACTGCGATGGCCAACCGTCTGCCAAGTGTGGCCATTATGGTAATATCCTCAAATGAGCACAGAATACAACCACATACCGGACGTTGTGGCAATCTTTTGGAGAGGCTTCTGTCCAGCAGTGGACGTTTTTACGGCTGAAATGATGATGATGTCTCTCTAATTGCTCTTTCAGAAATATGCTCTCAATAGATGTACCTATACGCCGAAATAAATATAATCTAGAATATATAGTAGTAGAATAGTGTCTTGTACACTTTCTAAAATAAAACGTGAATATTTGTATGATCTCATGGTTCCATCACTGGAGTTCCGCGCCAATTGCCTCCGAAGCCTCTTTAAATAGTTTCTGAAGACTATATTCACTGGCTTTTCTGCTCGCGACTGTTCCACCCCCTCCAACCTCCTTCAGCCTCCTCGGGCCTCGTAAGGCTTCCGTTCTTATTTACACAAGGCGAACCTTCAAAGTCCCAAGTTGTTCGGTACTTTCTGAGAAGCTCGTCTTTTCAATTTCAGAGGCGAGTAACGGAAAATGGAAGGTTTTTGTATGAATTAAATGTAGTTTAACCTTCCATTACCGTGTTACTCATTAAAAAAAACTTACAGTCAAATAAAGAAACTAGTAAAGTGGGCTATAGTCGTATATCAACAAAAGGTAAAAAAATTACATATGAAGGTAGAATGTAAAAACCTAATTTGAAGAGTTGGTATATATACCGCTAAAGAAAATAATAAACTTTGCAATATCCTCATCCATTATTGCATGAATTAAAACCGAAATCCACTAATTACACATTTCTTTTAGCCCCCGTTCATTCTCATAAGCGGCCAAACATTTATACCATGCCATAACATCGTATACCTTGTTTTTCAACAAGACAGTACCTAACTCTGTTCGTTGCGTTTCGCTCCTCCAGGGAGGCTCTTCCAACTATTTGTAAAAAACAGTAAATAAAGCTTTGTCAGTGATAGGCGAATTCGAGTTCATGCTTGACAATACGCTCCTATTCATTTCCGCTAAAACCCACTTTGAGGCTAGTTCAGGTTTGTTAGAAGAAACCGACTTTAAAACGGTGTTCGGCTTTGTTTAAATCTTACACGTTTCTTGGTTCCAATCTTCGTTTTAGAGATGTTCTTTGTTTGTGGGCTTTGTGATGATTTTTTTTATTGGATTAATGTTGTAATAGTACTATTTTATTTATAACTTTTCGGTGCTTCTAACAGCAACATAAATAAAGGTTTATATTTTCTAAACCATACATTATTCCGACTCATTCAATAATTAATTAGATGATAATCCAATTATGTGTTACCAAAAATATGTTCCACATGATTGAAACGCGACCCATTTCCCACATTAATATAATGACGTTATAGATGTAATTAGATTTATATATTTGGACGACAAAGCTAAGCCGTATCAAAGGGGCCTTTGACTATTCAGTTGTGCCCTCCCGAATGAGAGGTACAATAATCTGACCGATGTCTGACTGCATTTACGGACCTATCAAAAAGTTCCAGTCGTGGCATTATTCGACTTTGACCAATGTCGCGTGCGAGGCCGGGCGGCTCACCCTACTGCCCCCTACTCCCCCTCCGACGATACGTACAGATGGACAGTAAGTGAACTGAAAATTGTAGCAATACTTCGATTATCTGGACGACTTGGTACTTTCGAGGCGTGATGAACACGAAAATGTTCTGTTTATAATTATATTGTAAGGCGAGGAGAATTCTTATCGGTAATAAGTTATACAAAGAGTATTAATGCCAATTTACTTAACATTTATATTTAGCAAAACAACAGCAATTGCAAATGACCATTAATTAATTATAGAGACACGAAAAGCTTATGATTTACTAGAACAAAATATAATATATACGTTGAGCAACACACTGGAAGTAACTCATGTAGATCATACAAATATTGGTTCCATGCGGGGTTTAAACCCTCGACATGCCTTACAAAAAGCCACTGCGTCAACCGTGCCGTTAATTTTCATCTTCTTAAACATACATATAGGCGCGTAGGTTTTCAATAATCAGCAAAATTTTCAGGGACGAGGACGAGGGAAGATAGAGATTATTATTAGATATATATACAACTCACAATGGGCCTCGTAAGAAAGCTCAAGGTAACTCAGCGAGATATGGAGAGAGCTATGCTTGGTATTTCTCTACGAGATCGAATCAGGAATGAGGAGATCCGTAGAAGAACTAAAGTTGCCGACATAGCTGAAAGGATAAGTAAGCTGAAGTGGCAATGGACACACATTACTCGTAGAACTGATGGCCGTTTGGACATAAAGATTCTTGAGTGGAGACCGCGCCCCGGAAAACGCAGCGTAGGACGACCTCCAACGAGATGGATGGTCTCGTGAAGGTTGTTGGGAGCCATTGGATGCGTGTGGCATGTAACCGGAAACCGTGACTATGGGGCATTTGTTCAGCAGTGGACGTCTTTTGGCTGATATGATGATGATGAAATATTATTTACAAGATTCTTGACCACCACTAAAAAATATAACGTGTGGGAAAGTCTTACCGTCTTATCTCACAAAAAGATGACACGTTCCCTAAACCCATTTTAGTTAAAATATATTTTGTACTAAGCTTCCATTGTGACATTATTTTAAAAAATGTTCACAAACACAGATTCACAAATAACATTGGCACGGGCATCACCAGTGTCGCATCAAGTTGAAATACCGCTTATTTTCCTGCCCAGTCCTGTGAATATGACTCCCTGGTGGAATTAATCAATTTCACTCATTACTAACGATGTCATACTAGATATTAACTTTTCTGTATTGAAGGAGGGATTGTTATATCTTTATATTATATTGCACTGAAGTGCCATCCGCGTGGTGCCGGCTACGAATAGCACCAACCCATCTCATCCTGTGGGTGTGGAAAGGCGACTATGAGATTAGCCGGAGGATGGGCAGCGTCCTTAGAGTACATCAACAACTCAATTGCGATCGCCAACCCGACTGCTAAGCCTTTTTTTTTATTGGTGCCCAGTGGAAATTCTTACGAACTTCCTTCGCCCCGGGGAAGGGCGAAGGGGTATGCCGGACTCCTACTGGCTAAAACCACTGGAGCGGTCATCTTCGGCACCTAAAGGAGGCTCCAGATCCTCGTATGATCACACTAGAGCCGCCCACTGGTGCCACGCCTATAGGCACATCTCGGAGAGGGTGACTGTAAAGTGGTCACCCCACCGGGGGAACTGTAAAGGATCCTCCAAAGCGTCCCACGGTAGCGCGTGACCACATGCGTGCTAGCGTCTTCTCTTGGGTCGCTCAGTGTGGGCACGCAGATTCCCCGATCTACGCACCCGCGAACCCAGAGGTCCCCTGCCTCACAACTAGGGCAGGGGGTTTCAGGCGTGTGGGAATTAGGCACCAGGGCGGTTGTTACCCCGGCGCCGTCTCCTCCTTCTTCGAGCGGGATCTGCCCTCTCCCGGTCCCGCTCTGCGGTCTCCTTCTAGAGCATGACGCTCTCACAGAAGAAGACCACTGCGTTAGAGTTTTCGTGCTCTGCCACGCCTGCTAAGCCTGGCGATTATGGCAAAAACCCCCCAATGAGCACACAACACTCCCATATCGGTCATTCTAGTGATCTTTGGGGGAGGCCTATGTCCAGCAGTGTACTTTATTCGGCTGAAATTATGATGAAATGCCAGTGAGCTGATTATTATACTGTCACCTTAATCATTTAGGGATTGAAAGTAATTAAAATTATCGCAGTTATTGTTATTAAAATAGTATATCTCTGTATTTACGGGTTTATATCCCCTATAACAGGGAACCCGGTCTTTTGACAGGCTTACACGGGGACATGGGTGCAAAATGCAGAGGCCCTTTAAAGAGTTTTAATCTAAAATGTAATGGCACACTAACCGAGATCTCTCCATAGCTGCACTATGAAATAAAAAATATGGAATGCAAAGTATTAGGTATTAGGTTGTAGAACTGCAACTGTAGGCGATGTCGCCACAAACCGAGTGTGCGCTGTCGAGCCAGCCGCCTTAATCTGTCGAACGCCCCTGAAGGCACGCTTTCGAGGAGGGAGCGTGTCTGATCATAGTCCCACGCATCCGTCTCCGCCTGATTGTTGAATGGCAGAAATCGCGCCAGGAGAGTCGCCGCCTTATAGGATACCGTCCTGTATTCCCGTGCGATCCGTATAGCCATTCTGCGCTGCAGACCGTAAAGTTTGTTTCTGCAGCGCTGGATGCCTGACAGCCGGTGTAATGCACCCACTACCCTCTTGACTCGGCGGACGAGGTGCCCGAAGTGCTCTTCGAAGCAGCTACTCTGTCCAGGGTGAGCCCCAAGTACCTCATGAAAGGATGGGCCCCCTAAATGGCCACCACTATAGGCAATAGGGAGCGGCTCTGGGTGTCAAGAAGTATGGCATCGGTTTCACCATCGTGCGTCTCGAAGACTCGGAGTGGGTTTCCCCGTTATTACGCCATTAGACACTTCCACCCCAGAACATATAGCTCTGGCGGCCCGTAACTGATCGGCCAACTAAGGCAAGCCAGAGTTGAATATCCTGCGGGAACTCGGGAAAGGCAAGCCGGAAACGAGGCCCTGACCGACTCTCTGGAATATTCGGGTACGCAGTGCCGCCATTCACATTCAGCTCACCACAAGCTACCCTGCGTTCTGTAAGCTTCTTAATAGATATCCTTATGATATACTTTAATTGTTATCAATAGGGAGGACGAATATAGGCAGCTGCTTTAGTCTGCCCTCCGGGATTACGTTATCGCAAGGTGAGTTAATGACTGCCCAGAGGTGTTTAAAAGAAAGATATACATGTCTTCATTGAATTGAAATAGCTTATGGAAATATGTCGCGTTTTATTCTTTCATTCTTTTTACTTACGTACAGCATTTATACGTACAATGTGCAATATGCAGCTCTAGCTAATACAATTATTATATCATATTATTAGTACACAAATATATGAGAAACAAAATGAAATAAAACAATATTGTATTGTTCTACCCTATATACTGGACTTTTGTTCATAATAATACCTGAAAAAATCATACGTGTAATACACAATTAAGCAACACCTTTGTATAGTGGAACATAAATGCATGCACGATAAATATATAAAATAAAATACTACTCTTAATTCGCTCGACGTTTAGTCTAGTTTAGTATATAGAATGAATTAAACGCAATATATTTCCGTGCGCTATTTCAATTCAATGGATACTATTCGCGTAAACTTCAGAATAATATTTTATATATATGTATTATTATTATAATACTATATTTATCTATTTTTAAATTCATTGTTATGTAATTTACCTTATTCATACAAATACTTTCAATATTGATTGTTGTATTTAGGTAGATAGAGTGGCTTTACAGCACATAGTATGAAATCAATTTTCATTTAAACGTTTTTAAGATTTGAATCTCTGTTCACATGAATTCTTATCCATGATCATATGTTAATAAAATATTTAAGCTTTTTGTAAAGAATATAAGCAACATTACACACTAATATTTCTTGACAACCAGACCGCTCAGATACAGACGCATCACCAAAATTCCAAGGGTGATATTCAAAACTCATCTATTCAAAACGTTTCAATACTAACACGGTAAGCTCAAAGTTTCCTATTTACCAATTAAAATTTCGACTTTCAACCCCACACACCTGAAGGGTTAAAGCCGGGTTGTTTTCCAACTACTAGACACGGCAGTTAATAATTCCCTTTATAGTGGAGTAAGTTGCTTACAAGCTCTGCGGTGCCGAAGTAACTTCGGCACGGCACACATTACGTGGTCTCTTTAAATATTTGCTCCATGGATTGAAATTATTTTAGCGTAAGTATGAACGGAATTTGCGTCTAAAATTAGTTTAATGATGTTTTGATGATATTTAATGAGGAATTTGGAATCATGTTCAGTTATCGATGTTGTATTTGGATTTGGGCTGCAGTTATTTGGTATATCACAAATATTTTGATCTGATTGAATTTTTAAATCAAGATTGCAAGTATACAAAAAAATAAATGTTAAAGGATCTGTATGTAAAAAATACCTTCAAAAAGTAAGTCAGCCATCCTTTCTTAGCTTATTTAATGAAGGACATTCCATAAAACTCGATCAGAAATTTACACTATAGCATTTTTCTGACACAGATAATGACAATATTAATTTATGCACATTATATCTGTCTAACATAAAATGTTATTGTTGAAGTGAAAATTTCTTTTAGCGCAGTACGCATATTTTTAGATGAGATAAAATCTCTGAACTCGCGACACCGTTACAAGACGCAGCTATAGTTAGTGCATATATGCATGTAAATATAGCAAACCACGAATGCGTCTAGATAAATAAAAATAAAAAAAGTTATCACTTCTGTCGACACTCCCGGAGTGCAACCCGTTTTTTTTTTAAATAAGCCTTTGCCCCACACTGGTATTTCGCCTACGTTGTGGGTGCGTTACAAACATAAATGCCACACACAATAGACCCAGACCCGGAACAACTATCTGTAGATCATACAAATATTTGTTCCGTGCGGGAATCGAACCAACTATAAGATCTAAATCAAATATAAGAATATGAAAAAAACTCTTAATTAATACAACCTATACGTGTTGTTGCCATTGTTTTTGCCACAATCACTCCTTCACTCAAGGAATTGCTTGTAGAAAATTCAACTCTGAGTAAAGGTAGCTTTTGTACATAAAAGTTTATATTGGTTGTTTAAATTATATTTGAATTTAAATATTTGTGTACAGCAAAGAAAATACTGTGAAAATATAGACGATTCATTTATGTTTTCTCCATAGTCCATATCCAGAACAACTAAGATTCCTCACATCAATACAGATTGGATAAAAACTTTCTATCCTAACACAAAGATAACAAATCAAAGGAAACTGTAATAAAAACTTCTTACAGAATGCAGGACAAATGGAAACATGAGCGAGGGTAATCCACAATTACACAGAGACATCGGTAAGAGATTCAGGATAAAATACATAATCCTCCGCGCGGGAGGGTAAAGCCGACCGCTCAGTGCAACCGCTATAAATAAATAAAGGTGCTTTTAAAGGATGGTTCAATTGTGTTCTTCAAAGTTAGTGATAAAGTTGGGCATTTTACTGTCTTTAATACCTATATGATTTATCGGAGGACTTCACTTTAGTAGATAAAACACAAAAACAGTATATTTAAAAAAATACGGGTTGCACTCCGGGAGTGCCGACAGAAGTGAAAAGTTATTTTGGCACGTTAGGAGATTTTATCTCGTCTAATAATATGCGTACCGCGCTAAAAGAAGTTTTCACTTCAAGCGTCTCGTAACCGTGTCGCGAGTCTAGAGATTTTATCTCATCTAAAATATGCGTACTGCGCTAAAAGAAGTTTACATTTCAAAAACAATGTTTAGAATTTTCTGAATCAGACCACCCAATTGTTATAAGTCATGTCCTCTTTCATGAGTAGATTTAGTATTAATTGTGTCTATTACATGGCAATACTGTCCTGCTCAGTAAATGCCTTGCTGGCGGTGAATTCGTGTATTGGGTCATTGGGTTCCCTACACTATAGTTGAGTTAAGTGATCCTGATGAATGCGTCATCCCCGCGAATGGATGCTGTTTGTCGGGACTGGTCAGCCGCTAACGGCCATTTTATCATTATTATATTATTGTAATATCTTAACACATCAACTTACGTATACCTCGTTATATTTTTATCATAATTTGTATCAATAAACATTATAATTTACAATTATTTTAAAAGACTATCCATGGCCAAAACGTTGGCCTTCACTTAGACTATACACTCGTATGTTCTAGAAGTAAAAACTGCAGTATAGTTGTAAATAGTAAGCAAACATTTGCAATCTTATGTTCATAAAATCTCAAATGATACGAGAAAATATTCCAAAATTTGTGTTTATCGGTCTTATCAATAATAATGTCTGCATTTTTAAGCACTTGTAAGTGGGCACCCTTCGTTATTGGTGCCGTAGGATCCCGTGCCGTTTGTCGAAACTCAAGCGTAGACTCGCGGGAATTCGGCCGACTTCGGATTTACTTCGCTCGGGCATCACGAACCCTCTAAAGTACCGTCGCGAACTCAATTTGATGTAAACTATTCAATTTATTAATTGAACCGATGGTTTTGTATAGATTACTTTGTTGATATGCAATATAAGTTGTTTTTTACAGACTTTGTAAGGGAGGAGGTTCTCAACTCGATGCGTATATTTTTTTTTTATGTATGTACACCGATTACTCCGAGATTAGTAGACCGGTTTGAGCAATTCATATTTCAACTGATGCAGAATGCTTTCGAATTGGTTCCATATAAATGTCATTACATTTGATTGAGTAGTTTTTAAACCAGCTTCAATAAACAGGTTAATTTGACTGGGCTTATCTAGATGATGTCTTAATAGTTTCGATTACTCTCAATCAGATAACCGATTTGAGTCATTCCTATTTTTAGTGTTAAATACTGATATCAAAATGTAAAACGTTCTTAAATATATTTACACAAAAAAGAAACAATTAAAACTTTTAACAAAAAAATTACCGATATAATCTCGTTGGTGTGCATGAACCATGGTTGGGGCATACCTGGCCCCGCCCGACTAAAGTTTATTTTCCTTTTTAAGTGGTTTTAATATTTTTATATCGTGTAGGGTTTTTGAAGTCGGCATTTTTTTTGTTAAAAATATTTTTAAGTGATTTTTTTGGCTAGCGGCGAACAGACTGATGGTAAGTGGTACCTGCTTCTACGGACATCAGTAGCCTCCTGATTACCGATGCTTTGCTGACCTAATGCTTAAGTAGGATTGTCTTTTGTTTCCTTATTTTCACTGACTGTTTCCTACCATTACACGGAATAAAACTACACTTACACACACTATGGCTGTTCATCACCATCATCATCATATCAGCCGAAGGATGTCTAGATTTCCACAACGAGCGGTCACTTACCACTCTCATCCAATCACTCCCAGTGACCTTCACCAGGTCGTCTGTCCACATCATTGGAGGTTGCCCCACGCTGCGTTTTCCAGTGCGCGGTCTCCATTCGAGAACCTTTTTGCTCCAACGGTCATCAGTTCAATGCAATGTGTCCCGCCCATTGCCGCTTCAGTTTACTAATCTTTTCAACTATGTCGACGACTTTAGTTCTTCTACGGATGTCCTCATTTCTGATTCGATCTCGTAGAGAAATACCAAGCATAGTTCTCTCCATAGCTCACTTAGTGACCTTGAGCTTCCTTATGAGGCCCATTGTGAGTGACCACGTTTCTGTTACCTGTGATGACAAAGCTATTACAACGACTGCGAAATACTTTGTCACAAAATCACATGTCACCGTCCAGCAAACGAGACGAGCAATAATAAAACAATTATAGTCAACATATCGTTTCCGGCCGCGACAGTACAACGACATTGTTACTGGCAACTCGAAGAACTAAAGATCCACTTCTATTTTCCGATAGGGCGGGCATAGTATCATTCAACTTTTTTATTATCTCCGAACAGGTCAGCAGACGGTATATTCTGTTTTTATCGATTTGTCCAGTCAAATAATACGGGTACATGTATCTGATAGGACGGTCAGTTTTAGGGCTTTTGCATAAATAATGTCGGTTTGCGTTTCGAGTTAACGTGGCTTTGTATGTAGGTTATTGGATTGTTTTGATTGGAAAAATGTTAGCTTAGAATTGACAAAAAAGGTTTTCACTATTAATACTCATTATAATAAAATACTATTTTAATCGTATCACATCGCACACTTATTGAATAGATTTTACTTTTTCCTAACGTATTGAATACTCTGTAGCGTTCGTGGTCGCAGGATGAGTAAGTTGAGAGGCGTTTTTACAATGTTAAAAGTTATTATATCTATTGTATAATTCTAATCAAAAATTGTTTCAATAGACTCACAAAACGTTCTTGGATCTCTTCTCTCAGACAAGAAGTGGATCAAAACAAATACGATCTAACCATTTTCTTTTATTTTTTCTAATACAAATGTAATTAAGTTCCTGCCCAGTGTAGCCCGCCTTTAGAATTATGCTGTAAAGAAACAACCTTTTTATTTTTCTATTGTTGTCCAGGGAAGGGCGAAGGGGTATGTCGGACTCCTACCAGCTAAAACTACTGGAGCGGTCATCTTCGGCACCGAAGAAGGGCTCCAGGTCCTCGTAAGATCACACTAGAGCCCCCCCCAGTGATGCCACGCCTTAAGCACATCTCGGAGGGGATGAATGTAAAGCGGTCACCCCCTCTAGCGGAGGGAAGGCGACTGTAAAAAGGTCGCCCCCCAGGCACCTCTCGGGGAGGATAGTAAAGGATCCCCCCAAGCCTCGCTGTGCGCTGTGCTACGCACACGGCGGCACGTGACCACGTGCGCGCCACCGTCTTCCCGGGGGTCGCTCGGTGTGAGCACACAGACTCCCCAATCTGCGCGCCCGCGACCCCCGAGGCCCCCTACCATGTAATGACGGCAGGGGGCTCAGGCGTGATGGACCCAGGAGCCGGGACGGTTGTTACCCTGGCAACTCTACCGACCTAATGAACTTGAATTTGGTGCAGTCCATTCCCTACATGACGTCAACCTCGTAAGTCAAGATTAAGTTGTTACATTAATAAGATTATGAATAATATTTTGTTCTGAAAATGTACATCTCGGTGATCGATTTTGTTACATATATAGCTAAATTATTTAAACTAGTCAACGTAATTTATCAACATCCGATAATTTAAGAAAAACAAACCCTTACTTAACCCAGGAAACCAATGTAGGTAAAACAAACACCAAATATTTCTCCTTTCCGTAGCCGACTCCGAGTGTCGCACAGTATTTGACACCGAAATCCTTGCGTGGAAACCCATACTATTTACGCTAACCTCATCGAACACTAAACCAATTACGGGGGCCGGAGTCTTTGACGTGAGTGAATCAAATTCAATTTGTCAACATTTCGCCACACTTAATCTGAATAATGAAGCTAGCTAATCTTAATCCTGTCCATCGGAAAGCTGCCGAACAAAATCTCGTGACATTAAATTGGATTTTTTCTAATGAAAATTGAATTTTATGGCGTTAGTACTGAGTCGCGTGCTAATATTCGGTGGGTAAGGTAAAATAAATTTTAGGTTATAATATAGAATAGCGTGTGGTGACGGCTCAGAATGCCACCACCCCATCTCTTCCCGTGGGTGTCGTAAAAGTTAACTAAGGGATTGGCTGGAGGATGGGCAGCAGCGTCCTTCGAGTACATTAACAACTCAACTGCGATCGCCAACTCGTCTGCCAAGCGTAGCGATTATGGCCAAACCCGCCAATGAGCCCACAACACACCCATATCAGTCGTTGTGGTGATCTTTGGGGGAGGCCTGTGTCCAGCAGTGGACTTCATTCGGCCGAAATGATCATGATGAATCTAGAAAAACAAACCCTTAACCACTTGAAACATAATTTCAGCTTTTAGTCGTTTTGCTAAAGATTGAGAAGACATTGGATGTTAAGGATACGCGAATTCGTGGTATCCGGATTAGGAATATAGCACCACTCCATCTCCTGCCAAGGATTATAAAACGTTATTGAGGGGCTCTAAACCAGATGGATGGGTAGCAGTGCACTGCTGGAACTGCAGCCATTCTGCGCTCACCAACCCGCCTGCCAAGCTTGTTGAGTACTGGAAAATTCCATCTAAAATGAGGACACAGGACATGTAACCGGTCCTTGTGAAGATGTATGAAGGAGGCCTTTCTTCAGCAGTAGAAGAAGACATACGAACGGTCGAAGTTAATTGTAGAAAAAAATATTTCATAAATGTACTAATTATAAAACATGTAAACATGGCATAGTAATATCATTATCATCATCGGCCTATATCGGTCCACCGCTGGGACATAAGTCTCTCCAAGCATGCACTACAACACCCGGTCATCAGCATTCCTCATCCAGCTGGACCCAGCAACCTTCTACAGGTCGTCCGTCAGTCGCCGTCCGGGCGTCCCACGCTACATTTAGTCATACGCGGTCTCCACTCTAGAGTCGTCTGCTTCATCGGCCATCGGTCCTTCAACAGACGTGACCAGCCCAATGCCACTTCAGCTTGCTAATTTGGTGTGCTGTGTCGATCTTTTTGGTTCTCTTCCGGATATCCTCATTTCAGATTCTGTCCTTTAGAGAGACTCCGAGCATAGCACGTTCACATTATAAATATCAAGATAATTAAAACATGTATACATTTTTTTGTAGCCAGCATAACAGACGGCTTAACGCATTTCCTGTGTGTTCCTATATTTTTTATTAACTTGGTTCCTATATCTTTTCAATAATTCATTAACCTCACAGTCATATTGTAGATAGATAATACTGATGCTTATGCAAAATCCGCTTGCTAATAGCTCCCGTGTGTCTATCATATTCCATACCAGAGATTTATTTTTATATGTATGTAAATTAAATTGAATTGGATGATATATTTATGTATAATAGAAGTCATAAAATGTGAATTAATCATGGACAATCAGTAATCTATACAAATAAATAAAATTTAAGTGTCTGTTTGTAATGTCAAAATAATAGCTTTTCACTTAATGCAAATGAAAGTATATACGGTACCTATAACAAAAAACAATATTTAAATTTTTTGTCTGTCTGTTTGTTCCGGATAATCTCCAAAACGGCTAGACCGATTTTGACGGGACTTTCACTGGCAGATAGCTGATGTTATAAGGACTTAGGCTACTTTTATTTTAGAAATTTAACTAGGGTTCCACGCAAACAAAAACCTTGAAATCCAATATATATATTCTATGTCAAGTTTCTATGTCGAAGTACTCTAAATTTCTTAAAATTAAACGCGGGTGAAACCGCGGTTCCCAGCTAGTTATAAATACAATAATAAAATTATTATAAAACAAATTTAGTAAACACAATCGAATTTATCTTCAATTCCAGATTTCAATTTTAGCTTGACAGCAAAGCACTGTTTGTGTATTGCAAGAGCGTGCGTTCGATTGGACTTGATTAACATTTGGGCTGTTTGCTGATTAGTAATATGATTGCAATGACGGCCATCAAGTCTTTGATGTGCCGCATCGATGTCACGCTTACGAACAAATAATTGAACCAAAGCATTGAGGGTCTAGTGAACAGAGGGGCAACGAAAATAATTCCCGAATAATCTGAAACAGTGTATGGGACCGAAAGGCATTGGTATTGTACTTGCGAACTTGCGTGACACAAATATGCAATCAACTTAAAATTATATATATATAGTGTTGTGTCCATTCTATACAAATGAATAAAATTGAAGTGTCTGTTTGTAATGTCAAAATAACAGCTTTTTACTAAATGCATATGAAAGTATATACGGAACATATAACAAAAATGCATATTATTATTTTTTGTCTGTCTGTCTGTTTGTTCCAGGTAATCTCCGAAACGGATGGACCGATTTTGACGAAACTTTCACTGGCAGATAGCTGATGTTATAAGGAATATCTTAGGCTACTTTTACTTTACAGAAATAATTAGGGTTCCGCGCAAAAAAAACAAAACCCTTGAAATTCAATATATATATTCTATGTCAAGTGCCTATGTCGAAGTATTCTAAATGTATTTTAAATTAAACGCGGGTGAAACCGCGGGTCCCAGCTAGTTTTAGAATATAGCACCACTCCATCTCCTCCCGTGGATATCGTAAAAGGTGACTAAGATACTCATAAACAGAGAGATGGGCAGGGCTCTTCTGTGGGACAGTATCCATTCTGCGCTCACCCTGCCAAGCTTGGTGAGTACAGGCAAAGTCAATGATGGTACAAACAAGTGGACCCCAGTGTGTATGTGTGTGGCGTTGTGAAAATGGTCTCTTTTTTATTTTTATTTCAAGGATTTATGAAAGAAAGAAAGAAGAAGAAAGAAAGAAAGAAATATATTTTATTCAGTACGGGACAAAATGACAGTACAGGATAATAATGATACACAACAAAATAAAATTAAAAGAAACAAAAACAATGTATCTTACACTGAATACCTAAACAAAGTGCTGTCAAGCACGCCCACGCCGAAAAGGCCACCAACTCAGCATTTGCTGGGCGCGACGCACCCAGCGCTGGTTTTCAGTTGGCACCCCTGTGCAGTGACACACGGACGAAAGCAATTACCTACGTAATTATATTACAAGTATATAATTATTCAATATCCAAATAAAATAAATAATTTATTATAAAAATAAGACGGTGATAATAATAATATATAAATGTTGTATCACTCAATCAATCCAGAACATTCAACAACAGGCGGTAGTACGCATCTCCGTTAAGGTGAACACATAATTATGTCAAGTCCATCTTTCAACTCACATTTTGTTTGACCACGGGCTTGTCAACATGGTTCCCATTTGTATATTATTATTTGAACATTGAATGAGATGTGCATCTTGTTTACATTACTGATGTATCCCATAAAAAGCACTCGCCATAAGCACCATGTCATTATAAAATTAACTCACCTGTCGTTGTTGAGCCTCCTATCAAAATCATCCTTTCGTTCTTCTTTCTTTCTAGACACAACTTCTTTCGCTGCTGATTTCAATCTTTTATACTTCGTTCTTGCTTCCTTTATCTCGTTATCCGTGGCCTTCCAAACTTTTTGGTTAGCTTTTGTTGCTAACCAATCCAACCACGCTTTCTTCTTTTCTTGCACAGCCCTTTGTACATCTTTATCCATCCACACATTATAGTTCTTTCTTCCTTTCCTTCTTTTAGCTACCCCGCAAACCTCAATTGCAACATTCACGACCCCTTTCTTAAATGTCTCCCACAAATCCTCAATCACACCTAACTCTTCCATGCCTTTAAAACTTTCTTTCAGTTTCTCTACATACTCATCTTTCTTTTCTTTTTCTTGTAGATTTTCCACTTTTACTCTGTCCAAAACACTCGTAGGCACGGCCCCTCGGTGTCGCCACCGTTTAAAGAGGCCACGCATTCGGGCCATGACCAGGAAGTGGTCTGTGTCGAGGCCTACACCGCGATATGCCCGAGTGTCTAGCACTTTCTTCCTCAGTCTTTCATCCACAATTACAAAATCAATCATACTTCTAGACTCACCCTCATCTCTTGTATACAAATGGATCTTTTTGTGGTCAAACATTGTGTTGGCCACGTAAAGATTCCATTCCAAGCATACTTAAAGCAAGCTTCTCCCATTGTCATTCACTCTCTCGTCCCCAAACGTACCTAGAACTCCTTCATACCCATCACGCTTTACTCCAACCCACCCATTAAAGTCTCCTAACATGACGATCCGTTCATTTTCTCCGCATTTATTTAAGACCTCTCTCATGCTATCCCAAAATTCCTCTCTCTCTTGTTGGGTTTTTATTGACCCACCTCCGCGCTGATCCGTCGGATACCTACACGTGGTGGATAAACCACTAACTCTTACGTAACCAAGAAGGGTTGGTGATAGGCAAGCGGTCGACTGTAAAACCCTTTTGCCAAAACCTTTGCAATATAACTAGGCATATTGCACTGACTCCGTGGGGACCAAGGCAGGAAGAAGAAGGTGAATAAACTTACTGGCGACTCTTATAGTGAAAGACTATTCTGTGAGATAGAAGTTTAACACCGTCAAAGTTACATGGACTGAGATGAAAAGAAATAAACTGAAACAACAGTATAATATATTACTATCAAAATAATTGATTGTTTATTTGAAATTTTAAAATTACCACCCAAAATAGGCAGTCTCTTCTTCATCATAACTTCAATCGAAAATGAATGATTCCATATCATAAATCATCAATTCCAGCAGTGGACTTTGATAGGCTGAGTTTTGTAATGACACGTGGCATACAGATAAGAAACCTTTGTCTTTTATAACGAACTAGCTGGGACCCGCGGTTTCACCCGCCGTTTAATTTAAAAGAAATCGGCTTATTTATCAATAATTTAGAGTACTTCGGCATAGACACTTAACATAAAGTTTTCACGGCATGGTTGGTGCAGTGGTCGACACAGTCGGCTGCTGCGCTGCGGGTCGCGGGTTCGATTCCCACACGGAACAAATATTTGTATGATCTGCAGGTAGTTGTTTCGGGTCTGGGTGTATAGTGAGTGGAATTTATGTCTATAAACGCATCCACAACACAGGAAATATCCTAGTGTGGGGCAACGTTTTGAAAAACGAAATATATATATATTTATGTATATATATATATAGGTTGGAATTCGTGTGTTTTAATTTTTTTGCGCAGATCCTATATATTTTTCTAAAATAAAAATAGCCCAAGTTATACCTTGTATCATTAGTTATCTGCCAGTGAAAGTCCCGTAAAAATCGGTCCAGCTGTTTCGGAGATTAGCAGAGACAAACAGACAGAGAAAAAAAAAGGTTTTTTGTTGTAGGTACCGTATATAATTTCATATGCATTTAGTAAAAAGCTGTTATTTTGACATCACTAACAGACACTTCAATTTCATTTATTTGTAGAGATATAACCTTCTTTAGAAACTTAAAGATGGGATGAGAACACTTCTAGTAGTTGCATCCTTATATATGGAAAATCTATAATACTATTGATTTAAGAATACTCCTCGAAAAAAGCTATTTCCACTCAAAAATGCTTTGTCCCACCAAAATCAAAAGCGGCGTTATCTTCCTGCCCTGCTACGCTACGCCGTAGCCACATCGCGTACACCACACGGTTAGCCCCCGGCCTTAGTAGCACAGCTAAAGGATTACCTAAGTAAACAAAAGCTGTATAAAGTTAATCCCAAGGGAGACCAGAGGTTTATTATTTAACAAATCTGCGTGATACTGTGCTTGGTTATCTTAAGGTAACTATGAATCTGTGTAGTGTTCGGATTAAGAATGTAGTACCACTCCATCTTCTCTCATGGATGTCGTAAAAGGCGACCAACGGCTGAATACTGAAACGCCATTTGGTATCAAATCCCGCTCTAACTATTTGAGCCACCCGGTTTTAGACGGATAGACGAAAATTGTTTTCTCTAATAGTTAAAGCGGGTATTAATACTAACTGGCATTTCAGTATTTGGCCGTAAGGGATTCTTAACCAGAGGGATGGCCAGCAGCGTCATACTGCGTTCACCAATCCATCTGCCAAGCGTGGTGAGTACTGGAAAATTCCCCCCAAAATGACGACACAATTGTGGAAATCTATGGGGGAGGCCTTAGTTCAGCAGTAGATGTCTTCTGGCTGATATGATGATGAACGAGTGCTGCCTGTTGGGATTGGTCAGCTTAATGCTGCCATGACAATTTAACCATAATTTTTTCTAAATATAAGGCTTGTTTAGTGTGGAATTTTCAGATGTTTACTTTTTTCTGCTACATTGTTCTCACATTATTTGTTTTGAGATAATCAAAAATACTACAACAATTGATATGATTTAAAAAGAGTAACTATGGAGTTTTCTTGCCCGTTCTTCTCCATAGGAAATCAACATCTTAGAACGCGGCAACTAAAGTCTTGGCTTTTCATAAGTGCCTGCATATGGTTTTACATGAATAACATCATTTTTATCTTATCTAACTATGAATGCATATTTTATGCTTTTGCCTTCTTTTATTTTTCGTGTGGTTTACTTCTTTTTTGTTTAAAAACGTGGCTGATCACAAAAATATCGATGCGTTCGAGATGTGGTGTTGGAAACGAATGCTCGACATCTCGTGGACGATGTTTTGGCACTCAAAAATATAGGAATTTATACTGTAATAGGCCTTATGATTATGCACGTGGATATCTCGAGTATTTTGAACATATTACTCGTAAAGAAAAATAATAGTTAGGAGTTACTTATTACCGGGAACTCTAAATAAATAAATAAAACATGGTAAATATCCCGTTTTCAGTTCTAATGTCAGTGACCATTTCAGTTTAAAAACTTATATTAAAACTTAACTTAGTCAAAAAATAGAATCAATAGTAACAAGTCTTGCTAATTCGTAAAATCATTTATTTAAATATGACAGACAGTATTCCTGACATCTTATAATATATGGCCTCTAGCGAGTTAACATACAGACGGCTGTCTAAAGAGTTTTCAATATACTACATCTCTCCCCTCCTAGCTGCTGTGGATCAAGGGTGCACCCAAAAGCTGGTCGAGGTGTCGGCGCCAGACATCACCATTATCGGTGCGAACCTCGTAGTGCAGTCTGCCCAAACGTTTTATGATGCTGCCAAACTGCCACCGCTGCGTGGCACTCGTGTAGTCACGAGCCTGTACCCGATCGCCTGGGTTGAACTCTCTGACATTGACCTCCTGAAGCGTTGGTGCGGTCTCCTTTTCTTTTCTTAAAAACATAGAATGTAGTGCCGTGCGTATTTCTCTGCCAAACATAAGCTGGTACGGAGTTTGACCATTAGCATTTGGTGTCCGTCGGAGACGAGTTTTCACTGTCACCAACTTCTCTACTAAGTTACCTCCTTCCCCCTCTATGCTTCGTAAGATTCTCTTAATTGTCTGCACAAAACGCTCGGCTTGCCCATTGGTTGCAGGGTGGTATGGAGCGGAGGTCTTATGAATGATCATACAATCTTTTAAGTATTTTTCGAACTCTTCTGAAACGAACTGTCGACCATTGTCTGAAACCAAGATGTGAGGTGTCCCAAAGGTGCAAAATAGTTCTTTCAGTTTTTGTATGCACCAAGAGCTTGTAGTTGACTTGGTTGGTATAATCTCAGTCCATTTTGAGAATGCATCTACAATAACTAAAAGTTGGTGTCCGTGCACAGGTCCAGCGAAATCAATATGAAGTCTTTGCCATGGGCCATTTGGCTGTTCCCAATGGTGCAGTGGCGCTTTCTCTGGTTCATTTTGTTGCAATCTACAGGTTCTGCATGATTTGACTTTGGTCTCAATCTCGTTGTCAATTCCTTTCCAGTATACGAAACTGCGAGCCAATAGCTTCATCTTTACAATGCCTGGGTGACCGAGGTGTAGTTCGTGTAGCACTTGTTCGCGTAGTGCTTTTGGAATTAAGACTCGTGATCCTCTCAATAAACAACCATCATGCAAAGTAAATTCATTGTCCTTGTAACCGAGTGTTTTTAGTGATTGGCCAGTTTCCAATGCTTGTAGCAAAGATGTACAGTCGACGTCTTTTCTTGTTTCTGTCGCTATGACATCTGGATTAATATCAATGGTATGGATTTGCTGAAATTGAAAACTGTAATTCTGGTCAATTCTGTTGGTCTTGGTGTTTTCTATTGGGAACCTGGATAAATAATCAGCATTTGAGTTGTTCGCCGAAGTTCTGTATTCGATGTTATAGTCAAATCCAGATAAGAAGTGAGCGTAGTGAAACAGCCTCATCGTACTCATTGCCGGTAGCGTTTGATGTGGGTGGAAAATTACTGTCAGTGGTTTATGGTCTGTGACGAGGATGAATTTCCGACCATAACAATAGTAGAAAAACTTTTTCAATCCCCAGTGTATCGCTGTGGCTTCCTTGTCGATTTGACTGTAATTCTTCTCGCTACTAGACAGCGTTCTCGAAGCGAATGCTATAGGTCTTTCTGATCCATCTGGAAGTCTATGTGATAGTACTGCTCCGATTCCCAGTGGTGATGCGTCTGTTGAAAGTACTAACGGCTTCTTCGAGTCAAAGTGTATCAGTACTCTTTCACTTACAATTTCTTTCTTTATTTGTTTAAAAGCTTGTTCACACTCTGCAGACCAGAGGAAGCTTGATTCTTTCTTTAGTAAGTTGTTTAGTGGGTTCGTGATCGATGCTAGGTTTGGTATGAATTTGTTGTAAAAATTTGCTATCCCAAGAAATGTTCTTAATTCTGCTGTATTGGTTGGGTGTTCTGTTTTAACTATTGCATTTATCTTGTCCCTGTTTTTGTGTAGACCTTCTTTGTCAATAGTGTGTCCAAGGTAATTTATACTTGTTTGGAAAAAATGGCACTTGTCTCTGTTTACTCGAAGGTTACTTTCTTTTAGTTTATTGAGTACGAGTTTGAGCCTATGTAGTAGTTGTTCTTTGTTAGCTCCTTGTATTATTATATCGTCAAAGAAACATTTAACTCCTTCTAGGCCTTGTAACAGTTTGTCCATGAATTTCTGCCATAGGCTCGGAGCTACCTTAACTCCAAACATGAGCCTGTTTACTCTGTAAGTTCCTCTGTGTGTACTGAGTGTTTGTAGCATTGCGCTCTCTTCATCCATTACCATGTTTAGGTACGCCTGAGTTATGTCGAGTGTACAAAATAGTTTACCTCCATTCATCTCTGAGAAAATATCTTCAATCATAGGTATTGGATATTGTTCATCTTGTATAATTTTGTTTAGGGTAACCTTATAATCAGCGCATAATCGGATATCCCCATTTGGTTTGACAACTGGTACTACTGGAGTACCCCACTCAGAGTGGTCAACTTTCGTGATTACACCTTGTGTGCATAGTCGCTCTATTTCTTCATCCACTTTGGTTTTTAAAGCATAAGGTATTCTACGTGGTCTAATAAAAATTGGCTTAGTGTTCTCTTTCAGGTTTAGGTGTCCTCTGAAATTAGGTATTTCGCCAAGGTCGTTTCTGAAGACTGATGTCTTGTAGAGCTCCAGAAGTTGGTCTAATTCTATGTTTTCAGTAAGTGGTACAGCTTTTATGTCTGCTAAGTTAAGTGTATCGAGTTCTTTCATCCAGCTGCGGCCAAAAATTGGATCAACGTTGCTGTTGATAATGTACAGTTTTCCGTGGAATTCTTTTCCTTGGCATCTGCATTGAACGTATGCTACGCCTGTTGGTTTAATTATTTCTCCAGTATAAGTTCTGAGTTTTAGGTTTGTCTTAAAAATTCTTCTTCCAATGTTTAGTTTTTTATAGTCTCGTAATGACATTGAACTTAGTGTAGCTCCAGTGTCAAATTCCATCTTTATCTTAACGTGTTCAATATGTACCGTTATCATATATTTTTCAGATGATTCTCCAGATATGATATTAATATTATTCCAGTCATCGTGGTCACTTGTCATTGAGTCTTCTAATAGGTTCGTATTCGGTTTATTCTTTTTAATACTCGCATTAGAGTGGCGCTGAAGGCAAACACGGGCTAGGTGACCTATTTTATTGCATTTATAGCATGTAACGTTTATAGCGCCACATTTGTTGGATTCGTGATTCGCAGCACCACAGCGGAAACATTTCCCTTTTAGATCTTTAGGTGTAATTTGTCTTGGACTTTGTCCTCGTCCTATACTACATCTAGTATCAAATAACTACTGAAACGGTGATTATGCGTTATTTTAAATCAAAAAGACTTCAATAAAAAATTGAATGTTATAATTTTCGGGAAGAAATCCTTACCTACCCATTTTTCGCCTTGCCCTTAATATCTACAGAAAGATTAATCTCTTTTTGGTCGGGATTTAGACATGACAACAGTTACATATGTATAAAACTGACTTGACCTGCAGAGAAAGCATTCACACCGACCATTGGCCGAGCCACCGCTTGCCGAGCTAGAAGCTGTAAATATGCCATAAAATCAAAATAATCATTCTGATCTAGCTCCCAGGTTTGATCCCTACAGCAAAACCCCTAAGCCGAGGCCCGTGTCCCACTACGGAGTGCCCTTAGATGTTTTGCCTAATAAACTAGTTATCGCTGGCAGCTTCACCAGTTTGTCGGGTTAAGTAGCAACAGCTCCCTAAGCTGTAGCCATGAAAGAGCCCTAGATAGAAAAAATACGGGTTGCACTCCGGAAGTGCCGACAGAAATGAAAACTTATTTATTACTTACTTACACGTTCGCAATCTGCTATATGTACATGCATATATGCACACACTATATCTGCGTCTCGTAACGGTGTCGCGAGTCCAGAGATTTTATCTCATCTAAAAATATGCGTACTGCGCTAAAAGAAGTATTCACTTCAAAAACAAAAGCGAAACCACTTGCTCAAGAGCAATGGCTGATAGGCATAATATAACGTAAAAACCTGTGTCGTATACATTCATTGTTAATAGGTACATGTAACTAAAACACACAACTATTGGCCTTCGGTAACATTATACAAAGCCGCTGAACTATAATATTGTTTTCCCATCAATTTCGTACATAAACACGCCATACCATCAATATTCATGACTATCCACAAGTGATTACTCGCCAATGTTCACATAATACTGACGCGAATATTTCTATGTTATGAATTATTGTCTGCTTTAATATACGGTAGGCTGGAAAATATTAAGGCTTGTAGAAAAAAACCATATATTCTGCCACCAAGCAATAGATATTACTGTGCTCCAGTTTGAAGGGCACTGTAGCTAGTAAAATTACTGGGCCTAAGAGACTCAATAATGTCTCGAGGTCATTATTGCAATGTAGAAAGAAAGAAAGAAAGAAAGAGAACAGTTTTATTTTGGGCTCACACAGACAATTTCAGACAGCAAATAAAAAACTTTTTAATCATTTTTTTTACGAAATTTAAGCAACCTGCGCGAAGCCAAAAAAGCCCCCTATCTCAGCATAATGCAGTAACATTTCAAGAAAAACAAAAAATGTATATATATGTAATACGCATATGAGGCATTTTTTATAATTATGAATACTGTAGAATGAACTAGTAAGCTCATAAATATAAATATATATTAAGTATCACGTACTACGTCATAGGTATAGTATAAGTAGATAATGTCTGATACCCAGGAGAATTTATAAAATATATAAATCAACAAGCAGTGAGTACTTGTTGCAGGATATAGCAGGACCACGCAGGACTAGTACTAATTACATACATACAGTAATAAATGGCAGGCATGACGCTTCCCACCAGGTGAGTGACTTGCTCATATCGTCATCATTTTGTATAAAAAATCTGTCAAGTGCGTGAGGCAATGAAAACGTAATAACAGAATTTTTTAAAACAAGTTACGAATCAAAGAAACCAAGATGTTTGTGCGGTTAGCTCGGTATCAACTAAGTATTAAATAAAAAGGAAGAAGACAGACGGAAAAACTTACCTCTCGAAATTTACTATTGCAACGGGACATTTACATTGAAAATACTTATATACTCATATGTCATCATTTCGGCCAAATAACGTCCACTGCTGGCCACAGGCCTTCCCCAAAGATCACTATATCGAGCGATATGCGTTTTCTGTGTGCTTATTGGAGGGATTTTGCCATAATCGCCATGCTTGGCAGGCGGGTTGGCGATCGCAGTTTAGTTGTTAATGTATTCGAAGGTTTCTGCTGCCCATCCTCCGGCTAATCCCATAGTCGCCTTTTACGACACCCAAGGTATGAGATGGATTGGTGCTATTCGTAGCCGGCACCACACAGATAACTCATATGTATCTGTACCAAACTTGAAATAATAGGTAGACTGTAGAATAAAATCATGAATAAAAGTAATGAAAATATTTGGCTGATACATGTCATCACTATAATCTTAATTATAACTTCACACATACCATTTTACATAGACGCTAGTATTTTTTAAAGGTCACCAGTGCTGCAGGTTTATAATCTATTTCAACACCTTCATTACCTACAGATCCATTTCTAAAAACGTAAATCCCAACTAACACCGTGGCGAACGCAATGAAAACCGTTTTAATTCACTTAAGGAGCGCTCTGGTTCTTTTCCACGTTTAATTAGATCGGTTATTGGTGGCACCTGGGGCTGGACTTTGTTCGGGAGATACTCCCCCCACGAATTGTGTCTTCTTCGCTTAATGGAGGACGGTTTCACACCGTACTGTAACATGCTGTTAAAATAAAAGGATAGTGGAACAGTGTTTTATGCTGGTTCGATGTTTTATTAGTAATGTTTATTCAGTTACTTAATTGATTTAATTTGTTTAGTTAAAAAGTTGTTTGCTGCCTTTTCCTATAAGAAATTTTTACTGATCCGTTTTTAAAATTACTGTTAATACCAGGAAAGCCATAGAAGTTGAAGTTAGAAGTAAGACCGACATAAAATACGACCGAGATATAAAGAGAACCATCATATCGGCCATTTATCCGTCCACTGTTGAACAAAGGCCTCCCCCATAGATTTTCCCAACTATGTCATCATTTTGGGGAGTATTTGCCAATACTCACCACGCTTGGCAGGCGGGTTGGTGAGCGCAGTATGGCTACCGTTTCACAGAAGGGACCTGCTGCCCATCCCTCTTGTTTAGATTTCCTTAGTCGCCTTTTACGACACCCATGGGAGGAGATGGAGTGGTGCTATATTCTTAATCCGGACACCACACGGAATCACGGCAGAGAATCATAGTTTCTCTAAAATTATACGTGTTCCACAGCCTTAATAGGCTGAACTGCTCATAGCCCTTTGCACTGACTAATCGGTAAACGATCAATGACGTAAAGCAACGCTCGGTATAGTAAGTTTGTGAATGGGTGACCATATTTGCATATTTGAATTGAGCGTAGGTATGCTTTGGACGGCACGCAAAATTGTTGGGCCCGGTAGTTGTACTAAGATAAAAATCGTTAAGCCAAGTCCCTCCGACTTGGGCGCCTAACAAAACCCAAGGCTGACCACCAAAGAAAAAAGTAAAATAAAATACAAGACGTCTAGGCGAAATAGTTATGCATTTAATTGGATAACGACGTTACGAAAGTCAGTAGTGTAAGAGTATATTCAAATATATGTTTAATAATGCGTCTAACAGCTATATTTACAGTAAAATTTAAGTAATTCATCCAGATGAACTTTACTCGAATGAATTATTCAGAACAGAATTAGTAATCAATTTCAGAATATTAATGAAATTGTCTTCAGTGTTTAATTTCAGTAATGAATCGGTTTACTGATTTATTTTATGTAGATCTTCATGAAGAATATTTATGTATTTAAAATTGTATGTAGATTGAGTATGCGCAAGGCAGACTTAATGCCAATAGGCATTCTCTACCAGTCAACCTTCGGGTTATAAAAAGCACTTCGATAGAGGACAAAAAAAAATCTGTAGATAATGTTAAAATGGACTTAATTCAAAATAAGAATACATGCATAAACTAATATAAAGATAGAAACTATAATCATCATCATCATATCAGCCACAGGACGTCCACTGCTGAACAAAGGCCTCCCCCTTAGATTTCCACAACGAGCGGTTACATGCCACCCTCATCCAACGACTCCCAGCGACCTTCACCAGGTCGTCCCACACTGCGTTTTCCGATGCGTGGTCTCCATTCTAGAACCTTTGTGCCCCAGCGGCCATCAGTTCTACGAGCAATGTGCCCTGCCCATTGCCACTTCAGTTTACTAATCCTTTCCGCTATGTCCACAACTTTAGTTCTTCTACGGATCTCCTCATTTCTGATTCGATCTCGTAGAGAAATACCAAGCATAGCTCGCTGAGTGACCTTGAGCTATCTTATGGGGCCTATTGTAAGTGACCACGTCTCTGTTCCATATGTCATAACTGGTATATATAGAAACTATACATAATAGATACTTTATAATACTTATATAATTATAAATAATTAAATAGAATACATAAAAATAATAACACCTATAGATCCTAGTAATTTGGTTTTTATTACATTTCAGTGTTCATTGGAATAAATCCGCATTCAAATATACCCGCAAGCATATTCACGACAAGGGAAATGATGTATCGGTAATATCTCAACCATTAAAATTTTATACATCAGACCGTGACCTCATTTTTATAATCTTTTATCAACCTCATCACCTGCGCCATAAAACATCTTTATATATCATTTTATCATTATCTGTACCCTATAAAATAATCGCTATACTCTCTTCTATAAAAATAAATCAAGTTGAAGTGTCTGTTTTTAATGTCAAAATAACAGCTTTTAACTAAATGCATATGATAGTATATACGGTATATGTAACAAAACTATACAAATAAATAAAATAGAAGTGTCTATTTGTGATGTCAAAATAAACTTTTTGTCTGTCTGTCTGTTTGTTCCGGGTAATCTCCAAAACAGCTGGACCGATTTTCACGTGACTTTCACAGATAGCTGATGTTATAAGGAGTAACTAAGGCTACTTTTATTTTATTTTAGAGTTCCACGCAAAAAAAAAACCCTTGCAATCCAATATATATATTCTATGTCAAGTGTCTATGTCGAACTACTCTAATTTTTTTTTTTAATTAAACGCGGGTGAATCCGCTGGTCCCTTAGCCAGCTAGTATACAATAAAGCCAATGTTCTGCCAAAATCGATAGCTAACTTCAGTGGCATTACGCCACAGTGTGACGTTAAACCATTTTCACGGTTAATGGAAGTGCAGGGGGGACTATTGCGGGCCGATGTTCCGCGCAATGCACTCGATGAAAGGAGACTTCTCGAATTACCCGACATAACTCCCTGTTTAGTCGAGCGTGGGACGCCCGCTGTACGGTGTAATTGGCGCCTTAGTGGCAATTTGCTGAAGACAAGTAACATATTGCATGCTGATATATATAACATAATTTATTGGTTGGCTGTGTACCTGCGCATTAGAAGTGGAATGTAATTATTTTCAGTCAGGTTTACTTTTATTTATTTTTATTTAAAGGATAGATAATAATAATAATACATTCTGCCACAGAATTTCACGTTCAAGGTTGAATTTATTAGTCTTTTTATTACTTGTAACACCCATTGCAATAAATCTTGTTTATTCTAGTTTCCATCACATACAATAGCCTTACACCACCGGGGACAATCCATGACTTCATTTTATAGTTGGTGTCCCATTACATTTTAGACCATAATTATCTAAAGGGCTTCTGCGTGTTGGACCCATGTCCCCGCGTAAGTCTATCTAAAGACCGGGTTCCCCCTTACAGGAGATATAAACCCGTGAAAAGAGAGACATGTAGATAATAATAACAATAATTCTGCCTACCTTTTGATTAAAGTATATCAAAAGAAAATAAAATGTATATTTAGAAGCTTACAGAACGCAGGGCAGTTTGTGGCGAGTCGGTCAGGGCCTCGTCTCCGGCTTGCCTTTATTGGTTAGTTGGAGTGGTACCCCATGAGTGCCCGTAGGTTTTTCAACTCTGGCTTGCCCTAGTTGGCCGATCAGAGGGAGGCCGCCAGAGCTACATGCTCGGAGGTGAAAGTGTCTAATGGCGTAATAATGGGAAAACCCACTCCGAGTCTTCGAGACGCGCGATGGGAAACCGGTGCCGCATCTCTTGATACTCCGAGCCGCTCATACCAGTGTTGCTCCCTGTCGCCTGTAGTGGTGGCCATTTAGGGCGCCCATCTTATGAGTGGCGAGTCACCGTCTGCCACAGAATTTCATATTAAAAGTTAAAAGGCAGACACCGTTTGTTTTCGTTTTTTTAGCATTAAATCCATTAAGCACCTATTGCAATTTGCAATAGACCTTGTAATTGTAGTTTCCATTTCATACAATAGTTTTATACCTCCGGGGACATGGGGAGTCCCCAGTTAGTGTCCTATTATATTTTAGATTAAAATTCTCTAAAGGGCCTCTGCGTGTTGGACCCATGTCCCCGCGTAAGCCTATCAAAAGACCAGATTCCCCCTTACAGGGTATACAAGCCCATGAACAGAGAAACATAATAATACATTTATTTATTGTTAATAATTATATAATAATGACTCTCACCCATTGCATTAATTAACAATGTTTCTGTTTAATAAAACACTTAAACGGATTCTATCGCGTATATTTTAGATTTTTGTTTTTCCTGACGTTTCGAATCCTGCGACCACGAATGCTGCAAAGCATTCGAAATGTCAGGAAAAACAAAAATCTAAAATATACGCGATAGAATCCGTTTAAAAGTGTTTTATTATAATGTGTAATACTCGCGAAAACCTAAGACATTATTATGTTTCTGTTTAAATTAACCCAGTGGACTTCCCTTACAAGTATCAAAATAAGCTATATAGGTTGTCTTTTTTATTGTTTTGTCAGTTTAACAAACTTTACGCAAGATATCTCATTCATAAATGTTAATCAAGTAACAAAAACAATCTTTTTAACACTTCAAACAAAAAAATAACTAAAATTTCTTTGCTGTCATATGGGACTTAGTACAAAGATTTCTAAAAGTTACTCACTTGGCCTTCGGGGTTGCGATGACCGTCTGTCAACTCGCATCCACCCTCTTTACTTCGCGTCCATCGGGAGTTCAAATGTCCAGGTCACACAGCAAACAATCAAACAATAGACCGCATTTCGATGTACAGACATCAAAACTTAGCTTGATATCACTCTTAAATAGCGGTTTTACATTGAATTGAATTTATCGACAAGTTTTTATAAAATTGAAAGTACTTTTTGACGTTTATTACTATATGACCGACTGCCTTAATGACCAAGTGGACATCGATAGGGAACGTAGGGCGTTGGCGGTTCGATGTAATATGCTGGCATGAAGATATGTACTCTGCAGCGAGGAAGTAAAAATTACTTTATAAAAAGCCTACTGCAAAATTTTCTACTCGTGAATCAATTATACGCAGAGGACCATCAGCTTCCTGCGGGTCCAGTATAATAACGGATTTAAGATGTTAATGGGGCTGCCCCGCTTTTGCAGTGCGTCAGGTATGTTTGCACAGAGACATACCGACCATTTCTAAACCGCCTGGAGAAAAAAGACTGCCTCATTGCTCTGTAGAGTGCGGGCAAGCTGCAAATGCATACTGAAGCTGAGGAGAGCTGAATGTGAGTGGCGACACTGCGTACCCGAATGCTCCAGAGAGTCGGTCAGGGCCTCGTCTCCGGCTTACCTTTATTAGTTGGTTGAAGTGGAACCCCATGAGTGCCCGCAGGATTTTCAACTCTGGTTTGCCTTAGTTGGCCGATCAGATGTCAGAGCTATATGCTCGAGGGTGTAAGTTTCTAATGGCGTAATAACGAGAAAACCCGCTCCGTGTCTTCGAGACGCGCGATGGTGAAACCGGTGCCGCACCTCTCGACACCCCGAGTCGCGCACACCGGTGTTGCTCCCTGTCGCCTGTAGTGGTGGCCATTTAGGGGGCCCATCTTGTGAGTGGCAAGTCACCGTCTGCCACAGAATTTCAGGGAGGTACGACTCGCCTCTGCTAAACAGCTGCGTTCAAAGATATATCGTACTTGTGGTAAAGTAGTCAAAAATTTCTATATCATATTCTATATTACTAACACATTATGGATGTCTAAATTATCCGAAATAAAAGGTATTTTAATTTTAATTTTCATTACTAAAATACTTTTATGGTAATATTTTATCATTATAATTTACAACAATGAAAAACAACCAATAACCCAACAAGCTTTAATCACCTTACCTATTTTTCAGTCTGCAATTAAATACGAATACGAATAGAAAACTAAGCGATCGGTGCACGTAAACAACTCGATCGCATTAACGATGCCATCAGCCGGAGCCTATTTAAATCTCAAGAGGAAAATGCACCGACTATTGTGTGGGACAATGGCACGTGGGTACTAATGCTGCAAAACGAATTGTGAACGGGACAAGTTCATTGTGACTCGAACATAAATAAGCATTTGCTTGAAGCATTACGCTGCGGTGTGAGACACGGCCGGCAGCGTCAGCGACGTAAATATTCAAATACAAAATTATATTTTTGGACTTACGCGGTAAGTTGCAACAGCACAAGTTTATTGTGTAGTCGTTTGGTAGTGGATACTTACCTGAAACAAGAAAAATAACACGATTAGTAATCATAATGATAAAAACAAAGATGTTTTACTCATAAACAGCAGTAATTATATAGAAAGAAAGAAAGAAAGGAAGAAAAAAGTTTTATTAAGGTCTCGCACAGGAAGTTACAAATAACATAAAGTAAAAATAAAAATATTATAATTAAATTAAGGCAACCTGGACGAGGCCAAAAAAGGCCCCTATCTCAGCATAATGCTGTGACATTTAAATAAAAAAATGCCACAGCGCTGGTTTTCAGATAGGACCAAGACAGTTGTGATACCACGGGTGGTTACGACATAGGCGAATAAATAAGTTAATAAAAAGACATGCCGAGTAATTAGTCAAATATAAATTTAATAATAAAATATGTAATATTTATAAAATATCCTATATGTGTAGCGTACTACTGAATAAACCAATAATTAAATATATAAGTGTTACTTACTTACTAGATATGATCAATACTTATTAAATATGCTATGGATGTCATGTTTATACTCTGTCTACGGGAGAGAGTCAGACCAGGCTGTATGGTTCGGACCTTCATCATACATAACAGCTTATAACATCGAATAGTACGCTCTATTGGTCACGTTGAATTGTGTATATATTAATACGTAAAGAAAAAACTTTGTACCCCTTTTTAAGCACATTGTGCGCACGGAGGAGTGTAAGATTGGACATAGTTAAATATCATATGGAGGAGGAGTGCAGGAAGAAAAATATTAAGTATACATTTTTTTTTTTTGAATTCCGGTCGAGTTTCAATCTTCGGGCGACCATTAGTATTATTTATTTATGAAAGCAGGTAAGTGTGAAGAAGGTGTTGAAGTTTTGTATACAATATAGCAGATTTTTATTCTGCTATTTCGATTTTCGTATCATAGTATAAGCTGATTATATATATAATATATATAATTTCTATACAGATTCATTATGCTTTTATAAATAATAACAATAAGGATAATAACTTAATTCAGAATTAAATCATAATAAATAGTCCAGTAATTTCATTACAATTTAATTAAAAATTAAAAGAAATATCCTATACTTAACAATTAATTAATAATATATAAATATCAAAATAAAATTTAAATATACAGTAAATATCCAACGAAACGAATGATGAATACAGCAGAAATACAAACATAATAACAATAAAAAAATCACAATTAATAAATGCAACCGTGCAATAATTTAAAAGAATTATGAACAAAATATTAAGTAAAAGGTATACATAGGCTGCACTAAAAGTATCGGGAATGGAATATTTCCACTGTTCCTGTCATATTAAAATATTTTTAATTGAAAGCTCCTTGGTTTTACAAATCGAATACCATTTATTTATTTTAAAAAAGATTCACGGTCTTGTCACAAGGTTTTGTCAAACTTGTTTAGTCGTTGAGAAAATGGAATTGAGTCGAGAAAATTCAAGAGCGATGATTTATTATGACTTTCGAAGTGGTTTAACACAAAAACAGTGTGTTGACCGGATGATTTCTGCATTTGGTGATGAAGAACCCATCCAAAACCACAATTTATCGCTGGTTTGCTGAATTTCAACGTGGACGTGTCAAGCTCGGTGATGATCCTCGTCAAGGTCGTCCAAAAACTGCAGTCACCCAAGAAAACGTTGATGCTGTGCGTAAGCTGATTGAGGAAGATCGACATGTGACATACCGCGAAATTCAGGCAACTTTAGACATTGGCATGAGTCAAGTACAAATAATCTTGCATGAACAATTAGGTGTAAAAGAGTTGTTTTCCCGATGGATACCGCATTTGCTATGTGAAGAGCAAAAAGCGGCTCGCGTTACTTGGTGCGTCAGAACTCTCGAAAGATTCCACGCAGGATCCTCAAATGCTGTATACAACATCGTATCAGGTGACGAATCCTGGATATATGCGTACGAACCCGAAACAAAAAACCAGTCACGAGTTTGGGTGTTCGAAAATGAGTTAAAGCCAACAAAAATTGTTCGTTCACGGAGTGTTGCAAAAAAAATGGTGGCCACGTTTGTCTCCAAAACCGGCCATGTTACGACTATTCCTCTTGAGGGACAAAGAACGGTTAATGCAGAATGGTATGCTAGCATTTGTTTGCCACAGGTCGTTTCTGAACTCCGTAGAGAGAACTGCAACCGCCGCATCATCCTCCATCACGACAATCCGAGTTCTCACACCGCGCACAGAACAAAAGAGTTTTTAGAGCAAGAAAACAGAATTATTAGACCATCCGCCGTACAGCCCCGACCTAAGCCCTAATGATTTCTATACTTTCCCTAAAATAAAGAATAAATTGCGTGGACAGAGATTTTCATCACCTAAAGAAGCTGTGGACGCCTACAAAACGGCCATTTTGGAGACCCCAACTTCCGAATGGAATGGTTGCTTCAATGATTGGTTCCATCGTATGGAAAAATGTGTCAAATTTCGCGGATAATACTTCGAAAAGCAATAAATACATTTTTAAATAGTAATGTTGTGTCACTTCCTTGATTCCCGAAATTTTCAGTGCCGCCCTCGTACAATATGCAATAATCTCAAAACTTATTAAAATATTTTAAGATTTTAAATAAAGAAAATATGTATAATAATAAACAAACTGTTGAATTACACTCGAAAATAATTAAGCGCTCTTCCCCTCTCCAACGAAACTGTGCTGTGCCCGACAGGGTCCATAATTGATTCTATAGTCTTAAGCCTACCATTTGTTTTAATATTTCATTATGGAATGCAATAAAGAATTGAGAATTGATCCAGCCTTTCAAATCATCTTCGTTTATCAACCTATAATCTTCTTCACTTAAATTTCCAATATATCAATTCAAAATATTTTCTTATGTGTATGCTAATGGCATCCATTGAATCGAAACTATTTTACTGACATATATCGCGTTTTCCCATTTATTCTATATACCGACGTGTAGCATCTACACGAGTGATAAACCAACGTGCAACGTGCACTCATGCACAAAGAATGATTGAATCCTAAATGCATAAATATATTAAATAAAACAATATTTACGGTCTACCTCTATACTTGCAATCGTACATAATGTATACTTGCAATATCATACGTGCATTTTGCAATATCTATATATATATATATATATATATATTTCGTATGGTTAGTGGCCACCCTTGTGTCAGAGTTGTTCAAGCCGCCCAAAGGCCTCCGACTTGGCTTAACGACTGCCGTCTTATGACAACAACCGGGACCGACGATTTAACGTGCCCTCCGAAGCACGGAGACGCTCAGTTGAAATACCACTATGCGGTCACCCATCCAGAGACTGACCGCGCCAAGCACTGCTTAACCTCGCCAATCGTTTATCGATTAGTGAGTGCAACTGGCTATGAGCGCCTATTTTGCAATAATGCACATAGATGTATTACAATGTAATTTCAACGGAACGCTAATATGGACGTTCATACTAACGCGTGAATATAACAAATCTGCTTTGAAAACTTATTCTGTACGTATACAGGATGTCCAGTAAATAGCACGACATACTGCAGGGGGTGAGAGCTTGGGTTAATACCTACCAAAAAAACACAATATATGTTCAGCAAAATCTTACGGATTTACAGTAGTACAAAATTTTCCGAAATATCGAAAAATCTCTACCTTGACACATATTTTTAAGCATCTTGTAATGAAAAATTACTTTTATAGTTTTTTTTTTACCTCAAATTATTTGTGAATAGTTACGTTACCCACTGATAAGTCTTTATTCTATTAAAAACTAACATGTTTTCAAGAAATACAATTTTTATTTAAATTTTCACAGTACAATTTTCTTATCAAAATTTTTTTTACTACTGTAAATCCATAAGATTTTGCTGAACATATCTTGTGTTTTTTTGCTAGGTATTGACCCAAGCTCTCACCTCCTGCTGTATGTCGTGCTATTTACTGGACATCCTGTATATCGAGTTACAGACAGTTATCAAGCAGTGGTGTGTTATACGGCATTGCTGCATACCGATAACTGAAATGTTGTTACGTGTACGGCCTAATCCGATCCGATTCTTTGAAGCACCCGTTATAGGGAAGCAATAACAAATCGTGATCAGAATCGAGAAACGTTCTAAGTCTCGACGCCGATTTAATAGAATTTTAAAAAGAAACTATGAGTTAATAATTTTGTATTTATTTATTTTATAATTTATGTACACACAGAGTGAATTGGTTAGGTTACAAAATGTAATGACACTTGAGTACAAAGGTACTGCTTATTTCAAAAAGGATGCCAACAGACCTGCGATAGGAGACGAGAGTTTTAAAGCGAAGAAGAAACCGCACGTCTGGATTAAGAATTCTCGCACTCCATCTTCTCTTATGGATGTCGTAAAAGGCGACTATGGGACTCGAAAGCAGAGAGATGGACAGCAGCGTATTTTCTGTGAAACAGTAGCTATACTGCGATCACCAATCCTCGTGCCAAGTGTGGTGAGCACCAGCAAATTCCCCCAAAATGACTACACAATTGTGGGAATCTATAGGGGAGTCTTTTGTTTAGCAGTGGACGTCGTTTGGCTGATGAACTATCATGTTAGTCATCTTTATGGGGTAAGTAGAGCTTTGTTCGTCCTGCACTATGTCCCAAATAACTGACTATTCACAATACGCTCTATATAGTAATGTCTTAGATTTCGCGATTATTACACATTATAATAAAACACTTTTAAACGGATTCTATCGCGTATATTTTGATCCTGCGACCACGAATGCTGCAAAGTATTCGAAACGTCAGGAAAATCAAAAATCAAAATATACGCGATAGAATCCGTTTAAAAGTGTTTTATTATAACGCTCTATATAATTTCTTGCACCATTCACGACACAGGAGGGCGTTACAAGAATTAAGATCGTTGCGTCTGTGATATATTGAAAGTGGTGAACGCGTAATAAATCATAAGCAATTATTCCAAACAATATAGTCGCTCTGTACTGAGCAACGGGTCCTTTAGAAAATGGTTTTAAAATCATTTCGACTTTAATGACAAACAAACGTGTCTGGGGCAAGTGTTGTATGTAAGTTGCATGTGTTGATGGCGTATTTTATAAGCTTAATCGTTCCGTGCGGGAATCGAACCCACGACCCGGGGCGCCACAGTCGACTGTATCAGCCACTGCACCAACCGTGCCGTCAAATGTGTTACAAATACATTAAATCAAGTAAAAAATTTCAATGAATTACGGTCCAATTTCGATCCCTGGGCGACACCAGTTATTGGAATTGATTAATTGAGTCACGAGTCGATTTTTGAAGTTCATTATTCTTCTTCCCAGCAATTACTCTATTTTTGGATGAAAAGTGTGTGTGTGTATGACGGTACGTTTGGCATAGTAGTTAATTTCTAGGCTTGCTGCACTGCATGTCGTTTGTAAGATCCCCGTACTGAACAAATATTTGCATGACATACAGATAGTTTGTTCCGGTCTGGGCGTTTGTGCGTGTGAGATTTATATCTGTAATTTATACCCACGATACAGGAAAAATTCAAGTAGAAGCAACTTCTTTCAACACTGACTGGCACGGTACTTTTAAATTTAACTATTTATTTTTAATTCCAGATCCAATCCAGTCCGATTTTATTCAACAACTTTTTAATTTTGATTAACTCCTGCAAAAAGCTTTGGAGATTATAATTGCAAGCGTTGTTACATCATCACCATCCGTAACTTGAGTCTACACACTGCTGAGTATAGGCCTCTTTTTATTCTACGTTTTACACTTATGATACTTTTCCCAGCTCTATGCTACCTTCATTCATGCTGCCTAGGCGTTTTATGGTATCATAATATGCTATCGCGCGGCTGTTCGTAGCGCATCTTCTTGCTGTTTATTGGTATCTAGTTTTGCTTCTCATACCACCATCTTATCTGGCCATTGATCCAGCCTTACTCCAGTTGAGTACCTTTACCGAGGTCAAACAACAAAAGTCCAATACAATGGACTTTTGTTTTTTGCTGATTTGACTGGTTTTCATATATTTTGACCTCAACACATAGCCCAATTTACTTCACACACACAAATTGCAGCTCGTTTGTATTGATGTGATTCTTATTATTCGTAATAAGTTAAAACTTTAGTCTAAAATACGCATTGGATATACTCATACAGAAATAAAGTTTTTTTACGACTAAAATTCACAAACTTATACTGCTACTTATACTAGAACAGTCTCCTGGCGACTGAACTCGATATTTTTACAGTATAACTTCGTTTTATCAGATCTATAATAGAATATATCAGCAAGTAAAATTTATTGAACGATGCAAATTAGTCTATGGGAAGAATGAACTCTTCTACGTGTGTGCTTTACTTATCTAACAGTGGACGAAAATATATTTATAGATATCTATTTTGTGTATATATAACGAGTATTTTGTTTGAAGTAAGACTGTCCAAGAAAAGAACAAATATAATGTAATACTGGTGGACATACCAACATATGAGTCTGAACCGAAAGAGAAAAAATCAGTAGGAGAAACTGAAAGATGGTTTACTTAAAGTACATCATCCACATCGAAAAAAATTTGAACCTTTCAATCAAAACCTCATTCACTTATGAAACAAATGTTTGGATAAATCTTTAACACTCTGATCGAATGTTTGCTTTATGTTTCATACAATCAATCAAAAAGCGCAACAATTTTTAACACTACTCCACCAGTTGCGTAAGCCTAAAATACAGTTACAAATTCAACACAGCGTAATTCCAATATACTGTATGAATTTGCAGGGTTCTCCCGTGAGCACACAATAAATACATATTTCATGAAGTGGTATTGCATAACAATTGTTTGGGCCGACGCGGGCGCCGAGGCTGAAGGCGGACGGCCGAGGCGCAGGCCGACTGGGAACGCTGTTGTGACACATATTAAAATGGACTGCCAGCTTTAAGTGTATTAGATTTTTACGGAGCAATGCGTTGTTGGGTTTTCCTTCTTTTATGCTTAAAATATTTCAACTACATTGACAACAGGCCCTTAACATAATAAACTGGCAATTAGATGTCATCCCATAGAATTACGATTACAAATATGACATGATACAGGGAGGAAAAACGACAGAAGATCAATTTAAAACAGTCAATCAAACGTCTTTTTACATGCCGTCTATCGCTATATATGATTCAATACGTTTTTTTTTAAATCTAATATTTTACTCTTTAGATTTCATTCATTGATACCTGTTTAACTTAAAAACAATAGGAATACTAATACCAATAACCCCCAAATTGCAGTTGAACTTTATAGTTTTATAGTATGGTGTGTTTCCTGGCAAAAAATTGGTCACCCCCGCTCCAGGAGTGTCGTATTCGGCATCAAAGATATAATTCAAGACGATAGGAACCAGCGGACTTCAGTGTAATTGTATCAACAGTAGGTATATTTTCAGGAGCAGACGTTTATAAGCACATAATATAATGGTATGATGAGTTTCTTTAATGTAATAGAATAAATTGGCTCAGTTGTCCGAAACGTAGTGTGAGACTACTTTCAACGACATAGATAGCAGCCCCGGTTATGTTTACTGGGAGTCATTGGATGCGAGCGGTGTGTTACCGTCCGTTGTGGAAATTTATTAGGGAGGCCTTTGTTCAGCAGTGGACGTCCTTCGGCTGATATGATGATGGTAATAATGACTCAGTATTACTAACATACACGTTGACACGTGATGTTAAAAGAGTCAAAGTCAGAATTTTTTATTTCAAATAAACCAAATATTGGCACTTTTGAAACGTCGGAATCTAAGTTGCACGGTTCCAAATAGTCAATCTCATTGAAAAGAGCCGGCAAGAAACTCCATGGATACTCTTTTTAAAATAATTGCGATAAAAAGCCATATGATAAGGGATAAATGTGGTAATATTTAGGGATGGTTTAGGTTAGGTTAGCTTAGATGAAACCATTTAGAAATTAATCGATTTAAATTTACACAAAGAGGATTTGAGGCTTTGGCGATTGTAATAATAACGAACAAATAGAATTCAGAAAATAATTGCTTCTTTTCGGTACTAATATGAACAGATATTTTGACTGCACGTTTAGCACAGTGACAAATCACTTGGATTTCTGCTCTGCCTCTCGCATGCTCAAACCCCGCATGGAACAAATATTTGTATGTCGTTGTGCCGAGTCTGGGTGATTATGGAGATTGCCCATTGTGCTTAGGATCATGGGCCCAGAAGTCGACAGTCAAATGTGGTTCAATTTTTAGTTTCGTATTCAAAGCAAAATGACTATGACAGACGGACAGACAGACAGACACACGAATGATATTATAAGGGTCCCACTGTTTTTTATTTCGGACGTACGGAACAGAAAAGTATATTAATTGTTCACTTTGCAATGGAGGATGATGATGTCTATAAAAATATATAACAAGCTACCATATGTCATAAAAACTGAAATCAAATTTAATATTATTGTATTTAAATTAAAAAATATTTGCTTTGCAACTATAGCGTAAAAGAATTAATCGAGGATACATTTTAATTACGATTTATTATTAATACTCTTCCTCTCTCCTAATAAACTATGCTGTGCCCAACAGGGTCCATAATTGGTCTATAGATATAAACCTACCATCTGTTTTTTTTAATAATTTACTTATGGAATGCAATAAAGAATTGAATTGAATTGAGGTCCGTGAGGTGACCGGATTAAGAATATAGCCAACATCTCCTATATCCTCCTGTATTGTAAACTCTGGATGTAATATAGAAACGGTTACTAAATCAAAAACATTATCCGTACTAAAAATAATCTGCTGACACAACTCCAAGCACTTGACGTAACATTAACCTTAACAGTCCTAAAATCCAAAAAGGTATCAATAAAAATGAATGCTCAAGTGCTTGACTTTCCAAAACGTAGAACAATATCTCCTTTCGGCGCAAAAAGTTCAGCACTTAAAGAAAAACAGAACATTTCCAGAAATACGTGATGCTTCTTGTAATGTGAAGGTGTTCTGTGGGAAGTTTCCATGGTTTAGCGATTATGGGGACTGAAGATGTTTTTGTTTCGAAACAAAATATGTTTGGTCGTATTTGATATGAATGTTTCAAAACATTAAACAATATTTTTGGGACTCATATTATAATTAATCACATGCTGCTCGCATACAACGACTCCCAAGTACCTTTACAAGTAGTAGCTATAGGTAGACTAAAATAATAATAAGTGTCGAATTTATTTCAGAAGTATTATAACAAATCCTTTTTAGTTTGAGCCCACAAATCTGCTGATACCTTCGGTTATTAAGCTTCTGATCGAAATATAAGTTATATCTAACAGAGATTGGAAACGGACGAACTTTAGCTGCGAGATTATGTCTCCCTGGCAGAGTCGATTCAACTAGATAAATATCGATATGAAACTAAAATATAAACGATTTTGAACAGAGTTCATACTAGGATTATTTTGGTAGCATCAATTAAGCAAGGAAACTTATCATCATCATCATATCAGCCTGAGAACGTCAGCCGCTAAACAAAAGCCTCATAGATTATCATATAGAAGTCGACATTTTGGGAGGAATTTGTCAGTACTCACCGCGCTTGGTAGGCAGTTTGGTGAGCAGAATGGCTGTTGTTTGGAAGAAATGGGAAGGGAACTTAAGTAGCCTTTCACGACATCCACTGGAGGAGATGTAGTTGTGCTATATTTTTAATCTGTACAGCACCCGGAAACGAATATTACCACCTAACTGCAGGTTTCAGGTAAACAAAGCATAATACAGTGTTACTGCTCCTAAAAAATTATACGCCCATACACTTGCCCGTGGTATACTCTAACTACCGGCAAAATGCGTTCCTGTGGCGAGCGAGCAATACCATAAACAAAAAATGCTTGCATTTCAATTTTGATATATTTGAAACAAGTCTGCAATCGGCGAGACGGGCTCTTAGTCTAGAGTTCTTTTCAAGTTTTTAGCTCTGTGATGCTTATTATCATATTTAATGTCTCTACTTTTGTATCCACTCACTTTATTGTAACCAATTACTACACGTGAAGACCTGTTATTGGCTGAATGTTACTAGTGTAAAATAACTATTGTAATTGTTAAATGCTGTTGGTCTTTCAACATTAAATAAATAAATAATTAAATAGAATTATATTTCTTCAACAAAGACTGATCAAACAGAAGAGTAGCAAACAATATCCAATTATTAAAACATCAGAAAGAACGTTGTTTAAAATAAAATTAAGCCAAAAAAATAAAATTCGAAATATAAACGTGGAATCGATTTAAAATGGCAACGCGACAACTAATCAAGATGCGGGCCACGTGATTTATTTCGCGTCAAAGTTGAAAATTAATTCACAACACCGCTAGCGGCGGTCGCCGTCAACGTGGCGGAGGTTATAGAAATAGCGGACGCAGATATAAGAATACTTGGGAAATAAGTGTATGGTTCTAATCAACTTACGCGCATAGCAAAGATATGATGTGTGGTAGATCCGTTCCCAGAGCGATGACTGCACGAAGTACATTGTAACTGATGTCGAGTTTAAGTGACCTCTGAGCTGCGGCTTATACTCATGCAGAGTGTGGTATTAGACTGGGTATACAGACTTTACTTTTTAAAACTAGGTAGGCAAATGGACTTGTAAACTGCCGCAAGGCTGATGTGTGAGAAGATGCACCCAACCAACCGGTGAGAAATAACTCGGCGGTGGATGGAGAAAACTAGGTCTGGGAAGCAAGTCCACTTCCGATCATCATTTCAGCCAAAAAACGTCCACTGCGGGACAGAAGCCTCCCCTTAGATTGCCACAACGACCATCATAGGTTTCTGTTGTGTGCTTATTTGCGGGTTTGTGCTATCATCGCCACCTTGGCAGACGGGTTGGTGATCGCAATTTAGTTATGTATTCGAAGGATGCTGCTGCCATCCTCCAGCTATTCCCAGATAGGGTGGTGGTAATAGACAATTATGGGAATAGGCGGAGGATGGGCAGCAGATGTTTCGAGTATATTGACAACTCAACTGTGATAGCCGACCCGCCTGCCAAGCGTAGCATTTATCGCAACGTCTCCTATGAACACACAACGTAAACCCACACCAGTCGTTGTGGCGATGTTTGGAGGATGTTTTCGTGCTGAAAATATAATGACAATATATGTATATTAGCACAGTCAACCTCAACCGCTAGTTCTATTGCCCGACTCTCACACGTCGGTGACACATTTCCGGTCTTAACAGCGCAACCAACAAGCGACAAGTGAAACAAAGAGGTAGCCACAAACCGCATTCAGGTAATTCAAATTCAAAAACACTTATTCAATTTAAACATGACGAATTTTGTTAAGAAATTAGATAATGTTGTGAGACTGGTACTGGATTTAACTCAACTAAATATTTTGCGGATCATAAATACGTACATCATTCGTGTGGTGTCAGTATTTAAGAATATAGCACCACTCCATCTCCTCCCGTGGCATGATGAGTACTGGCAAATTACCCCCAAAATGAAGACACACGGCATGTAACCGGTGGTCTTAGAGGGGAGGCGTTAGTTCAGCAGTGGACGTGTTTTTGCTTATATGATGATAATAATACGCTAGATGTTAAAAGGGGAATTTATAACAATCAATTGCGAACCATTACAACGAAGGTTGTATATTAAAAACAAGGCAATGGACACGACCAATAATACTGATACTCGTGAAATTCTAATTGCAAATTGATCAAAATTGTAATCATCAATAAACATTCACTGCTACACAAGGACCTCCATTGGGACTATTACAGACTTCTACAATGAGGATATTTTTATGAATTCCCACGCTTGGCAGGCGGATTGATGATCACAGTAAGTTGTTACCTATTAGCATTTGGAAGGACGCTGTCGCCCATTCTTTTCATATCAACCTTTATTTGTCTTTTATGATACCCATGGGTAGAGAGGAGTGGTCTATTCTTTATTGGGAACCAAAGGGAACTAGAGTTTGTGGCAAACTAAATGCGAAAGGCGAGGAACCGAGTATAGCGCTTGTTTAGAGAGGCTTACATCTACCAGTGCCAGATGACTGGAATAGGCTATTATCACATTTTACCACATTATTCTTTCCTTAGGGGATTATAGACATTAAGGTTATGTCAAACCTCCAACGTAATTGTTTAAAGAATGAAGATATATGTCTTTAAACTGTACAGACTATAAAGGAGAAATTAGTGTGGAACATTGTTAAAAAGAAATACCTCCATGTATCAGGAATTTGGTGGCACATTTCCACAGAAGAAGAAAAAAACCATCTTGCGTATTTTTGTTGTGCTTAATAATAGTGACTCTTCATTTCGCTGTAATCATCATCAGCCTATATAAGTCCATTACATACGCCTCTTTCAGCGTGTCCGGTCACCCGGTTATCAGCATTCCGCATACAGCCAGACCCAGCAACATTCTCCAGGTGGACGACCTCCATCCGGCCAGTGGAGTCTCGCAATCCGTTTGCCCATACGCGGCCTCCACTTTAGGACTCTTCTGCTCCATCGGCCATCGATCTTCTGATTGATGTAATTGATATACTGTGTGGTATATGCGTAAGCACTCACGTATACATACTTCTTGTATATGACACATAATACCAGTTATTAAACAATTAGAATCATGTTCTAGAAGCCTTGTATATTGCGTATAACGATATGTTAAAAATGTCTCAATTATTTATGGAAACTAATCTAAAAATGATTAAATATTATAAATTAATAAAACCGTATCGTCAAGATCAACAACAGAGCCACAAAGGCCGATGAATGTTGAAATTCAAATAGTAATAAATAATATCTCTGACCTGCACGAGGCTCCTGTTGACCGACAACTTTTCCTATTAAATAAACATCAACTATCCAGCAAAATAAATAACAAGTTTAGATTGAAATAAGCCCTCTCAGGCCTTGCCTCTGTTTTCTACAATATTATATAACGTTCACACTTTTATATTTTTAATGAGAAACTGAAGTAAAATGTTATGAACTCAATATACAGTCGAGTCTTACAACAAGCTCTCTTCATTAGTTGTCATTAACATATTTTTTTAAACAATGTCCCACACTATCGTTTCTCTTGTACGTGGGTACAGTTTACAGACATAAATCTCATATGTCATGTATATCCAGACCCTGAACACCTATCTGTAGACCATGCAAATATTTGTTCCGGGCAGGGATCGAGCAGAAAGCGCGACTGCTAAGCCGCGCTAACTGTGCCGTCAAATATGGATGGATTTAATGGAAAAGTGCTATTATGTGCAGTTTCCATCTTTAGATTCGTGTTTATCGTATCAGCCATTTATACGTCCACTGCTGAACAATGGCTTCCCCCATAGATTTCCACAATTGTTTCATAATGTTGGGGGGTATTTGCCAATACTCACCATGCTTGGCAGACGGGTTGACGAGTGTAGTATAGCTACTGTTCCACAGAAGGGACGTTGCTGTTCATCCCTCTGGTTTAGAGTTCCTTAGTCGCCTTTTACGATATCTAACGGAAGGAGATTGAGAGGTGCTATATTTTCAATCCGCTCACCACACGGACAAATGATATTTCGATTCGTATTAAATTCATATATACATCGAGACGGATGTTTCAGTTTAGTCATCATATAAGCCACAGGATGTCCACTGCTAAACAAAGGCCTCCCCCTTAGATTTCCACAACGAGCAGTCATATGCTGCTCTCATCCAACGACTCCCAGTGACCTTCACCAGGTCGTCCGTCCACCTCGTTGGAGGTCGTCCCACGCTGCGTTTTCCGGTGCGTGGTGTCCATTCGAGAACCTTTTTGCCCCAACGGCCATCAGTTATGTACAAATAATAAATTCGAATACGTAGGTTTGTACATTTCAGGAATTACTAAAGCTTCATACATTCAAGTAACAAACAGTACAGTCCTTTATTATATCAGCTATAGGACGTCCTCTGCCGAACAAAGGCCTTCTTCATATATTTCTACAATTGTGTCGTGAGTTTGGGGGAAATCTGCCAGTACTCACCACGCTTGGCAGGTGGGTTAGTGAGTACAGAATGGCTGCTGTTCCACAGAAAGGACGTTTCTGCACATCCCTCTGGTTAAGAGTCCCTTAGTCACCTATAACAACATCCATGGGAGGAGATGGGGTGATGCTATATTCTAAATCTGGAAAATACAGTGCTTAGAAAGCTACAATATTTACATGACTGTGCACCGTGTAACCGCACTTCAATCCATTTGGTCCAAATCGTATGCTAAAGTGAAAATGCACTGCAATGTAGTGTTTTTGAACATCTATGTTCCGGGTCGAAGGGAACTAGCTAGTGAAAGTACTGGGCAAAAGAGACGTAATAACTATTGACTGCAGTGTGGTGCCATGCAGGACAAGTCCTGAGTAGCATTACAATTGTTATGGACAGGTGTGGCGCTTACCATCAGGCGAATGACTTGCTCATCTCATCACTCAGTTGTATAAAAAAACAAATCTTTGAAATCAGCAGGCCAGTTCCTGTTCGGGGGTCGCGGGCGCGCAGATTGGGGAGTCTGCGCGCTCACACCGAGCGACCCCCGGGAAGACTGGGCGCGCACCGCGCGTGCCGCCGTGTGTGCAGCACAGCGCACAGCAACACTTGGGGGAGATCCTGTACAATCCTCGCCGAGAAGTGCCTGGGGGGCGACCTTTTTACAGCCACCTGCCCTCCACTAGAGGGGGTGACCGCTTAACAGTCATCCCCTCCGAGATGTGCCAAAAGGCGTGGCACCAATGGGCGGCTCTAGTGTGATCTTACGAGGACCTGGAGTCCCCCTTCGGTGCCGAAGATGACCGCTCCAGTGGTTTTAGCCAGCAGGAGTCCGGTATACCCCTTCGCTCTTCCCAGGGGTGAAGGAAGTTCAATGTAGAATTTCCACTGGACAACAATAAAAAAAAAACAAATAAGGCCAGTTCCTGCACCTGTGTCATCAGTAGAACAGACTATCTACTCACCAGCTCTTAAATATCCACTGTTGATCATGAGCCTTCAAATGATCACTACAATGAGTGGTCATAAGGTATATTGCCAGCTACCACGCTGGCAGGCGGATTGGGGACCGCAGAATGGTGTCATTAGCACAGGAAACGATGCTACTGCCTATGCTCATGATATTAACTGGAAATGTGAAATACTGCTCTCATCTTTGGAACAGTACTACCAAGTACCAGCTTGAGGCACTTCAGGTGATTAATAGACGTGCTAAGAGGCTCATTAAAAGCAATGCACCTGTCGAGGCAAGGCTCCAGAAAACTCGAATATAGAAGCAGAGCTGCAATCTTATAGGTTTTTCATCGGATACATTTTGGCAAGTGTGCACTGAAACTGAAAATGGGCTACTTAATTCCCCCAAATCCATTCCATTATCGGACAACTAGAGGAATGGCATTGCGTCACCGTTACATGGTTTATGTTCCTCCCATACGTATGGACGTACAAAGCGTTTTGCTTCTACGTTTTTCATGCAAACAGCTAAGAAGTGGAACTCATTGCCAGTGGCTGTGTTTCCCGACCATTATAACGTTTTTTTAGTTTTTATTTATCCTAGTGAAAATTCTTCATGAACTTCCTCCGCCACGGGGAAGGGCGAAGGGGCATGCTGGACTCCTACTGGCTAAAACCGGGGTGGTCATCTAAGTGGGGCTCCAGGTCATCGTGTGATCAGACTAGAGTCACCCACTGGTGCAACGCCTATAGGAACATGGCCATAGGTGATGGGAATCTTCGAGCCACGGTGAACATATTTCTTTTAGCCAAGCATTCACCATCATCGCATCATCTGGTGAGATAGAGTTCAAACGCAAGACTTCTCAAACAATGGGGTGGTCTATTCTTTGCCAGGAATTACACGAAAAACACACTATCCGATTTCCAATTAATAAATCCCTCCTCTTCATCTGTGATGCCAGAGAAGTTCACACTGCAATATTTCCACTACATTTTGTGAATAACAAATCATCGTTTTGGCTTTTTTAATGTAAAAGCCGTGCAATTGTTCGAGCCATAAATAAAAATTGTTGCGAAAACACCTCAGCAGTTTTAATATTTTAATCCCCGCCGGGAGGGAACATAAATTTTGTTTGACTATTTGATCGTGAACGGTATTGTAGGAAACTGTTGGCGTTTCGAATCCAAAAATGTATTTCTCAGGAATTGGTATAAATATATAAATAGAAGAAGCTACTTTTGCCACAGATAATCATTTTATCAGAACCATAGATTGATTGATTTGAAACGAACAAGCAACCTATTTTGTTTATACATCTATTTAACGAGACGAATAAGTCATGTATGTGAGTGGCGACTGTCATGCCTGCCCATAACAATTGTAATGCTAATCGGGACTAGTGATACGTGGCACCACACTGTACTCCTGTTGAACACAGTAATGTCTTAATATGTGAAGCTGGGGTGCAGCTACCTCACCAGATTCTTGCAATAAAAGACCTAACCATTATAGAATAAACTGACATGATATGAATTTGACACAACTGGTTTCTATTAATGTTGATGTATCAGTGTGTAAAATCTATCTTGTAAAGTAGCCTCCGTTTTTTGTTGTATTAAGCATAACCTACAACATGGACGATATAATTCAAGGTGACAAAATGAATACTGAAACTATTTCCCGAATTACCGAAACAATGAGAGCTAATAGCAATAGAGTTGAACAATGCTTTATTATGAATCACGCGAGTTTTCAGGGCTCGTTGACGGTGAAATGCGGTATTTTTATCAGCGCTGCCGATTCTGCTTGCTAATAAATCATGGCGGTTTTGTCAGGTGTTACAATTTGTATCGCCCGTGCTTCGCAGTGAGGAGATTTACATTTTTTTCGCCACCCTGTTCACAAATCATCAGAATTGTGGGCGAGTAATTGTTTTGCGGTGAAGGTGGGAGAGGGAAAGATTTATGTGATTGTCCGTTGATCTTCAGTTTCCAGTTATAAATGTCAATTGCTATCTCAGTGAGGTATATACAAACGAAAGTGGAAATAAAGAAAAAGAATCCATATAAAGTGAAATTGCTTTGTTTGGAATGAAGCTCTACAAACACGTTTGGATTAGCGTTTATATTTTCCGTATGGTATCTGGATTAAGAATACAGCACCACTCCATCTCCTCCCGTGGATGTCGTAAAAGGTGATTCAGGGGCTCTAAACCAGAGGGATAGGCGACAGCGTCCCTTCTGAGCACACCAATCCGCCTGCCAAGCGTGGCTAGTACTGGCCAATTCCCCCTAAAATTATGACATAATTGTGGAAGTCTGTGGGGGAGGCCTTTATTCAGCTGTGAACGTTCTTTGGCCGATATAATGATGAAGATTATAATATTAAGTCTTAGGTTAGATATGGATTATTCACAATCCAATTAAGATGATTGTGGGAATAATAGTAATAACTAGTGGTCACTCAGAAGTGGAAATTCGACCTAATTCATATTTTTTTAAATTTGATTTAATATAGATTAGATTAAAATCACTTTTGCACCCCTTCTACTGTGAACTTTAACTATGCCAAATCACACACTCCTCCGTACGCGCAATGTGCTTAAAAAGGGGTACAAAGTTTTTCCTTCACGTATTAATATATAGATAATAGTCTTTTGTTTTATAAGATCCGATTTTTGAAGCAGATTTTTTTTTAAACAAACACGTGGTAGGCATTGCTATATTTATTAGTTGTTCTTTCAAAGATATAATTTGCATTGATAATTATATATCATCATATCGGCCGAATGAAGTCCACTGCTGGACACAGGCCTCCCCCAAAGATCACCACAACGACCGATATGGATTTGTTGTGGGCTCATTGGGGGGTTTTGCCATAATCGCCACGCTTGGCAGACGGATTGGCGATCGCAGTTGAGTTGATAATGTACTCGAAGGACGCTGCTGCCCATCCTCCGGCTAATCCCTTAGTCGACTTTTACGACACCCATGGGAGGAGATGGGGTGGTGGCATTCTAAGCCGGCACCACACGGCAATATATCATAATTAAATGATATTTTTCAAAAACAAAGCACGACAGCAATAATGCATCACCAAACAGAAAACTTGCCGTGTGGTGCCGGCTAAGAATACCACCTCCCCATCTCATCCCGTGGGTGTCGTAAAAGGCGACTATGGGATTAGGTAGAAGATGGGCAGCGTCCTTCGAGTATATTTGTAACTCAACTGCGATCGCCAACCCGTCTGCTAAGCGGGGCGATTATGGCAATATCCCCCAATGAGCACACAACACAAACCCATTCCGGTCGTTGTGACAATATTAGTGGAGGCTTCTGTCCAGCAGTGGATGTTTTTACAGCTGAAATGATGATGAATGATGAAACAGAAATGACATCATGCAAGCATCAAGCATCTCAACGACAGCAAACAACAGCTGTCACTAATAAAAATCTAATAAACGAAAACTATCCAAACAGCACAGAGTAACATACAGAAGTAAATGTAACTCAAAGACGCATTTATTTGAATAGTGGCACACGACGGCAAATATTTAAAGTTACATAGAAAACGTATATTTGCACTCCTGCAGAGACATTCCTATGCAAACACGGTTAATGTGATCAAGGATGTACAGTTAATTGAATTAGATGGTTCTGTACAGTTTTTGAATGACTTTGGAGCTTGTTTCAGTGTTTGCTCGCTGTAATGGATGAAACACATTGTGTTGGGTTTATTCTATGGTATCCTGGGAATAAATGGATAACTGGAGTTCAATTTACGGTATAGTGCTCAAACTTTGCTGCTAAATTAGAAAGTAAGCACAACGAGGGCATTCACACTACATAAGGTTTTACTATAATAATGGAAATTTATTTAAATAATTTATATTTCGCCGTGTGGTGCCGGCTTAGAATATCACCACCCCATCTCCTCCCGTGGGTGTCGTAAAAGTCGACTAAGGGATTAGCCGAAGGATGGGCAGCAGCGTCCTTCGAGTACATTAACAACTCAACTGCGATCGCCAACCCGTCTGCCAAGCGTGGCGATTATGGCAAAACCCCCAATGAGCCCACAACACACCCATATCGGTCGTTGTGGTGATCTTTGGGGGACGCCTGTGTCCAGCAGTGGATTTAGTGGATTAGGCCGAAATGATGATGTTTCCGTTTGCATAAAAAGAACAATTCACCACGTAAAAACTATAGGTATTATGTCTTTCTAAAAATACTGTGGTACTGTCACCGAACACGCACACACAATAACAGTAAGACATGTTTGAAAATGGTCCCGTCGAACAACAATGTGGTTGTTTAGTAGCCCACCAGGGTGTTTTAATACTTGAAATGTATTCTATACCATTCATAAAGCCTAGCCTCAAAATATTTTCCATTATGAAAGTAAGACCCTATATATACTGTTCAGACGAACCATTACTTAAAATTAAAACTCTTCAACAACAACAAACATTGTAAGAGAAGTAAGAAATTAAGTTAAATATGCGTCACTCATCATCTTTACACAATGAAGTTTTTTTCTAATTTTTTGTTTGTTTCTTATTCTAGTGTCATATATTATTTTCCACTTTGAGTATATTTTAAGGCTTACATAATTACAATACAGTAAGGTAGATATTACAATACAGTAACTTATAGATTGGGGGCGAAGATAAATATCATCATCATCATCATTTCAGCCATTTATATATTCACTGCTGTTTAAAGTCCTCCCCTATAGATCTACAAACACAATTGTTTCATCATTTTGGGGGGTATTTGCCGATAGTCACCACACTTGGCAGGTGGGTTGGTGAGCGCAGTGTGGCTACTGTTCCACAGAAGGGAGCTGCTGCCTATCCCTCTGGTCCCTTAGTCGCCTTTTACGACATCCAATGGGAGGAGATAGAGTGGTGCTATATTTTTAATCCGGACACCACACGGACTAGATATATATGCGAAGATAAATAAAAAAAATTGAGCGCGTGCAACTCGGTACCCGTGACAGAAGTGTAACTTCTTTGTTTCAGGACTCCGACTACAGTCGGTAGTCGGTTGCTCGCTTTGCCCGCTCATGCACCCACACCTTTTATGCCTGCGCATGCACCCGCACCTTTTATGCTCGCGCATGCACCCACACCTTTTATGCCTGCGCATGCACCCACACCTTCTATACTCACGCATGCACTGACAAACGTTATATATAGAACGTTGTCCTCAAATACATTGAAATTTTACTCTCATCGCGCCCTCAGAAATTTAAATTCAACAAATCTGTTTATAAATTATCGTATAGGTAATCACTAAGTTTTTAGACAACCAACATTGACATGGTATCATAATTTTAAATTTACACAACAAAAACGGCAAAATAAAAATAGAGGCCTCTATATTTTTGCCACTCACGTATTACGCTTACGGTCATGGAAGTTCTAATATTTGTCACAGGAAACTGCCTTTATTTACCCCATAGGCGCACATCCGGCGAAGGGCAGGCTCATTGATTCCTGCGAGGGGTCTCGCTATTTGTACCGTGGGCCCACTTGTAAATATGGCTCGTATTTAATATTTAACTTGGCTCTCCGGATGTATAATAATGTTGAGTTTTGTGAAACTATTTTTGGGTGCGGTTTTCGGAAACTTTATTCATATCAAGGAATTTTGTGGCCTAATATGCTAATGCCAAATACGAACTTCATTGTGTTTCAGAGGAGTATGATCGGCCTATTGAGTTTCAAAGTCAAATGTAATTGCAATAAGTAATTAAGTATTGTTAATTTTTTAACAGACCTCATAAAAGGAGATGGTTTAATGTTCACCGCGTAGGCTTTTTTATGTATGTTCGGGCTTAACTCCGATATATATATATGCACTCATTTGAATGATTAGTTTTTTGTTTGATAGATATTTCTCTCGAAATGATCTTATTTAAATTTGGGCAAGATCTTTGGACATAGATAAGGGAACTCCTAAACGGATGCCAGCAAATCACCCGCGATTGCAGCAATCGCTTGTCTATGTATTGTTTGTCACTCAAAATGGAAAACAAAAGTAAAATAATAAAACAAGAAAAAAGGAAAAACGTTTCAAACGTTTGGAAAGCAGATGCCATGCCATGCATGATGAATTGGTCTGATTTCAGAAAAAAAATTGCACTGACTTTCGTAACAATTTCTCACAAATAATTTATTCTTTTTAAGTAGATTTTCAAGTATATATTCAAACGTCCTTGCTGATCCATCAATAGATATCAACTACGTGTGATATAACTAGTGTGGGGCAATTTAAATCACAGATGTCCGAAGTATAGAAAAACCATGCCTTTTCAAGCATGTCTACACCAAATAATATTTCAACAACATCAAAGTTATTTGACAAGTACGCAACAACGCACGCACCTCCTAAAAACGGCAAATATTTAAAACATCTTTGGGCAAGTCCAATAGCCGTCTCTGGCTCTTGGGAATTCATTATGATGACAGAAATTTGTTTGCGATATGAAATTCCTAAGACTCCTCCGCTATTTCCGAACAATTTACGTCATACCAGTGACCAGGTTTCTGTATGGATAACTTTTTAAAGTTTTGTTCTATGATATTTTATATTAGACTTTATGTTCTAAATAATATTACTCATAATTAATCTTTTCTGAAGATTGTGTGAAGAATATCATTCATCATCATCATCATATCAGCCAAAGGATGTTCACTGCTGAACAAAGGGCTCCACCATAGATTTCCACTTCCACAACAAACAGTTACATGTCGCCCTCATCCCACTACTCCCAGCGTCCTTCACCAGGTCGTTGGAGGTCGTCCCATGCTGCGTTTTCCAGTACGTTGTCTCCACTCGTGAACCTCTTTGCCCCAACGGCCATCAGTTCTACGAGCAATGTGCCCCACCCATTGCCACTTCAGTTTACAAATCCTTTCAGCTATGTCGGAAACTTTAGTTCTTCTATGAAGATCCGTGATTTCTCATTTCTGATTCGATCTCGTAGAGAAATACCAAGCATAGCTCTCTACATAGCTCTCTCTCAGTGACCTTGAGCTGAAATCATTGATGATCTTCGTTTAGCACCAATCGTATTATCATCATAATGATGACATCAGTTACCATTTCGCCAGACTGTACGATTATGTGTGTCCATGTGGTGTCCGGACTATGAATATAATACCACTCCATCTCCCGTGGATGTCATAAAAAGCAACTAAGGTACTCTATACAAGAATAATGGGCAGCAGCGTCCTTTTTGCCGAACAGTAGCCATATAGCTCGCCAGCTAGCTTGCCAAGCGTGGTAAGTGCTGGCAAAGCCCCCCCCACCAAAATGATGATACATGATGATAATGTACGATAATGTGCCAGCTCCATTACCTTGTGGAAAGTGAACTGGAATTCGTCCATATTCTGGCCTATCCATGGAGTGAGTGTTCAGTAACTGGGTCTATTTTCTTGTCCTTTTCAAGAGCAGTTTTATAATTATTTATTCACTAAGACAACGATGGGCCAACTGGCCTTACTCAATGAATAATTTAATCAAATTAGTCCTCATGAATACCTATAGAAAGAATCATATTAATGATATGATGATCACTGGAAAGAGTCTTCTGTTGATTACTATTTTATATATTTTGCACAAAATGTTTATTTCTGCTCATCCCTTTTACCCTTCCATACAAAAAGTCGTTTAGCAAAAATCAAACACAAATTGACCGTAAATTTTAATTAATTTGGAAGATACTGAGTTCCATTTTGTTCTGGTCCTGCCATTTTACATTCCTGGCTCCAATTGTTGCTAAGTTCCTTAGTAAATTTAAATATTTTACACTTGAAAAGAGCCATCGAACGTTCCTACGTTTTAATGGCCGACGCTTCGCCTAGCTGTGTCGGAAATGTGTCGATGTTTTTGTAATCGATCTATCGATTAGCATTTTGGCGGAGAATTGGAAGCGATCATTATTTCATTGTAGTTTTTGAGATATCAATATTTATTCAATTCAAATCAATATTTTAATCTTACATATTTACTAGATGATCACCATGCCATGCCATATAAATAGTTATTATAATATCTGTACTGTGCTGACCAGGGTAATTAATGATGGTTTTCTTATTATTATTTAAAGTTTTATGTAAATTATTACTTGCATTCCGCTCTGGAGTAGTAAAATTTTAGAAAAATACTCAATATTATTAAACTACTTTGTATGTCAATTTGGTGACGAGACTAATAAATCTTCACAATACTGCGTTCGTCACATATAAGTTTAGTTATTTAGTCTCTTACGCCCACTATATATATTATTTTTTTCCTAAAATACAATCGATTCATAGCCCACTTAAGAAAACCAATGCTTTATTTTGGGATCTGTGTCGAAATCTATCAAAAATGATACGAACAATTGAGAGGATAACGGTCTCATTGCACGTATAGAATTTGTCGAAACAATTAAGTCCGACAAAGTTTATTTATTTATGTACACATATCTTAATGCTAACAGACAGGTCGCAGTAAGTGATGATTACATTATATTTGTTTTGACTGGCACTAGGGTGGTAACTTTATGACGAATAACCTAAAGCAATGGATGATGGCAGCAACTAGCCGAACTCTTGAAATAAGAAACCTTTCACCAACTAGGGAAAATTAAGCAATGATATTTACCATGTTTGCCGTGTGGTGCCGGCTCAGAATGCCACCACCCCATCTCCTCCCGTGGGTGTCGTAAAAGTCGACTAAGGGATTGTCCGGAGGATGGGCAGCAGCGTCCTTCGAGTACAATAACAACTCAACTGCGATCGCCAACCCGTCTGCCAAGCGTGGCGATTATGGCAAAACCCCCCAACGAACCCACAACACACCCATATCGGTCATTGCGGTAGTCTTTGGGGGAGGCCTGTGTCCAGCAGTGGACTTCATTCGGCCGAAATGAAATTTACCATGTTCGAAAACTAATGTCTTAATTAAACTTGAAAGCTACGTATATGCCTTATGAACTTGAACTCATAAAGGAGAAAGCCTAATTCACAAAATCCTGTATCTATCATCGATACTCTTGTCATCCCTACCCCCATTATTTCAACTTCAATTAGATGATATCTGACGTTTATAGTTCTTTATGCATTCAAGGAGTCAGATTATGCTTTCCAAGAGTGAGATAATGCCATTTAAACGTAGGTCCGATCATTATTCCCTTGATACTGGCGTAATGAAAATTTTGTAAAGGTTTTACGATCGGCCAGGAGTGGTTTAATGAGCCATCTTCCAAGGTGTACCTTTTTTGGGGAAAATAAATTTTGTTATGTTAGTAGATGTAAATTGAACGTCTTTTCTGTCTGGAATGAAACGCTTTTGATTAATTAGGACTTATTTCATGAAAAGAACCTGCATTATTTTCTTGTAAATGAAATGTGGTATTAGCTGTTGAATGTTTATTAACGATGAACCTCTTGTGATTGCTTTTTATTAAATATTTAACTAGCAGTTTCGACCTAAATTGAATAGTTTCCACCTGAGTTTTAAACACGTTAGCAACTTATGTCCTATCCTTTCTCCATTCTCTCCAGCATCAACATAAAAGCCCAGATTTGTTCCACTAAAACTTTTATGCTAACGAATTCGTCAACATTTATCAATCAATCCTAAATTACCGAATATTACTAGTTTATTGCAAATTACAGCGTAAATTCAGCACAGAAGACAGAAAGTCGCTTGCAGAGAATACCTTATAAATTGCAAATACACCATTCCGCAGATCGTAAACGTCGTAACTCGTCCGTCACATAAACAATACTATTTGAAGTTAGTTGGTACAAGAAGAGGATAAGGGCGATTTGTGTATTCGATTCTAATTTCGATCAGAAGTTTCATTTAAAGTACTTTAAACGAAATATGCAGGGAAATTGTGATGAATTCAAAGGTATAGGTTAACAGTGATCAGTTTGAGTATGTCAATTATGAGCAATCAACCCTTGTGGATGGAATGTGCCATCGGTGTAATTAACTTCTTAGGGCATACATTTCAAAAATAATTTGTTATTGCTCAATTACATTCTGTTTTGCTGTGCGTTACCTGTTGGAATTTTAATAAATAGATTCAGTATAATACTTTCTAGTATAAAAAATCTGACAAAGATCTTATCTGATTATCTTAGCAGCTTGACGAAAGTACCATTTTTGTTGTTGTTCCATGTGGTTTCATTTTCTTAAAAAAATCATTATAATTGTAATCAAATTCCTTTTTTTTAATTTATTGAAGAGACTAGCAATTCGTTCTGGTGTTAAAAGTCATGCCTGTCCATGACATTTGCAATACTATCCAAGACTACACCCTCGTGGCACAACATTGAACTCGTCCGTTTTCATTTTTTTTTATTAGATCCCATGGGAACTCTACATGAACTTCCTCCACCTCGGAGAAGGACGGAGAGGCATAAGAGAGACTTACTAGCTAAAACTACTGGGGTGATCATCTTCGGCACCTAAGTACAGCTCCAGGTCCTCGTATGATCACATTAGAGCAACAAAGACATTAGTTATTTAGTCTCTTATTTACAGTAATTTTAATAGCTATATCTTCATAATTATACCAGCTATTTATAAGTCCACTGCTGAACAAAGGCCTTCCCCATAGATTTCTATAATCGTGTCATCATTTTGGGGGTATTCGCCAATACTCACCGGCTCACGGTTGGCAGATGGGTTGGTGAGCGCAGAATGGCCACTTTTCCACAAAAGGGACGCTATAGCCAATCTCTCTGGTTTAGAGTCCATTAGTCGCCTTTTACGATATCCACGGAAGGAGATGAAGTGGTTCTATATTGCTAATCCGGACACCACACGAAATTTTAATGCCTACAGGGCCCTTCTAACCGAAATACAGTAGTCTGACGTTTAAACACTACTGCTTGGTGGCGCATATCTTGTACTGCTGTGGTACCTACCAAGACTCTTGCAATGAGAGACCTTTTTTATTGGTGTTCCAGTGGAAATTCTACATTGAACTTACTTCGCCCCGGGGAAGGGTGAAGGGGTATGCCGGACTCCTACCTGCTAAAACCACAGGAGCGGTCATCTTCGGCACCGAAGGGGGCTCCAGGTCCTCGTAAGATCACACTAGAGCCGCCCATTGGTGCCACACCTTTAGGCACATAAAGCAGTCATCCCCTCTAGCGGAGGGAAGGCGACTGTAAGAAGGTCGCCCCCTCAGGCACTTCTCGGGGAGGATTGTAAAGGATCCCCCAAGCCTCGATTTGCGCTGTGCTGCACACGGTGGCACGTGACCACGTGCGCGCCATCGTCTTCCCGGGGGTCACTCAGTGTGAGCACGCAGACTCCCCAATCTGCACGCCCGCGACCCCCGAGGCCGCAGTGCCGTCTCGTCCTTCCCCGTGCAGGATCAGCCCTCTCCCGATCCTGCTCTGCAGTCTCGTTCTGGACCAGACGCTTTCGCAGAATGGGACCACTGTTCTGCAATTTTCATGCTCTGCCAACATAGCCATTAGAGCCATAGACACTACTGCTGGCAGAGAGAGATATTGCTCGATCATCCGACCAGGATCCGCCACTCGGCCGCCCACGCAGGGGACTCCTCGAGCGTATGCTGTGCGGTATCTTGGTCGCTGCAATAAGAGACATACTATCAGTAAAATATACACGCATCAGCTGTTTTAAGACATGTTCGTAGACTTTCCTATTGTCTCTATTCCCGCTTTAATCTCATACTTTACACCAACCTCACATGAATCAATCAAGTATCCACTATCCCTATCATTTACTTATTCAGATTTTATGTGTCGCCGGCACCGGACCGAAACTTTATGTACCATCAGCTGAACGTTTATAGAACATGATCTGGAATGTGACCCGTTTTTGAGACAGAAAAACAACGTATAAAATGTATAGGAACCTTGCTTGTTTTACGATTTTCATTGCTGCGATATTGCATCAGTTTGAGTTTCATGAGAAAGCTTTTCATTAAATTCTTAATACATTGGATTGTATAATTGTTTTCTGACCTACAAGTTTTTGTATCCAGAACGAATTAAATACTTACAATAAAGAGCCATACTTGTTATTTTTTTAAATTTTATATAATAAACTAAATCAAACAATTGTATTTCAATCAACCTACTAAAAAGAAATATATAAGCCTGTTTTGGCCTATATTTTCACTAATGTAAGGTCATGGGTTTCACAATTCACAATTTATGGTTTACTTTATCGGCGCACTCAAACTCGAGATATATTGTAATTTAACTGAAATTACATAAGCTCTAAAACGCATTATAATTTAATTTTGAAAATAAACATGATAACTGAGGGCAATTACTTTAAATAAGTATGACTTATGTAAACCAATAAGCACATGAAACTTAACAAAACAACTATTTCCTCTATATGAAACTTGTGCTGCATCGTATAACATTTCCAAGCAATAAATGAACATTGACGTAAAAGGGCGCGAGCCCTATTTATGATTAGGCGGTGAGATCGCTACGCATACCAATGAGGGCACGTTACACGTCATCCGTCATACATGTTCCGACCATCATTGGAAATCAACGGGTAATATGTTTGAAGAAGAACATCTTGAGAAAGGAATAGCAGCTATTTTATTAGGTAGTGTTTTGATGTGCAGATGAAATTGTAACTAATATTTGCTAAGATGCTGATGCTGTATGTTCTGGGCAGAAACAAACACAATTATCATTTCTTTAAGTACTCCATACTCATTTTAGCATGGATCTAGCTAAAGTAAGAAATTCAATTTACAAAATGTCGCATTATCATAATTAATTTGAACATTCCAGCAATTTTCATAAACGCTCGAATATTTTACAGCGTTCGAGAATTTCCGTCGTAAAAACCATGGGACACTTCAGGGGGCGTTTAGTGTTTTATATGCCAAAGGGATTTATGTTATTACCGTCCATATTTCTGCGGACTGAAGCCGCTGAGAGGTCACGAAATCTTTCCGAAAGGTGGCGCAGTGTTGCACATATAGGTGCGTCCCTCTCGCACCTCGATGTTGCTTTAAAGCGATGAATATGAGAAGTTGTATTCGGATCACGTAGTGGGTGCGGGGTGCGCGGCGCTCATGAACTCCGATGCCAAACCTCGCCAGATATAACGTTAACAATGAAAAAATTCTCTCTCCCCGCCAAGGTGGAAGAGTTGTGATGACAAGTCCCAACAAACTTGGTAATCAGTTGTAACAAATTTATGTGTCGTGCGTGAGAGAGAAGAGTTTCGCTTTCTCGTACAAATGTTATTTGTTGAGGGAACGTTGCGGACGTTAATTGTCAGTTGGATGTTCTTGTTTTATCATAATTATGTACTGAAACTTTTATTCCGGCATATCTTTGGAGATTAAAAAGGATTGAAGTTTTGAGCAGAGGCCTGTTTATAGACGATTAGAACTCACTTTAAAGTCTTGTCTTTTATTTGTGTTACGAATTATAATGGCGTAAACATTTATTGCGTGAAGCGAAACGCTGCTGATGGTTGTAACGAATGCTTTGAATAGATGTTATATATCATAAACTAAAACAAATTATAATAAATCGTCATTAATGTCCACCCAAGGTCACTCCGCGAGCTATCGAAAGAGCTATGCTTGGTAATTATCTATGAGATCGAATCAGACATTAGGAGATCCAGCCAAAAGCTGCTGACATAGCTAAAAGGATTTGTAAGCTGACGGTGACAATGGGCTGGGGCATATTGCTCTTAGAACCGATGGACGTTGGGAACGGAAGGTTCTTGAGTGGAAACCACGTTCCAGAAAGCACATCGTGTGGCTTCCAACGAGATGAACAGACGTCTGGTGAAGGTCGCTATGACTCTGTCAGTCATTAGATGTGAGCAAAATTTTACCGGTCATTGTGGAAATCCATTAGGGAGGCCATTGTTCAATCTGCGTGCTCATTCCGAGCGACCCCCGGGAAGACAGCGGTGCGCATGTGGTCACGTACCGCTGTGTGCGCAGCACAGAGGATAGTGAGGCCTCGGGGGAATCTTTTACAATCCCCTCGAGATATGCCTGGGGGGGTGGCCTCTTTACAGTCGCCTTCCCTCCACTAGAGGGGATGACCACTTTACAGTCATCCCCTCCGAGATGTGCCTAAAGGCGTGGCGCCAATGGGTGGCTCTAGATGGAGATCTTTCGAGTTCCTGGAGCCTCCCTTCGGTGCCGACGATGGTCACTCCGGTGGTTTTAGCCGGTAGGAGTCCGGCATGCCCCTTCGCCCTTTCCCGGGGCGAAGGAAGTACATGAGGTATTTCCACCGGATCAATATTGTTCAGCATTGGACGGCTTTTAGCGGATATGATGATGATGATGATGAATGCTTTCAATAAAACTGTTTATCAGAAACCCATACATTTTATTATCATAGAATAGAATAGAATTTCGGTATTTATTATACTTATTATTGTAGGTATACCAGTTACTAAATTATACAAAATTTAAAGCAGAATATATAGTTCAGTGCAGAGCCGTGTATATTAAGTACGATGGCTCAGAATATTGTACATCATTTGGAACTTAAAAAGAAAACTTAAATATGAATACATAATGGGCGGTCTTATCGCTACAAGCTTTCTAGAAAACCTTTAACCTTATAATTGTATTTGTTTCAATTTAGTTTGTTTTCCATTCCCAATGTATTTATTGAATTGTTTTGTATACATTCATATTATTTGTTCCTCTTATATTTTTTATTCGTTGCTGAAATTTTCAAGGAACAAACACTTTTAACAGCTGCTAAAAGTTATGCAAATGGGAGGAAGGCATAAAACATTTTTATCGGCGGGTGCTAGTTGTAAGAACAAGTTAAGGGAAATCAAGTAACTTAATAAGATGTTTACTGGCCCATTGCTACAAGTGTTTTTAGACGATGCTTGAGCAATTGGTCACGGTTTGTGTTTTACTACAGTATTAAAATTTTACTCGTCTATCACAGTCCTTCTAAACGTCTCTGCGTATTAAAATAAATTATCAAATGTTCTAAATCCTTTAATTAAAATCATTTTTTTCTCCCTTTTTTTATTTCTATTATTTGAAAACCTATGGCGCACATTAGTATATCGCCTGTCATCATCATTTTGGCCTAATAAAGCCCACTGCTGGACACACGCTTCCCCCAAAGATCACACTACAACGACCGCTGAGGGTGTGTTGTGTGCTCATTGGGGGGTTTCCCATTCGCTTGTGCGATACAGCTTTACAGACATAAATCTCACATGTACAAACAACCACCCCGAAACCACTATCTGTATATCATACAGTTTGTGTTCCGTGCGGGTATCGAACCCTTGACACATATACAGGATATCCAGTAAATAGCACGACATACTGCAGGGGGGTGAGAGCTTGGGTCAATACCTACCAAAAAAACACAATATATGTTCAGCAAAATCTTACGGATTTACAGTAGTACAAAATTTTAAGATAAGAATGTACTGTGATAATTTAAATAAAAATTGTATTTCTTGAAAATATTTAAGTTTTTAGTAGAATAAATACTTATCAATGAGTGAAGTAACTATTCACAAATAATTTGTGGTAAAAAAAAAAATTAGAAAAGGAATTTTTCATTACGAGACGCTTAAAAATCTGTGTCAATCTCTACGATTTTTCGATATTTCGGAAAAATTTGTACTACTGTAAATCCGTAAGATTGACTGACGGCACGGTTGGTGCAGTGGCTGATACAGTCAGCTGCTGCGCTCCGGGTCGTGGGTTTTTACAAAAATATTTCAAATACATTTTATAAGCGATACATTGTTTTCTTTTAGTACGATCAACATAATCTACAAATAAGTTAAATACTTTAATGCATTCAAGTCGCGAAAAGATTTTAAAACCGGCAAACTGGTGAACTCGTACAAAACAAAGTTGTGATGCAGATCTCTTTAGAATGCCATTTCTGCTTAGATTTCGTATTTCTTAATACAACCTAATGCTTTGATTTAGGTCATGAGAGGAGGCGGAGTACGTTAAAGAAATCGTATCCCAAGCTAATAGCGACATTGGGATTATTCCCAAATTTAGATAGTTGAAAACCAAAAACGTTCTCTTAAGTAACTGAATTAGATTTAATAACATACTACCTAACTTAAATCAAGTCTCAAAAAGTCTACTTTAGGATTGAACACTATATTGATGACAGAGACATGTAGTGTTAGTTCTTTTCTGTGCATGTGACTTCCCAATAAACTTAATGTGTCTATAGTACTATTTGTATTGAATAGCTGATAATATATTCCGTATCAATGTTTATATCATCATCACCAAATAAGCCACTAATAATAACTTCCACTGCTGAACAAAAGCCTCCCCCATAGGCTTCCATAATGGCCGGTTAATGTCTGTCGCCATATTAGGGGGAATTTGTCAGTACTCATCACGCTTGGCAGGCGGGCTGGTGAGGACAGAATGGTTGCTGTTCCATGAAAGGGGCACTGCTGTCTATCCCTCTAGTTTGAAGACCCTTAGTCATCTTTTATGACATCCACGGGAGAAGATGGAGTGGAGAGTGGTGTAATATTCTTAATCCGGAGACCAAATGGACTAAAAATGTTTACATAGCTGTTTCGAATAAGTCTGTTAGGATATAAATATGTAAAGATTAAATATTTCCTGTAAACGTGCCTCTTAAACCGTATTAGTTAATTAATGAATCTATAAATATCTATAAATAATATAAAGAATAGATTTTTTTATGCAATTTCTTTTGCACCTTATTTAAAAGCAGTTTATTTCCCAATGCTTTTATTTATATTTCTACTGAGTCTATTACAGTTCACACGTTCACCCCTACCCGTAGCAGCAGTCCTATTGCAGAAAAAGGAAAGGAAATAAGTTAATGAACAATTTACTTTCATCTTTTTCAAATTTAATTAGGTGTTAATAATGGTATAATTTCTCACCAATATTGACAGAAAGCTGGTTTCACAAGCTAAAAAGGTAATAAGTCTACAGGTTCCTTCAACTCGCCAAAGCTTACGACTCCAGCCACAACAAAAGCTGAGCTCAGATGAAAGAAACTGCACCTAAAGCGAATACGTGAAGTCAATTTGCGAATAAACTTTCTCAGTTGGTTTGGCACTATGATACCAGCAAGACTACTTTACTAGATTTAACATTGTGCTTAATGTGTGTACGTGAACTAAGACAGCTTACCCGCTATCTCTTGCAATGCAGTTTCATTGTAAACGATTTTTGGATTTGCATGTTGTTGTGTGTTAAAGTTGTCTGCATGCTTCTTATCTGTTATGAGCCATGATCTTCTAGGTGGAATATCAAGAGGTCACAAGTGTAATTGTGAATCAAATGCGTTAAAACTTTAAAATTTATTTTTTACCACATGGCGACGAGACGAGCTGTCATTCGTTTGGTGGTAAACGTCATGCTTGCCCATAACAATTTTAATACTATCCAGAACTAGTCCCGCATGGAAAAACAGAAAAAAAAACGAAAGAAAAAGTATTTATTTCTGAACACTGTCATTGTCACCTCGAGTAATTAAGTTATGTATTCTCTTATGCCCAGTAATTTCATGAGCTGCAGTGCCATTCTAAACAGAATAGAGTAATGTCCAAAGTTACTGCTGCTTAGTGGCAAATATCTGGCAGTGGGGTGGTACCTGTATTTTTTACTGGTCACTCTCTACCTCGGGAAAGGGTGGAGCGTTGCGCTATACTCCTACCAGCTAAAACCACCGGAGCAGTGTTCTTCGGCACTGAAAGTGGGCTCCAAGGTCCTCGTGCAATCTCACTAGAGTCGCCCATTGGTGCCAAGTCTTTAGGCATGCGGAGGAGTGGCACATATAAAAAGCCCATACCTCAGGCACATCTCAGGGGGCTTTACCGGTATAGCCCAAAAAATCATCAATACGTGGAGATTTAGATGGGGGGTAGTACCCACCTAGCCTTGCTGTGAGGCAGGGGACCTCTGGGTTCGCGGGTGCGTAGATTGGGGAATCTGCGTGCCCACACCGAGCGACCCAAGAGAAGACGGTAGCACGCATGTGGTCACGCGCTGCCGTGGGACGCTTTGGGGGATCCTTTACAATCCCCCCGAGGGGGTGACCGCGTTACAGTCACCCTCTCAGGGATGTGCCTATAGGCGTGGCACCAGTGGGCGGCTCTAGTGTGATCATACGAGGACCTGGAGCCTCTCTTAGGTGCCGAAGATGACCGCTCCAGTGGTTTTAGCCAGTAGGAGTGCGGCATACCTCTTCGCCCTTCCCCGGGGCGAAGGAAGTTCATGAAGAATTTCCACTGGGCACCAATAAAAAAAAAAAGTACCCACCTAGCCGAAGGTATATTCTTTCCTACTCCTCCTTTTTCTTTTCTGATTAATTTCGGTGCGGGTTCCAAGACAGTTATTCATTTCTCCGGGACACACCGAGCTTCATTGATCGGTGTTCTTTTCGGTGGTCGCCATTGTAGATCCTGGCTTACAGGAGTTGCAGTGGTTGAGAATGTGTGGCGGGCTTGTCCCAATAAAATAATAAAAGAGACCTACCACCAGTTAACTGACACAAGTAAACCATGATATCAAAATGTGTAACTCTATACCAGCAAAGGTAAATTGAATTTTGGTCTATTTAGTGATACTCATTGTGATGTAGGATCTTTTTATATATTCTATAAAGTAACTTTTTAATACCAAATTTCATTTACAAAATCTTAGGATAAAACAAATCCCAAACAAATTTCCTTCCTCAACCCAGTTAAGAGTCAGGATGATACAGTAACGATGATGGATAAGCAAAATTACAGTTACAAAGTTTCAGTGCGTTGCTTTTTTATATGAGTATTTCTTTATAACCCGAGGAGAAAATACAAACAGGTAGTGTAAATGATGATATCATCCATATAAATTATAGAATAAGCACACCTGTATAATGGATAATTTTAGTATATACGAGTATTATATACTTTATTTAATGTAATTTGACTAAAATGCATTTGTAAAATTTTGCTATTAGTTTTGGACGTCATGAAATGGCTGTGAAATAAAGACAAGACAATTTTTTATTTTTATTTATTGAAGGAAGTTTGTTCATACTTTGAACATGTCACCTCCATAATAAAAACAAAAATTGAATACATATAATGAAATCATACAGCAGATTAACTTATAGGCAAGTGGTTCTTGAGACCTATTTGCGTTAACCTGTAAAGCCGTCTGGCTTCCACTGAGAGAGGGAAAGACAAAAAGCTATTACACTGGCGAACATTACAACATATCACATCAAATTCGGTCTGCATAATACATTTTAATTTTGCCGTATGATGCCGGTTCAGAATGCCACCCACCCCATCTCCTCCCATTGGTATCGTGAAAGTCGACTAAGGGATTAGCAGGAGGATGGGCAGCAGTGTCCTTCGAGTACATTAACAACTCAACTGCGATCGCCAACTCGTCTGCCAAGCGTGGCGACTATGGCAAATTCGTCCAATGAGCCCACAACACATCCATAGTCGGGTCGGGTCGTTGTGGTGATCTTTGGGGGAGGCCTGTGTCCAGCAGTGGACTTCATTCGACCGAAATTAAATACATTTTCTACAAGCCTCGTTCCATACACACTTCATCAAAATATGATAAACGTCTTCTACTGTATTCTACTGTATTACATTCGGTACAATTTGAAGAACCGAGCTTGCCCATCATGAATCCAAACGTATTTAATGGAATGTGTCCAGAACGAAGTTTAAAACTCGTCACAATGTCACGCTTCCCCACACTGCCTTTATGAAATTACTTTTGTCTTTTGCCATCTGATAATAACCATTATCTAGATCCACCTCGATTCTTCTATATAACAAACTTACAGAATAACAACCTTTCTATAAAACAAAACAAAGTCTCAAAATAATCCTAAGTCTCGTAAAATCAGTCGCACTGTTGTGACGAACAGACACGTCGCCCGGTAATACAGTCATGAATATTAATGAACGTCACTTTATTTGCTTATTTATTAGCTACTACGCCGATAATAACTCGGCGAGAACGTGATGTGTTTTGCGCATGACAAAGGTTAGTTTTTACCCGACTTTGCGTGAAAAGGAAAGTGTTGTTAATTGTGTTTTGTCATTGGTAAACAATATAATTATAACGGTAGGTTTGAAACATCTGAACTACATAAAAACATCTACTAGCATCTGTTTTTCCTTAGTGGACTTTGTTTTGGGCCACTTTAGAAATGACCCGGCCGTGTGGTACTGGCAAAGAATAGCACGACTAGGGGATTCACCTAAAAATGGGCAACAGTATCCTTCTAGTATATTTACAACTCAACTGCAATCACCCACCCACCTGTCAACAGTGGCAATTATGGCTAATCCCCCAATGTGCACAGAATAAACTCCAACTGGTCGTTGTGGCGATCTTTCGGGAGGCCTTTGTCCAGCTGTGGACATGTTGTCGGCCAAGATGATGATAAATGAACATGTTGTAGTGGTAGAACTACATAAACATAAAACAGAATACACAAAAAAGCAACACATAAATAAATCATATTTATCAAATCCCAAAAAGAAGATTGCGTAAAAAATATAGACACATTTTAATAATATGTCACATAAAATCAGATAAAACAACGTTGAAACTCCATACCCGTGACAAGATTAGTTTCAGTTGTCAAGACAAACATACGAACTCCATAGCCAAGTTTATCTATTTCGGAAAGTTGACGAAAAAATATTATAAAGTATTTTGGAGGGTACGTGAGACCCTCAAAGTGATACGTGGATGTATATGAACTGGAAAAGGTTTTTGGGTACATTTTTTGCCTTGAAATTAGAGTCAGTGATGGTGTCCAATTAATCAATTTGTATGTATATAAGGAAAATGTATTATTACGACACATTAGGTAATGTTATAAGGTACCTAAACGCAATCCTGTAAATTTAATGTCTGTTAATATTGGAAAATTCCAAATTTAGGTTATATTCAGTTTCTTAAGTATAACAACGCTTAGTACTTTATTAATCGCCTACACGTATATTTTTACAACCTACCTTGTAGATTGCCTCTAAATTGAAACTATTACTTCTTAACCAAAGTCCCTCTTGTGCCGAGCCCGACTTCATATCCCGGTCCCTTTCACGAGAGGATTACAAGGCCTCATTATAAATCACGGACTATTCACCTAACTATATAAAGTTAGCATTTGTCGTAGATTTTGGCCTCTTGGGTCCCAGTCTATCTTCGCAGAATGATTGTCATAGTGTTGTCTGATTTATTATTCTGTTAATCTGGGGCCTATTTTATCAGGAAAATGAAGATTGGGCTGTTTTGTTTGGAAATTAATTTCGTAAATATATAATTGTAAAAGACTTCAGTATTCTTCTCCGTCCGTTTCTTACTTCCGTTTGCTGGGAGTAAAGAGTGTAATTGGCAAATAATAACTCTCTTGCTTTGCGTGGTAATTTTGGACATTTCTTATTTAAGTAGTGGGCAGCGATACGTGGAATAGACTCTTACTTTAAGGTGCCGCAACAGTGTTTTTTCACTCTGGTTCAAAATAAAAAATAGATAATTGTATTGATGACCTCTAATAATGGAACTACGTATTCATGCCATTTTACTCTTCGTTTTTTTTTTCTTCATAAAACTTATGTTCTTATGTACCGCAAATTTTTCCATTTTAGAATTTATTCTCTCTCTTACACCATAAAGGGAAAAGGCCATGAAAAAAAGTTAAATACGTAAACATGTTTTTACGTTGCTAGTTACTTTTAAATCTCTGGTAGCCATCAATATGTAGGTATATTGATGCGATGCTTTGCAGACACCTGTGTCGTAAAACTTTGATTAAGTGGATTTTAGCATAATTCGACAAACTTGTCCGATACTGTATCTTTTGCTTTTCATTCAGCAAATTTAGAATAGTGTAGGTATATCGTTTTTATTTGCTAAACGTAATTATGATTTATAATAACGCTATTTATTGAAGTTTTAGCTATTTAAGATTACTAATTTCAACGCTAAATTACTTAGATTCGTTGGCTAATCTCAAGGACTTACATCATGTAGCCTATGTATTATTACAACAGTGTTTCTACCATCAATTTAAGGAATATAATAAAATATACATATGTTGAAAGCAAAAAATCGTTTTTATGCTACAAAAGGGAAGGCAAGTGACAGGAGATATTTACACGTCAATCAAGCTCACCTTTCCAATGTAGACGCGGAATTTGAACGTTGAGCTGTAATCCCACCTACCAAAGACCCAGAAGACACCCTCACTCAGTTGGGACAAAGCTCAAGTCAAGATGACAGCAATAGGAAAGCCCTAGGCTAAGGTGGGATCATGAACAAGTTGATAATTTTTCTTTTCTTTGTGTATTAATTATGCTTGCATTTGAACACTATCTTACCTTCGCCTCCATCATCATCCGAATGACCACTATCATTAGTGCCTAATTAAACAGCAATATATTCCCACAATGGTGGAAACAAGCACCCATTATTGAGATCCTAAAAGACGGCAAATTCACTTGGATTTCGAGACTTTCTTCCGATCACAGTTTTAGCTATTGCATCGAATGTGCGTTCTCATCTCCCCATCATATTAGAGCCGGAGTTCCTTAAAGGGTTGTACTCGCTACAGTTCTATTTGAGCTGTATACCAGTGACTTCCTGAAACGAAGATTAGCCAATTGGCCCTCCTCGCTGATGACCCGGCCTTAGGTGAGTGGAACAGGAAAAGGATGGTCAAAGTTCTCTTTTCGAGAAGCGGTCACGAGCACTCTCACTTTCAACTGATCACTATATTTGGCCAACTGACCCTTTGGGAACTCAAGGTCTAATCGAATACCTGGGAGTATTTCTTGACACCATTTTTTTTCTGAGTACACATTTAGACGGATACCACCCGCACTGTTTTAGCATTCGGTCGTCTCACTGCCTCTTAAATGCAGTAAGTTATCTCTTAGAAACAAGGTGAGGATTTACTTTTTTTTATAAACCGCTAAGTTGGCAAACAAGCACAGTACTGTATGAACACTTGCAACACCAAAGGCGTCACTCGCGCGTTGCCGATTCTGTAAAAATATTTTCACAACTCTTTAGGATTCCAAACCCCCGAAGGAAAAATCGGCGGAACCCTTATAGGATCACTCGTGTGTCTGTCTGTCTGTCACAGCCGATTTGCTCTGAATCTACTGGGCCGATGAAGTTGAAAATTGGTACACATATGGATTTTTGCGACCCAAACACGGACGTGTAACGTAAATAAATGAATTTTGAATATAGGGTCACTTTTGGGGGGCAATATAGAAAATTTATGCAATACATTTTTGCAAACTGTACCGTCATTTGAAATGAAAGGGCTTTTTGTGAGGGTTTCAAATATATTTATTTTAAAATTTTAAAATATATAGTTTGAAAGTTATTTAAGTAAATAGACGAACATTTAACATCAGTAGTCTAGCCTTGCCCAGTTGAGCACGCCGAGTTTGTTGGACATCAGCTTATCTTTATCCTCTAAGTGCGCGTAAACTTTCCCTCAGCAGCTTTGGCGAGCGACCAGAAAGCGTGCCTTCCGAAAGGCCCGCAAACAGCTTACCAATTCTGCTGACGAAACCGATCGTAACCCTGGCAATCACTCTCTTACTGAACCTCAAGGCAGCATTTAGCTTACACTTCACATCAGAAACATCTGGATCCTGATTTGGACGGGCCGTGATCCAAGCTACATATTCAGCTTGTTAGCTTAGTCTTTGGTACGGCAGATTAAACCAAGTCTCCTTCTCACCTCCGCAGCCACTAGATAATTATGAATATAACATCCATACCCTCCAGAATCACCTCAGAGATGGCAACTGCATAGGTTTTAAGGTGGCCTGGTAAGAAACAAAGCCGCTTCCCAGTCTGCTGACTTGTAGTACAATACCAGTTGGTCGGTGTGAAACTAGCCGCACGCAGGGAACTTGTGACCGGGCGAGACAGTCGTTCAATGAACCAGGTGGTATATCCACTGAGATGGAAAATCCGTTTTGTCAGGTGGGCAGTAAAAGGAGCCCATGTAGCTCTAAACAACTGGTACTTTTTTGAAGAAGGTATTTGAGAACTTGTGAGAACCCTCAGGCCAGGGCAAAGTTATGATCAGCTCTCCCCACGCAATCAGTGGACCAAGAGTTAAGCCACCTAACTTGGAAGGCGTTAAAATCTTCAAGAACCACTAGCTCTGCGAAGAGGATGCTCATTATCATTATTATATCGTGTTTGGGTGGAATTTGCCAGTACTCACCACATTTGGAAGGCGGGTTGGTAGGCCCAAGATTATTATTCCACAGAAAAAATGCAGCCTGGCTAAGAGTCCTTAGTCGCCTCTTATGATATCTACTGGAGGAGATGGAGTGGTGCTAAATTCTGAACCCAGACACCATGCGGAACAATACTCAAATCTGTCACTATTTACAGTAGCCTCTGGTGTAGCCACCATGGTCGACACATTCCCATAAAATATTCCTTGTCTTTGAGGCCGTAAAGACGGTGACAGCAAATATTGTCTTCGAGGTACATGCATACTCCACCACGCCTCACAATTTTTTCTGCAATTTGCACCTTGGGTAATGGAGATAAGATATTTGCGTATTCATATGAAATAGAAGGCTGTGCCGATTCAAGGTCTGGTGAACTGCATTGATGTAAGTGCGAAGTCTGCTACTGTTTTAAAGTCGTATTTTTTGGGATTTTACTGTGGTGTGTTATCGCTAAAAAAATGTTATTAATTTATTCACATATTAATGAAAAGAGTATTTAAGTCTCGTCGAGTCGCTGCATGATTAGTGTAGGTAGCAATATATAAAATGTGGTATAAACCCGCCAGACTAATATTAAGGTCAGGCGTGAGAAAGCGTACCGGGTCCCCCCTGCAGCAGTAGCCACAATACGAATGTAAGAAAAAAAATTATTCCACTCAATTTCACCAGGTAAAATGCCAAAAACAAAATCAACAAGGAAGACGCTATCAAACTAAATTGAACAAGTACATCGCACAAACAACGTCTGTGAACTGAAATTAAGTCCGCGGAATCAACTTTAAATACATACCGAAAAACAAACTGGTGAGGATGGCGTGGAGGGAGTGGGGGAGAGTTCAAACAGCGAACAACACAAACGTAACAGTAAATTACACAGCGATCCAGTTCAAACCGGAACATGCCAGTTATTTGTTCAGATGCAATCTCTTCCCATTCCGAGTATATGATTAAAACAGTGCAGGACACCATTCCTATGGGAAATCATCGGGGCGAACGCATTGCATAATTAGCAGTCGCAAAGGCGGCGGTATAGACGGTGCGTATTTTAGTATCGCACGCTTTTGATAGTATCGCAGGCTTCTATCTTGTACAGCGCAGCTTACGTTATTATATGTAATCTATAAGGCTGAGCATTATATGGAATGACCTTCTGATGAAATCGAATTTTATCGAACATTACTAGCTGGTTGTTATCACTGTTGACGTAGTAATTCCAGGCTAAAAGTTCACTTTCTGGACAGAACAAATTGAATCTGAAAAATCCTACTGTATAAATTCTTGGTGTACATTTTTCATGCTTTCCAAATCTACAGACATTACTCGAATAGAGGAAGAACACTAACATCATTTAACTCCATGTGCACGTCCATTTTGTTTTAATATGAATATATTAAAGTGCAGCCAAAAATTGCTGAAAAACGCCCAATGCTGGACGCTGGCTTGCCCCAAAGATTGCGCCAACGACCGATCTCAGTTTGTGTTGTGTGCCCATTTGGTGGTTTTCCATAATCACCACGCTTGGCAGGTGGGTTGGCAATCACAGTTGAGTTGGTATTAGTGTACTCGAAGGGCACTGCTGCCTATCCTCCGTTTAATCCCATAGTCGCCTTTTACGACACCCACTGGATAAGAACTACATTTAGGTAAGTAAAATAAGAAGTTGGTTAAGTTTTATTTCAGCAAAATACTTAAGCTGATTACTAAGATAGGATATATACTTATAAATTATTTTATCTTAGCAATTCTAAATCTATTCCATTATATTTCTTTTAACTCTATTCATATAAAATACAGATAGCTTCAATTTTAGGTCAGTAAGTTAAATCCAGTATAAAAACCCAAGGCTTTTCTACGATAGAGTTAAATTAATTATCTAGTGACACAATATCGAAGACTTCACTAATACCGGTCACCCAACGGGCGTACTGAAAGCGTTTGTGCAAATGTACCGAGTGGACATTCCGCACAAACAAGTTCACTTGCAAAGGGAAAATGAAATAAAACTTACATACTCCTTGTATGCGCAGTCTACACTTCAATTATAAGAGTGGGTGTCCGTTATGAAATTCTTTTTATAATACTGTTTAAATACGTGAGTATTAGAATGACTTCTCTTTCGTAAATTTGTTTGATATTTTATTAAAGTCATTTCTCATGTATTCTAAATGCTATTATTATAGTAAAGTTGCAAATGCTTCTGAAAACTTTTGGAACACCGAAAGTAAACAGAAAGTTGAGAATCGTATTGTTTCTGATAGCTTCTTATTAACGTAACTCAAAACAATAAGATATGCCTGAATGAATTATAATTCATCTCAATATGACTTAATAGTGTGTATATATGGATTATTATTGTTTTATTAAGCTTAGCCTCGCTGTTTCACCTGCTGTTTAATTTAAAAGAAATCGGATATTAGATTTTTTAAGCATATAAGTAAGTATTTTGGATTTCATTTTTTTTTTCTAATATAAAAGTTTAAGCCTAAGTTATTCCTTATAACATCAGCTGTCTGCCAGAGAAAGTCCCATGAAAATCGGTTCAGCCGTTTCGGAGATTACCCGGAACAAACAGACAGACAAAAAATATTAAAATTGATTTCATGTTACATGTACCGTATATTTTCGTATGCATTTAGTAAAAAGCTGTTATTTTGACATTACAAACAGACACTTCAATGTTATTTATTTATTTGTATAGATAAAACAATAACAATACATGTATACACACTATTATTTGTAAAATTATTCTAATACTTCGTTTTATTTGTTGTATATTCTATATATTGTACGTCATTCGTTACATAATAAGTATTTTAATTAAGGTCATGCTTCATTCTTGTTGTACACTAAATTTGGTTCTTATATAATACATAACTCTATCACTCAAAAGTTTGCTGTAAGAAAACTCAATAGTGAGTTAAGTTCGCCTGTGTACATCAACTTTCTTTCTTTTATTTTGTTATAATCTTTAAATAAATAAAATATCCGTGTGGTGTCCGGATTAAGAATATAGCACCACTCCATCTCCTCCCGTAGAGGTCGTAAAAGGTGACTAAGGGACTCTAAATCGGAGGGCCATGGCAGCACCGTCCTTTCTGTGGAACAGTAGCCATTCTGCGCTCACCAACCTGCCTGCCAAGCGTGGTGAGTAATGGCAAATTCCCCCAATATGATGATACAGTTATAGAAATATGCCTTTGTTCAGGATTGGGCGTTGTATGGCCAACATGATGAATCTTTAAAATAAGTGTGCAATAATTAGTAAAGAGTAATGGAAGGTTCCATAATGGCTGAGTATGCCAAAATTAAGCACTCCTTAAGACAATGTCTGCCTCAAAATCCTAAGGGACGGAAAAGCTTGATGTTTACAACAGGGGGGAACCGCAAACAATACAAGCCAAAACACCCATTTAGGTAACACAATACACTACCTTGCAGACTTCATTTATCTAAATACTCTGGGATTCCTCCAAGAATAATAGAAATTGATGTGTGACTACGCCCAGTCGTGGGCGATGAAAGGGCTCTAAAATATCGATGTCAACCGAGATAATTAAAAACACGAAGATTACTGCAATGGCAATGCTATTAGTGGCAGCAGTTTAGATGTAATGACAAATAGTTATGCCTAAACACATTTTGAATGGTGTGTATTTAGCAAGAAGTAGAAGTAGTAAGACAGCAAATCAGCTGTCGTGTGATCATATGAGGACCTGGAGTCCCCCTTAGGTGCCGAACATGACCGCCTCAGTGGTTTTAGCCGGTAGGAGTCCGGCATGCCCCTTCCCCGGAGCAGAGGAAGTTCATGAAGCATATCCACTGGACCCAATAAAAAGAACATAAAAAAGGACAGCAAATCAAGTGAATCTTTGTAAGAATGGCTAATTTGACATAATCATAAATAAGAAGAAGGGAGGGAGGGAAGAAGGCGGGACAGATCTGATTAAAGAATAATGTTATAGGTGAAATCTGAACAGACTTGTAAAGGTTCAGAATTTTATATAAAATATCGAAATCAATTTAATTTGAGAACATTCTCGAACATTCAAAGACTTATGACACTAATTGTACAGGAGTACAAATAAACTTTACCACACAAAATATAGGTACCTTAATCATTAAAGTCATGTCTCATCGTGTAGTCCCGCTAATTATAAAAAACGCAAACTATACTCACGAACTTTCATGATTGATGGAGCTGACGGACCATTTTTCGATTCATCATTGTTAATTTTATTGAAGTGTCGTGTGTGATGAATTAGCCTAACCTGGTAAACTAATGAATACACGTTCGTTAGTCACCTAATGGACTTAATTTGTTAGTGCATTTTATGCTCTTGTCATGTATGTCGTCGTTTCTAAATAGCGATCGTGATCAGGTGTTATTTGTGGGTCTGTGAAAAAAACTTTTGGGTGTGAACTGAAGCTAGCAGTTACTTTAGTGATTACTTTTTTATTAATTGCAAACATATGCTAGAAAAGACATTGATCTAAAAGATTCTTTATGATATTGATATTATAAGGAACAAAATATTCGTCAAGCAGTTGTTAAGGTCACTCTAAAATTATGATACCTAACAATTTTTTACCGACTTCTAAAAGGAGGAGGTTCTCAATTCGAAACGTATTTTTTTTAATGTATGTACACCGATTACTCCGAGATTTGTGGACCGATTTGAGCAATTCTTTTTATAATAGCATAATGCTTTCGAATTTATCCCATATCAATTTCATTATATTTGATTGAGTAGTTTTTTAACCAGCTTCAATAAACAGTTTTAATTTGACTGCGCTTACCTAAATGATATTTTAATAGTTTCGATTCTTAGACTTATTTTTAGTGTTAGATACGGATACCAAATTGGAAAAAGTTCTTACATTTAATTACTCTAACAAGAAGCAAATAAAACTTTTTAACAAAAGAATCCCAAACCATGGTTCATGCAGACCAACGAGTTATATTTTATACCTGCCCCCGCCCGACTTCATGAATAAAGTTTTTTATTTCTTTTTAGTGGTTTTAAGATCGTATAGTATATTGAAGTCGGTATTTTTTTTTTGTTTAAAAGTTTTATTTAATTTTTACCGTAGTTAGGGTAATAATAGTAATTATTGGTTTTGGGTTGTCCAATAAATGTTTATCTATCTTTCATTCAATACCTCGCTACATCAAATTATAGGAACCGGTTACACACTTTCTAATTGAGGCTTAGCTTATATAATGTAGAGTATAACCTTTTCCATGTTTTACGCAAAGGACTCTGTCAGTCCCAGGTTCCAAGAATTCTAGGGCATGCGCGTATCCAATAAGGCACAGAAATTCCACTGCTGAACAAATGCCTCCCCTATGTACGACCGGTCATATGACGTGTGTCGTGTGTGTCGTGGGCACTCACCACGCTTGGCAGGTGGGTTAGTGAGTACCCCCGGGAAGACGGTGGCGCGCACGTGGTCACGTGCCGCCGCGTGCGCAGCACAGCGCAAAGCGAGGCTTGGGGGGATCCTTTACAATCCTCCCCGAGAAGTGCCTGAGGGGGTGACCTTTTTACAGTCGCCTTCCCTCCGCTAGAGGGGGTGACCGCTTTACAGTCATCCCTTCCGTGATGTGCCTAAAGGCGTGGCACCAATGGGCGGCTCTAGTGTGATCTTACGAGGACCTGGAGCCTCCCTTCGGTGCCGAAGATGACCGCTCCAGTGGTTTTAGCCGGTAGGAGTCCGGCATACCCCTTCGCCCTTCCCCGGGGTGAAGGAAGTTCCATGTAGAATTTCCACTGGACATCAATAAAAAAAAAAAAAAAGGTGGGTTAGTGAGTAGGATGGCTACTGTTCCACAGAACAGATGCTGCTGCCCATCCCTCCGGCTCAGGGTCTCTTTGTTTTTTATCAATGTATAGATAACTGTTTTAAACAACTGATAAAAATGACCTAACGCTAAGTTTCTTTCGGATTTTCTTCTCAGAGGTTGTTATGTAGCGAAATACCTTCCGTTGTTTCAATATGACTTGTAAAAGTGTCTGTTAGGACCTATTTACTGAATAAATGATTTTATTTTATTCTAGTCGCCTTTTACGGCATCCTTGGGAGGAGATGGAGTGGTGCTGTATTCTTAATCCGGACACCAAAAGGAATATATACTCATACCTACATACATACCTTAGGAACAATATCATGATTTTCTCATCGCTTGGCAAGAAAGATGACAACCTGATTTGGCTCTAATTTCTCTAGAGTCCATCCTGGTGAAGTAATCTCAGAAAAACAACTAGTTTGGTTGCTTGCTGTTTGCTTGCTGTATGGTGCCGACTTTGCTGTGTGGTGCCGGCTCAGAATGCCACCACCCCATCTCCTCCCATGGGTGTCGTAAAAGTCGACTAAGGGAGTAGCCGGAGGATGGGCAGCAGCGTCCTTCGAGTACATTAACAACTCAACTGCGATCGCCAATCCGCCTGCCAAGCGTGGCGATTATGGCAAAACCCCCCATTGAGCCCACAACACACCCATATCGTCGTTGTGGTGATCTTTGGGGGAGGCCTCTGTCCAGCAGTGGACTTCATTCAGCCGAAATGATGAACCAGTTTGGTTCCGGAACTCTTTGTTTTTAATTGTAATTTGTAAGAATACCTGCCCTGTCCCTGGACAGTAGAGAACCTGCGTGCTGAAACCGAGCGACCCCCGGGAAGACGACAGCGTGCATGTGGACACGGCTGCCGTGTGCGCAGCACAGCGCATAGCGAGGCTTCGGGGGTATCCCTTACAACTCTCCAGAGAGGCGCCTGTAGTAGTGGCCTCTTTACAGTCGCCTTCCCTCCGCTAGAGGAGGTGACCGCTTTACAGTCATCTCTTCTGCAATGCGCCTAAACACGTAGCACCAATAGTTGGCTCTAGATGAAGATTACTCGAGTTTCTGAAGCCTTCCTTCGGTGTCGAAGATGACGCTCCAGTGGTAACAGCCGGTAGGAGTCCAGAATACCTCCGCCCTTTGCCGGGGTGGAGGAGGTACATGATGTATTTCACCGGATCAATAAAAAATAAAGAAAAAAAGGATCTGTTGCACACAGTGCATCTATAATATGGTAGCTAGGGTATGCTTGACATTGATACGTCTGGGGAGCCCACAAGTTCAGCTCAAGCAACTAAAGCAGGTTTTTGAAACGTTTTTCTACACTAAAATTTCTCTTCCATCGTGGGTTCTGTTACAGACATACATTTCACATGTACAAATACCGCGACCCGAAACAACTATCTGCGGATCGTGCAAAAATTTGTTCCACGCGGTAATCGAACCTGGGCGTAGCGTAGGAAACCAATCGCTAAGTCACGGCGCCAACCATGCGGCATAATTACTTAATGTCCCATGGCCCGTATTGAGACAAAGTTCTATAAAAGTATGCGAACTAGTTGATTAATTATTAATGTTTGCATGTCACCAAATGTGCTATCATCAGTTATATTAATAGGTGCTTTCATGTTTATCGTCTAGCGCTATTTTTAAGAGTCAATTAGAGGAAGGTGACCTAGTGGTGGTCGCGTGCGATGAACTAACAACGTGTCAGTTTGTACATTATAGTTAATATTTGTTGTTGTCTAAAAGTGGAAATACTTAATTGAAACGTGGATTGTAACGCTACGTGAAGATAATGAGAGTAAAGATGAGGCTAAATTGTTCTCTAGGATTAACATTATCGTCGTATCAGCTCGTTGATGCCCACTGCTGGACATGAGTCTACCAATCATCAATAAGATGGGTAGCCAGAGGGAATTTTGCCATAATTACCACGCTTGACCGGTGGACAGCTGGTCAAAGTATTTTGTTATTAGCACACTGGAGGATGCTGCGGCCCATCCTCCAACATCAACACTTAGTCACCGTTTACGACACCCACCACCATGAGTGGACAGGCGTGGTCTATACTTTGCCGAGACCACACGGCCAACAAGGATGAAAATTGAACATATAAGCGTATGATGGATGTTATGAGCCGATGTATACATATCAACTCGCTACACATGCATATGTGTGGGTGTGAGCTAGTACTCAACCACAATGCCTTTTTTTATTTTATTTTTTATTGGTGCGCAGTGCAAATTCTTCATGAACTTCCTCCGCCCCGGGGAAGGGCGAAGGGGTATGCCGGACTCCTACCGGCTAAAACCACTGGAGCGGTCATCTTCGGCACCTAAGGGATGCTCCAGGTCCTCGTATGATCACACTAGAGCCTCCCACTGGTGCCACGCCTATAGGCATATCCCTGAGAGGGTGACTGTAAAGCGGTCACCCCCTCGGGGGGATTGTAAGGGATCCCCCAAAGCGTCCCACGGCAGCACGTGACCACATGCATGCTACCATCTTCTCTTGGGTCGCTTGGTGTGGGCACGCAGATCAGCCACAAAGCCTAGCACTGGATAACCCACGCGATGACTCAATGACGTAGATAATGATTCTCAGTTAGGGGACGACTGAGGACACGGAGGATTTTTGCCCCACTGTATTTTGCCCTGAAAGTATTAACCATTCTTTTAATATATTATTTTCCTGACTTTTATAACGTAATTAATTTCAATAACAAAGAACATTCCATTTTTTTATTTTGAAAGGAAACAAAAAAAAACTGGACCAGCAAAAAGGGTTTTTATATAATTGACTTTATTACATTTCCGGAAGTTGTAATTATAAGGCATTTACTTTGACTGTAATTAAAGTGTGTTCATTAAATCTATACAAATAAATAAAATTGAAGTGTCTGTTTGTAATTTCAAAATAACAGCATTTTACTAAATGCATATGAAAGTATATACGGTACCTGTAACAAAAAAAACAATTTATAAATTTCCTCTCTGTCTGTCTGTCTGTTTGTTCCGGGTAATCTCCGAAACGGCTGGACCGATTTTGACAGGACTTTCACTGACAGATAGCTGATTTTATAAGGAATAACTTAAGCTCCTTTTATTTCAGAAAAATAATTAGGGTTCCGCGCAAAAAAAATTAAACCTTGAAATACATTATATATTCTATGTCAAGTGTCTATGTCGAAGTACTCTAAATTTCTTTTAAATTAAACGCGGGTGAAACCGCGGGTCCCAGCTAGTACAATTATATAATTTTAATTAATAATATGTAAAGGATAAGCCATGTGTGGCCGGTGAAAAATATCACCACCTCATCTCATCCCGTTGGTGTCGTAAAAGGCGACTATGACATTATCTGGAGGATGGGCAGCAGCATCTTGCAAATACATTTATAACACAACTGCTATCACCACCCGTCTGCCAAGCGGGGCGATTATTGCAAAAAAACCCCAGTAATACACAACACAAACCGGTCATTGTGGATATCTTCGGGGGAGGCTTCCGTCCAGCAGTGGAAGTTTTTTGGCTGAAATGATGAGGATGAGGTTTTGTTAATTTATATGATTATTTTCATTCTACGGTTGGCGTCTTGAAGCAAAAAAGAATTATCAGTTCTGTCACGGGTAATGAGTGGCACGCACTCAAATATTTTTAGTGTTTTGTACTAACTAATAGACAACCATTAATGACCAGAGGCCTTCCCCATAGATTTCCACAGTTGCATCTTCATTTTGGGGGGATATTCCAGTACTCACCAAGCTAGGCAGGTGGGTTCGATAACGCAATATGGCTACAGAAGGCATGCTTCTGCCCATCCCTCTTGTTTGCAGTCCCTTAGTTATCTCTTACAAGAGATGAAGTTGTGAATATCCTAATCCACATCACGCGGATCTATCAAATCTATGTGATTATATTATAAACTCTTAATTTAGTTTAATTTTTATAGTACCAGTTTATTTGGCCCTCATAATTAAGACAAATCAAAAGCATCAATGACGAGTATGAATTTCCAAATCGTCAACAAACTATCAAACAATAAGATCACAAATTCTTAATCGTTGTTTTCCAACCGTTTCCCAAATGTTCCACAACCCATTGCAACGGTGACATACTGTAAACAATTTGCATATTCCCAGAGTGTACAAGACAAGCAAACAACTTCATTAAATCTGATCAAAGCACGGCGGACGAGCAAATCTGCTTGCTTAGGGATGCTATGATAATTTGGGGGCATATTTCTTATGATCCATCATTCCTAATTAAGCGAGATATTGAACAAAAATATGTATTATAAGGACATTGACTCTTGCATGTTATGTGTACAATATTAATATATTCAGTCGCGTCTGTAAACCCAAACATAGTTGGGACACGACAAGGTTGACCTTAAAACGATACTCTCCTGGACTTCTTATGAATGTGTGTGTTAAAAGGTGATGATAAATTTACAGATCACCCAGACGTATATCAGCTCGTAAAAGTCTAGTGCTGACCACGAGTCTCCTAGGATCACAACAATGAGCGATCATAGGGAATATAGGTATAATCACCACACTTGACAGGGGATTGGTCTCATTTCGGCCGAACGAAGTCCACTGCTGGAACCTGTGTCCCTCCCCCAAAGATCACCACAATGACCGATACGGCTGCGCTGTGGGCTCAATGGGGGGTTTTGCCATAATCGCCACGCTTGGCAGACGGGTTGGCAATCGCAGTTGAGTTGTTAATGTATTCGAAGGACGCTGCTGCCCATCCTCCGGCTAATCCCTTAGTCGACTTTTACGAAACCCACGGGAGGAGATGGGGTGGTGGTATTCTGAGCCGGCACCACACGGCAATGATTGGATGAGGGGATTGGTAACTACAGGATATTGTTATTAGCACATGGGAGGATGCTACAGTCAATCCTCTTGATACCATGAGTGAAAAGGGGTAGTTTCCACCCGACCGTTTTACCGCCCTCGCTGCCAAGGTCGCCCGCCTCATCTACGTCACGGAGGCCTATCGCCGCGTCACCTTCCCGTTCCAGTAAGTACTTCTCCCCCCGTCTCTTGCTCCCGCCGGCCCTTGCCAAGCCTGTTGTTTTAAATGACCCCAGTACATTTTAAATAATACTGATCCAGCTGTCCCCAAAACAATAGCTTGTTATCCCCAGCAACGCTCTAAGCCGAGGTCCGTGACCCGCAGGGGCCGCCCTTAGCGCAAGTTGCTTAGCTTTTAATATTCAATTCAAGCCTGGCTGGAGGCCTCTTTTGGCTTCGCCAGAAACGACCGGTTAAGCAACCACACTTCCCAGAAGTGTATGCGAGAAGCCCAACATTGTAATAAAAGGGTAGTTTATTGTTTGCCGGGAACCATACGGAACGGAACGAATGAATAAACATCAACTATCAAGTGATGATTAAATATTATAGAATTACCCACTTGCTTTGCTAGGCTTTTTTTTATGTTCATATCTTTTGAATCCTCCAAGATATGGAAATGAAACGTACACAATAATTTAAGTTAAATTTTTCATTAACATCCGTTCAGCCGTTTCAGAGCCTATTCGAGACTAAGTTTCAGACAGACAAACAAAAAATCTATAAACGGGTATTTATTAACTCATGAATCTAAAGAAAGGAAATGCAAAACAATTCTCTGTATATTCTAAATCTCGAAACCATGGTTCCTCTAGCAGCCCTATTTCGAGTGCATACGTCAGGAATAAATCAGGCAAGGTTTAGATAGATGCACCTTAAATCCGGCACTGATCCAGCATTAAACGGCAATTTCTGTTTGTGAGAACTCTAGAGTATAGTGCTCGAGAACATTCCGTGGTGGCTGGTAGCAAAATACTTTTAAGGATATTGTAACAAATTTTAGAATGAAGTAAGAAAAGATAACCAATTCGCATCTACATTTCATTTATCTGCCTAGCTTTTTCCCAACCGTCAGACAACCCGTTAGACTTGAAGCCCGAAGTCTGACTAAAAATGTGTATTTAACTTCGAGTGATTATAATGATTAAGATGTCCGTGTGGTGTCCGGATTAAGAATATAGCACCACTCCATCTCCTCCCGTGGATGTCGTAAAAGGCGACTAAGGGATTCTAAACCAGAGGGATGGGCAGCAGCGTCCCTTCTGTGAAACGGTAGCCATACTACGCTCACCAACCCGCCTGCCAAGCGTGGTGAGTATTGGCAAATACCCCCCAAAATGATGACACAGTTGTGAAAATCAATGGGGGAGGCCTTTGTTCAGCAGTGGACGTATAAATGGCCGATATGATATGATGATTACCATACCTACTGTTTTCATGTTGTTTACGGATTAATAACACTGAACCAATCCATCATCTCCTGTGGACGGCGATAAGGCGACAAAGGAGTCAAAACCAGAGGGATGGGCAGAGCATACTTTCTGTGGAACGGTAGCTTTATTGAGTTCGCCAACCAAGCCATGCCAAGCGTGGCGAGTACTGGCAAATTTGCCCCATTTTTTTAAAGTAAACGTTGCCCCACTCTAAGATTTCTCTTGCGTTGTGGGTGCGTTTACAAACACAAATTCCACACACAATACACCTAGACCCGGAACAACTACATGCAGATCGTAAAAATATTTGTTCCGTGCGGGAATCGAACCCGACGACCCGGTGCGCAGCAGCCGACTGTATCAGCCACTGCACCAACCGTGTCGGCGATGATCAAAATAATGATGCAATCGTGGATTTTTTTGGGAAGGTTATACTTCAGCAGTAGCCTTCCTTTAACTATCATGATACGAAACGTTTTAACCTGATACAGTTATTGGTACGTTTTATGGACAAAAATCTTACATGTACAAACACCCAGACACGAGACAATAATCTGTAGTTCATTCAAATATTTGTTCCGAGCGGCAATCGAACCCGCAACATCTCAATCTCTTAGTCACTGCAGCAACCATGCCGTCAATCCTACTGATAACTGAGCTTTTCTTTTATATGCCGCAACTGTCTCAAGAAATTACCGAAAAGCATTGTTGAACGAAATTACTCGAAATTCGCAACACATGTGCGCATCTTTTCAAAAGCTAACCGAGGCACGATCTGAGGCTCTTGTAAGAAAGATTCCGTAATGAAGACGGGGTGGGACGTTCAACACCCTTTTGTTTTCAACAGAGCCTGTATTTTAGAGCTCATTAAATTAAAGGATGAGATTTACACTCGTTAAGGCGGCTACGGTCGCGTTTTTGTTAGACTACTGAATGTACGTTTACAGCTTTTTCCTGGTGGAAGGTTTGTTTAAGGAAAAATGTGTGGTAAACATTTTTGCAAATAAAATATTACATGGTCTCTTCATGTACATTTCATGTTTTGCGAATGTATATTTTAATGCATAAGTAAAATATATTAGAGTTGCATAAAATGTGATAAGAATGTCTAAAAATAATGAAAATATGTGGGTATGATTAATCAATTTAAACCATATTTAAACACATAGAAACGCATCGAATTGAGAACGTCCTCCTTTATGAAATCGGTTTAAAATATAATATGTTTTTAAAACTACTGTAATCGATTCTATTACCAAATATGAACAAACAATTTTCAGGTCCGGTACAAGCTTGGTTACTAGATTACTTAACATGCTTGGTAAAACGATTGGTAATCATTGTGTCAGTAATAACACAGCACACAGGGGCTGCTGATACCCATGTCCTTGATATAACTGGCTAGTCACCTTTTACGATAAACTTTGGTGAAGGCAGATGGAACTACATAGCCAAAAGCACTCAGGTATCTGGGGAACATTGAATGTAAAAGACCAAACAATGTAAGATAGCAATCAGCTTATTTATAGAAATAAAGATAAAGTTTTAAAAAATACTCGTAAACACCATTAACCAATGAATGGTGGCCACTAAAGTCTGACTGACTTTAGTGGCCACCTCCCCAGATTTTGATTTCCTATGGAGAGGAATGGGCAAGAAAGAAATCCATGGTCTCTTTTTACTACATTGTTCTCCAAATAAAGGTTATATGAAGGCAATACGGCACGGTTGGTGCAGTGGCTGATACAGTCGAATGCTGCGCTCCGTAGGTTCGATTCCCGCACGGAACAAATATTTGTATGATCTGCAGGTAGTTGTTCCGGTTCTGGGTGTGTGGAATTCATGTCTGTAAACGTACCCACGACACAGGAAAAACGCTAGTGTGGGGAAAAGTATTAAAAAAAAACAACAACAACAAATATAAAAATGAGTCTAAATTTCTTAAAAGTCCACACTATACAAGCCTGATTTTAATATTTATTGAAGCTTACGATTAAATTGTCATGGTAGCATTAAGCTGACCAATCCTAATAGACGGCACTCGTTCACGAGTATGACGTATGCATTAGCGTCGTTCGCAGCTGAACCATATTTTAGAACAACTTAGCGCGATGATACACGATGCTATGTTAGCAGGACACTGGAATGAGCCTGATACACTAAAACTTCCAGACAAATATCACGTCCATTAAACAAAATAACCCACATTGTCCTTGCACTGTAAGTATAGATCAAATCTAAATAAAGTGAATATAAAAAACAAACAAGCTATTAATGTCATTTATTTAAATAAATATAAAATGACCGAATGTCGTTATATGAATTATTATAATCAACCTATAGTTGGTTATAATAATGAAGTAATTAAATGTCAAGATCAAAAATGGCAAGGGTATTTGATACATCAAAATCAAGAATGGCAATATTAGAACAGTTCAATTTCAAGCATTTTCGTCGTTCATATAAGCCATCGCGTTATAGAAACCATCTTTACATATCTTCTGCTTTTTAAACGACTTGAATTTAATTTATTTAGTTTTATATTGCTGAATATATTAAACAAAATACACTTACATGTTGATCCCAACCGTCAACGTTTATTGGGTTTTTTAATTGGCTGAAGACTTACCTGAAAATAAAAACATACATTAGTACTTACCACAAAAATTACAAAACCATAGTAGCTTAGGTAAAAGCATAACTTTAGCATGGTAATATTTAACAGTAAGATATTTTTTAAAGTGGTCTGTCTACTTTACTTTCAGTGCAGCCATGGACGAGTATCTACACCCCTAATTTTTTTTTTTAATGCAGGAATCAAATGCAATGTGTGCCGACCTTCAACAAGATGGATAGAAGACCTGGTGAAGGCAACTGAGTGTTGTTGTATGGGGGTGGCATGTAAGTGGCCATGATTAAAATCCTATGGGGAGGCCTTTTTCAGTGGATGATCTTCGGCTTATAGGATGATGATGAAGGAATCGAACTGGCAGTGAAGAAAGTTAATCGCTGAACTACTACACAAATAAAGCTGGTATACAATATAACAGACAATAATATTTCCCCGTTCAGGAAGCAAAACGATACCTGCACCTTTGTCATCGTTTAATGCCCATACAATACGTTATTAAGAGAGGCGAGTAATGCTCTTAACGCGACCAAGTGCTGTAACAGTGCTACATACGTCCCAACTTGTAATGCGATTATTTCAAATTTTCACATGTATTGTTGGTCCTGGGGTACGAAATATATTTCATAATATTCCTTGTGCACGGATTATGAAGTATGTTCTGTAGTTATCAAAAAAATTTCACGTCTATTTTAAAAGTTGTATTAATATGCAATATATATTATTTTTGTTAATTTTTCATTTTATCATTTCGGCCAAATGAAGTCCACTGCTGGACACAGGTCTCCCCGAAAGATCACCACAATGACCAATATGGGTTTTGAGGGGTTTGGGGGTTTTTGCCATAATCGCCACGCTTGGCAGACGGGTTGGCGTTCGCAGTTGAGTCATTAATGCACTCGAAGGACGCTGCTGCCCATCCTCCAGTTAATCCCTTAGTCGACTTGTACGACTCCCACGGGAGGAGATGGGGTGGTGGTATTCTGTGCCGGCACCACACGGCAATTTTTCATTTAGTTCACTATATTTTTAGGTAGTGTTTTTATAAATTAAAGGTAAGTTATGTTATGTGAATGAAACCAAAAAGCACAGAATCATTAAGCAACAAATGCAAAAAAGTAAATCAACCCATATCACAGTAATATTCTAAAATTATTTAATTTAACAGATTTGTTTAAATTTCTCGATAAGTATTTTACTTATCGACAAAATATTTACACGAATGTCATAGTATTTTTCCATAAGAAAGACATTATTGCCATTCCAATTTTAATAATATTTGTACGACGCCGCCGACACCGTGGAAATACCGTCTACGATATTATAGCATGCACGTAGACCACTTCAAAATAACGATTTTACTGTTTTCGAATAGCGATTGAAATGTAGCGCTACAAGGCTACATTTCAAGCGCTCGGGCGTAGCATTTTAACTACGTTGTAGCAGATTCGTAGACTATTTATATTGTTTTGTTTGTTATTTAAGCACTAGGTTGCGGGATTAAAGCTTGTCATGTGCCACTGTGACGTATAATACTTTTTTAGTTAGAACCTCTGTAGGTAACATAAAAAATCGCGAGAAAACCTGAAACTAATGATCTGATATTCCTAATACGTCAACAATATTGGTGATCACTGCTTGTTATTTCAGTGTAAAATAAAAGGCATTTGGCAATGGGGATGCCATCTGTATGCAGGTTGATATTACTAATATATGAATATAATATGTAGAATTTTGTTAATCCCGAAACGTTTTCGAATGTCCTTAACACTGAAAAATGGCACTGTATTGTGGCTCACGTTACATCATAGTATTATACTGATTGTTGACCTCTTCCACATATGAGATGTGCATCACTTTCTTTTTTTCTTTAAAATACGTTGCCCCACACTAAGGTTTCTCCTGTGTCGTGGGTGCGTTTACGAACAAAAATTCCACACACAATACACCCAGACTCGGAACAACTACCTGCAGATCGTACAAATATTTGTTACGTGCGGAACCGAACCCACGACCCGGTGCGCAGCAGCCAACTGTATCATCCACTGCACCAACCGTGCCGTCAAAATATTTTCATTTTATTATAGTTTACTATTTTACTGTCTTTATAAGTTTATTGTCGATAATAGTATATGTCGAATGAATTTAAATGTACCGATGCACGTTTGATGTGGTAATGAATCGTTTTTCTTTCTTTTATTAAACCTTTTCATAAGATTTAAAAATTATTTACTACCAGATAATTTATTAAAATTACCATGGCTCTCTCAATTTAATAAAACAATATATTTTCTATTTTGATGTATTTCAGCATCATAATAACAAGAGGGTTGGGGCAGTAGTAGGGTAATTAAAATTAATTTTAAATGTGTTACATTGCCAAATTTTCTTCTTTAAATTTAATTAATCACAAATTTATTTGCGATGACAGAGTCTGACCTTTTTGGTTTTACACAAAGTGACTGACGTACCAACGTGGAATCATCAGTATACCAAAAACGGTAACCAACACCCGTGTTGTTGAAAACGCGTCTATTTTCGACTTTGACCTGAATAAAGCTGATATGGACACTTTGGCAAAGTTCAACAACGGCTATCGCACAGTCCGACCAGTATTCTGGCAAGACTATCAGAACTACCCGTTCGACATAGTTCCGGGCAAAGTGGAAATACCAGAGGCACTACGAATTTGGAAGAATGAAATTAATTTGGATATTGATTAGATTTCATCAGTTATCAGCAAAACGTTAGTTAAAAAATTCAACGCTTTATGGATAATCACATCTAAGTACTTACTTATTTATGCTATAGCCTGACCAATACCGCTGTACCGCGCCTTAGGTATGCGCAGGATGGTGGGGAGTGGGCAGGAAAGAGACAAAATGATAAAACGGAGCGGCTGCTCGATCCCCCGCCTCGTAGTTCGCATACCTAAGGCGCGGTATAGCGGTATCGGTCAGGCTATAGCATGTATATTATCTAGGTAAAATACACATCATACCTCTGCTACTCTAAGTAACATTAGAATTTCAATGAATGATGCTGCCAGCAAAGACCAACGTTGATTTATCCACTATTATATTATTATATGTATAATATTTTGGTCACCCTATACCACCCGCCCTATACCCCAGTCCAGAAACCCAATCCAACCATATATTTTCTAGTTTGAATTACGTATTGTACCATGCATGTTGCTGATACACCAATCAATAAGAGTACCACCCGACCTCTGACCAACATTTTATCCCCGGCAACCCAAAATGTTACATGTGACATCTTGAAAGGACAAACTGCGAAGCGTTCGTTTCTCGCCGGCCAAAGCTGTGCTACGTCGTCGTTATTCAATTTACATGCAAATGGGGGAGGTGGGGGCACGGGGGGTGCGACCGTGCCAATAGTACGCTGATGTATCGCATCAGAACGTGTCCTGTGGAAAGTTGGTGCGTGGTACAAGGTTCGGAAGTGTTTCGGTTAGCGTGGCCTCTGATTTTCGTTTGACTTTATATGTAGTTGTATGAGTGCAATAGTCCGAACTTACACGCAAAACTTAAGCTACAAAATTAAAAGTTTAATCGATAGATAATACCTTAATACATGCATGTTGACGACACAGTTGGCGATTAGAGATGGTTCGATCCCGCACGAAATAAATATTTGTATGATTTACAGACTTACAGTTCGTGTCTGAGTTTTGTGCTTGTAAAATTGATTTATTTAAATTATTCCCAATACACAAAAGGAAGCTAATCTAAGGGTAAGCATACTTTATTTATAAAAAAAAAATATCATTAATTACAAAAATGTATAAAATTAAACGCGAATAAGTTTAGAGTATATAAAATATGAATATTTCCAACACTGAATTCGTATTTTATAAGGATTAACCAGAAATTCTATACGCAATATAAGAAAAAAACCTGAAGATAATGAAAACAAATATTCTTATACTCAACTCGGAACTCCTCTAAAATCTTTTATCCTTAAGTTTCTAGGTTTAACTCTTATAACTTGCACTTACATTGTAACGCGTGCGAAATATGACGCTATACGGTAGGTGCCTCGATATTGATAGGTCACATCGGACAGGTCAGCGGGCTGCGCCGGTTTTTATAATGTCTCAGTTAGCCACCAACCAGATATATTGTCAAAAAGTGTGATCGAGGGATTTTAGAAACAATATGACTCGGAAACATGAATGATGAAACTAAAAATTACATTCAGCATGATTTTGGATTTTCCGCGTAGTGTCCGAATTAAGAACATGGCAACACTCTATCTCCTCCCGTGGATGTTGCAAAAGACGACTAAGGATCTTTTAACCAGAGGGACGGGCAGCAGCGTCCCTTCTGTAGAACAGTAGCCAAAATTCGCTCGCCAACCCGCCTGCCAAGCATGGTGGGTATAAGCAAATCCCCCAAAAAACTATGGCACAATTGTGTAAATCTATGGGGGACACTTTTGTTTAGCTGTGGACGTCACTTGGCTGATATGTTGATGATGATGATAAATTTGAAAACTATAGACCTGCTGTCAACACACTGCCACTATTCCATCAATGTTTAAAAACCTCTTCATACTGATCAGAGACTTTTTAATTCAATTTTAACCACTCACTACTTCACAGAGTAAACTAGTCGTGCGGTTTTGAAAGAGCGTACCTCAAAATCCTTTGAATGAAATGGTTAATGTGTTCCCGACACTAGTCAGATGCTTGAAAACGTAAACATGTGGCTTTGATGGTTGTAAGATTGTAAGTAATAGGTAAGTTATACGTCGATTTCTAACTTATATTGAACATTGGGGTGAGTCTTACAGTACCCTGTATACTACCAATATCATACAATATCGCCAACCAATCTCAAACCCACCTCTCAGGCGAGATTTCCATGTACATAGGTACATTCAATTTCAGTGCGGTATCCGTTGTAACCAGAACATCATTAAGGACAAATTACGGGATAAAACAGTTGCGGTTGACCGTAAGCTTGCGGTTGATGAAGGATTGCGTGCGGTTGTTACGGAAATGGCAAGTGGTTGACGCATCATCAAACGGCTGGTTGTTGCGGTTGTCGTCATCAATTTGTTGTTGTGTGGAGGGAGAATTGAAATTAAAAATGTTGGGATATTCTGTACACTGTGCCGTATGGTGCTGGCTGAGAATACCACCACCCCATCGCATTCCGTGGGTGTCGTAAAGGGCGACTATGGGAATGCTGAAGGATGGGCAGCGTCCTTCGAGTACATTTCTAACTCAACTGCGATCGCCTACCCATCTGCAAAGCGTGGCGATTATGGCAAAACCCCCCAATGGGCCTACAACACAAAACCATCCGATCATTGTGGCAATCTTTGGGAGTGGCTTCAGTCCAGCAGTAGATGTTTCACGGCTGAAATTATATGTTGGGATATTGGTGAAGTACATACTGAACAGGAATAACAATATAACTTTAACCATACTACCCAGTTAATGCCCAGACCACCACCCACAGTTTTTGAGGCCTGTTCTTGAGACCGTCAACGAGCTATTTATTTACTTAAAAAATGTCAAATGTGTGCATGGTGGTGTACCGTAGACTAGTCCTGGGTAGCTTACAATTGTAATGAGGAGGGCATGACGCTTACTACAAGGTAAATGACTTGTTCGGATCGTCACATTGTTGTATGAAAGACATGTATGTAACTTTTATTTTAATGTATTGGGTATACCATAAGAAAGAAAATCTAATACTACAATTCTTTAGCAGTGAAAAGAGCTTGAACTTGCACACATTTGGAATCTACATCATCATCATCATATCAGCCACAGGACGTCCACTGCTGAACAAAGGCTTCCCCTTAGATTTCCACAACGAGTGGCTACATGCCACCCTCGTCTAACGGCGACCTTCACCAGATCATCTGTCCACTTGGTTGGAGATAGACCCACGCTGCGTTTTCTGGTACGCGGTCTCCACTCGGGAACCTTTTGCCCCAGCGGCCATCAGTTCTCCGAGCTATGTGCCTCGCCCTTTGCCACTTTAGTTTACTAATCCTTTCAGCTACGTCGGCAACTTTCCACGTTATAGTTCTCTAGTTCTTCCACGGACCTCATCTTTTCTGATTCGATCCCGTAGAGAAATACCAAGCATAGCTTTCTCCATAGCTCGCTGAGTGACCTTCAGCTTTCTTATGAGGCCCATAGTGAGTGACCACATATCTGTTCCATACTAAGTACATGTTTCGATATTATGCTTTTAATTATTACAGAATAATTGGCCAACTATTCTGAAAAAAGTCCTGGGCGATAATTTGCTGTAGTGTAACTGGTAAATAAATTAAAATTTCAAAACCATTTTATATATCTTTCCAAAGTAATACTGATTTCACAAATATCAATTACCAAAAACAAATTCAATACAATATATCAACCTCCGATCCAATAAACAGATCCCCGTCAAGCGTCATTCGGCCCTTATCCCTACACAGCAAACACTGTCCCCGATTTTAATTAGGGGCGCCGTACCAATGTCGCATAGGTAAAAGAACAAACAATAGACTACGTTACGGTACATTAAGCGAGCGCAATGTACATTGGTTTAACGGCAAATGTCTTAATTTCGGGCGCAGATGTTGAACGAGACTTGGATATAAAATTTAAGGATTATGACCACTGCGATGTAATGTTTTGTCTCAATCTCATTGCTTGTGAAGTTTTGTTAACAGTTTTGAGGTGTACACTACTATATCATTTATAATAGTATTTTTCTAGCCATAGTAATAAAATCGCTTATGAGTGCAAAAATTGGATAAGCTCTATCTTATAGTTAAAGCAATGAAAACTCCGTTCTACTATTACGGTTTATGTAAAACGGTAAAATGTTTAACTGAAGAAAAAATATGAAATTGTATGATCTTCTAAAACCATTAGATCATTAATCAATGTGAAAATCAATACGTTAAGTTATATCGATATTAGTAGCAAAAAAAGGATAATTTTAAGTTTGCTTTGTCTACGTCATAGTGTTACACGCTCTATTGTTGCTATATGTGCTTCATATTCTGTTGTCTTTGGTGGTCAATCCATTACCAAGCATATAAATACCTCCATCAATTTTCTTTGTTTACATATCACACCTTCATAACTGATTAATTGTTTACTATATTAACTTTACCATGATCCCCATTCAAAGGTAACTAGACACCCATCAGAAAAGTCTAGGCAAATATGACCTTGTTTTCGTTATATTTATATGAGCATAAGGATGAATTTTGTCTGAACACCAACACAAAGAAAGGTTTTGCTAATGGTGTGTGAAGTGATTTAATCTAATTTATGTCTGTCTTTGCTCCGTTTGTCTTTATGGCTGCGGCTTTTGGGGAAATAGATACTTTTAAGTTATTTAAGACCATTTCTAATATCTCAAAGTTATGCGTACTTTTGGCTTGTGTATCCTGGTTTACAAGTACTATAGTCACTACTGTATTTTTATATTCATAATTCTAACAAAGTAGCCGGATCATTCCAGTCTTGTAGCAGAGCCACCCGTTTTCTGCGAAATTTTGTTTTGCCTTCGTAGGGTTTGCCACGTTTCATTTTATAAATTTGAACACTAAACGCTCCATATTTTATTTAAAGCTAAACATTTAAGTCAGTCTATGGGTCGCAAAATTCCGGTCGGCTATTAGCCGTTGAGCGCCCCGTTATAATTGCGTTTCGCAACAAATTACAAGTTAGAATGAGGTAGAAACACGGGCCAAGTGGTTCGCAAGTCGCTGTACACCATACAAGTTAAATATCTTCACGATTATATTCACATACGTGGTAGGTAGAGACACTGGGTATTTTATTAATATATTATGTTTTTTCTAAAGTGGTCATAGAATTTGTCCTTGCAGGAACACCCAAAAAAATACGGTAATTAGGGGTTGAAAAAAATTTAATCTATTTTTTTTGTTCGGCTTCTGGCATACATTTCTGGGAAATGTGGTTGCTTAACCGGTCATTTCTGGGCGAAGCCAAAAGAGGCCTCCAGCCAGGCAATTAAAATCTAATTTGCATGTGGTACTTGTAGGTAGAGAACTCTTCATCAACTATTTAGATAGATTATAGATTTAGATAGATAGATTATACTAGTGGGTTAAAACTTCTACAGCAGATCACAATCGTAAATATAGTATGTTGAATAAATAATATATTATGCGCGGTAAATCTGTTTGTATTTTGTCCGCCATCCATCTTGCAACGTCTGTTGGGCGACATGCAGCATAACATTGTTTGTTTGCTATATGAAAAATCTACAATACACATGTACAAATATTTCATAAATTACATTAGGTACAATATAATTTATGAAATATTTGTATAGATCATATAGAGTAAACTTTGTTAAATGAGCGAAAACAGAGATTCGGTTAGGAAAATAATATTTGAAATTTAGACTAGGGTAATGTGTTTTACTTTACTTTTATCATCATCATCATAATATCAGCCAAAAGATGTCCACTGCTGAACAAAGGCCTTCCCTATAGATGACCACAACGAGTGGTTAATTGGCTCTCAGCGACCTTCACCAGGTCGTCTATCCACGTCGTTGGAGGTCGTCCCGTGTTGTGTTTCCGGTGTGCGGTCTCCACTTGACAACATTTTTACCCCAACGACCATCAGATCTACGGGCTCTGCCCATTGCCCCTTCAGTTTACTAATCCTTTCAGCTATGTCGCAACTTTAGTTCTTCTACGGATCTCCTCATTTCTTTCCTCATAGCTTTACTTTGCCATGTTCATTCATATCAACCGTAAGAAGCAAGAAGAGAATATGTTTTATGCTTAAAAGTATAAAACATATTTTACTTTTTTCGCTTGCATGCTTCATCTGGTTATCAGACTCGTGCAAGTTAATATTTTTGCAAAATCTGTTATGCAAACTCTGTAACGCTGATATAATAATATTATGCAGCGACAAATCCCACGACACGATAAATATTTGCAACACAATACATCGATATAACTGCCTTTTTTTACTTTACCCGGTCAATATACACGTCTTGAACGCCCGGTTCATCCAGTACAACCGGTAACATATTACAGGTCAGGCGGGACCCACTTGATCACTGCCCGCTATATATCACGTTGTTCTTATCGTGTACTAAGGACAAACGCGATACTTAATACCTGGAGGTTTCGTGTTGATGTATTGGAGAAATTCTGGGTTATATGTACTTATTGATATTGATACAAAGGTGTATCCGGATATTAGGCACATGTAGAGTGATGTCAAAATGTAGTTTGATATGCTCTCTCCGCCAAACAATTGTTGTCTATTTTTTTTTAAACGCTGCCCCACACTAGCCTTTCTCCTGGTGGGTGCGTTTACAGACATGAATTCCACACACAATACACCCAGACCCGGAACAACTATCTGCAGATCATACAAATATTTGTTCCGTGCGGGAATCGAATCCGCGACCTGGAGCGCAGCAGTCGACTTTATCAACCACTGCACCGACCGTGCTTACCTCACATACAGGAGGGAGGAGGGTTTGAGTTCTATCTCGGCCCGCACCTTTGACTTTTCGGATTCATTTGCGGATTAAAATTTGATCATCACTTGCGTTAATGTTGAGGGAACCTGCACACCTGAGAGGGCTCCAAAAATGTAGAGTGATCTAAAAATGTAGTTTCATATGCTCTCTCCGCTAAACAGTTGTTGTCTATTGGTTGTGATGCTTATCTCACATACAGGAGGGTTTGAGTTCTGTCTCGGACCGCACCTTTGACTTTTCGGATTCATTTGCGGATTAAAACTTGATCATCACTTGCGTTAATGTTGAGGAAACCTGCACACCTGAGAGGGCTCCAAAAAGGTCTCAATGGTGTGTGAAGTCTTACAACCCGCAATAGGCCAGCGTGGTCGACTAAAGCGTAACCTTTCTGTTCATGAGAAAAGGCCCATGCTCAGCAGTGGGCTGATTATAAATGCTTTCTGAGCGTTAGGCAACAAATGTAAACCAATAAGAAGACCTGCAAGATATGTCCTTTAACAAACAGTACCAGCACCGCATCCTTAATTTAAAAATGGCCAGTTCAATTTAGAGGGCGTCCTAATTAATTGATCTGGAGATTCGCGGAAATTGCGCTCCATCCCCGCGCTACCCCTTCAACCCCCGCCAGTGTATCTTTGGCTTTAATTTAGAATTGTTAGCGCAAAGGGAATGCAATTTACGTAAAATAATTGTTTGATTTCGAACATTCGAGCCAACCCTTCTAGTGTAATTTGGTTTATGAAAAATGTTGTTGTGATCAGTTTTTTGAGGATCGCGGGTTTTTGCGGGATATTTATAACATACTATGTAATATTATTCAACTAAAAGGCTATAGTAAAATAGTAAATGAAAAATTGTGGGGCCTGTGGTATTCTTAGCAATCATTATTGTAATAACAAAAGAGTAACACAACAATTTTAATGTTTTCAGAAAGCAGCATTATCTTATATATAACTAGCTCGGACCCGCGGTTTCACCTGCTGTTTAATTTAAAAGAAATTAGATTATTTATAAATAATTTAGAGTATTTCGGCATAGACACTTCACATAGAGTACATATATTGGATTTCATGGGTTTTAATTTATTTGCACGGCACCCTAATTATTTTTCTCAAATAAAAGTAGCCTAAGTTATTCCTTATAACATCAACTATCTAACAGTGAAAGTCCCATAGAATTCGGTCCAGCCGTTTTGGAGATTAGCGGGAACAAACAGACAAAAGAAATATTGATTTTTTGTTGTATGTACCGTATATACTTTCAAATGCATTTAGTAAAAAGCTGTTATTTTGAAATTACAACAGACACTTCAGTTTTATTTATTCATATATATGTATGTATAGATGTATAGATTCTTCTGTACGTGTGTATGTCACATAACCGAAACGGCTGGACCGATATTTATAACTTTGTTGTGTTTGTTTGAATGGTTCAGATTCACAATTGCACCCAGTAGGTGTCGCTTCAGTCGAGTTATATTTATTTGAAATAATCACCACGCTGTGCTCGAAGGACGCGGCTGCCGATTCTCCGGCTAATCCCATAGTCCCTTTACGACGACGACACCCACGGGATGAAATGGGGTGGTGTTATTCGCTAGCAGGCACCACACGGAAAAGCCAATATCAAAGCAAAGATAATCTCATAACCTCATCCAAATAACTTACAAGTACCAAAATCCAACTTGTACAGTTTAGTACACTCAAACATATATCTGTTGAAGTCGCAGCGTTGGCACTCGCATCAGTCGGAACACCTGAGATGATAATGTATGCAAATTAGCGTTAACTTGGGGCGCAGACTGCGCGCGCTGTATCAAACTTGTTATTTGTGTGTTTTAAGTTGGAGCGATGATTTACGTTCGCCGGATTAAGGTGGCGACACAATGCTATGGAGAATGTCAAGTCTTTTGCGCCAACATGTTGTGGCGCGATATGATACATTATGATTAGACAGCGCATTTGGCTTTCTGCGCTGTGTGTTGTGAGTTTCCGTGTGGTGTCCAGATTAAGAACACAGCAATACTCCATCATTTCCCGTGGATGCATATACTAAGTATATGTTATGTATGCTGGCTACGAATAGCATCAACCCATCTCATCCCGTGGGTGTCGTAAAAGGCAACTAAGGGATTAGCCGGAGAATGGGCAGCAGCGTTCTTCGAATACATTAACAGCTCAACTGCGATCGCCAACCCGCCTGCCAAGCGTGGCGATTATGGCAAAACCCCCCAATGAGCACACAACACACCCATATCGGTCGTTGTAGTGATCTTTTGGGGAGGCCTGTGTCCAGCAGTGGACTTTATTCGGCCGAAATGATGATGATGATTATGTATATACTAGAGAGATGGGCAACAGCGACCTTTTGTGGAACAACCCAACTGTGAGTGTTGCTACAACCCTCCCGCTAACCCACCTGCCAGTTGTGGTGAGGCAGCACAGGCAGTCCAAATTGACGATAGATAGCATTATTAATGATGACCAGTTTCTGATAGTTCCTTCGGGTTTGGGTATTTATGCAAGCGGATTTTATCTGTGTAAACAACATACAATCACGGGACATAAGAAATTTTACCGTGGATATACAAAAAAAAAACTAAACTATGATAATATTCTAAATCATTAATTGTACACAGATAAATATGAGAACCCAAGTATCAATATTGACTATTTAATTATATTATTCTATACGTACTATAATCATATGAATGGAATTATATAGGTATATTTCCATTCGAATGTTTAGTCTATAAATACTATTTTTTATCTGCAACACTTCACAATGACCTTAAGTCTATATTAAATGTGTTGTATTCGTTTCGTTTCGTTTCTTTCCCTACTCTTAGTAGGGAAAGAAACGAAATTCCTTCACAACTATAGTTTTGTGCGCTGCGAGAAAGTCGTGATGGTAAAACTCAACGTGGTTCGGACACATTTAGTGTTTGACCATCATGGAATGAAGACCTGGTGGAACTACCCACGTTTCGTTACTAAATCGGAATTCATACTCAGGATTCTGGAACTGGTTCGCTAAGTGCTCTTTTTCTGCTCATTACAAGAAATACTTGCGTTTCCTGACGTTCTTATATATTTGTATATGAAAGAAAGAAAGAAAGAAAAATATTTTACTGGCTTACAGCAGCGTACACACACACACACAGGCACAGAAAATATAAAAACAAAAAACAACTAAAATAAATGCAATATGGTGTCTTACGGAAAAAGAAACTAGGAAGTAAAACGATTACTACAGTTATAGTGAGCATTATCTTATAAATCGACTATAGTGTACGTCGCCGTTGTGCGAATAAGGTCCCTCGCTCAGCATAATGCAGCAGCGCATAAATCGCTGCAGCGCTGTTTTTCAGCGAAAGTTGTATATGTTTCTGTCCCTTGAATAATACCTACTCTTGGATTTGGTTTTTCCTTGTATACATTTCTTTTTTCAAAGTACCCAAATCCAGTATGTCCAAGTTCTCAGGCTGCCCGAACGCAGCACCCGTATGTCACAAATGTTAGTGAAGCAATGTTACTGTAATTGGTTCTGACTGTAGCAGGTGTAGGGCTGTGACTTACGGCATTTTGTGCGGTGAGCGAAACTCACAACTTGTTGTAACAAAATTATGTCGCGAGTAGTTCTAGATTATCATAACGTTCAAGTGCTTTTGAATATTTATAAAGGAAATTATTGTAGTGGGAGTACAAATACTTGACGGCTCGGTTGGTGTAGTGGCTGATACCGTCGGCTGCTGCATTCCGGGTCGTGGGTTCGATTCCCACACGGAGCAAATATTTGTATGATCTGCAGTTAGTTGTTTCGGGCATAGATTATACACTAATATTGAAAAGTTTCGGGTCTAGGTGTATTATGCGTGAAATTTATACTGTAAACACACTCATGACACAGGAGAAATCCTAGAGAGGTTTAAAACAAAAGTCTCTACTTTTTAAATTATTTATCGGGAATTGATCTTCATCATCATCATTTCGGCCGAATGAAGTCCATTGCTGGACACAGGCCTCCCCAAAGATCACCACAACGACCGATATGGGTGTGTTGTAAGCTCATTGGGGGGATTTGCCATAATCGCCACGCTTGGCAGACGGGTTGGCGATCGCAGTTGAGTTGTTAATGTACTTGAAGGACGCTGCTGCCCATCCTCCGGCTAATCCCTTAGTCGACTTTTACGACCCCCACGGGAGGAGATGGGATGGTGGTATTCTGAGCCGGCACCACACGGGAATTGATAGAATCTGATAAAAAATTGAGCCTGAGTTTTGTAATGTCCTAAGTGAACACTATTATAATCATCAACCCATTCTTCACTATTGAACACGAGCAATCCATTGAGTTCCGAAATTTCAGGTAGATTACCAGACGTTAAAAATATATTCGCTAAGCGAAAAATCTATTATAAACCAATTTTCTCAAAGAATTTAATAAGCTTACGTTACATAAAGAGACCCAATGAAGAAAATTTGCTTAAACAATTTTAGTAAGAACTAGCTATTTTAATTTTAATAGTGACTGCTAATTTTGACGGCGTAAGTAGCCGAGAATTTATTTGCATACTGTTCCTTAATTTATTAGTTGTATATATATAATTATTGAATATATATAATGTCTGTTATTGAATATATATAATGCTTTTGTTATAATATGTAATAGACCACCGTTCAACGAATACGTAGTGCTTCAAACACACGCAGAATATGAAAGTAAAGATTATAATCTACAGCCGAAGTAGAAGCCTTTATAGAAAATGTTACCAGGATTAAGGTGTGGATTGGGAAAGTCACTATTCTCTCTTAGAGATATGGGTACATATCGGAATAGATAATTGATGTAAAAAATAATGTCTCATGTTTGTGTCCAACTTAGTAATTAAGATTAAGTTTCTGATAAGTATTAGTAATTTCTGGCAGTCCCCCCAATGAGCCCATAACACGCCCATATTGGTCATTGTGGTGATCTTTGGGGGAGGCCTGTGTCCAGCAGTGAGCTTCATTCGGCCGAAATGATTAGTAATTAATCAAATTAACGAAATAATCCATCCTTTCAGCCTTTTCTTGACTATTTGGTGTCGGCTTTTAGTCTAACCAGATGTGACTGAATATCGATATTTTATACGGAACACCTGCTATGAGACTTCCACAACCTCGACACTGGGCAATATTAATATTCTGATTAATCTGATCTGAAATTAGACCAGTTTTTGACAGAGTTCAGGCTGATTTCCGACTACCCTTAACGATTGTCATATATGTTCATATGGCAACAGCTTAACGTGCTTTCTAAGGCTCAGGGTCTCGATGAGTTAGGAACGGTCATCGCAAGACTGATCACGGAAAGAGTTGCTTAACGACGCTGACCTTTCAATCCGCTCGGCTGTAGCTTAGCTATGAGGCCCTCAAAGTAATGAAAGAATGAGCATCATCATATCGGGTGAAAAATTCCCACTGTTGGAATGGACCTCACCAAAATCGCCCCAACGACCGGTGAGGGCTAATGTTGTGTGCTAATTGAGGGGTTTTGCCATTATCTCCATGCTTGATAGGCGGGTTGATGATCGCAGTTGAGTTATTAATGTACTCAAAGGACGCTGCTGCCCATTCTCTGGCTAATTCCATAGTCCCCTTTTACGACATCCACAGGATGCCATAGGGTAAAACTATTCTTAGCTAGCATCCATTGTTAATGAAAGAATGTAACAAATATATAGTTTTTTTAAGCAACAGACACACTATATGAGCCACGGCCTATCCCGATGATAAGTAGCTACCGTAGCCATTGACATAATCAATCGAATGATTACTGATGTGTTGCCAACCTGAGGCTTATCATGGTATCCCTCGTGTTCCTAAAAAATCATTGGAAATTCCTACCCTTCACCCGGAACACAAGTACTCTTACACTATCGTCATCATAATAGTATCAGCCAAAGGAAGTCCACTGCTGAACAAAGGCATCTACCATAGATTTCCCAGCGACTGGCTACTTGCCATCCGCATTCTGATACTCCCAGCAACCTTCACCAAGTCGTCCGTCCATCTCTTTGGAGGTCATCCCATGCTGCATTTTCCGGTGCGCAGTCTCCACTCGAGAACCTCTTTGCCCCAACGATAGTTAATCCGTTCTACGATCAATGTGCCCTGCCCATTGCCACATCAGTTGATTAATAAATTCAGCTGTGTCGACAACTTTTTCTCTCTCTCAACTCGTTTTTCATTGAACCAATTATGTGTGTTTGGTAATCTTCTTTTCTCTTCTTTATCAGTTTCATCTTATGGTGGATGAAATATGTAAGACTATAGGACCATTCCAGTCCGGTTTTTCACATATAACTCTGCTACCACTAAAAGTACTTGTGTAGTATGAGTTTAACTTTAGTTAACCCTGGTAATACAGGAGTGGAGACCACTTTAGGCTCAGAAAATATAGAGAAGTAGTAATCATAGCAAACAATACCACATTAATGTGAACACGCCTTCATTCACTGGGCCCCAGCAAAATGTACGTGCAAGGAAGAAGTAAGAATTTCATAAAGAAAAAAATAACAATTTAGCTGGAGTGTGTCCGGCGTTAAGAGACACTACACATTTCAAGCTTTTAGTGACGGAACGACGTATAACATGTTATTATTATCGATAAATATAGGGTAGTCGGTTTTTAAAAGCATTATTGGATTCCTCTATTAGTATCGTCTTGTGATGTACATTGTACATGACAGCGCATGATGGCCAATAACATACAATAGTTATAAAGTCATCATCGAATCCTTAACATCGGGTATAGCATACAGATTCGAGTACATTTACAACTCAACTGCGATCGCCAACCCGTCTGCCAAGCGTGGTGATTATGGCAAAGCCCCCCCCTAAGCCCACAACACACCCATATCGTTGTGGTGATCTTTGGTGGAGGCCTGTGTCCAGCAGTGGTCTTCATTCAACCGAAATGATGATGATGATGATATGATTATGAGATGAAAAAATATAATGTCATAAAGAATCTTTAATACTGTGGGGTGTTAATTGTGGATCTCATACGTATAATATTCTTTCTTAACATTCTCCCGTAGATGTCGGAAAAGGATTCCGTGCTGTATCCAGATCTGAGATGATAGCAACACTCCATATTCTCCCGTAAATGTCGTAATAGGCGACCAAGGGAAACCAGAGGGTAGGGCAGCAGCGCGCGCGAGAGATCCCAGTCTCTTTTCGGATTCATGTACGAATCAAGAAAAAGCAGTTAACAACTTTGTAATATCCATTATCCTAAATAATGTTAACATTAATTTTAATATTTTTCTCCTCGATATGTATTATTTTGTGCGCTTCTTTATTTCTCTCTCTCACTCGTGATTTTTTCGAAATTTGTTTATTTCTTCATTTCTAACAATAAACAATAAAATATTAAGGTACATATATAATTAAATATTTTTCTGCGATAAGTATACATTTGCATTTTATTTTTGCATGCCTAAAGTAGAATGTACTAGATTCAATTATTATTTACTGCCAACAACACCACTATTTTGTGACCTACATTATTTGCAATAAATGGATTCTGATTGTGATTCTGATGAAGTCAAAATTTAACAATACATTTTAATATGATTGAATCGTACTTTACTCAAATTAGCTCGATTCTCAACATATCAAAAAAAGTACCCGGCCAATGATATTATATATTAAAAAGTAGTAGATATGTTACATGCGTGCCAAAAGTAAGAACCAAAACTCCCCCAATTGTAGCACCTCGCAATCGGTTTGCCTAGATAGCTATCTCTTTTACTCTTGTTGTTTTTGTGTCTCCTTTCTCACGACAGGGTTGTGCAAGCGAGAGTGTATTTTGCGCGCCATTTAAAGATAAAGATAAAGATAAAAATATTTTTATTCATGTAAAACCATTTATAGGCACTTATGAATAGTCAAGACTTTAGTTGCCTCGTTCCAAGGTGTAGATTTCCTATGGAGAAGAACGGGCAAGAAACTCCATGGTTACTCTTTTTAAATCAAATTGGTACAATGTTCTCTAAATTATGGTAATGTGAGGACAATGCAGGAAGAAAGAGTCTAAACTTCTTAAAAAGTCTACACTAAACAAGCTTGATTTTAATGTTCACCAGAATTTTGATTCAATTGTCATGACAGCATTAAGATGACCAATCCCAACAGACGGCACTCGTTCACGAGCATGACGCATGCATCAGCGTCGCTGAGCTCAACCATATTGTAGGGACACTCAGCGACCCGACACACAACGCCACAATAAGCAGGACACTTGAGTGAGCATGACATACCTAAACTGCCAGACAAATATCACGTCAATAAAACAAAATAATTTAATAGCCCACATTTAATATCTATTAATATGGACGTAGCATATCTATGGTATAATATCATTGTACCCGGCACACATTGTCATGAGTCATGTCATTCAAATAACAATTTTGTACAGTAGCTATTTTAACTTCCCACGTAATTATATTATTGTAATTAGAAACAAGCTCAACAACGACATTGTTTTTCTACAAATTCTCAGCAATCAAACGTAAACAGACACAGTTTCTCGGATTATAATTATAAACAAGCTACTTGATTCAAAACATTTTGTACAGAGACTTGGCTTAATTAAGTTTTGTTTACACGCGCAAATGTATACAAATCAGGGAAAAATAATTAATTAAATAGGTACCTTAATATTTGTTCAATGCGTGTTTATTGTTAGACATTTTGAAATAATCAAAATTCTAATTATATATGAGTGCTTGAAATCAAGAATCGCACAAAATTATACATGTCGAGAAGAAACATATTCTTCTTCTTCTCTTGGACTATGGCTTCCGTAGAGTATCTTCCAAAATTTCGCCAATGTCAAGTATAAGACAACGTTGTACGGTGTTCTGATTAATTAATCTTTACATATCCATTAAATATTTCACAAAAATGAAAAGAATCTAAAAAATGTGTCGGCAACGTCGTGCGGTCCAATTCAAGAAAAAAACATTAAAATTCATTTTAACATTATTTAGGATAATACGGAATAGTTAACTGCTTTTTAAGTCTTTAAAGAAATTAAAGTCTGTGTGGTCATTAGTACAATAACATGTTATGTAAGGAGACAGTAGCAGATTAAAAAGTGTTAGTCGATATTAGTAAAGATAGCTGGAATTGTTTGGAAGCAGGTGGTATGTAACCGGCCGTCATGGAAATCTATAGCGGAGATTTTTAATCAGCAGGCCGTCCTTTGGCTGATATAATGATGATGACAATGATGATGATGATGATATGAATACATGTAGGTGTGGTACAGTTTAAGAATTAACATATTAACACGGTTGGTGCAGTGGCTGAAACAGTCGACTGCTGCGCTCCGGGTCGCGGGTTCGATTCCCGCACGGAACAGATATTTGTATGATCTGCAGGTAGTTGTTCCGGGTTTGGGTGTATTGTGTGTGAAATGTATGTCTGTAAACGAACCCGCGACACAGGACAAATACTAGTGTGGGGGCAACGTTTTAAAAAAAATCCTTCAAGTCCTTACTGGATTAGATGATCTTATAGCTCAGTATAAAATCCAAAGTATAATAAACTTTATTTCCTGAAATTCTAATAAAGAATGTTTAGTAAACGTCTGTAAAAATATGACAACGTAATCACAGTTCAACAAATACATGGCCAAAAATATTATAACGTATTTTATTACATGTACAAGTACAATGTGTCAGCTCCCGAAATCCAAAACAAAATATACGATACGACAAAATATTATTCACGTGACACCCGAAATCACGGTCGAAATTAATAACACCCCCCATTGTGCAGATAATTATGATAGAGACCAGCCTGACCACACTATAGCGAATTCTCTGAGCTCGCTGTCACTGTCAGCGGCCCGTGTCGAATTTAATGAATGCTTAGCGATAAATAATAGAGTTCGTTAGATGAATTAATCAGATTTCGGGTGGCCATTGTGACATTGATTGCTGCGCTACAGGCCTCGGGCTTTACGAACGAAAATTACTTTGAGCCTTGGTTTATTTGTAGTCAAAATGTTGTTTATATGTACTTGGTTTCTTTCTCTATCGTTAGGCATACAATTAGTAGATAATTATTTTATATATCCTGCTCTCTATGATATCTAAGTAAACCTTTTTCTGCATTTCAGCCTAAAAACGTCCACTGATTTGTTTTGTGTGCTCATTTGGGGGATTTTGCCGTAATCGCCATGCTTGGCAGACGGGTTGACGACCGCAGTTATGTCATAATTGTACTAGAAGGTCGCTGCTGCCCGTCCGGCTAATCCCATAGTCGCCTTTTACGACACCCACGGGATAAGATGGGGTGGTGGTACAGCTAGCCAGCACAACAATTTTCTTGATCTTTATATACTCACAACGTCAAGCTTTTCCAAAAGCTTCTTTCATATTATCATTTAAATTGTCCCTAAAATATACAAATTATATTTTCTGTCCGAAATTCGTATGGAAGCAAATTTCGTAGTTGCCTGACAAGAACACCGCGATTTTTGCAACTGTTCCTTATGAAAATTTCAGCTTACATAACGTTATTATCCCGAGTAAAGGGCGCTCCGCTTTGAGCGGTGTACAATGCTCGTTTTGCTATGCTACAGGTTTGTATATAGTGTAGGAAGACTGCAATGCACTACATCCAACCGTCTGGAGTACATTCCCCTTGACCGGTCTAACTTAATAATAAAACCTCTTTGGTTGCTGTGACGTCTCGGTTGTGGAGTTCAGTTTTGATTTGATAAAACGCTTTTTTATTATTTAATAGTATTTTATTACTAACGTTAACGTTATTTTACCATGTGATTCCGGCAAAAAATTGCACCACCCTATTTTATCCTGCGGGTGTCATAAAAGGTGCCTATGGGAACTCAACTATTTAAATAACAACAACTATTGCAACTATTAACTTAGTGCAAGTATTTAAATTCTGACTATTTGTAAAGTGCCACCAAATGGTTTCCACGAATAAAAACAATTTGCCTTTGACTTTCGACTTTGACAACTGTGATCTCCCAGATCAGTCCTTACAGCAATCTTTGGGGGAGTTATGTGTTCAGAGTGGACTTTATTCGGCTGAAATGATGATGGTGAAATTTTGGCTTGAGTAAACTAGTATGTATGTAAATATTTATGATCCGTATGGTATCCGGATTAAGAATATAGCACCACTCCATCTGCTCCCGTGGATGTCGTAAAAGGTGACCAAAAGACTCTAAACCAAAGGGATTGGCGGCATCACCTCTATGCAACAGCAGCTATACCGCGCTCGCCAATCCACCTACCAAGTGTGGTGAGCATCAGCAAATTCCCCCTAAATGACGACACAATTAATGCACTGGCTCCCGATTCCCGGCCATCAAACTTTTATTAAACATACAATTTAGTATTTTAGGAAGAAATATGTTAACGGTACATGTTTTTACAATACATAAATACCTTTATCTAGTTAATAAAATACTATATTAAGAAAATGTGACATAGTTCTTTTATCTACTGATGTTTTCAGTTATTACATGACGTTCCAAGTACAAACATTTAATATCTCGACTTTAAGCTATATAGCCGCAGCCTTCTTTTCCCAATTTAATTCCAAATACACAGAAAAACCTCCAAAACTACAGAACCACTCCATTACCGAGAAAACATTCGCCATCCATTTTTTCCTACCCTCTCCAGTTCCGCGCGTCTCTCGAAACGGAAAATGTTCCTTCCTTCCTTATTTGTCTAAAACTGACGTGGACTCCAGAGCGGTATCGGAGTAACTTTATTTAGTTTTCTATTCCAATGTGTACCTACATCGTGTAAATGAAAAAGGGACGTGGCCGGTGCATTTGTCATGTGTACGGATATTTTCTTTTTGTGGTAGATTTATAGTCTGTCCGCGAGCCGGTTGAATAGGTTATTCTAACATCAATAAAGGTTGTCTCAGATTTATATGCAAAAGGCTTCCCCCGGGATGAAATTTTCCTATTATCATGTGTCTTAAAAGAAGAGTGTAGCCCGAGTGGTTTAGTGTGGTAACGCCAACATTTTTCTAGAAGTCATTCGATTTAGTATAAATATTCTGAGTATCGTAAAGCAGTATCATCAATATTACTGTTATTTGTCGTACTCGGATTGATTACAAAAAAGACCAAGCAGCAATTTGGGTCTCATAGCTAGTTGCACTTACTGACCATGAAAAGATTGGTAAGGTTCAGTGACACTCCACGTGGTAAGTCCATGGATGGGTGTCCGCATTGTTGTATTTCTACTGAGCGTCTCCATGTTGGACTAGGTTGGAGATCGCAGTCGAGGTGTTAAATGTACTCGAAAGACGCTGCTGCCCATCCTCATGTTAATCTCATAGTCGCCTTTTACGACACCCACTAGCTGAGATGAGTTTTTTTTAAAACAAAGCGCCTCAAATTTCAGTTTCAGTTTACAGACATAAATCTCACATGCACAAACCGCCAGACCCGAAGAAACTATCTGCAGATTGTACAAATGTATGTTCCGTGCAGGGATCGAACCCGCGACACGTAACGCAGAAAGCTAAGCGCTTAGCCACTGCGCCAACAACCGTGCCGTCATTTGGGTTGAGGACATAGTGTCACGTCAGAAATGTATACCGTTTTTTTTATTTATTTTTTATTGATGTCCAGTGGAAATTCTACATGGAACTTCCTTGACCCTGGGGAAGGGCTAAGGGGTATGCCGGACTCCTACCGGCTAAAACCACTGGAGCGGTCATCTTCGGCACCGAAGAGAAATTTATACCTAGTTAAACATTCACAAAATTGGAAGAAATCATTTTCATATATAACTGCTATAAATATCTGGCAATTTAAAAACAATATTTAATACCGCATCGGTATCTAGTATGCTCGAGATGAGTTTGTCAGTTCCAGTGAAAACGACCAATTTTCAATCAAAAACTCTGTTTATCTCATTGTTTGATATATCAAACCAGATGATCATATCAAATCTGAACAGATTTTCTGTTTATATTTGTATGTGATTTTATTCTATAAACATTCGTAAAGGTCTATTCGTAATATTATTAGAATATTTCAGTCACAGTGAAACTTGTTATAAATGTAAAATAAATTTAAAAGTCTAATAGTATTATATTATTTGAATTCAATCCGAATACATAACAGATACACTATTCGTGCGGAATCGAAATTTAAGAATATAGCACTACTGCATCTTCTCCCATTGATGTCGTAAAAGGTGACGGGTGTGAAGGGTCCCTTAAACTAAACTACAGGGATAGGCTGCAGCGTCTCTTCAATGGAACAGTAGCGATTCGGCGCTCACCAGCCCGACTGCCAAGCATTTTTTTTTTTTTTTTTTTAAGGGACAAGCCCGCCACACATTCCCAACCACTGCAACTCCTGTAAGCCAGGATCTACAATGGCGACCACCGAAAAGAACACCGATCAATGAAGCTCGGTGTGTCCCAGAGAAATGAATAACTGTCTTGGAACCCGCACCGAAATTAATCAGAAAAGAAAAAGGAGGAGTAGGAAAGAATATACGACTGCCAAGCATGTTGAGCACTGGCAAATCTCCCCCTAAATTACGATATAGTTTTGGAAATCTATCGTGCCGTGTGGTGCCGGCTTTGCCGTGTGGTGCCGGCTCAGAATGCCACCACCCCATCTCCTCCCATCGGTGTCGTAAAAGTCGACTAAGGGTTTGGCCGGAGGATGGGCAGCAGCGTCCTTCGAGTACATTAACAACTCAACTGCGATCGCCAACCCGCCCGCCAAGCGTGGCGATTATGGCAAAACCCCCCAATGAGCCCACAACACATCCATATCAGTGGTTGTGGTGATCTTTGGGGGAGGCCTGTGTCCAGCAGTGGACTTCATTCGGCCGAAATGATGAATGATGATCGGGGATGCCCTTGTTCAGCAATGAACATCCGTTGGTTGATATGAGATAGTTAGGTATTTTTGAAAATTTAATTACTATTATAGACAATCACATCAGTAAGTAAAAACTTTAAATTTACCCCGTTCAAAAAGCACGTTTTTAATATTATGTTTTAAGTTGATAAATCTGGGGTATTTCGACCAATATCAAACATCTCGAAAATAGAACATTTGAAGGTTTAATCTATTGGGTTATAACCCTACTATAACTTCCTGTAAGGAATATGCTGAGTTACCAGTACACCTGTTCAAAAAAATTGAGGGATGTGGCAGAGCTGCCAAATAAATGGATTTTTCTTTTCTTTTAATACTTTGAAACTTATCCATCAAGTGACTTTTGAATTATTTAGACAGCTACCAAATTATGTAAGCCACGTAAGTAAATTCTCGGGATCCAGCTAGTTATACAAGTACCCGGTATAATTAAATGCCCGCTTTAACTCAGATCTGTTACGTTGATTAAAATTTCACGTAGAGTTTCTCGCACACCACGAACGGTTTTCGACTGGTTTCGATTACAATGTTGTTACCTCCGTGTTTATTTTATATCATCAGTTTTTTGTAAGAAAATCGGATATTTTAATTTAGCAGGAACCTTTGTAATGTGAGTACAGCGCGATAGTAAAATTACACACGAACGTATTCATGAGTGGGCAAGGATATACAAGATCTAAACAATGTAGTACAAAATATAAATCCAAAGCATTTTGTCTGATATCTGTCACGTGCCCACATCGCAATAATCTCTAACATTTATAAAAGTATACTCGGTGGAAAAACTCAATAACTGTCGTATGTTTCAATCGAAGCTCAGGGCGACAACACAAGAGACGGCGTACATTGTATAGTGGGACACAGGATGGTGCCTTGCGGGAACCCGAACGTTCCTCCTACATCTGTCGCAGTCGACGCGTAATGCACATTTAATCTCCCAACCACTTCAAAATCTGCCAAAATGCTTTATTGCTCTTGAACAAGTTCTCAAGCTGGTTCTCGACGCTCAAGATAAAACTTTACAGGCATAATGAATCTTAATCGCGCTGCCAATTCCCAAAATTGTTCAAGAGTTTTGTTTTAAAATAAAACTTGAATTTATCTCGTTTGCTCGGAATTAATTTTGCCTTTTGTTGTTGCGTAATCGGTTACCTGTGGCGGATGTTCGTTTTTAATTTCGTTTTACTAAAATGTATTAATTGTTCAATAGGCGGATCTTTGATTGTAGGTAAGTCTATACTATATTTTATGCTATATTTATCTAGTCGAAATACTTTTAAAATGTATGAAAAAGTGCACTTAAAAACGTAAAGGTAATGAAAGTAGCCAGGTTTGATTACACTAGTTCATACTTAGTATTTATGATGTTTTTGCATTGTAGTTGTAGAGATAAATCATCAACGTAATATTCGATGTTAGAATTTAAAAATTAAATTAAATTCCGTGTCTTGTAAATCTAAGATTCCTGGATTTGGTTTGCCAACTGCGCCCAGCACAAACCGGCTGCCCCAATGGATTAGGTCTAGAAAACTTTTAATCCCTAATATCCTTTCCTAGGAAATGAAGTTTAAACTCCGTACATCCGTAGCGTTGTGAATGAAATCGGACTTAAATCCTTTGAGGACAGAGCGTTTTGCAGCCAAAATAGAAAGTTTCGTTTTGTGTTTGACAGGAGTTTCTTGAGTTTTTGTGTGCTTAATAATGGTGTGTATTTTATTTATCCTAATATTATAAAGAGAACGTTTGAGTCTGTTTGGTTTTATGTTGAGTCAATCTCGATAACTACGTACCGATTGATGCAGTTAACCACATAACTATACAAATATGACAAAATGACCACATAATTGTGGAAATCTATGGGAGAGGCCTTTTCAGCAGTAGATGTAAAAAGGGCTGATATGTTACTTATATACATTTTTTCTTACATCGTTACAGAGTCAGGCAGTAAGTCAATCGTAAATATATTTTACTAGTGGTTTTGAGGCGCCTAAAGCGCTCGTTATAACAAAAAGTTTAATTTAATATACTCATGTAATGTACATTTTTCCCTTGTAGTGTCACAGAATCAGTCAGTGAGTCAATGATGAGCATAAATATATTATACTAGTGGTTGTAAGGCGCATAAGGTGCCCGTTGAAATTATAACAAACACTTTAATTTAATATTTTAGTATAAGTACACATATATATTTTTCTAACTGTGTTAGAATCAGTCAATGATGAGCGTCAATATATTTAAGTAGTGAGTTGTAAGGTACCAATGGCGCTCGTTGAAAAAGTAAATATATTATATATTTGTTTGTAAGATGTGATAAAACATTTTGATATTATGATGATATTGCGAGTACAAAACCTGTCATGTACCAATAAGATCTTTTCAAATTCATCCGTGCAATACATATATAATATAAGCCCTTATGAATCTCTTAGAGATCTTTAAAGAGATTAACGAACCAACATGACTTCACTTTAGAATTTGAACATTATTGTTTGTCCGTAAAACCTGCAAATGTTTAGTATAAAAAGCGACATTCATTGCATAAATACCAGAAATAAACATAAAATAAACCTACCTAAATTTAGATTGTCCCAAACCAATAAATCATTCTTAGGTAATCATGTTCGGTTTAATAGTAAGATACCTAAACCAATTACTGATCTGGCAGTTGGGAAGGTTAAATCGCACGTGAAATTAATTCTCATAAAAACATTTTATAGGATTAAAGCTTATGTTGAACACAGGGACATATGTAGCATAGCGTTAGTTTTTTCTTCACATGTAGCTTCCCTGGAAACCAAATACATCTGATTTGTAATATTACGTGCATTGTATAGCTGCTATTTTTATCTTTTATCAATGTATAGATAACTGTTTTAAGACTTTGTAAAGTACAGATTTGTGAGACATTTTAACTAAAATGACATAACCCTGAGTTTCTTGCGAGATTTCTTCCCAGAGGTTGTCATGTAGCGAGTTGCCCTCGGTTGTTACAATATCACGTGGCTTGGGGGGATCCATTACAATCCTCCCAAAGAGTGCCTGGGGGTGACCTTTATACAGTCGCCTTCCTTCCGCTAGAGGGGGTGACCGCTTTACAGTCATCCCCTCCGTGATGTGCCTAAAGGCATGGCACCAATGGGTGTCTCTAGTGTGATCTTACAAGGACCTGGAACTCCCCTTTGGTGCCAAAGATGACCACTCCAGTGGTTTTAAACATGTCATTAAATAGAATAAAATAGAATAAAATCATTTCTTCAGTAAATAGGTCAATTTTTATTGGTGTCCAGTGGAAATTCTACATTAACTTCCTCCGCTCCGGGGAAGGACAGAGGGGCATGCCGTACTCCTAGTACTTAGTAGTAGTTTATTCTATTTGATTCTATTTAATGACATGTTTACTTTTTCAGTCAATCTAAGACACCATTGACTTTAATGCTGAAGAAAACATCGAAGAGAAGCCTGGATCTAATTGTCTAAAATTGCTAACGAACAAGCTTGAATAATGCTCGTTCTCTCTTACTTCGACTTAGAAGAGATTTTTGTTTTGCCGTGGGACGGTAACTGACTAATCATACAAAACGTTCAAATGCTGCATATTGCATCTGATATTGCCATCATAATTCACCAAACATTTCATTATTCTGTGTAACTCAACTTATTTCTAGTTACTAAATAGGTTGTTTACACAATTCTAGTCTCAAAATATTACTCTAATTAAGCTGGAAGACTTGTAAATGAGTCTTTACTGATAGTAAATAACTTTAATAATTGCGTGTTAGAGCTGCATTCGGTTCCGATGGGCGTCGATGCAAATGATGAAACCACTCGAAGTAATCTAAATGATAATACCGCTATAAGGTTAGCATTAAAGAGAAAAGCATTAACAGTAAGGTGGTCATGGCGAACTTAAAAAAAATGTTAACTGAATTGTTTTTATATATATTGTTATATTATTCATAGACCCTTTAACCTAACCACTATCTTCGTTTTGATCAACCTCAAGTCCTCGCGAAAGAGAACCGATGTGTACCAAGCATGTTTCGTGAGGCTATTGAAATTAAAAAAAACATCATCATTTTAATAGAGAATATGATTGGCAGGTTCCAGTTCCAGTAATCCAGTTATTAAAATAATAAAGTCCCAACAACATACGGCACTAAAACATGGAGACACTGTGAGTGATTACTGCGTACATCGAAACTAATGACGACACGGTCGGTGCAGTGGTCGATTCAGTCAACTGCTGCGCTCCGGGTCGCGGGTTTGATTCCCGCACGGATAAAATACTTGTATGATTTGCAGGTAGTTGTCCGGGTCTAGGTGTATTGAGTGTGAAATGTATGTCTGTAAACGCATCCATGACACAGGAGAAATGCTAGGGTGGCGCAACGTTTAAATAAAGACAAAAATTGTTTATTAAAATCTGTAACGAGGCCTGTCACCTTAGTCATCCTGCGACCACGAATGCTGCAAAGTATTCAAAACGTCAGGAAAAATAAAAATCTATAATATACGCGATGTAATCCGTGTAAAATTGTTTTATTATAATCATATCATAATTTGTATCAGTCAACATAGTAATTCTATGTGGCCTTCGGGTTTAGGGAATAGCTCTTCTCATCTACTCCCGTGGATATCGTAAAATGCGACTAATGGACTCTATCTAAATCAGAACGATGGCTAGCAGCGTCCTTTTGTGGAACTGCAGCCATACTGCGCTCACCAACCCAGGCCAGGTATAAAATATAACTTCTCGTTGGTCTGCATGAACCATGGTCGGGACATACCTGGCCCTGCCCGACTTCATAAATAAAGTAATTTTTTCCTTTTCAGTGGTTTGAATATTTTTAGGGATTTTAAAGTAAATTTGATATCAGTATTTAACACTAAAAATAAGAATGACTCAAATCGGTTCTCTAATCTGAGCGAAATCGAAACTATTAAGACATCGTCTAGATAAGCGCAGTCAAATTAACCTGTTTATTGATTAAAAAATACTCAATCAAATGTAATGAAATTTATATGAGACTAACTCGAAAGCATTTTGCACTAGTTAAAAAAAATATTTCTCAAATCGGTCTTCAAATCTCGGAGTAATCAGTGTACATACATAAAAGAAAAAAATACGCATATAAATAAGAACCTCATCCTTTTTTAAGTCGGTTAAAAATGTCTTGCTGGGGGTGGCATTGTGTATCGGGTTGTTGAGTTCTCTACAATATGGTTGAGCTAAGCGATGCTGAGACATACGTCAGGCTGCCATGGCAAATTAATTATTATAATATTATTTACAGTATGTGCCATCTAAACATATTAACGCCTACATTATTCTCGTTATATATTTTACCATAATTTGTATCAATAATCATTGTAATCTTAATTATTTTAAAAGAGTATCCATGAAGTTTCTTGCCGGCTCTTCTCCATAGTATTTGAAACTGTGCAACATAAATTCTGATGATTTATAAGTGTTCGTAATTGGTTTATTTGAGATAAAAAATACTTCAACTTTGTAAAACATGGGAAAAACCAAAATAAAAATATCACATATCATAAAAATATCATCTTAAAAATCACCAATATTTATGATGACAAAATATAATAAAAACAAAAAAATGTATGGCATTCTACAAACTTTGTTGGTAAAGCCTTCGTAGTACAGGTTGCTCGTTTGTGGAATGCATTACCAATTTCAATTAGATGCTATCAGTGTTCGAAAGATTAGAGGAAACATGATATGTCACTGTATATATAATTATTATTGTTTCGCGTTTACTGTGCCTATTTGTTACATCTGTGGTATCAGTTTTATTAATTTGGGTTAAAATTATTTATTTGTATATGCCTATGTATTAACTACTATAATATGTATAAAATTAAGTATGTTTAGTAAATTTTCATTAGTTATTTATTTAGTATACGTATACGGATATGTAGTTGCCGTGTGATACCGGCTACGATTAGCACAAACCCATCTCAACCCGTGGGTGTCATAAAAAGGCCCTTTAAGTATATTAAGACATCATCTAGTCAAATGAAACCTGTTTATTGAATCTAGTAAAAAACGACTCAATCAAATGTAATGAAATTTATGTGGGACCAATTCAATCTTTCTGCAAGTTTTAAAGAGGAATTGCTCAAATCGGCTTACAAAGCGAGCTCGGAGTAATCGCTGTACATACATTTTAAAAAAACGCACTGTTTCAGAACCTCCTCCTTTTTGAAGTCGGCTAAAAATAAGATACACTTGAATGGATCATCAAAACTCGATCATCGTACTAACCATAATATTACAGTGTCATTAAAAATAATCACCGTGATGAAATCCGTATACAACAACTTTGCAGCTACAACTAGGGTCCCAATCCCGAAATTGTGCAAGTTTCGGGTCTCGGGTCCGTCAATAAAGCTCTAATAGGGATTAAGCCGGAACTCATCTCATTAGTCTGATTGCACGAATCTGCAGCCGTGTTGCGATTGTGACATAGTTGTGGCCCAAATTGATTTCCTTGTGAAAGCCTTGGGTGAGTACTACCAATCAAATTTTAGGAATAAAATAGCTGAAGGTTCAGTACAACACATAGTTTCGTTTGTATATAATAACATAAACAACGTGTATGCTCGTAGATTTCTTAATATTTATGAATAATTGGTTTGTTTTTTATTTGTCCCTATAAACTAGATGATAAATAGATTGTGGTGAAACGAAGCGAGGAGGAATATATCTTTGAAAATGGAGCTTCCAGCCAGGTGGTTGTCTGCCAGCCTGAAGCCCTGGGAGTTGATTTTGGTGCCTGTATTTAGGGTCCTACAACAATTAGTGAGCTTTGGTTAGAGGGGATAACCAGTGGGGTAAAGGGGTCGTGTTTACTGAAAAACAATTGGCTGGACGTTATTTCGCTTTGCCAATTGTCCGGTTGAGTGTCCACATCTCCTTCGAGATGTTTCCGAGAAGTCATACGCATAAAACAAATACAGTTTGTTATTTCCATTTAATTCTAGTATTAATTAATAGATAACGGTTGGTGCAGTGGCTGATACAGTCGGCTGCTGCATCCAGGGGGTCGTGGGTTCGATTCCCACACGGAACAAATATTTGTATGATCTGCAGGTAGTAGTTCCGGGTCTGGGTGTATTGTGTGTGGAATTTGTGTCTGTAAACGCACCCACGACACAGGAAAAATCCTAGTGTGGTGTAAAAACGTTGCCCGTTTTTAAAAAACAATAAAGAACAAAACAATAAAGTTGCTATTCCAGGACAAAATATTTGTTGTCACTATTTTATTATGTAAACACACACGAATAATAATACGCGCCACAGTAATTTAAATAATACTCAAATTGTACTTAGCTTCACTTACAAATTTAACAAAATATTGCAATAGAAGTGCAGGTCGTATACCACGCCATGTCAACATTGACGACATTATTCGTCGTGCTCTTGCCACAGCTCGTGTCAGCTGTATTAGAACCCAACGCGATGGTGGTAAAATACTGGACGATATGTCATTACTGAGTGTTAATTGACTCTTCGAGCTAATTAGTCGCGAGTACAAAATAACGCATAAACCGGTTTACGATAAGAAATCTTGTATTGGGCGCTGCCCGCCGCGCGCCGCCGCCGCTCGGCCGGCCGTTCTTTTGTTATCGGAATTATGAATAACACAACCAATAATGAGTTGTCGATTACGTATATATGCAATGATTCGCACAAGGAAGATTCGGAGGATGTAATACTCTCAGATATGGAGGAATCTACACAACTTGAGAAGGAAAGTACGTATATGCACGGCAATGTTACTGGAAGGAAAAGAGTTCGGGAGGACGATTCATCTGGGAGTTGGACTACTGTTACTAGACGTGAGAAGATCACTAAAAGTGACAAGTCACAGGAGGAGATAAGTTGTCACACTTCAGAGGACAAAGTTGAAATAAGTGTATTTCATAGCGAAAAGTTCCCCAAACAGTTTGCATTAGCTAAATTGTTTAAAACTAATGAAATATGTGGTATATCACGGGTAAAATATGTTAATCCATATAAATTACTTATCACGTTTGAGAACGAATCATATGCCGAAAAATTTACCACGCTTAAAATATTCTCTGAAATGGGTTGGAAACATCAAAAATCATGGGAAGTCGGAGTTTCATATGGCATAATTAAAGACATAGAATTAGATCTGTCTATGGAGGAATTTATGAATAATGTCTCTTGTAACACCAAAATTATATCAGCGATACGTCTTAATCGTAAAAACAGAGAAGTAAACAATACTGGTGGCAACCTGAGTACATGGGTACCGAGCGAATCAATACGCATTTGTTGCAAAGGTGCTTCACTACCGCCGTACGTATACATATATGGTATGAGAGTTCAAGTTGATAGATATACATTCCCCGTAACACAATGCTCTAGGTGTTGGAAATATGGCCATATTATGAAGATGTGCAAGTCAAAAAAAGTTGTATGTCCTAAATGTGGAGATAATCACGATAACTGTGAAAAAACATCTTTTTTGTGTGTAAATTGTAAAGGTTGTCACTTAGCTCTGGATAAATCATGTCCATTTTATATAAAAGAAAAAAAGATTCGTGAGTTGATGTTCGACTTTAATTGCACCTATCGTAAAGCACTCTTGTTATATGTTCCGCCATCTCCACCTCCAAACAAGGAACGAGTAGATGATACTGTTATGCCAGAGATTGAGAATAACACAAAACAGAGTTTTTACGTATCAGATGCTAATGAAATTACATATGCAGATAAAGTCAAGTGTATACCGAATACTTCCGAAGTTAGACCCTCAAAATCTAAGCATATTCGGGAGCATGAAATAGATCAGAAATCGTCACAAAAACAAAACCGTCGTCAATATCGTCAAAAGACTATTGACTCGGACTGTGAGTCAGACATTTCGTCTACATCTTTGCCTAAGGAAAGTCACCCAACATCGAGACCTGATCCACCACGAAAGTCTACTGAACCACACAAGACAGACACAAGTTTTATTTATTTACTAAGCAAGATTAAAGATATAGTGCTAAAGAAAGACTCCCTAGTTATTAAAATACGAAGCGTGATTAAGGTAATAGTAGATTGGTTAATATTAAAAGTAGTTTGTAACATGTCAGATAGCCCTTTTTTATATAATTTCATCAATGGATTATCAAAATAATTTACTTAATTTCAATATTTTACAATGGAATGCACAAAGTCTTAGGCCCAAAGCATTATTATTAGAACAGTTATTAATTCAAGACAAGATACATATTGCGGCTATCAGTGAAACGTGGTTTGAAGAAGACAGCCATTTTAATATCAGTGGGTATAACGTTTTCAGATTGGATCGTAGTGATGGTTATGGGGGGGTTGCTATTTTTATTCATAAATCAATTAAAGCTCAGATATGTAACTTACAGAATCATAACCCTGGTATTGAACTGTTATGTATTAAATTATTTAATTGTCAGCATGTTGAACATATTATCTCTTTGTACTGCCCCTCTACAGTGTACACTTTGCAGAGGGATTGGGATTTCGTATTGTCTTTAGCAAGCAATAAAACTTTAATATTAGGCGATTTCAATGCGCACCATTCCAACTGGTCATATAAAACAGACCAACGTGGATCACAGATTTTTGATTCCATGTTGGAATATAATTTTGTGACGTTAAATGATGGTAGTCCGACTCGAATAAAACTAGTCAATAATGTAATGCAACAGTCGTCTCCAGACATTTCTTTAGTTTCGGCAGATTTGGCATTAAAATTTATGTGGAAGGTTTCAAATGAATCCCTCGGTAGTGACCATTTAATAATTAAATTGTCTACCTCTGTAAATAAAATCAGAAAAACAATACGTAAAAGAAACTTTAAAAACAGCAACTGGGATGAGTACACTTCGTTTATAGAAAATATTTTTAATAATTCAACTATCCCAGAAGACCCTCAGTTATGCTACGATTTTTTTGAAGATACGCTACAAAGAGCGGCAGCATGTCACATCCCCTATATCGTTATTCCTCAACATACTAGCAATAAATTTAAACCGAAGCCCTATTGGAGTCCTAGTTTATCTCAATCAGTAGCTGCGCGTCGTTTATCATTAGCGAAGTTTAGACGGAACCCAACACCGCAAAATTATAATTTTTGGCAGGATAAAGTCCAACAATCGCAGCGACTCATCCGTAAAGCTAAATGTGAATCATGGCGAAAATTTTGTTCATCTATAGATGAAACCACTTCCGCTAGTAATATGTGGCGAAACATGAGATGGGTTAAGGGTTGTAAGACGAATAATCGCTGTATTAGTTCGGATTTAGCAGAAAGACTTCTTAAAGACTTAACACCTGATTTTGTATCATCTTCTGAACCCAGTTTCCAATCTTGCAATAGTAAATTGGAATCAGAGATTACTTTTCATGAATTGGATAATAGTATTAAACCTAAAGATACTGCACCTGGCTGTGACGAAATTTCTTTCTCCATGATCAAAAACCTTCCTAGAAATGGAAAATTGTTGTTAGTTCATCTTTACAATAAATTTTATAAAATTGGATTTGTCCCCATACAGTGGCGAAACATTCAGGTAGTTCCTATACCTAAGCCAGGACGGGAACCTAGTCTAATATCTTCCCTTCGACCAATTTCTTTGATGTCTTGTATTTGTAAAATTTTTCATTCAATTTTAAATAAAAGATTAGAATGGTACCTTGAAAATAAACAAATTTTTTCTGTCCACACAGTAGGATTTCGTAAGTCCAAGTCGTGTTTAGATAGTCTAAGTAATTTGATTGCTAAGATTCAACTGGGTTTTACTGAAAATTTAGTTACTGTGGGTTGTTTTATTGATATCAATAACGCGTATAATAATATTGATATCGTTACATTATTAAAAAACTTAGATGCATTAGGAGTAGGCCAGAAATTTTGTTTGTATTTATGGGGATTTTTAAAGGAAAGATTTCTCAGAATTTCTGTTAATAATACTTGGTTTTGTAGATCCACTGGTCGTGGTTTAGCACAGGGAGACCCATTGTCTCCGCTATTGTTTAATACCGCTACTCTCAACATATGTACAACTATAAGGAATGTTGATATCTATCAATATGCTGATGATTTTGTTTTACTTAAATCAGGTATTAATATCGGTATAATCGTTAGAGAATTGCAGTCCGCATTAGATATATTCAATAGAATAATAACAACTCTAGGTTTAGAAGTCTCTCCCACTAAAAGTAAGTTATGTCTTTTTCAAAGAGGTTCCGGTAGAAAATTAATTAATATCAAGATTAATGATACTAACCTTTCTGTTGTTAATAATGTAAAATACTTGGGGCTGTGGTTGGATCAGTCACTCAGATGGGGAAAACATATTAATGAGTCCGTTCAAAAGGTTTTAAAATATATAAATATTTTAAAAGTGTTAGCTGGTCCTAGCTGGGGTGTTCACCCTAGACATTTGCGTCGGCTTTATATTTCTATTATTCGCAGTAGACTCGACTATGGTAGCTTCTTGTACGATTGTAGTTATAAATGTCATTTATCAAAATTAGATAAAGTTCAAAATCAAGCCCTCCGTGTAATCGGTGGTTTTATTAGAAGCACTCCTATTCATGTAATGGAGAGTGAGTTAAATTTACCTCCTTTATATATTCGTCGGAGATACCTGGCGGGTAAATTTTGTTTAAAGTGTAAATCCTTCAAGGGAAACATTACAATTGATTTACTAGATACTTTAGTATCTAGTATTAATAATAATTCACAATACTGGAAAGTAAGAAAACAACCTTTATTGGTACCAGTGTACATCTCATTAAAATCAACTCCTGTTCACAAAGTTGAATTAATTGAAATGTTTTCTATGGATACATGGGTAAGTAACATAAACGTTCAGAATATTATTAGGCATAACATACCACATATTACAAAACCTAAGCGTCAATATGATAGTATCTGGTTGAGACAAAAGTGTATGCGTTTTATAGCAGATAAATATTTAGATTACCATAAGGTATACACGGATGGCTCGAAAACAGATGCTGGGAGGGGTGCTGCTGTGTGGGATCCTCTGTTGGACACAGCTATCAGACTTGGAATTGACTCCAATATATCTATAATGCATGTTGAGCTGATTGCCATTGCCGAGGCTCTCGCTTACATTAATTCCATTGGATATGACAAGTTTGTTATTATAACAGACTCTAAGAGCGCGTTACAGCATTTAGCTCGGTGCACCTCGTCCGTACGAGGAGTACCGATAGCTTATACGATTTTGGAACATTTATTTAAACTCGGCAACAGGTCGGTAACTGTGATCTTGCAGTGGATTCCCTCACACGTACAGATTCAGGAAAACGAGAGGGTTGATATTTTGGCCAAACAAGCTGTAACTGACGGAAACCCTTTTGTGGTTTCCCCTCTTTTCTCAGACTATATACAATTGGTTAAGCAAAAGTGTGCTGATGAATGGAGTGAATACTTCGACAAGAGATCGACAGAAAAGGGCATATGGTATAAGACTATCCAGCCACAGCTCCCTGTTAATAATTGGATGTTTCAAAACATGTTAAATAGAAATAGTTTAGTGGTAGCTTTCAGACTGCGCTCCGGACACATTCCATCGAACAAATTCGGGTTTCTGATGAAGAAGACAGCTTCACCAAACTGTGTAGAGTGTGGAGTAATTGAGGATGTCCAACATGTTTTGATGGAGTGTGTACGAAATGCTGATACGCGAAGTAGATTGCTTGGATCAACAAAAAATTATGATATTGGTGCATGTAACGCCATCTTGGCTCATCCTCTGTCGGATCAAGCTAAGATGTTGTATAAATTAGCCTCGTTAGTTTTAAATAAGTAATTAAGAGTGAATTAAGATTACTGTTAACTTTATAGGGCGACGTCATCGCTAAGCGATAAAGCCCATTAAATAAAGAGAAAAAAAAAAAAAAAAAATGTCATTACTGCCTTGAAAAATGGGTAGGCCTCTGGTGTAAGACGCAACTTGCGTCGACACCCTTGTTCCTTCACATCTTTCAAGAGCACGGCTGGCTGTGCAGGTGCTGCAGCTTCTGCAGCGGAAAACCTCAAACGGCGTAAATATAATAATCACATCGAAAATTATTGATTTGAGCTGTTTGGGGCGAAACGCTTGGGTCGTGGGGTCCGAGTGCATGTCTACTTTTTAAAGCCTACGGGTGGTCGACATTTTGCATGATCAGAGGGCTGGCCTTTTCGTTTCCCAAAGAATAAGCATTGTCATTCAACGTGGCAATGCTGCCAGACTTCTGGGAACATTACCAGCTGACAGCTATGGATTTGGACTTTGGTGCCTAAATGCCTCCTTTTTTAGGGATTTTATTTATTGTTAGTTATATAAGGCCAAATAAAAAAATATTGTGTCATTATTTTTGTTGTTGTGTATATATAAGTTTTATCTTTAGTTAAATAGTTTGTTTAAGAAATAATGGTCATTCGTTTTTGAATAATTTATTTAAAAAATACATCTTCTTTTTTTTATAAACACAATCCTTATAGACGTCTCCTTGAAATAAAGTTCACTATTTATGGAGGACCCTATAAATGTGACGTTATTGTAACATTTTCTTGATGCAATTTAGGATTCTTGACGTCATCGGAGAGTTGTATTGAACGGTTCAGTAGATATCACTGCAAGTGAATGCAGTTCCACGGTGGCGATGTAGATGTCACTAACAAATTCTTCATGCGCCATAGCGTGTTATCCTCTCGCGTGTCAATTGCCGGCAGCCGTGTAGACACAATATATTTTCAATTGTGTCTTTTTACGATACTCAATAATATTACTGTAACTGAATAATTAATTTAGGGAAGTTTATTTTTTGTAGCAAATTATTTTATTCTGCTCTAAAAAAAATTGGTTGCCTGTAAAGTCGGTATATGGGCGAAAGTTTTACGTGACAACGACTTTGAGTGGTAAAATAATTTTAATGTGAATATTCATAACTACCTTCACATTATCACTACACAATCGTTTTACAATTAACTGGCAACGTGTAAACTTGTATGCAGGCGCCTAAGCGAAATAGAAGCGCAAGACATGAACCGGTGTGTATGCCTATCTCTCTCACTCTCTCTCTCTCGCTCTGTCTCTCTCGCTCTTAGGCGGGCTAACTGTGCTCGAGTGGAAGGGACGCGTGCCTTTCACTTTTTATGTCTGTCTCTCTCGCTCTTAGGCGGGCTAACCATGCCCGAGTGGAAGGGACGCGTGCCTCTCACTCGCTCTCATTGTGAGCGCATAACGTGAGCGGAGCGTAACGCAGTTTCTTGAAGTGTCACCCGGCAAACCAATTTATAAGACGTTCAACCAATTTATAAGACGTTGTCACGTCAATATATATGATCGCTGATCTTAAAGTAACAATAACATCAACCCATGATGTATACCTATATGAACTTTTATTGCATTGTCCCCATCCAAAAAAGTCAATGCCGCTTATAAATAAAAACTTTTTAGTATCAACGCGATGGTATTGTTACCATAAAACGCGCTTAATATGCTTAAAAAAGTTAAAAGTACACAATAACACCCTATTGTCGCCGCTTTAAAGCAATAAGTCAGGCGGTATTTTACACCTAGCATTTGCGTTCCATAGTACCTCTAAAGTGGAAATAAACAAGCTGACTTTTGCCATTCCACAATGTGAGGATGGGACCCGCTTTTATCCACACTCCTACTCAAATTAAACTTGTCAGATTACATGACTGCGCCAATGCTGTTTCCTGACTACGCTGCTCAAGAGTTTCGACAAGTTCCTTGGTCTAAATTTCAAGGAATTCCAAGGAACGAAGATCAAGAATAACTTACTACATCACAATTACAATACTATTATTGATTACTGCTGCAACTAATAAATTAATAATTATTTTGAACTTTCTTGCATTGTGCGCTTGAATTTTGTTATAATATTTTAGCTAAACTGACAGCTGGCACTTGTTTCTAGTTTGTCTTCCATAAATTAATTTCATTGTCTTCATATGTTATGAATTCATACTTCTAAATTGCGTCTTGCTTTCACATCAAGTTTTTCAAGAATACATCGCCTCAACTCGAATAGAACTTATGTATTTCAGAAGAACTTGTGTAATACCTACAGAAGATATAATTACAACCCAAATATTACAAACAGCTTAGACAAAACTCGTAATGTTACACTTCTAATGTTTAAAACAACAACAAAGGCAGATTCCAGTAATTATAATCCGGTTACATTATACTCTGAACAAATTTTGTATTATTAATGTATACCTCAACAAGTTTTGGTAAATCGATACAATTTGTATTGTACTTTGTATCAGTCCCATTCAGATTTTAATTAATTGTCAGAAACTACGGACCGTTTGATTGAAACACTTCGAGGAACTTGTTTGACATTGTTTAGACAGGTTTCTGGAACAATCCGTGTCTATTCGGATTACAGGCTTCTTATAAGTATTTACGGATTAATCAAATACGATTTGTCATAAAACTTAGGGGTGGTCTACTTCTGACACAACCTAAGGGTTAATTTCATTTGAGGTGTAATCAAATTCGCTACTACTGTAGCTCTTTGTTGGTGATATATTGAATTACTTAACCTTTCTTGTGTATCACTTCTCATTCAATCTTTATTTTGAATTTCGCTAAGGTTTGTTTAGCTTCCATAAACTGTTCCTACGCTAATGACTCATTAGCTGTATGTTACCTATTTTATTGATATGGGCACAATACTTATTTTAAAATGCAGTTTTATATTTTATTTTTTATTTGTATAATGAATGAATTATTTTGGCGAGGGCCTCTGCCTCCAAGTTCTAGGACGGTGAACCAGCCAGAACACACCCTGCTTTGCGAGGTGATCGTGCTGTACTCAAGGAACTAATTACCAGCCTACCATGTTCTTTTGCTTCTAGGCTAATCTGATGGAGCTGAATATAAGTATTTTATACGAATTGCCATCTGTCCTCCCAAAACTTAATTTCAAATCAATATTGATATCCTATGGGTAAATTTGTTGTGAAGACTATTAAACTATTATACATCTAACAATCTGCAACGAATACCATCTTATGTCACAGCTGTATCGTGGTGGCCTGGAGGTAGCCGGAGTCAGTTGTTAAGCACAAGGTTGCGGGTTCATAAAAGATAAAAAGAAAAAGTTAAAAATATTTTTATTTGTGTAAAACCATTAATAGACCCTTGAATAGTCAACTCAAGTAGTAGTCAAGTTCCAAGGTGATGATTTCCTATGGAGAAGAAAGGGCAAGAAACTCCATGGTTACTCTTTTTAAATCATATTGGTACAATGTTTTTTTAGCTACAATGTTCTCGAAATGAGCGTAATGTGAGGACAATGCAGGAGAAAAGAGTCTAAACTTCATAAAAAGTCTTCACTAAATAAGCCTGATTTTAATATTTATAAATAAATAGAGTGTTTGATTCAATTGTCATGACAGCATTAAGATGCATCAGCGTCGCTAGCTCAACCTTATTGTAGGGAAACTTAGCGACCCGACACACAATGCCACCACAAGCAAGCACTTGAGTGAGCATGACATACCTAAACTGCCAGACAAATTTCACGTCAGTAAAACAAAATAATTGAATAGCCCACACGGTACTCGCAATATTACAGTATCAAATCTAAATGCATAAAATGAATATAAAAATAACAATAAATAAAAATAATTAATGTCATATAGAACCAGGCATGTACTATTGTGACGTTTTCAATGTAGTTTCTCAGTTAATCTAAGACTATCATCGATCACTTCAATAAATAACTTTAACGATGAAGGAAAATGGTGAGGAAGCTTGGATCTATAATGCTCTGAAATCGCCAACATGCAGCCTTCTTCTTTTTCGTGTGGTTAGCGGCAGACTGCTGCGCTCCGGGTCGCGGTTTCGATTCCCGCACGGAACAAATATTTGTATGATCTGCAGGTTCCGCGTCTGGGTACATTGTGTGTGGAATTAATGTCTGTAAATGCACCCACTACACGAGAAATCCTAGTGTGGGGCATTGTTTCATTTAAAGAAAAAAGAAAAAAAACCTGGTGTTGGAGTTGTGCAAGCCGACTTCTTTTTTATTGGGCGCCGTGGAAATTCTACATGAACTTCCTCCGACCTGGGGAGGGACGAAGGGGCATGCCGGACTCCTGCTGGCTAAAATCACTGGGGTGGTAGTCTTCGGCATCGAAGGGGGGCTCCAGGTCCTTGTATGATGACACTAGAGCCTGTTCAAGCCAACTAAAGGCCTCCGACATGGTTTGACAACAACCTGGACCGACGATTTTATGTGCCCTCCGAAGCACAGAGGCGCTCAGTTCAAATACCACTACACGATAACCCATCTATAGACCGACCGCGATGAGCGCTGCTTAACCTCGCCGATCTTTTACCCTACTAACATGCAGTTAAAAGGGTTTTGAATGCACTGAACATTCTATTTCCATCTCTGTCTGAGAAAACAAATTTGCCGTGCAGGTTACAGACTGAATATTATTTTTATATAACTATTATTAAAAATAATATTCATCATATCGGCCATTTATACGTCTACTGCTGAACAAAGGCCTTTATGCAGGTGATCTGCAAATTTATAACCAAGCTCATCTTGAGGAGTTATCAGAAGGCATATGTACGATCAATCAGAACCTGGCTCGAATCACCTAGACTAAAGCATCAAGATTGAACTTGTGAATCACACTGTCACGGAATATTCATGATTACATAGATTATGTGTAATTCATGATTAGGTTAGCTCTTTACCTTGATCTCATCATCATCATAATCATCATATCGGCCATACAAACTACTGAACATAGGCCTCCCCCATAGATTCCACAACTGTGTCATAATTTCGGGGGATATTTGCTTATACTCACCACGCTTGGCAGGCGGGTTGGTGAGCGCAGTATGGCTACCGGTTCACAAAAGGGACGCCGCTGCCCATCCCTCTGGTTTAGATTCCCTTAGTTGCCTTTTACGACCTCCACAGGAGGAGATGAAGTAGTGCTATATTCTGATTCCGGACTAAGTAATATTATTTTTACATATTTACAGATGATGATTACAGTGTTAGACAAACTACAACGAGATGGACAGATGACCTGGTGAAGGTCAGTGGGAGTCATTGGATGCGGGTGGCCTGTGTACGGGCGTTGTGGAAATCTATGGGGAGGCCTTTGTTCAGCAGTGGACATTCTTTGGCTGGCATGATGACGATGATATTATAGAAAATACACATAACTGTACTGTGTGTATTTTCTAAATGCATAGAGTATTCACATGCAGTCGTAAGAAGAACACAAATCTTAACAAACCCAAATAAGAGCCAGTTATTTTGGCAGTTAATTTCAAAGGGTTTATAATAGATGTAACAGCACTTTGAAGTTCCAACGCACTGAGAGGGGCGATTTATATGTGTCCGCAAACAATCTAATTTGCATGTACATGGCAGACGAATGGCGTAATTTTCTCAGGCTCGTATTGTATAAGGAGCTTATATTGTTCTTATTAGGTGTCAGTTGATCGCCTCGAGGCGCTGGTGTTATTGTGTCATGCAGGAATATTACAACTACAACAATTTTATTTACGAATACAAAATTTTTATGCTGTGTGGAGACCAGATTAAAAATATAGCATTATTCTACTTCTCCTTCTCTTCGTGTACTGTGCGGTCACAGCACATGCTCAAGGAGTGCCCTACATGGGCTACCGAGCGGCGGATCCTGGTCGATCAGAATGGGCAAGATCTTTTTCTGCCGGCAGTAGTGTCGGCTATGTTGGCAGAGCATATAAATTGGAGTGCAGTGGTCTCCTTCTGTGAGAGCGTCATGCTCCAGAAGGAGACTGCAGAGCGAGATCGGGAGAGGGCCGATCCTGCACGGAGAAGGACGAGATGGCGCCGAGATAACAACCGCCCCGGCGCCCAGGTCCAACACGCTTAAGTCCCCTGCCGTCAGTTCATGGTGGGGGACCTCGGGGGTCACGGGCGCGCTGATTGAGGAGTCTGCGCTGTCATACCGAGCGGATCCCGGAAAGAAGGTGGCGCCCACGTGATCACGTGCCGCCGTGCGTAGCACAGCGCACAGCTAGACTTCGGTGGATCCTTTACAATCCTCCCCGAGAAGTACCTCGGGGGCGGCCGGTTTACAGCCGCCTGCCCTCCGCCGGAGGGGGTGACCGCTTTACAGTCATCCCCTCCACGATGTGCCTAAAGTCGTGGCACCAATGGGCAGTCTGATCTTACGAGGGCCTGGAGCCTCCCTTCGTGCTGAAGATGACCGCTCCAGTGGTTATAGCTGGTAGGAGACCAGCATACCTCTTCGCCCTTCCCTGGGGCGAACGAAGTTCATGTAGAATTTCCACTGGACAAAAATAAAAAACGGGATGAGCAGTACCGTCCCTTCTGTGAAACAGTAACCATGAAACTATACTGCGCTCACCAACCCGCCTGTCAAGCGTGATAAGCACTGGCAGATTCCCCCCAAAAAGGATGACACAATTGTGGAATTCTATGGGGGAAGCCTTTGTTCAGCAGTGGATGTCCTTTGCATTATAAATGGTGATGATGCTTTTTATTAATTAATAGATTTCGGTATCTTCTTAGCCTACACCTCGCCTGATGGACAGCGACGGATAATGCTTATGGTGGGAAAAGCACAGCCACTAGATGCTTTTTCACTATTTTTCTTAATTTGAAGATTAACGAGTTACAAGTAGCGGGGAATACATGAAGCTGGCAGGGAGTTCCACACTTTGACTGTGAGCATTATGAAGGTTTGGGAGAAGCACTAAGTAAAATTATACTATGACAACAAAATAAAGTTGCTGCTCCGCTCAATTTCCTACCACAGATATCGTAAGGTACCTAAGGAACTCTAAGCCAGAGGGATATGCAGCAGCGTCCCCTTTTTGGAGCAGTTGCCTTACTGTACTCACTAACTCGCCTGCCAAGCGTGTAACCCGTAACCTATTGAGCGAAATATAGGCAATTCTAGATCTAACCCCTTCAATGTCGTATTAAACTCATTTTAGATATCGGATTGATTATACTGAACCAGCACTGAAATCGGATTCAGTAAATATTATTGAGTACAGTTTGGCAGCGTTTCAAAGTAATTTAACAAAAAAACTATGTACATTAGCTAAATAACATCTAATTGAACTGTTTGTGACTTACAGCGCCACATCGTATCTTTTTTCGGAACTAAACATTCATTCGAGTCTTGGATTCTTATCTGAAAATGTGTGAAATAATATATCAAATGAGACGCCCATAGCTGATTCTACTAAAATATGATTTCGCTTTTAAATACCTATTAATTAAGATAATAAGATAATTAGACGATAAAAAGGAAACGCTTTTAAATAGATTTTTTTTTCAGAAATCACATAAAACGTACGTATCCTTCAAATAATGAAAATGAAAAATAAATATAATGACAGAACTTTATAATGTTTTCTTTTTACCAAAGACCAATCCGATCATGAAACATCTTCATCAACATTAAGACGCAGAAAATACTAATGTATAGGAACAACGCTTAACAAATATCGTTACGCATCCCCTATTTCGTCAAGATTTTCATTTCAACATAATATCATTTAGATACCTGATTTCGCAAGCCTTCATGAACGCGCGAGCGAGACGCAGACACGTTGCCACGTGAGTTGAAACGGGACAGACTAGTAAACTTCACGCAGTTTCTTAGTTCAACTTTACCACATTAAAAATTGTTTTGTATTCTAAACCATATTTTACTCATGGAACTTTGATCCTTATTATCGTCGAAATTAATGGTAACCGGATTGATATTGTTTTGGATGTAGGTCCATGAGTGCCGAAAGGTAACTGGCGTCCGGCAGATACGGCAAGCAACAGGCTGCCATAGGGGCGGAGCCTTTGGTTGACGCGACTGCGCATAACACCGTCCGTTGCTATGACGACGCCTCTTTCAATGTTTGTGATTGCACGAAACTCCTGTGGAGGTTTTTAAAGGAAACTTTCGCTTGGGATTGACGCGTAATGTTCGTAATTGTGTTCGTCTTTTGGCGGGCATTTTAGGGCTTTACGTGTCGATGTTGGCTTCAGCTATGATTTGCTCCAGTTACACATTTTGTTATTGTTGGGATAATGATATAGTATAATAATGTGAAACATTTAGGCATGGTTCTATTTTCCTTGTACTTCATGATCATTCATACACATTGTTTTGTGTGAATTACCTATGCTTTATCCTATTTTCCAAGTCAAAATAACGAAAAAAAGGTGATTAATGACTTTCTGTATGAAATTAATAGTTCCCATCACAGAACACGTCAGAACATTTTATCATACTCTCTTATATTTTGTTGTTGCCGTTACGAAATCATGAATTAAATTGTACTTGTGTCGTATAGTGTGATGATTATGCTAGTGGCACATTAACGCCACGGATATTTCACGTCATTCTAGTCGTTATTTTGGGCTGGAAATATTGTAAAATTTTCAGACTCTATCCTCCAAGATGCAATCTATATTCGCTAGCTGTTGATATAATATCAATAATACACTTCGGTTCTGGTGCTCGTCAGCCACTACGTAGCAGCGTAGCAACACGCTTGCTACGCTCGCTCAGATCACGCGTAGTTCACCTAAAACCTAATTAAAATACATTTACGGTGATATTGACTTAAAACAACAAGAAAATATGTGTCTTATAATGTGCTTATTATTAATTTAATGTAGCAGACGGTTAATTTTAAAATGCTGTAAAATTATTCTTATAGTATTGTCTTAGGTTTTCGCGATTATTACACATAATAATAAAACAGGATCTGTCATCCTGCGACCACGAACCCTGCGAAGTGTTCGAAACGTCAGGAAAAACAAAAATCAATAATAATAAAAATTGTTTCATTATAAATTATTCTTACTTGAATTTTGCAATTAAAATGACGTACCTACTTACATTTGAGCCCCATTCATCAGCATGATTTACACTTAATGTAAAACAGCTGAGTAGTCATTGAAACTAATCATATCAGCTGATTAAAATTATGGGCCAGTAAGGTACTAATAATATCCATAATTACTGTGTATGGGAGGATGGTTATGCAATTTCATAATGATATTGGCACACATGGTGTTAATTACGACCTTTATGGCTAGGTTTATATGAAGGCAAGCCTGTCACTCTGTACAGAGCTATTCTTGCTATTTATTTATTTAATACTTTATGGAGAAAATTTGTGCTTAATGGCATCACTTTCTATACATATATTCCTATATACTTCTATATATAAAAATAAATACATACAATAGATATTAATAACGTAATAGGATAGATCAATCGGCATGATTCTGCCAAACAGGTATTTACATTGTTAAATTTTAAAAGAGTAGCGACTGGTGGCCATACTGATTTCTAGTGGTAGCACATTCAATAGATGAATAGACTAGACAAAGGGTGGTCGCAGGATGACTAAGGTGACAGGCGTCGTTACAGATTTTCAAAAGTTATTTTATTTTATCTACCGTACAATTATGATCAAAAATAATCACTCACAGTGTTTTGGTGTTTTTAGTATGGTATTTAGTTTGGGACTTTATTATTTTAATAACAGGATTCCAAACTGGTGGAACCTGCCAGCCATCTTATCTATTAAAATTAGGATATTTTTTAATTTCAATAGCCCTACGAAACATTCTTGGTACATATCAGTTCTCTTTCGCGAGGACTTGAGGTTGATCGAAACGAAGAAAACCGTTGGGTTTGTATAATGCACGTTCGTATACTGCAGACTTTCTATGCTAGACGTCAGCTATGTGTTCTTTTAATCTGGGGGCTATACTACGCTTGGTTTGCCCTATCTATGACAACCCACACTCATAGTTAATCTTGTAAAGGAACCCCTGCATCTTGGAAAGGAATGTGACACTTCACCGGTATGAGAAGTTGGCTGATCTTCTTATGCGGCTTGAAGTAGGTTTTAATGTAAGCACGCTTCGGGATATGACCAATTCTGTCAATATCTGATTAACCGAGGTGGGTTTCGGGCGGCTTCTGCGACGGGGATATGGCATTCTCAAATTGTTACGTTGAAGAACTTCCTTCACATGGTCAAGTTCCCCTGTCAGGGTCGCAGATGCCGTGTGCTCTCTGTAACAATGATTTTGCCACGGTAGCTAACTGACAAGGATGGTATTGAGATTCACCATTAAGGTACATGTCTCTATGGGTAGGCTTTCTGTACACGGTGTGACTAACACAAAATTTGTTTCATTCTATTGTTTTTTTTCTGTAGGAACCGCAATCTTAGTATTTATTTATTATTCGTAGTAAAGGGGACGAACTGAAAATCAGTGTTGACCAATGCGTGGTTTGATCACTGCACATTGCCAATATTGTATTATTACTATTATTTCATCTATTTCACACTGGCAGTACATTATTCTCACATAACTTTATTCTACTATATTACAATATATGTAACATTTTCAAATTATTTTTAAAGAGTGTCTATGGTTTTTCTTGTCGATTCTTTTCCATAGGACCAACTTCTTGGAACCGTGCAACTACATTCTGGCTATTCATAAGCGCCCGTAAATGGTTTATATGAATGAAAATCTTTTGAATTTGAATTTCTGAGTCCGTTCCTTTTACCATATAGTATGGTACACAATATTTTATGCATTTACAACCTATTTGTTCTGTTTTATGTTGGGATAATTATGTGAGTGCGGTAATAATCCCCCTTCCTTTCTTTCGTTCCACTTGAATTAAAAAAAGCTCCGAGTAAACTCATGTTCAAATTTAAAGTGCACGAACACTATTTAAAATCGCTGCAACCCGGGCCAAACAAAACGGTCTTCGTCATTAGTCATAATATTTGTAAGATTATTTCGGTATTTATAGTACATATTTACACATTACTTAATTTAATTTGTCCTTATGGACCCTGTCTGTGTGGTGTCCTCCCGTGGATGTCGTAAAATCTGACTAAGGGACGTAGAAACCAGAGGGATGGGAAGCAGCGTCCCTTCTGTGAAACAGCAGACCTGCGCTCACCAACCCACCTGTAAAGCGTGGTGCAAATACTACTATGCGGTCCCATCCACAGACTGACCACACCAAGTGTTGCTTAACCTGGCCCATCGATCTACGAGCGCCTTTTTTCTATTGTACACCGTAATCTCACAGCAACATAGAAGTACTTTGAAACTACTCAACATTTTTACCATGTTTTAGCATTTGAAAAGTCGGGTCAATGTCATGTTGAAAGCAACTCTACGTTATAGCTTACTGCCCGCTCCACTAAGAGCATCGCGCTATAAAGTTTTGTTTTCACTTTGGGTGAGAGCCTCTATGTAGGTGTAGTGCGTTCAACTTGCAGGAGTAGGTAACAATTGTGATTGGATGGAATTCTTTTGTCTACCAATAAAGTATTTAGTAACACAGGTAATAAACGTTTTATTTTTTCGAACATTATCGTACGGATTTGAATCAACCCAAGATGAATCAAAGAAATTTCCTTTACAGTTTATATATATTTCTTTCTTAGTTTTATTTGTTTATTTTTAGTGTAACTATATGTAAGAACGTTTTCCAATTTGGTATCAGTATTTAACACTAAAAATAAAAATTACTCAAATCGGTTCTCTGATCTGAGAGGAATCGAAACTATTAAGACATCATCTAGATAAGCGCAGACAAATTAACCTGTTTATTGAAGCTATTTAAAAATCTACTTCATCAAATGTAATGAAATTTATATGGGACCAACTCGAAAGTATTATGCCCCAGTTAAAAAATGAATTGCTCAAATCGGTCGACAAATGTCGGAGTAATCGATGTACACACATAAAAAAAAAAATACGCATCGAATTGAGAACCTCCTCCTTTTCGAAGTCGGTAAAAATTAATGTTCTCTAGGAACAGAAACTATCTTTTTTGTTTCTCAAAAGGGACGATTTCAGTATTAGGCCGTTAGCAAAAATAATTCCGTGACATTTATTTTAAATCCCTTTACATTTCCTTTACAAAAATCTTCGACATTGATCTCGACTTTGATCTACCCAGATCCAAAACCGTTTTTTACGTTGACAAGAAAACAACAATTAATTACTGTTTGTCTTAATCTGATACTGGCATGATAGCGTTTAATTAAACACGGTAATCCTTACTCGGGTTACAAAAACAACGGCGGTAACTGTTAGCTTGTTTTTTTCCTAATTAAAGTAGGTTTCATGTTGTCAACCAGATCTTTTGTAAGAGGATGTAATTGTTGAGTTAAGAGGATGAAATTGTAAAAATATTTTTATCTTAACTTTGAAACTTACGCGTCGCATGGTTATGTATAGATGTTTTGACGGCACGGTTGTAGCAGTGGCTGATTCAGTCGAGTGCTGCGCTCGGCACCCGTATTAGCTAAATACAGCGACAGCAGATGCGACAGCAGCTATCGCGCATCTAAGGATTCCCAGTGGAAAAGAGCCTGAAATTAAACGCCGAGGATGCAATTTTTAGTTCATTGATCATCCAACTGACTGAGTGTGAGAAATCTTCGCCTGGTTAATCGCTATCGGCAAATACGAAATACCAAAATGACGTTTAAGAACGGCGTCTGCGCGATTTACGCCTGTCACAAAGCGTCTGCGACTTACGTAATCAGGCCGCGGGTCGCGAGTGCGATTCCCGCACGGAACAAATATTTGTATGATCTGCAGGTAGTTGTTCCGGGTCTGGGTGTATTGTGTGTCGAATGTTTGTCTGTAAACGCACCCACGACACAGGAGGAATCATAGAGTGGGGCAACGATAAAAAAAGGACATTATCATATCAGCTATAAGACGTCCACTGCTGAAAAAAAGCCTCCTCCATAGATTTCTAAGATTCTATCCATCATTTTGGGGAGATGCAGTGGTGGTATATTCTTATTTCAGACACTACAAGAAAAGTGTTCTATTAATTAGTACAGATCTGTAATCTGTTGTATTGCAGTGCTACCATAGTTGGACTAGCTGTATAACTTTAATTCAAATTGAATTCTTAATTACCTCACGATCACCCACGACCCAGCAGACAGACAACTTCTTAATTATTTAGACTAAACTTGTTAACAATTCCAAACAACACAAGAGCACACTAAATAAACTCATTTCACAAAGATTGCAATATAAACTTAGTACATCAAATGTTTTACTGTTCATTAAGATGTTAATAACAGCGTACGGCGTACATTGCTCGTTTTGTATGGGTTTTTATAACGCAACTTCTACTGTTACTGTCAAGGTACAAGGCGTAGTTAAAAACCGTCACTACGGTCGGAGTTGCGAATAATGGAAGTGATAGATATTTTGATATTATTTTACATTACTATATTGTTTTTATTTTATTTTAATATACGTTGCTTACACTATGATTTCTCGTGTGTCATGTGTAAACGCAGACATACATTTCACACACAATACACTCAGACCCGGAACAACTACCTGCAGATCATACAAATATTTGTTCCGTGCGGGAATCGAACCCGCGACCCGGAGCGCAGCAGTCGACTGTATCAACCACTGTACCAAGCGTGTCGTCTTTATATACTAAGACTGTGGATTTGCTTACAGACACTTACTTATAATACTTAACCTTAGTCATACTTAGTTATAATTAAGTCAGTAATAAGTAACACCAATCTGTTATGACTTAACCAATGCGCTTGCTAAGCGTGGTCAGTAAATTCCCCCCAAAATTACAACATAATTGTGAATTGGGCAAACTTTTGTTCAGCAGTGGACATCGTTTGATTAGAAACCTAAATGATGATATGAATTATGATGGTGATAGTCATGGCATTTGTTCACTTTTGGTTTTATTATGTAATTTTGACGGCACTCTGGTCAGTTCCGGATCATGGGTTACGGAATAATTATTTGTATGATCTCCACGTAGTTATTCGGGGTCTGGGTGTTATGTCTGTAGACGCATTTACGATACAGGAGAAATCTCATAGAATTAATAAAAAAAATATACGATCAATATTAACCGGAAGGTTATGAGGGAGTTATTTCTTCAGCAGTGAAAGATTTTGGCTGATATGATGATGTTGATTTGATCTATTAGGCATGATCTTCCGAAGTGAAACAAAGAAAGACGAAGAAGGAAGAAAATATTTTTATTTTTGCCCACATTACGAACGCAGGTAAAACATTGATAAAAAAAAACAATTTAAAAACGAATGCTAAGTCCCAAATAACATTTGTGTTTATACTTAAATAAATTAAAAGTCATATAAAATTAAAACTAAAAAAGTGGAAAGAGAATGTATAAAACTAAATAACTTGGAATAAAAACGGAAAACAAGTGCGCCGAAGTGTGCAGTAATTGGTTGAAACTCAGCATATTGCTGAGGTGTTGAAACAAAGTCAACAGCACTGATTTTCAGTGTTAGCGCCCTTGGTGACGTAATGGCGTCTTTCGGTTGGGTAAAAATCAAACGAATATCTAATGTAAGCATAAAATATACTAAAAGCATTAAACATTTGTATTATGCCACACATTAACATCAGTACATATTAAATATAATGTCCAATTAGAATCCGTACCAACATTTCTAAACTATCTCCTCACCAGTTAGTGCCACGCCTTTAGGCACATCACGGCACGTCACCCGACCGGTTTACCGCCCACGCAGGCACCCTTACGGATATCACGGAGGCCCATCGCCGCGACAATACCACTCCATTCAAGTAAGAAATACTTGCTCCCCCCCATTCGTTTGCTCGCGCTGGCCCGTGCCGAATCTGAATTTAAACGTCCTCTAATACAAATTCAATAAAACCAATCCAGAAAAAAAAATCTCTCAAATCCTTGATGTGTGCTGTGCTGCGAACACGGTGGCACGTGACCAAGAAGGGGTGCGCCTAGGATTCCTTACTTAGTACTTCTTCTCGTGGCTATCAGTCGATAATTTTCAAAGAAGACATTGAATTGCAATGCTTATTGATTGGGCAAAGAAAAGGCCAGCCCTCTCATCACGGGAAGTGTGACCAACCATCTGGCATTATCCTTAACAAGCATATCCTGAACTTCATGATCCGAGCATTCCATGCCCAAGCGGTTCAAAATAATAATTACCGATAAGACTATTATGTTTGCGTCATTCAAGAAGCGGCAGCGCCAGTACATCTTACCGTGCTGGAAAGAGTAGCCTACAATTACATGATTCTAGAACATTTATTTATTATGCTACCAGGTGATGAGCTGAACAAGTCATGTCCATAACAATTGGAATGCTACCCAGGACCGGCCCTGCATGGCACCACACTGCCAATCTCTTATGCCCGGTGATTTGACTAAATAATATATTAGCCGGAGGATGGGCAGCAGCGTCCTTCGAGTACACTAACAACTCAACTGCGATCGCCAACCCGTCTGCCAAGCATGACGATTATGGCAAAACCCCCCAATGAGCCCACAACACACTCATGTTATGATGATTGGGGGAGGCCTGTGTCCAGCAGTGGACTTCATCCGGCCGAAATGATGATATTAACTTGTAAAGCATCCATTAAATTTATATAACAATAACATTAAAATTAAATCAAATTTAATGTACGAAACACGTAAAACTTTCCTTTTAACATATATTTTGCCATTACCGTTGCATTATTTCAATTAGTTAACAAAATACGAGAAACACTACGTGACTTTAAGCGATCCCAGCGATCCTGTTCATCCCTCAGGGACTCCCATTTCCACTGATGTCCTTCAGCACGCAACACCAAACGAACATAAAGAAACGAAACCCCAAGACGGTCAAAAAGGACGCAAGTATCAACGCTCAAGTAAAAAACCTAATAACTTCTGCTTACTTGTTTTTAAGACGGTGTCATTAACCCCACGGTAACTCCGAGGTTGCTGTCCACGTAAGATTGCAGGAGGTGGAACCTTGCCGTGGAACTTTCTTCATAGCCGATAAATTACCGAGTCACTTTTACAGCTCAGGAGAACATACGGTTAAACTTTCACATGTGCTGTCCAAGTTATGACGATATAGCGTTTGGATATGTTAAAGAATTTGAGACTCTAAGTCTATATTCTTAAGACGAATTTGCCAAGTGTGTTACGCTAAGAACTATGTACTCAGTAGATATTGAGCGAGCTATTCTCATCATTTCGGCCGAATGAAGTCGACTGCTGGACACACAGCAGCTTTTATGGGCGTTAGAATTAAAACACGGACTTTTGTTGTAGCTGAGCGTAGCCGAAGGATATGTCGCGAGGTATCCGTCGGTATGGCACGACTGATTGGCGGGCGCGTGTAACCCGGTAATTAAGTATGGTTTCTTACGTAAATATGTCATGTCCTTCGGCCAGGCACGTATTTATTAGAAGAAATAGGTGTGCGGACAAATATAATGTTCAGACACTGAATATGAATACCATTAATATTTGTCTTATAAACTAAAAAGGTAAGTAAAATCCCTTGAAATCCAATATATACATTCTATATCAAGTGTTTATGTCGAAGTACTCTAAATTTCTTTTAAATTAAACGCGGGTGAAACCGCGGGTACCAGCTAGTATAATAATATGTGTAGTGCGTCGCCTACAATATCTGCCTCCTACAAATCCACTGGTGTCAGTAGAGCGACGCGTGTTACCGGTCTGCGTAGCACACCCGTGCGTGTACGCACGTCCACAGTACGCACTCGTCCGTCCCTGCCAGGATGGGTCACACTCACTACTCCATGGCGCCAGCAACTACGTTCCAGATTAGGTTCGATGCTGTGGACTCATTGGGGGGTTTTGGCATAATCGCCACGCTTGGCAGACGGGTTGGCGATCGCAGTTGAGTTGTTAATATACTCGAAGGACGCTGCTGCCCATCCTCCTGATAATCCCTTAGTCGACTTTTACGACACCCACGGGAGGAGATGGGGTGGTGGTATTCTGAGCCGGCACCACACGGTATCGAGCTGTTCTAACCCAAACCCTAGTCCCAAAGTTTGACTTAGACTTTGACCCCCAGGAAGACGGCGACGTGCATGTGGTCACGTGTCATGATGTACGCAGTGCAGCGCACAGCGAGGCTTCAGGGGATCCGTTACAATCCCCCTGAGATATGCCTGGAGGATGGTCTTTTTACAGTTGCCTTCCCATCGCTAGAGGAGGTGACCGCTTTACAGTAATTCCCTCCGAGATGTGCGTGAGTGAGTGTGAGCGTGGCATCAGTATGACTGTATCGAGGAGCCCCCTTCAGTGCCGAAGATGACCACTCTGGTGGTTTTAGCCGGTTGGACTCCGACATGCCCCTCCACCCTTTCCCGGGGTGAAGGAAGTTCCATGTAGAATTTCCACTGGACATCAATAAAAAAAAAATGGGGGAATTGTGTGTGGAATTTATGTCTGTAAACGCACCCACGACACAGGAAAAATCCTAGTGTGGGGCAACGTTTAAAAAAATGTTTTATGTTTTTAAAGGCATTATTCCAACAAAAATCTATATTATCCCTCAGCTGCACAACGCTACCGCTCACCACACATGCCACGACATAAGCCCCAGTTGCATTAAGTGGATAATCCCTGAGTTCATACTTCCATCTGTTTAATGGATGCAGTGAAACCCATCTATTGCCGTTAGGCGCTTTTTATGCGCACTTTCATGGTGGTATTGAGTGGAGACATACATGCTTCGTAATGGGAATTGTTTTAAGGATAGCTTCAGGGCTCAAATCTCTTATGGTGAGGATTAAATTACATATATATAGTTATGATCATGTTTCAGAATTTCGTACAAAACTCAAGTGGCTTCCAACGTTTTCGCTGGAAATCTCATATGCTTTCCTTGCTTTACAGTATTCTGTTTAATCCTACAACCCCCTTTTACCTTAAAGAACGATTAAAGTTCCTTAATGACGTACATTCGAGATTCTTGAGGTCACGGAGAATCTGAGACTTGTCAATGTATTCTACCAAATTTTGTGATAAATTCTTAACCGTTAAGGCTATGGCCGATTATGGAATGCACTGCCTGTGTCAATCAAACGTGCCCAGTCATCACTGGTTCTGATAACTTTTAACAAAACTAGTAAAAGAACATTACTTGTCTGTTTAAATTTACCAATATAGTACTTTCTTCTTATTGTGTATTTTCCATATATTTATTTTCCATCTTTTTCTTATAAATTATTATTTAAAAAGTACATTGCCCCACACTAGGATTTCTCCTGTGTCGTGGGTGCGTTTATAGATACAAATTCCACACACAATACACCCAGATCCGGAAGAACTACCTACATCCTCCTGATCATACAATTACTTTATTATTATTAGTAGTTGTTTTTCAAATGGTGTACGATAAAGATTTATATTCTATTCTATCAAAGGGTAAAAAGAAAAATGCCTTCAAAGAGTTGTTTGTATTGTGATGTGGTTTCGAAATGTAAACGGTCATTGTGGAAATCACTATTATATCAGCGGAACGTCCATTGCTGATTAAAGGCCTCCACCTAGGATCACCACAACTACTTCATGCTCATTGGGGGGTTTTGCCATAATCGTCACGCCTGCAGGTGGGTTGGCGATCACATTGAGTTGTAAATAGGACGTTGCTGTCCATCCGGCTAATCCCATTGTCACCTTTTATGAAACCCACGGGATGAGATGGGGTAGTACTATTGCTAACCGGCACCACACGGTTAAAATCATATCTACATCATACCTCAACATTACACTTCTCGGTTATGAACTCTTTCTTAACTTTGTATTACTTGTCTGGCGTTGTACTCGGCGTTAATTTATTATCCGTCAGTCTAGTAACAAAATAACAGCACGGAAACAACTTGGGCAGACTAAAACTGCTAATATTATTATAATTACTTTTTTGAGTGATGTTATGTTTAAGTGTGAATGGATTACTGATATGGCAGTCATAGGGGCTGCTCTAGATGGAGATTATTCGAGTTCCTGGAGCCTCCCTTCGGTGCCGAAGATGACCACTCGGGTGGTTTTAGCCAGGAAGAGTCCAGCATACCCCTCTGCCCTTTCCCGGGGCGGAGGAAGTACATGACGTATTTCCACCGGATCAATAAAAAAAAAACTAAGGGGCTGCTAACAAGTTTTGGAGTCCTTGACGTGTACTGTTGTACAAAAAAAGCCTTCCCAATAGAATTCCAGAATAGTTTCAGTTTCGCCACAATGAGCTCTTTAATGGCGGCGTAGTGACGAATGACTTGAAAATTACTTAACATTTCCAGCCTTATACATAATAGCCAACAAGTAGTATTTACTTGGCAAATAACTTTGTATTTATTGCTTTTTTAGATACATAATGTAAAGTTTCATCAAGCACAAGATTTCATCTTATTTGTAGCCAGAAAATGTATTCTTAAAATAAAATAAATAAACAATAAATAAATTTGAAGTGTGTTTGCAATGTCGAAATAACAAAATGCAATTTTTACTAAATGTATAGGAAAGTGCATAAGGATCAAAAACTTTTTTAAATTTTTTGTCTGTTCCAACTAATTTCCGAAATGTCGGGAACGATTTTGACAAGACTTTCACTGGCAGATAGCGGATGTTATAAGGAGTAACTGGGGTTACTTTAATTATAGAAAAAAATATAGGGTGCCGCACAAAAATTAAAATTAAAACACATGAAATACAATATAGTATGTCAACTGTCAAAGTCAAAGATTTTTTTAAAACTGACATAGCCACTGACACTATTATTGGAACTGAAAACGGGATATTTACCATGTCTTGTTTTAGAGTTTATCCATGAACATGGCGCTTGCAACAGCGCCGAAATATCGGGAACTCCAAAGAAATAAAAAACATGGTAAAGATCCCGTTTTCAGTTTCAAAATCAAAGTTTTTAGTTCAAATAAACCAAATATTGACACTTATGAAAGGTCAGAATCTAAGTTGCACGGTTCCAAATAGTTGATCTCGTGGAGAACAGCCGGCAAGAAACTCCATGGTTACTCTTTTAAAGTAATTGAGATTACAATGTCGATTGACACAAATTATTGTAAAACATATACCGAGAAAACTGTAGGTCAAAAGTTATTAAAGATTAAAGAAGAAACGGGTAACTAAAAATCGTATCATTAATCGCAATTGTTAAAAAAAAAACATACAAGTGTAGTTAAATACATGCTTGCAACAAAGTAATGCCGTATGGTGTCCGGATTAAGAATATAGCACCACTCCGTCTCCTCCCGTGGAGGTCGTAAAAGTCGACTAAGGGACTCTTAACCAAAGGGATGGGCAGCAGCGTCCCTTTGCTGAACAGAAGCATTACTGCGCTCACCAACACGCCTGCCAAGCGTGGTGAGTATCGGCAAATTCCCCCCAAAATGACGACACGACTAATGCACCGGCCCCCAGTTCCCGGCAGCCCCGCTATTCCTGGTCATGGTAGCGGCCACGGTAACGGCGGGGCAGGGGGTGCTAAGAATCACCGGACGGGATCCGGCTACCACCCCAAACGAAAACTGGCCCTGGTAACGTATAACACACGCACACTGAGGGCAGACGAAAAGATTGTTGAGCTGGAAGAAGAAATAGATAAGTTGCACTGGGATATCATGGGTCTATCAGAAGTCCGAAGAGAGGGTGAGGACACGATAACCCTGAAATCTGGCAACTTATTCTACTACCGGGAAGGCGAACATCTGTCTCAAGGTGGTGTCGGGTTTCTCGTCCGCAGGTCCCTCATTAACAGCATAGTGGCCATCGAAAGTGTGTCGAGCAGGGTAGCGTACCTTATACTCAGAATATCCAAGAGGTATTCGTTGAAGGTCATACAGGTCTACGCACCGACCTCGACACACCCAGATGATGAAGTAGAGAGTATGTATGAGGACGTAAGTAGGGCCATACATACCTCGAAGACACACTTCACTGTTGTGATGGGGGACCTCAACGCGAAGCTGGGCACTCGATGCGATGGTGAGTTGAGAGTGGGGCAATTTGGATATGGGCAACGGAACCCCAGGGGACAGAGGCTGGCCGACTTTTTGGAAAAGGAGGGACTCTTCGTGATGAACTCCTTTTTCCAAAAGCCGCCTCACAGGAAATGGACCTGGATGAGTCCCGATGGTTCCACGAGGAATGAGATTGACTTCATCATGACCAATAGGAGGCAAATATTCAATGATGTCTCTGTGATCCACAGGGTGAAAACCGGTAGTGATCACCGAATGGTAAGAGGCACATTGAATATTAATCTCAAAGTTGAGAGGTCTCGTCTGATGAGGTCTACGCTCCGGCCCTCTAGTGCTCATATCCAAAACCCCGAGAGCTTTCAACTCGAACTCCAAAACCGCTTCGAGTGCCTAGAACATTGCGTATCTGTGGACGATTTAAATGGTAGGTTTGTAGAAACTGTCCAAACGGTTGGGTCTAAGTTCTTTAAGGCCCACCGTAAAGGTAGACCAAAAAAGTTCTCCGATCACACTCTCGACCTCATGGCAGAAAGACGCGCCATGACGCTGCAGTCCTCCGGTGATGCTGAAGCATACCGACTGCTCAATAGACGGATATGGAAGTCCTTGCGTCACGATATCCGCACCTTTAACACCAACGGTGTTAAAGAGGCGATTGAGCGGAATCAAGGCTCCAAAGTGTTCGCAAGAGACAAGTCTATTGGGCAAAGTCGTATTATGAAGCTGAAGACCGAGGACGGCAGTGTAGCGTCGACTAAGTCAGAGGTTTTGAGAGAGATTGAGAAGTTCTACCGGCAGTTATACACCTCGGTAAGTATACCTACCATTGGCTCTGACAAAGACCCGCGAGCCAAACTAACCCGACACTATACCGAGGATATCCCGGACATCAGCCTGTACGAGATTAGGATGGCCTTGAAACAGCTTAAAAATAACAAGGCGCCGGGTGAAGACGGAATTACGACAGAGCTTCTGAAAGCGGGTGGCACACCGGTACTTAAAGTCCTTCAGAAGCTATTCAATTCCGTCTTACTCGAGGGCACAACGCCGGAAGCGTGGAACAGAGGTGAGGTGGTGCTCTTCTTCAAAAAGGGTGATAACACCCTATTGAAGAATTATAGACCCATCTCACTTCTGAGCCATGTTTATAAGCTGTTTTCAAGGGTCATCACAAATCGTCTCGAGCGCAGGTTTGATGACTTCCAGCCTCCCGAACAAGCCGGTTTCCGAAAAGGTTTCAGTACCATAGACCACATCCATACGCTGCGGCAGGTTATACAGAAGACCGAGGAGTATAATCTGCCACTATGCTTGGCGTTTGTGGACTATGAGAAAGCCTTCGATTCGATCGAAACCTGGGCAGTGCTGCAGTCTCTGCAGCGGTGCCAGATTGACTATCGGTACATTGAAGTGTTGAAGTGCTTATACAGAAACGCCACCATGTCGGTCCGAGTACATGAACAGAGCACGGGGGCAATTCCATTGCAGAGAGGTGTGAGACAGGGGGACGTCATTTCCCCGAAACTGTTCACCGCTGCAATGGAGGATGCCTTCAAGCTACTGGAGTGGAAAGGATTCGGCATTAACATCAATGGCGAGTATATCACTCACCTTCGATTTGCCGATGACATCGTAGTCATGGCAGAATCGCTGCAAGAGCTCAGCACAATGCTCGATGATCTCAACAGAGTTTCCCAACAGGTGGGCCTTAAGATGAACATGGGCAAGACAAAAGTCATGTCAAATGCCCATGTCGTGCCCATCCCAATATCCGTTGGGAGCTCTGTTCTCGAAGTTGTTGACGAGTATGTCTACCTAGGACAAACTGTCCAGTTAGGTAGGTCCAACTTCGAGAAAGAGGTCAATCGTCGAATCCGACTCGGCTGGGCAGCGTTCGGGAAACTTCGCAACGTCTTTTCGTCAACAATACCGCAATGCCTCAAGACGCAAGTCTTTAACCAGTGTGTGTTACCAGTGATGACATATGGAACAGAGACGTGGTCACTCACAATGGGCCTCATAAGAAAGCTCAAGGTCACTCAGCGAGCTATGGAGAGAGCTATGCTTGGTATTTCTCTACGAGATCGAATCAGAAATGAGGAGATCCGTAGAAGAACTAAAGTTGTCGACATAGCTGAAAGGATTAGTAAACTGAAGTGGCAATGGGCAGGGCACATTGCTCGAAGAACTGATGGCCGTTGGGGCACAAAGGTTCTCGAATGGAGACCGCGCACCGGAAAACGCAGCGTGGGACGACCTCCAACGAGGTAGACAGACGACCTGGTGAGGGTCGCTGGGAGTCGTTGGATGAGAGCGGCATGTGACCGCTCGTTGTGGAAATCTAAGGGGGAGGCCTTTGTTCAGCAGTGGACGTCCTGTGGCTGATATGATGACGGGGGATGCCTTTGTTCAGCAGTGGACGTTATATGGCTGATATGTTGAACAAAATAATATTACTTAAGTGGTTAAATAGCAGTAACAAATTTAAATCTGTGTTCGACGATTTGTTAATAGTAAAGAGCTTGCGATATTGCAGGCACAATAAAGATGCCGAAATGCACTGAAGACATATTTGCTACAATCCATCATGACGGATTTGTGGATTCAGTATGTCATAACTAACGCCCGCTGCGTCCTCGCTAATGTTGACATCTAAAGAACCTTGTATATGGAACCCTAATTATTAATCTATATAGTGTTGATTAATGAAAGTTTTTGACTAAAATTTTGGAAACTGTTCTTGACTATACTTAAATGTAAGATTACGTACAATACAACCCAAACAAAACTATTAATGGTATTAATCTGCTATATATAGAATAAAACGCACGGTTAGCACAGTGGCCGAGCGATTGGCTTTCTGCGCTACGGGTCGCGGATTCGATCCCTGCATGGAAAAATATTTATATAATCTACAGGTAAGTTGCTACGAGAACTTTTTATTTTTTATAAGGTTCTCTAGTGGAGAGCGCGCACCGGAAAAGGCAGCGTGGGATGACCTCCAGTGAGTTAAACAGACGATCTGGTGAAGGTCGCTGGGAGTCATTGGAAGTGGGCGGCATGTGACCGCTCGTTGTGGAGATCTGTGGGGGAGGCCTTTGTTCAGCAGTGGACGTCCTTTGATATTATGATGGTGAAGTTACTCCAGGTCTGGGTGTATGTGCATGTGAGATTTACATCTAGCTGTAGTCACGATACAGGAGAAATCCCAGTGTGGCCAAACTTAAAAAATACTACCAAGCAACCAGTAGTATTGGTATTTTATTGGTATTGGCCGTGTGGTGCCGGCTCAGAATGCCACCACCCCATCGTAAAAGTCGACTAAGGGATTGGCCGGAGGATGGGCAGCAGCGTCCTTCGAGTCCATTAACAACTCAACTGCGATCGCCAACCCGCCTGCCAAGCGTGGCGATTATGGCAAAACCCCCCACTGAGCCCACATCACATCAATATCGGTCGTTGTGGTGATCTTTGGGGGAGGCCAGTGTTCAGCAGTGGAATTCATTCGGCCGTTAGATTAGATTAGAACCAGTAGTATCGTGCGGGATATTTTTCCCTTCAGCTGCACTTGTTTATTATAAACGGGGCTCATAATCATTTATTTAGTCATTTGTTTAATTTATTCGACTGCATTGTCACTGAACATCAAGTGAGATAGTGGACAAATGCAAGCTTATTCAGAATAAAAATTACACTTACTTTCTGGTCGTATTTATTTGTCGGTGCATCCATTTGCGAGGAGGTGATATACGCAAAGGAGGCGACAGTACCGGACAGGATAATTTCTGCAGCTTGCGGTTTGGTAACTTGGAGCAATCCATCGCCAATCCGAGACTGGCCTACAACGATGGCGCTACGTGATGGATGGGGGCGGCGTGCCATTCTAGAGGATTGGAGGCTGGACAGGGGTGGCTTATGGGGCCCGTCAAAATAAGTGGCAGGCCAAGACCTGCTGGGGCTGCAGCGAACTAAGGGCGCGAACACCACGCCCATGGCATAAGGTCATCATAATTTCAGTCAAATAAAGTCCACTGCTGGACACAAGCCTCCCCCAGAGATCACTACAATGACCAATATGGGTTTGTTGTGTGCTCATTGGGGGGTTTTGCTATATCACTACATTTAGCAGGCGGGTTGGTGATCGCAGTTGAGTTTTTAATGTACTCGAAGGATGCTGCTGCTCATCCTCGTCACCTTTGATAGCACGCACAGAATGAGATAGGTTGGCGCTATTCGTAACCGGCACCACACGGCACAAGGTAGGTTAAAGGAATACTTGTTGGTTTTAGCCAATAAGAGACCGGCACCTCTTTCCCCACGAAGAAAAAGGTATTGTTTATAATTTTTGATGTTCTTTGCTTAACCGACCTTTAAATGTGTCAAACAGTTCTCTATTCATAAAAAATTAGAAGTTATGTAACATCATTAGTAATAAATACCATTTGGTATTCAAACTTGTATGATATTATATCTACGACTACTTTTTTTTATTGGTGTCCAGTGGAAATTCTTAATGAATGGCGTATGGCGAAGGGGTATGCCGACTAGCTAAAACCACTGGAGCGGTCATCTTCGGGACCTAAGGGGGGCTCCAGGTACTCGTAAGATCACACTAGAGCCAGCTACATATATAGACCTAATGCACATACGTGACAATAATTTCTAATAGACTTGACGATGACGATTACTCGAATTGAATTGCTAGTATATCAAAAAGTATTTCGCGTGAATACAAGGAGTTTACAGTAAATGAAAGCAACATTTTCTAGTGTATTTCCTTCTTCTTCTTTGTCTTTTCGCTCTTGACAGAGCGGTCGTGGTCATCATGTAGTATTGTTAGGGGCAGATGTAGCTCGCCTCAAGATACATCGCCATCTCTCTATGTTAGAGCATATTCTTCAGAATATGTTCCCCAGAATATGCTCTAACAGTGTATTTTACCTAATTAATATTTTTTACTCCCCGCAATTCTCTTAACTTCTGTCTCTGTGATAGACTCGAACTGTAACCCGTTTTATTTTTTCATAATGACCTTGTATACTCACACCGGCTTCCAAACTCACCAAGCTATTGTCGATTTTCTTTTTGCGTCAAATTATTAGGACTTACCTGTGAAAAGATAAAATAAAATATTAGCCACCTTAATTGTGAAACGAAAATAACTTTATTTTATTTTCTTTGGCCTCTTGTTTTTCTTTGTACTTTCGTTGTTATTTTAAAATGAGCCGTCTAAAGGTTTTTTGTCGAAATTGAATTTTGTTTAATTTGATTGAGAGTGGAATATTGAAGATATGGATACGTTTGCGTTAAAGGAAAGTAATTTTTTTTGTGACAGTGAGAAATTAACTAAAATAAAAAGATAAATAGGAAGTCAATCAACCGTTTGTTGTATTATAAAATATTATTATAAAAGGAAACACGGCATAAGTATTAAAGCAGGATATCAAATTAAATCATAAAGTGACTTGATTAACCTTTCCGAAAGATATTATGTATGATGGAGAAGTTTGATATTACCAATTCATCATCATCATCATCATCATCATCTTATCAACCAAATACGACCACAGCTGAACAAAGGCCTTATCGAACATTTCTACAATTGTTTCAAAATTTTGGAGGCAATTTGCCAGTACTTACCACGCTTGGCACGCGGATCAGGTGCAGTATGGCTACTGCTCCACAGAAGGGGCGCAGCTGCCTATCCCTCTGGCTTAGAGTCCTTAGTCGCCGTTTACGACACGAGAGGAGATGGCGCTGTATTCTTTACCAATTCCTACCTATTTATTTTAAGCTGCTACTGAAGCCATCTTTGTTCAAATCCTTCTGAATATGAATGTTCAGTCTTGAACATCTGTGCCATGGCACAAATAAACAACCATGACTCAAAATAACCGTTACAGTTGCTACCTACTAGAATACTTGCTGCAACGGCATATAACAAACTATAAAATTTTAGATTTTCCGCAGTTCTGTGACAACAAACTCTGATTCTGAAAGGCACAATACATGGACAGCACACTAGCAAGTAAGCGTACATGTGTACATAGTTTGAGATTAGTAATGTAAAATAAATCAGTCATTACGTTGAATCCGACTTTGACTCATAACCCGTCTAACCACCCGTCTCTGCGGCCAACACATATTTAGCCGTCAGTACGATCGGTCTTGTGAGTCTGCTTGACTGGCAGTGAGAAAACCATTTCCACACAACCAGATCCCCCTCACCTTCCGCCAGTTACCTTAGGTCTCCTGGTAACAGGTTTCCCTGCATTCAAACCACAAGATAGTAGGGACTTAGAGACTATAGGGTACTAGGGACTCGGGGTGTGGTAGTAAGTCAGAAAGGTAGTTAGGTTTAATGCATTTACGGACGTATAATATTAAACGTTGGTCTTCACTCGTACCTTGTGACTTATGCAAGGCCATATTTATACGGGATAAGATAACTTTTTATTTTTAATTCATAAATCGATTGCCCAATCTAGAATATCTTCTGTCTTCGGTCTGTTTGTCTGTATACTGTAGACATAAATATCACATACACAAACACAGATTGATTTCGATAGAACATGTTTGAAATTATAGGACTAAAAAAAGAAACCCTGGTTGACACACCGCTACTGAGTTCCTATTCTCACAATATCACGTACCAATTTAGATTAGCAGGTCAAGATTGTATAACTCGACCCGACAATTGGACCGACCTCAAAAGCAGTGTACGCTAATGAGCCAAACCAACAATAATTATTCGTGTAGCTAGGTCTGTTATAATTATAATTAGAACAGTTGGCAGCTCACACTGATTATTTTGCTCGAGTCGACTCATTTATTACAAGCTAATAAGCGCCGCCCTCTGAGAGAGCGCACAAGATACGCTGTCTAGGGACCTTGGTTACTACATGTTACTGGATATGCCATTCTTATTCGTACAACGGCGTCGTATGGAACTTTCATTTGTTACATCGTTACTGTGGCCATTTATGGGCGGAAACACCTGGATACCAGCTTTGTCCTTTTGAATCGGTACAGAAATGTGCAGTTAGGATTGTCGATGATCCTAAGCTCTAGAACCCCTAAGGGACTTTACCTCCCTGTGTGTATTCGACAGCTTTTACAACGGACAGTGTTCTAAGGAAGGTTCGATATGATGCTAACGACTACTTTCTGCCATCGCAACTCTCGCCATCGGCAGGAAGTTCATCCATACATCCTAAAGCCAAAATGTTCTCATACCAGATGGTTTTAGAGGAACTTCCTCCCGCACACGCTCGCTCTTTTTCCCAAAAGTCTACAGCATGGGGCTCTTCTAATAGGGCTAAACAGATTTGTACAGTGAGGCAACGCATGAATAAGACCTCTGGTTTTGCAAGCATCCATGCCTGATGTCTATCTAGATTTTTATTAAAAAATACACACAATTTGGGTAGGCTAATATGCTTGGGTCAGCAACAGGCTCACAACAACAGTGTAATGGGTTGGGTTGGCAGTTGCCACTTCATTAGCTTCGAGAAGATCATCATTTTATCGTCATATCAGCCAACAGACGTCCACTGCTAAACAAAGGCCTCCCCCATAGACTTCCTCAATTGTGTCGTGATTTTGGGGGAAATCTGCCAATACTATCACTATTGGCGGACGAGTTAGTGAATGGAGTATAGCTACAGTTTCACAGAAGGTATGCTGCTGCCCATCCCTCTGGTTTAGAGTCCCTTAGTCGTCTTTTACGACATTCACGGGAGGAGACGGAGTATCACTATATTTTCAATCTGGACACCACACTCCAGAAGCTCACTTTCTCATAATTCTCAAATATGACCACTGTATATGAAACTATCGGTTTAAAGTTTCTGATCTTTATTTCTCATAAAATTATTTAATCACATCAAATGTGAATAATAAATAAATAAACATAGAAGCTCCATGTGGTTCCTGGCAATGAATATACCATCCCTCTCCAGCCTTTGGTGTCGTTAAAGGCAATTAAGGGTTGACATGAGAGGATGGGCAGCAACATCCTGCGATCACCATCCACCTGCCAAGAGTAGTGACTATAGTAATATCATCCCTCGTTTTATTGAGCATTGGGAGTGCAGTTTAGCAGTGGACCAATTGTTCATATGACTTAGTGACGAGATGAGCAAGTCATTCACCTGGTGGTAGGCGTATATAGCTGGTCTTTTGCAATAAGGGACTACCACAAGTGCATGTGTATTTGTGTGTGCGTGCAAGCTGGTGGTGGTGTCCGGATTAAGTTTCCGTGTGGTGTCCGGATTAAGAATAAAGCACCACTCCATCTCCTCCCGTGGATGTCGTAAAAGGCGACTAAGGGAATCTAAACCAGATGGATGGGCAGCAGCGTCCCTTCTGTGAAACGGTAGCCATACTGCGCTCACCGACCCACCTGCCAAGCGTGGTGAGTATTGGCAAATACCCCCCAAAATGATGATACAGTTGTGAAAATCTATGGGGAAGGCCTTTGTTCAGCAGTGGACGTATAAATGGCCGATATGATGAAGCTGGTGTGCAAGTTTTTGTCTGCGTGTAGTTCGAAAGGACGGCTTATACTCCAAACGATGAATGAAACTGATTCCCATGTTAAAATCATACTATAAATATTTTACTTTTTTTTTTAAACTAACGTTGCCCCACTCTAGGATTTCTCCGGTCGTGGGTGCATTTACAGACATAAATTCCACATACAATACACCCAGACCCGGAACTACCTGCAGACCGAACAAATATTTGTTCCATGCGGCAATCGAACCCACGACCCGGAGCGCAGCAGCCGATTTTATCAGCCACTGCACCAACCGTGCCCTCAAATTAAACCAACTGAAAGATACCAAAGGCTATTCTAGTAAGTATAATCTTCGTCTGGGTTTTAAATTACCCTCGTCGTGATTGTGAGCAGTTTGCATATCGTTGTAATTGGTCGGGACGGATGCCCGCCAAGCCAACGAATTGTCTGGAATGTTAGAGGTACTGCTTTGTTTATTATTATCTTATTCTATTATGTTAACGCTTGTGTTTATAATGTCCTTTAGTTAGGACAAGGTTCACGCATAGAGTTCTATTTTCAGTAACGAAGGTTGGTGCTTAGATTTTATTACAAACAACTGGGAATAAAATGTGGCCCAATGACGCCCAAAACTTTAAATATTTACAGTTAACCTCACTATAACAGTATAACAGTAAATAGTGTGACCGATTATTATCTGAATCATAATTGTACAATGGCTTCTAGTTAATAAACTAAACACGCTACGTTACTGCATCATTGCTGTATGGAATTATCATATGGGGTAATTCTACAGATGGATATAGAGCTTTCCAGGCACAAAAGAAATGCGTACGCGTGATTTGTGGTATTCCTCCATGGGAATCTTGTAAACCTTTGTTCAGAAAGTTGAAACTTCTTACTTTGCCTAGTATGTATATCTTTGAATGTGCAAAATTTGTCCGACAACATTCAAATTTATTTCTTAAAGCGAGTGGTTTTTTTTTGCGCAATACAAGAGATCCAGATAGAATAGACATATCTAGAGTTCCAAGAACCACCTTATTCCAAAAGAATTGTTATTATATGTGTGGACAAATATACAATAAGGTACCAAAGGACATAAAAAAAATATGAAATCGCTTATTTACTGGACATTTAAGGAAGTGGCTACTTGAAAAAACATTTTATTCGGTTAATGAATTTATCAATTAGTGACCAAATGTCCTTTTGGATATGTTCATTTAAATCTCAAAATGTATTAGTAATTATCTTTAATTTTTATTGGACATAATTTATAATTAAATCTTGTTATTTTATTTGACATGTTGACATTAAGCTTGGACATGTGATAAATATAGAATTGTAGGACGTTAACAAAAAATAACAAAAAATTTGCATGTCTGATTTATTGACTAAGTGTATGAAACACTAATAAGGTTTGGACCTTCATTGTATACAACACTTAAAGCAAATAAATTATTATATTATATTATATATTATAACATGCATAAAAATAACCATCAAGAAGCAGCTTTAATAAATTTTATTATTGGCTACTTTTACATAAGATAAAGATGAAAATATTTTTATTCATGTAAAACCATTTGCAGGCACTTATGAATAGTCAAGGCTTTAGTTGCCGCGTTCCAAGATGTAGTTTCTCATAAGATAGAGACATTAGATGACACGGTTGGTGCAGTGGCTGATACAGTCGACTGCTGCGCCCCGGGTCATGGCTTCGATTCCCGCACGGAACAAATATTCGTATGATTGACCCATGACACAGGATATATCCTAGAGTAGTCTTACTCCTTTTCGTTACAATGTCACTTACGCCCGTTATTATTATTTATATCAAGTTTTTCTCATGAAAAGTGAACTCAATAATGGACTCGAACTATCCGATACTAATTACTAACAACCACAAGGCTATTATTGCTGCCATAAATAAAATAATTCAATTCCATTAACGCTTAATTGCATCTCTATAACTCATTAAAAGCATTGGCAAGTTGTCAGGCTAGGTTGAATGAATCAATTAATGTAGAAAGTAGGTCATCTCACTACTTATTAAATATTTGTTGAGGAATATTCGGCGCAATATTTCAAATAATCAATATGTTTTTTAATTTGTCTAAAGCCTAATATATGGGTTTTAGATGGCTCCCATGAAAAAGAGCTGCAAGATTCTGTATTTTTTTGTATTTTGCAGTCGTATAGCGTCGTCTCATTCAATCATGTTGAACATAGCTTTGGATTGCAATTGCAAAATAATTGTCATGTACATAGTTGCGATAGGTTAACTGAGCTTAACCCCTGCCGTTGCTATAAGTTGGGGGACCTCTGGGTTCGCGGGTGCGTAGATTGGGGAATCTGCGTGCCCACACCAAGCGACCCAAGAGAAGACGGTAGCACGCATGTGGTCACGCGCTGCCGTGGGACGCTTTGGGGGATCCTTTACAATCCCCCTGGGGGGGTGACCGCTTTACAGTCACCCTCTCCGAGATGTGCCAATAGGCGTGGCACCAGTGGGTGGCTCTAGTGTGATCATACGAGGACCTGGAGCCTCCCTTAGGTGTCGAAGATGACCGCTCCAGTGGTTTTAGCCGGTAGGAGTCCGGCATACCCCTTCGTCCTTTCCCGGGGCGAAGGAAGTTCATGATGAATTTCCACTGGGCACCAATAAAAAAAAAAAAAGGTCGGACAAGAAGCTCAGCTCAGACCCTGGCACAGAACAAATATTTGTGTTGTTGTTATGCGAGATTAATGTCTATAAACTGATCTCATGATTCAGCAGAATACTAGCGCGGGGATCTTATTTTAAAATGAGATAGAAAAAAGAACGTTGTCATACCTATGAATAAATATTTTCAAACGTAGTGTGGGATCCACCGGCCAGATGGACGGACGTCCTTAAAACGGTTGCTGGTTCCAACCAGATGCGGAATGCTGATGACTGGGTGTTGTGATGCACGCTGGGAGAGGCTTACATTCAGCAGTGGACCGATATAGGTGGATGATAATGATGATTTTCTCAGATCGCATTAATAGTCTCCATATGCCAATGGTTCATTATCATAAGCATATCAGCCAAAGGACGTCCACTGCTGAACAAAGGCCTCCCCCACGGCATAGATGCAAAGACTTTAGTCGCGCCGTTCTTTCACATTTTGTTACTGCATCTACCTTATTGTTTTCTACATTACTCAAAGGTCGTCTTCTAGAAAATGCCTACGGCATTGAGACCGCCTCTGTAAACTTGTACATTAAGCATAATTAAATGAATAAAAGGCCACTACGAGCATCATAGCCATTATATAGCAAGTTATTATGTGTAAACTATTTCTGTTCCACCTTTTCCGATTCTCCGTCTTTTCATAAAAAAAGTACTCGTATAGAATTCAACGCTGTTCGGTTGCGAACCAAACGCGCTGATGGTAAATATATTGAATCGAAGATAGTTGCATTATTTTCGTTGAAATATATCATAGATCTCTATACATCCTTATTATGTCTTTAGATATAACGCAGATAGATTGGGATCTGCTTGCTGATACCGAGTGACCCCCGGGAAAACGGTGGTGCGCACGTGGACAGGTGCCACCGTGTGCGCAGCACAGCGCACAGCTATACTTGGGGGGATCCTTTGTAATCCTCCCCGAGAACTGACCGCCTTACAGTCATCCCCTCCGAGACGCGCCTAAAGGCGTGGCACCAATGGGCGGCTCTAGTGTGATCTTACGGCCTGGGGCCCACCTTCGGTGCCGAAGATGACCGCTCCAGTGGTTTTAGCCGGTAGGAGTCCGGCACACCCCTTCGCCCTTCCCCGGGGTGAAGAAGTTCCATGTAGAATATCCACTGGACATCAATAAAAAAAAATAAAAAAAAGGAGTATACCCCTTCGCCCTTCCCTGAGGCGAAGGAAGTTCCATGTAGAATTTCCACTGGACACCATAAAAAAGTTATAACGCAGACAACACTCAATCGTAGGCCGATTTTTTCAAACCATACAAATACCGTATGAATATAGCTACAGTATACATTAAAAATAACCTGTTGCTGATTTTCGGTTGCTGCCCCTCGCTGAATACCAGCGCTGCAGCGATTTAATTCGCTGCCGAATTGCTGAGCATGAAACTTTATTGGTACAACGGTAACGTATAATACAATCTATTCATAAGTTAGTGCCATTCATAACCAGTTGCACTCACTGATCAGTAAATAAAGAGTGGGGTTAAGCAACGCTTGGTGCGGTCAGTCTGTGGATGGGTAACCGCATAGTGATATTTGTACTGAGCGTCTCCATGCTTCGGAAGTCACGTTAAATCGTCGGTCCTTGTTGTTGTCATTAAAGATGGCAGTAGTTAAACCAAGTAGGAGGCCTTTGGGCGGCTTGAATAACTTTGAGACCAGGTTGGCCACCAACCACACAAAAAGAAAGTTAGTGTATTAAGTCTTACAATTGATTCTCCCTTGTTTCTTTTTTCCGTTTAGCCTCTTGCGTGTCAATTGCCGGCAGCCGTGTTGACACAATAGATTTTTAATTGTGTCTCGTTTTACGACACGCAATGAATTAAACACCTAGCATTTTCATAGTTTTACCTGTGTTTATTGTACGCTGCTGTTAGCCAATAAAATAGCTTTCATTCTTTCTTGCAATTTCTTATCTGGAAACCAGAAATATGTTATCCGTGACCTCCGTAATATGTATAAGATATGCCGGCTCAGAATGCCACCACCCCATCTCCTCCCATGGGTGTCGTAAACGTCGACTAAGGGATTAGCCGGAGGATGGGCAGCAGTGTCCTTCGAGTACATTAACAACTCAACTGCGATCGCCAACCCGCCTGCCAAGCGTGGCGATTATGGCAAAACCCCCCAATGAGCCCACAACACATCCATATCGGTGGTTGTTGTGATCTTTGGGGGAGGCCTGTGTCCAGCAGTGGACTTCATTCGGCCGAAATGAAGCTCACGTGTATTGGGTATCTGTATCTGTATTCTGTGTGGTGTCCGGATTAAGAATATAGCACCACTCCATCTCCTCCCGTGGATGTCGTAAAAGGTGACTAAGGGAATCTAAACCAGAGGGATGGGCAGCAGCGTCCCCTCTGTGAAACGGTAGCCATACTGCGCTCACCAACCCGCCTGCCAAGCGTGGTGAGTATTGGCAAATACCCCCCAAAACGATGACACAGTTGTGAAAATCTATGGGGGAGGCCTTTGTTCAGTAGTGAACGTATTAATATGCCGATATGATATGATGATTGAGTATCTGATCGAAGCTGTCAAGTGGAATAGAAAACTATATAATTGCTCGTAAAAGTTGTAATACTGTATTCTATATATTTTAATGATACTTATGAGGCACCATAATAACGGGTCTCTAATGATTCATGGGTTTCCCCAATATATTTAATATATTACAGACATAAAATTCACATGAAGAAACACCAGATTCGGAACAACTGTCTGTAGGCTAAACAACAATTTTCCCTTACAGGAATTGAACCTGCGACCGCAAAAACCAATGCTTAACCTCAGCGCTGACAGTATCGTCATAATGTGACCTTACCCTTGTAACACTCTCTATTTCTGATTTACACCCACATTAAAACAACAATAATCCATTCCTATTCACATATTCACAAAAGTTATCTCGATATTCTATTACACCTTTCCAGAAGGTTCCATAAATAACGAGATATCAGTAAAATATGTATTATTTTGTTAGTGCTACATACATATCGTTATGGGTCGCGGTAGATCCAATTCTGTTTGATGATATACACGATGTTTGCTATACGTGTATATGTTTATACTTAGACTAAATTTAGGTTCACGGAACGCGTCTTGGAGAAATTTGGTTTGGGATACACGGGTTTGCGGAGTAGAAAACTGCAAAATAAGATGCAGTAGACTATAATGTGGGAATCAATATAATTTTCATGGATAAACTCATTGAAATCATATTGACACGGTCAAGCGAAGGTCTTTACATCATATGCTTTTAGGTTTATGGTTATAGATCAGCTGCTATCATTATCGTGACGATTTGTGACAGTCGATATTCTCTAGTAATTGATTGACTTTGATTTCGTTACAAAATAACCACAGTATTCTGATATAAATGTCCCTTAAAGTCGCGCAAATCTCTATCTGCTTCATTTTTTTGGACAAGCGAATGTACAGTTTTTTCATCAAATATATGGAATTTATAAGTATTAAAAATAAATTCCATATTAGACTATGATTTCGGGACTTTTCGCGCACGGATGCGAGACTTCTCGTGACCACGGTCAATGCAACTTGGCGGAAACGTTGAGGTTAGTCAAAATATTGTTTTGATTTATCTGTGCGCGAAAAGTCCCGACATCATAGTCTAATATGGAATTTATTTTGCTAATATTTCAGTCTTTTACTAGTTTTTGTCCATAGTATGATAATAAATGTAGCTCCTTTAGTTAGAAGTAACTCATATGGTGTCCAGATAAGGAATATAGCATCACTCCATCATCAAATTCCCCCCAAAATGATGACACTATTGTGGAAAGCTATGGGCTTCCGTTCAGAAGTGAACAATCTTTGGCTGATATGATGATGATGATGAACCGATGTAAAGTATGCACAAAAGCATCAACGTTTGAGCACACACTGTAGGCAATATTTTTTTTAAACTTTGCCCCACACTAGGATTTCTCCTGTGTCGTAGGTGCGTTGCGTACAGACACAAATTTCACAAAAATACACCCAGACCCGGAACAACTACCTGCAGATCATACAAATATTTGTCCCGTGCGGGAATCGAACCCACGACCAGGGGCGCAGCAGTCGACTGTATCAGCCACTGCACCAACCGTGTCGTCATGACATGCAATGATCTTATCTATGATACTGAACAGTTACTTAGGCAGTACACCTTATAAGTTTATCCGTTAGTATATACCATGAAGATTTATAAATACTTTTACTCCTGTAAAATTTGGTATTGGTTTACTGTATTGTGTTTTGGGACAACCAATGTGACGTAGACCTGAATACACCTTAAGTCATATTTTCTAGTTGGTCACCTCTCCGAGCCGTGTGTATCTTAGTACAGAATAGTGATAACTTGGAGCATCGTTAGTACGCTTTGAGTTGAGTCATTTATTATGTTAACCACATATAAAGAACATTCATTAGAGAGTACTATGAACCCCTGGGCAGGTAAAATTGCTGTCATCTATGGAATTGATATTATCGAGGGCGTCACAGCATGTGGTAGCTGATGATTATGACAAGAAAATTTCTGCCAGTTATCGAAATGGTAATAACATACTCCTAAATTCTAATCGCTCTTGTGGTAGAGTTGTGACGAAGTCATCTTTCATCTTCATTTCAATCAACCTCTTTCATGACTTCATACCTTTTATTTCCGTCACGATCCACCTCACGATTAATTCTTTATTCAAATCAAAATTTGAATTTATGTGACGTAGAGTCGCTCTTCATATTTTGATCATTATCATTACACAGTGGATTCTGAACGCTAGTGGTCAGTCACACAGCTGTCGCTCTGACGAATAGTTAGTCCAAGTACTTATTTTTATCTAGCTTAAATTGTGATAGTAAGCTATATTTTAAAATGTATGTAATAATCAGCATAAAGTGTTGAAGTTGTGAATAACAATATACCAATTTAACAATACATATGTTACGTTTCATTGATCTCGTTAACTGATCTCCGTTACTTGCTGCCGTGGAGAGAGCCTCCCAGTTGAGCTAACCGGGAAGTAAACACGGAGGAAGGCACTCCGAGACAGAGTAAATGTTCAGGCAGTATTATAAAGGGTCGAAAATAGCGTCAATTTGAGAAAATATGGTAAAAGCAGGTGAAGATAAGACTAAAAAGTTTACCTTAAGACTGCAGGTGAAGCGTTTATAATCTATTGATTGACAGGTAGACGATATGCAAAGGATCTCGGAAAGACCTGAAAGTGAATTGGGCAGATAAGACTGGCTAAAGAAGAAGGAAGGCTCTACTCAGCAGTAAGTAGTAAAAAGCTGTAAATGATGATGAAGATACGGGGATAAAGTACTTTCACAGTTTTGACATTGTCACCAAGTGTGGGATGTCTTCCACTACATTCGTATGAACGTTTATTAACGTGTAAAATTAGGTTGTACAGCTGTATGCATTCCATGTGGTTTCTGGCGAAGAATATACCACACCCCTCTCTATTTATTTGGGTCAAAAAAATTACTAAGGGACGACAGCAGAGGAACGAGTAGAAGCATCCTCCCGTTTGCAAATAACCACATACTACGAGCATTAGTTGGCATGCCAAGCTTACTCATTCTGGCCATATTACCTATGACCGCTCAATGTAGTGATAAGAGGAGCTTGTTCAGCACTAGAACGACGTATGGACTGATATGTGTAAGTACATCTGCGTGTAGAGTTGCATCCAGTGTTTAATGGGCACAAAGTTCATCGTTCAACACGAAAGTTATTTATCTACATATTTATACACTCTTTATTGTACACCATAAAATACTCACAGAAGTTTTTTTAAAGTAGTATTTACCATCGTCGTAACTACTACTGATTTTAATATTTATCTCTCAATTCAAACCACCAAACAACTCAAACATTAAACCACTGAAAGCCCTCCTAAAATTAACCTAAACGACGAGCAGTAAAAATCTAAACCTCCAATGTCTCAACTATTCAGAGTCTGCAAGATGTATAGCGACCTATTCCGTTCCCGCGTCTTTCAACTTGAATCTGTTTTATGGTATGAACGTGAGACCAAGGGGAGTACTTAGCCAGTCGTAAATCTAGCCAGACGATATACCTACTTTATGTACTTAGACTATGTTATTTATATGTGTATGTACGTATTAACAGCGACTTTAGTGGTTTTTATAGTACGATAGCGGGCCGCCATTAAATTGATGGTGTGTATAAAATAATGCTTCGGAATTTTGGTCAAGTTTGTTGAAGTTATAATATGCATTGTATGTGTAAACAATGCAATGTAATGTTAGCCTTAGAAAGTATTCATAGTTCTATTAAATTTTCTCCAATATGTAAACTTTACATTTTTAATTTTTAGTTTACCACCTAATATACACTGTGGAATTGCAAATAAATCAAAAACCTTATGTCAGAGTTGTTTAAGCCTCCCAAAGGCCTCAGACTTGGTTTAACGACTACCGTCTAATGATAACAACCAGGTCCAGCGATTTCACGTTCCCTCCTAAGCACGGAGACGCTTAGTTCAATTACCGCTTTGTGGTGCCGGCTAAGAATACCACCACCCCATCTCATCCCGTGGGTGACGTAAAAGGCGACTATGGGATTAGCCGGAGGATGGGCAGCAGCGTCCTACGAGTTCATAACAACTTAACGATCGCCAACCCATCTGCCAAGCGTGGCGATTATGGCAAACCCCCCCAAAGGGCCCACAGCACAAAACCATACCAGTCGGTGTGGCAATCTTTGAGGGAGGCTTCTGTCCACCAGTGGACGTTTATCGGCTGAAATGATGAATAATATATAAATAGATTATGGATACACCATAGTCAGTAATTATGTTTATAAAATTGATAGTTTCTGAAGTTTACGCGAATAGTATCCATTGAATTGAAAATAGTTTACGTAAAATATATCGCGTTTAATTAATTAATTCTATATACTTACGTACATACGTGTATAGTTTTAAACTAAATGTACCTCTTTAGATAAAGATAAAGATATATTTATTACAAGAATGTTGTACATAGTGGTCTTAGTAATTAATTATTTGATCGTACATTCTACCATAACAATGGTGTGCAATCAGCAGATACGTAATAAAACGAGAGTAGAACCTAGTATTGCATAAATTCATCCAAGATAATAAAACATCTACTCAACTTTCCAATAATATTAACAGAAATAAATTGACCTCCGCGCTCGTGAATCGTTTTTAAAATTGCCAGATTCTGCCTACCCAGCATAGTTTGCGGCGTGAAACGAAAAAATCGCAACTAAAGCCGAAAGCCGACGGCTTCGATTTTATTCATCTTTTTTGGCTGTTCTGAATCGACTGTAGAGCAGTTATTATTGTGTTTTATAGAGGATAATAATGCTGATGCGGTAACTGAGCGAGAATATTTTTCAGGCGTACCTTTATTTTGTTTATTTGTAACAGGTAGTGCCAAAGTTGTGAGTATAAAAAAGATTTATATTGTTCAAATCGAGCTATACTGATTTTTATTGTTACAAAATGGCGCCCCAAACTGGGGTTTCTCTTGTATTGTAGGCACAGGTTACAAACATACCACATACACAAACAGCCAGACCCGCAACAAATATCTGTAGATAATACGGACGTATTGTAGATGGACGGCACGGTTGGTGCAGTGGCTATTACAGTCGGCTGTATATTATATGTGGAATTCAAGTTTGTAAACACACCCACGACACATGAGAAAACCTATTGTGGAACAACGTTTTAAAAAATACTAATATTAGTTCCGTGCGGGGATAAAACCCGTGACACGCAGAAAGCCAATCGCTTAGGTACTGCACCAGCCGTGAAATCAAAAGTAAATGGGGTTCGTCTTATTTATTTTATATGCATGTATGTTCAGCAATAATGTTTGATATATCCATACAATGCCCTTTTATGAACATAGAAAAGATTGCGCCCTAAATATAAAATTATACGCTATTTAGAACAAACAGGATACATCTCTACAAAAAAAACTATTCGCTGTGTGGTGCCGGCTCAGAATACTACCATCCCATCTCCTCCCGTGGGTGTCGTAAGAGTCAACTAAGGGATTAACCGGACGGATGATGGGCAGCAGCGACCTTCGAGTACATTAACAACTCAACTGCGATCGCCAACCCGTCTGCCAATGGTGGCGATTATGGCAAAACCCCCCAATGAGCTCACAACACACCCATATCGATCGTTGTGGTGTTCTATGGGGGAGGCTTGTGTCCAGCAGTGGACTTCATTCGGCCGAAGTGATGATCTCTATAAAATTGTTCGACTCAATGTCTTCAACTCAATAAAAAGAAAAGTAAATTTCAAATAATCAGGCATAATAGGAACCTTCAGGGGTGGGGCACAATGCCAATTATTAAATTAATTATAGTAAAATACAAGTTGAATTTTCGGTACTGTGTACTCATGGTTGAAATTGGACCTCTAGCGAATGTAGGCACCATCATTTTATTACCTACCTCAAAATCCGTCCTACACCGGTGTGTTCGGAAAACCTGTATAAATTTCTGAGACGTGATGAATAGGACGATCCTATAGAGTTTCTCTTTTGTTTCCTCTCCATAGGCTGTTTCGGTCAATCGTTATGTGTATTGTGGGGTACTGTGGGTGACCGGTCGCTTTGATTACCCCGCTGCTTTAAGAGCTTAAGGTTTATTAGGCTTTTGTTGGTAAAGATTTTGTGTTGTACTCTAGTTGTATTTACAGAATAAAGTGTAACAAAAGCGGAACTCTACTACACTAAAGTGATTAAAAGATCAAGTTCTAGAAAAAGGAAAGCCAAATACAAGTAAAAGCTTCAATAGACAAAAATACCTTCATTTCAACTTACCTACATGTGGTTTCCGGGAAAGAATAGACTACAGCTCTCCAATCTTGGGTGCCGTGGGGACTAAGGGTTGATATCAAGAGAATGAGCAGCAATATCCTCCTGTGTTCTTATACGAACGGTTGACGGCACGATTGGTGCAGTGGCTGGCTAATATAGTCGGTTGCTGCACTCCGGGCCGTGGGCTCGATTCCCGCATGGAACAAATATGTATTTGATCTGCAGGTAGTTGTTCCGGGTCTGAGTGTATTGTGTGTGGAATTTGTGTCTGTAAAACGCACCCACGACTCAGGAGAAATCCTAGTGTGGGGCAATGTTTAAAAAATAAAATAACAACATACTGCAATCATCGATACACCTGCCAAGCGTGGCGATTATGGCAATATGGGTATGTAATCACCCCTATCATCGCTCACTATAGCGGTCGCTGGGAGCTCACTGTACGAGCTGATGAGAATGAGAAAGCGAGATTTTTTTAAGTTGTCCCTCAATAGCATGTCGTCTATCTCGTCGATACAGTTTACAGACAAATTTCATATGCACGTTTGTGCATATGCAATTTGTCTCAAAACCCAGATTCAAAATAACTATCTTTGTGCGTCAGCGTTGCGCAGAATGCAGCCTATGCGCCAACCGTATCGTCAATGATGTAAGGTACATCATGCATATTCTTTTAAAATTAAACTGCTATACATTTATAAAATCACATTTTAGCATGGAGTGGTAGGTAGGGAACGCGGTTCACCCACACTTTACGAATGTCGGTATGAAGTCCCATAGAGCTTATTGCCATTTCAAAGCTCCGGGTCTCTACTTTTCCATAAAAGGCAAAAGGTTTACCTGGGAGTTGAACCCTCCCACTTAATGGTGGCACTTACACTTACCTTCACAAAGTGGTAAAGTTAAAGACCGTATATGGGGGAAATATTCAAAAAAGTTGTATACTCTTTTCGCGTGCATCTTTCATAAAATTACTTTAATTGCCGGAATGGTGGGTGCAGTAGTTACGCAATTGGCTTTGTTCGCTACGTGTCGCGGGTTCGACCCCCGCATAGAAAAATATTTGTATGATGTACAGCTAATTGCTTCGGGTCTGGGTGTTTGTGCAAACTGTACCCACGTTATTGGAGAAAACAGTAAAAAAATAAGCCTATTGGTTAAAATAAGATTGCCGTGACCACTAATATACCTAAAAAGGAGATCAAAAACTAAATAGTTCCTATAAAAGCACTTACTTAATCCACAAATTAAGAAAATGGACTGGACAGCGTCTGGCTTTCAGCTAATTTAATTCTAATCGTTGACTCCCACGAGGGCTGGATAGTGATTTTATGGTTGAAGACTAAAGTACTTACTGTAGACATTGATATACTTAACTACCTTTTAAAACCTTTTATGCATATAATCTAATCAAGAAGTATTTTTTTACCTATCAGAATATGTTGGTATACCACAAATACGCGTAGCATTTTCAAATTAGTTTATAATAAATATGACCAAAAAATCGATATGTTTTATTTTTCAATTTGAAACGATTACATCATTATCGTCATAATTTCAGCCAAATCAAGTCTATTGCTGGACACAAGTCTACCCCAAAGATCACCACAACGACTGGTCTGGGTGTATTGTGGGCTCATTGGGGAGTTTTGCCACCATCACCACGCTTGGCAGGTGTGTCAGCAATCGCAGTTGAGTTGTCAATATGCTCGACGGACGCTGCTGCCCATCCTCTAGCTAATCACCTTTTATGACACCCATTGATGAAGGGAGTTTGTGCTATTCATAGCCGGCAAACTATTACAGGATCATAATGTTTAAAAAGCTTGTAAGCCTTCACGGTCAGGTATATCTGATCGGTAGGTTCATCTGTAAGCACGCACGGGTTCTTTTAAGTGGGGGGCCTTGGGGGTCGCGAGCGCGCTTATTGGGAAATATGCGTGCTCATATCGAGCGACCCCCGGGAAGACAGCGGTGCGCATGTGGGCACGTACCGCTGTGTGCGCAGCACAGCGCATAGTGAGGCCTCGGGGGAATCTTTTACAATCCCCTCGAGAGATGCCTGGGGGGGTGGCCTCTTTACAGTCGCCTTCCCTCTACTAGAGGGGATGACCACTTTACAGTCATCCCCTCCGAGATGTGCCGAAAGGCGTGGCACCAACGGGTGGCTCTAGGTGGAGATTATTCGAGTTCCTGGAGCCTCCCTTCGGTGCCGACGATGATCACTCCGGTGGTTTTAGCCGGTAGGAGCCCGGCATGCCCCTTCGCCCTTTCCCGGGGCGAAGGAAGTGCATGAGGTATTTCCACCGGTTCAATAAAAAAATAAAAAAAAGTTTCTTTTAAGTAAGCACGCAATAAGAGACTAAGTAACTGACGTCTTGAGCTAAAGAGCATAGTGTGGTACCACCAGGACTTGGGCGGCTCTAGTGTGATCTTACGAGGACCTGGAGCCCCCTTCGGTGCCGAAGATGACCGCTCCAGTGGTTTTAGCCGGTAGGAGTCCAGCATACCCCTTCGCCCTTCCCCAGGGTGAAGGAAGTTCCATGTAGAATTTCCACTGGACTTCAATAAAAAAAATAAAAAAGTACTAGTCCTGGGTTATGAGCAGGCGTAATGTCTATCACCAGGCGAATGACTAGACAATCTCGTCACCAAGTGGTACCAACAAAAATATTTGTACATAACTCTAAATAAGATTACGGATTTTGTCGCGTTTCTATACCTTAATCAATCATACATTCAGTAAATGCACCATGTGCACATGCATTTAAGCCATACCTATGGCTATTTCTTATTTTCACGTTTTTTTCTTTGTTATCCAGCTGCGGACCTTGTTTTTGATCCCGATTTCTCCTGACGGAAAGGAATGGACGAGATCTACGATGGAACGAGCGCATTCAGTAGACATTTGGTTATAGGAAGTAGTGAAAAGCAAGCGGGTATGGAGTTTGACATTTTCGCTGTGCTAATGCGCACAGCGAAAATGTCAAACTCGAAGGTTCAAGAATAACACTCAGTACAACATATGGGCATATAATCCAAGTGCAGAAACAGATTGATTTCTAAAATATACAAGCATTTTACTTATAGGTCGACTACCTATAGGTATTCGATATAGGTGTTTATGGAATAAATAATGTATAGTTTAAGATGTAAATATAGACATAAGGTTTACCACATAAGTAGTACGGAGATAACTCCGCAATATAGATATTCATAATTTATCTTTTTTTGTGAATATATAGATCTTTATTACATTATACCGTTTTACCACAAGTTTACATAATACCTCGTAGAATCTAAATATATGCAGATGCAAAGTCAAAGTCAAGTGGTTCAAGAAAAGCGCGCGCGTCACCTGGCGCCTTATGCAGGAATTCACTGGATGCAGTTGTCACTGCATATCTACACAGAATTAAAAAAAGAGAGAAATAAATGATCACGTAAGGTCACGGCGCAGTGTCACCGGCCAGCTGAGTATCGGTTAAGCGTGCAGAGCATGAAAATTTGAGTGCAGTGGTCTCCTTCTGAGAGAGAATCATACTCTAGAACTAGATCACAGAGTGAGATCGGTAGAGGGTCGATCTCACTTAAGAGGCAAGGGTACCTACCCTCCAGGTGCCTATTTCCAACACGCTTGACCCACCTGCAGCCACTTTACGGCCGCACAGAGTGGGCACACTGTGCGCCCTATCCGTCCGACCTACCGGAAGACAACAGCTGCACTCGTGTTGTCACGTGCCACCGTGCACAGTGCGCAGCGAGACTTTGGTGGGATCCAATACAATTCCCCCCGAGATGCACTTGCGGAGGAGACACTGCTTTTTTACAGTCTCCACCAGACAAGGACTTCTCTTTACAGTGACCCCCTCCGATACATGCTTATAGAGGGCAAAGGTAGTTGTAGCTGGTAAGATTTCAAAGTACCCTTCGGCCTTCTTCCCCGGGGAGCATGACAGATTTAAGATTACACAAAGGTGAAAAAAAAAATTGTTGCAAGCTACCAAATTATTATGAATATAGCGCTTAGATTTTCTTGGAAATATTTCCAAATCCCAGCTGTTTTCCTTTCTGATAATCCTGTCTGGTATGAACTATAGTTCTTTCCAGACGCAGATCAACTGGGCTTTGTCTGGGCTTTACTTAGCGTTCAATTAATTACGCTAATAAACCGTTTGTGTTTAGTTGTTGTAAAAAATCTTATCTTATTTATCGTGTTGGTACAGGATTCCTTCTAGACTTCTACGACACGAAGACCGCCCATTGTACAATTACTGTTCATGGAATGATTCTTAGTAGGTAATTGATTTTAAAAGAGTGTACAATAAAGAATATTATATTCTATTCTGTTCTAGTATTGTCATTATCATTACACTGACATACCGAGTTGGTCGCAGTTTGTTCTTATGAGAGCGTAGAAGAATGCTCATAATTTTCGCATAATTCTATTATCATCATTATATCAGGTGAAAGAGGTTCACTGCTTAGCTTGAAATAGGCCTCCCCCAAAGAACGTCTCAACAACTGGATTTTTTCGTAGGATACTGCTGGACTGATAATATATAGGATTAGCAGATGGGGAAGTCTTTAATTATACCAGCTTGATATTATTTTATTAATATATATTAGGACCACATGACACATTACATTTTCACATAGCACACAGAGAGAGAGAGCTTGTTCCGGAAGGACAAAACTACAGATTATACACTTCCTTTAATTCAATCGCTCGGATACATTCCTAACACTCCCCCTCGATTGAAACCATTTTATTTCTAAATATTATATAAACCAATAGTTGTATGAACCAAATTACTTTTTCTAGCTTTAAATCTTAACATATAACTGTCTCTCTATCTTAAAATAAATGTGTATATATATATATATACTAACAAACTTTTAACTATAGTGTATGGGTATAATCACCTCAACTCATTAAACTTTATCATTAATCACATTTTGATAAAACAAAATAAACTTTCTACTAAAATAGTTTTGCAACTCTAAATTTACCCTTCATTGACTTTTATTATTAGCATGACAAGTTACTCTATATTTAAACAATTTCTTAAATGACATAGTTTTTCATTAGACAATGCTTTTGTAAATAAGTCTGATAAGTTGTCATCAGTTTTAATATATAATACGTCTAAAACTTTCTTGTGAATTAAATCTTTAATAAAATAAGCTTTAATATCAATATGTTTAGCTCTTTTATTATTACTCATATGACTTAGTTAACTCTATTGCTCCTTTATTGTCCATATACAAAATACACTTCACACTGTATTCACTATTAATACAATTAAACTGTTTGAAATCACTATATAATCCCTTTATGTATAGCAAATCACAAGCACTTGTTGCTGCAGCCACATACTCTGCCTCTGCTGTTGACAATGCTACACATTGTTGTTTTCTTGACAACCAGGAAACAACATTTCCATTGCATAGTGTCACTGAACCTGTAACACTTTTCCTATCAATATGACATCCTGCCCAATCTGCATCTGAGTATGTTTCAATTATATCTTTATTACTCTTCTTGTATAATAACCCCATATCTTTAGTTTGTTTTAAATAGCGTAGAATCCTTTTAGCTTGTGTCCATAAACATTTTGTAGGTTTATCTAGGTACTGACTAAGGTAAGAAGTAGCATAAGTTATGTCTGGTCTAGATACAGTTGACACAAACATCAATGACCCAATCAGCTGTCTATATGGTACATCTATTAGCTCTGCATTACTATCCATTTGAAAACCTTTTACCATTGGTGTGGGTGCTCCATTGCAGTCATTCAAACCAAAATTCTCCAACATTTTATTTATTTGTTTTTTCTGTGTAATCTTTAAAGTTCCATTTTTCCGTTCTATTTCCATCCCTAAAAATGAACTTGGCTCACCAAAGTCTTTTACACCAAATTCTCTTTTTAATTCATTTACAATATCTTCAACTTCCTTTTGAAAACCAGTTAATATGATATCGTCTACATAAATAACGAGCCATACATTTACATTCTTTCCTTTGTAAAGACAAAAATCATTCTGTGATCTCTCAAATCCTTTAGTTTTTATGTAACCATCAAATCTTTTGTTCCAACACTTTGGGCTTTCTCTCAGTCCATATAATCCTTTATTTAATTTAAGTACTTTATTCTTCTCAACAATTATGCCTTCAGGTGGCTTTATATAAACATCATTTTCAATTTTTCCATTTAAAAATGCTGTAGGCACATCCAACTACTACTACTTGTTACTTATAACTTTGGGCAGGACACCACACTTATAGTTTTTATAGGAAATAGGGGCAATGTGAACAAAAAGGACCTACAAAATTACCACAGCACTTTGTGCAACCTTAGTTTAAAACAAATTGTAATGTTCACATTCCCTTATAGTAAAAGCTTGCCACAGGAAGAAAACGACATTAGATATAGCTTGAATATGACATTGCATACATTGACATATAATAATAATATATTTAATTTAATTGATATTAACAATTATGTCAATAATAGTTTTTATTTGACAAAAGATAGGTACTATCTTTCCAATTATTATAAAAGACAGATAGCTGTGTCGCTATCATATTTTTTACATATATCAGCCAAAAATTTGGCTAAACAAGTTGCTTCTTTTGAGCAATGTTCTAGTTGTGACATTAGTAATAATTTAGCCAGGAATTTGGCTATACATCATGACATTGATATTAATTTAAATTAGAAATTAAGACAATGGAGGGAACCTCTTGCAAAAATAAATATAAATTAGAAAGCCCACACTTTTATAACATATGTAAGAATTTAGACACCATCAACCTGGTGCATCAAAATATTCAAGGTATTATGGGCAAAGATTTAGAAATTGAACTATTCATGAACTGCAATGACATTGACATTCTATGTATTACAGAGCATTGGCTAAAAAGTCACCAGTTTATGTTCAATTTCAGTAATCACCAGGTTGGCAGTTCGTTCAGCAGGGAAAAAGCAATACATGGCGGCTCATTAATTATAATGAATAATCAGCTAAAATTCAAAGAACGTAAAGATATTGTGGGCCTCTCTGTTGAACGAACAATAGAAATAGCCTGTGTAGAATTGGAGCGGTTTATTGTGTTAAGTGTATACAGACCTCCTTCAGCATTGTATGATTCTTTTGAAACAGTTATGGATGAAGTATTATATAAAATGTCTAATTTGAATAAAACCATCATCACATGTGGTGATTTTAATGTTAATTTACTAGAAGATTCAAATTCAAGTGCAAACATCAAAAGCCTTTTTCAGTCATACAATCTTGTTAACTTATTTCTGGAGCCTACCAGAATTACTTCAACTACAGCCACATGCTTAGATAACATTTATACAAATGTTATACCACACTACAAAAAAGTTATTAACCTATTGGACTCTGACCACTGTGGACAGCAGATTACCATAATGAACAAAAGGAATAACGTGGCTAAGAAGCATATTACTGTTAATCCAAAAACCGTGAGTCGCTTGGAAAGATTTAGAAATAGACTCAGTAGTAAAATACCTATTTTATCATACAGCAATAATCCAAATAAACTATATAATGACTTTTTTAATATATACTGTAAAGAATTCAATGCAACTTTTATCCCCAAGACGATCACGGTTAATGGCAATGCAACCTTTAGTGAATGGGCTACTGTTGGAATTCATATAAGTAGAAAGAGACTTTATGAGCTATATGATGAACGAAAATATATTAATACTGATAAATTTAATCTTTACGTTAGAAATTACTCTAAATTATTTAAACGAATTTGTCATATAGCAAAATCTCGTTATTTGAGTTCAAAAATTAAAAATAGTAATGACATAATTAAAATGACTTGGAATGTTATTGGTAGTGAAACTGGAAAAGTTAGTAGCCGGAACGGTGACTATAGCTTATTTATTGACGATAAAATAATTAAGTCAGATATACAAGTAGCTATGGCTTTCGAACATTTTTTTACTGACATTCCCATTTCAACTACTAAATCATTAAACTCTTCCCCTACTGTAGCAGAAACTTTACTTAAACAAAATGTAAATTTTTGCAGTAACGAATTTCAATTCGTTCATGTTAATTCTAGAGATATAATAAGAACCTTTAACACTCTAAATGTTAAAAAAACTGCAGACTTGTGGGGAAATTCTGTTAACGTAGCCAAATCAATTATTGACATTGTTGCACCTGGATTGGCTCTAATTTTTAATAAATGTATTGACTGTGGAAAATTTCCTGATCTTATGAAAAATAGTAAAATAATTCCTTTGTTTAAATCAGGTAGTACATCTGACCCTAGTAATTTTAGACCTATTTCAGTGCTACCTACATTTAGTAAAATTTTTGAAAAATTGATGTTGAATCAATTACAAGCCTTTTTTAATAAGTATCAATTATTACATTGCAAACAATTTGGATTTACAAAGGGTCGTTCAACAACTGATGCTGGTGTTGAACTCTTAGGACATGTTTTCGGCGCTTGGGAGGATTCACATGATGCCTTGGGCATCTTCTGTGACTTGTCTAAGGCATTTGATTGTGTTCTCCACGAAATATTGATCAGGAAATTGCTTCACTATGGTATTACGGATTTTGCACTGGAACTTCTGGTCTCATATTTGAATAATAGGATTCAGACAGTTGATGTTAATGGAAAGCGATCTCCTGGGTCTGTGGTCAAAATGGGAGTACCACAGGGCTCAATTCTTGGCCCATTTTTGTTTCTTATATACATAAATGACCTACCTTACATCATGAAGGATAATCATGAGATAGTGTTGTTTGCAGATGACACATCACTTTTATTTAAACTTAAACGCCAACATCTGGCATCTGACGATGTAAATAACGCTATTTCTAGAGTGGTCCACTGGTTTAATGTTAATAATTTAGTCTTGAATGAGACAAAAACTAAATGTATGAAATTCACAACACCTAATGTTAAAACGGTGAACACCAGTGTATTAATGAATGGCGCGGAGTTGGATCTTGTGGACACCGCAGTGTTTTTAGGTATTACTTTAGATTCTAAGCTGCAGTGGGGCCCACACATTCTTAAATTGTCGAAAAAGCTTAGCTCTGCAGCATACGCGGTAATGAAAATTCGTTATTTAACAGACATAGAAACAGCCCGATTAGTATATTTTGGTTACTTTCATAGTGTAATGTCGTACGGTATTCTGTTGTGGGGGAATGCTGCCGATATTCAAACTATTTTTGTGCTGCAAAAACGAGCTATTCGGTCAATTTATAAGTTAAGCTCTAAATATTCACTTAGGGAGCAATTTAAAAAGATTAATATAATGACCGTTCCATCTCAATACATTTACGAAAATGTTTTGTATGTTCATAAAAATATCTCTCTCTTTGCAAAGAATAGTGATACTCATAGTATTAATACTAGGAACAAACACAAACTCGTTGTTCCTGCCACTAGGCTCCAGAAAATAAGCAAATCATTTAAATGTCAATGTGTACGTTTTTACAATAAAATCCCAAGCCATATTCAAAAACTAAGCGTTAATAAATTCAAGTCCACTATAAAACAGAAGCTGTGTAGAAAAGCTTTCTATAATGTAACAGACTATATGGACGACAAAAATGCTTGGGATTGAGCTGCTCTGATATGCATAGGCTTATATTGACATTCCATGTACATGTATCTAAAACCAGTACTTTTTAATTAATTTGACATTTAAATTGCATCATTTCTTAAAATGGATTATATTAATTCATATAATGACATTTCATTATTCTACATGACATTATGTTATTTATTTTTAATGTTATTTTTATGTTCATGTGTCATTTAGATTTGATACTGTAATAGTGCGAGTACCATGTGGGCTTTTCAATTATTTTGTTTTATTGACGTGATATTTGTCTGGCAGTTTAGGTATGTCATGCTCACTCAAGTGTCCTGCTTATGGTGGCGTTGTGTGTCGGGTCGCTAAGTTTCCCTACAATATGGTTGAGCTGAGCGACGCTGATGCATGCGTCATGCTCGTGAACGAGTGCCGTCTGTTGGGATTGGTCATCTTAATGCTGTCATGACAATTGAATCAAAAATTCTGGTGAATATTAAAATCAAGCTTGTTTAGTGTAGACTTTTTAAGATAGACTCTTTCTTCCTGCATTGTCCTCACATTACCATCATTTCGAGAACATTGTACCAATATGATTTAAAAAGAGTAATCATGGAGTTTCTTGCCCGTTCTTCTCCATAGGAAATCTACACCTTGGAACGAGGCAACTAAAGTCTTGACTATTCATAAGTGCCTATAAATGGTTTTACATGAATAAAAATATTTTTATCTTTATCTTTATCTTTAACTGTTTAATTATCCAGTCATTCTGTACAGCTTGTGCTAATGTCATTCTTATAGTAGATATTCTCGCTACTGGTGCATAGTTATTCCCTAATGTTTTATCATCATTTAACTGATAGCCTCGAGCGACTAATCTTGCTTTTTTCAAACCATTTTCTTTTATTTTAAATATCCACCTTGTATCTATTAATTGATTCCCTTGAGGTAATTCCTTTTCAGTCCATGTTTTCATAGTTTCATGAGATTTTAATTCATTTTGTATTGCTTCATTCCATCCCTGTTCCATAGCTTCCTTATAGGTTTGTGGTTCATCTTCTATGCCTAATAAACAATATGCTTCATATAACTCATGATCATCAAATCTCTGAGGTTTCTTAACAATACGTCCACTCCTTGTAGTTATTATAGTCTCTTGTTCTTCTCTTTCTTGTGATCTTTCCTTTTCTTGTCCCTGAGTGTCACTAGTCTCTTCCCAGTACTGATATGTATTTATACACTTATTTTCACATTTCTTATCTTCCTTTATTTCTTTTCCTTTGTATATATAGTCACTTTCATCAAATCTAACATCCCTTGATTCTATTATCTTGTCCATATCTGGATCCCATAGTCTATATCCAGTCCTTGCATATCCTACCATTCTTACTTCCTTTGCTCTATCATGTAGTTTATTTCCTTTTGGTATGTTTATCATCCATCCTTTTGATCCAAATATTCTTAACTTTTCTAAATTCATAGATCTATTAAAGCGTTTTGCTGGTATATCAAAATTTATAGAACTGCTTGGGGATCTATTAATCAGGTAAGTTGAACACATTACTGCTTCTGTCCATAAATGCTCAGGTAAATTTGCATCATTTCTTAATGTGCGAGCTTTGTCAAAAATTGTGCGGTTCATCCTCTCTGCTGTTCCGTTTTGCTGAGGACTATAGGGGTATGTATATTCAATTATTATGCCTTTATTCAAACAATAACTTTTAAATGTCTTCGATGAGAACTCTCCTCCATTGTCACATCTAATCCTTTTAATTTTCAAGTCTTTTTCTGTTTCAAATTTAGATATGTAATCTTTTAGATTATTTTCTGCTTCATTCTTATTCTTCAATAAATATACCGCTAAATAGTGTGAATAGTCATCTATTACTGTTTGTATGTATTTAAAACCTTCTTTAGACTCATTTTGGATAGGTCCTGCTATATCAGTATGTAACAAATCTCCTATTTGCCTTGACTTTACTTTTGTTAATCTTTTAAATGGCATTCTTGTTGATTTTCCTTTTAAACATGCACCACACATATTTTTGCTTATTGGTAATTTCATAATACTTAGACATTTTCTATTAAGGTGTCCCATTCTTTTATGCCAAATATCAGGGTCATTATTATTACTAATATGGCAGCTTGTATTTTGCAGAATTAATGTTAGTACATATAGTTTACCAATTTGCTCGCCTCTTAATGTTTTTCCAGATCCATAAATATTTAAGTTGCCATTTTTAAATACAACTGTATAACCTCTATTCATTAATTGTTTAACTGATAGTAAATTATTACATAATCCGGGCACTATCAAGCAGCATATACTTATTTTTATTCCATTATAATAGGTTGGTAATATTCCTTTCTTTTGAGCTATCAAGTATTCACCATTTGCAATTTTTATTTTAACCTCTTCTTGTAAGTCTTCTATATCTGTCATATATTTCTCATATTGAGCTTGAATTAAATTTTCCGTTGCTCCCGAGTCAATAATTAGCTTAATCATGTTCTCATCTGATATTAAGTTAGAACTTTCATATGTGAATGCATTTAATATTATATCATTTACTTCAGCTGTGTGTGCTCTCTGTGTCTGTCCTCTTCCTCTTCTGGCGATATATCTTGACCTACATTGATATTTTTTGTGTCCATTTTTACCACAATTATAGCATTTTATTATTTTCTTGTGTATCTGAGCAGCTGTAAAATCTGTATTTCTTTCAATATGTGTATTCTCCTTATCTTTACCTTTTATTTTTATTTCGGCATCTAATAATCTCGACTTCACGAACTCAATATCTAATTCTTTTTCACTACTCATGGTTTCTAACGATGTTATCACGTTTTCATACTCGTCTGGCATTGTTAACAATAAATGGCATATTTTGTCACTATCATCCATTTTGCAACCTGATATTTCCAGTTCCGTTATTAGTTTATCAAAGTTCATCAAGTGGTCTTCAATACTTATATTATTTTCGCATTTTAGCGCCAATAACTTTTTCTTCAAATGTAGTCTATTGAATACACTTTTTCTTTCGAATATTCCTTCTAACAAAGCCAGCATGGCGGCGGTTGTGGCAGCCTTTTTTATGACATCGATATAACGATCTGAGATGCATTGAATTAGTATACTTCGGGCTTTTGCGTCATTTATCTTAAATTTTTCATCTTTTGTAGCATCTTTCTTTAAGACATCAAGTACTCCGCGTTCTTCCAATATTGTTTTAACTCTGAACTTCCATGTTGAAAAATTCGTTGCAGTCGTGAGCTGCGGTAGCGGCATCGCGTATGTTGTATTTTGCATCTTGCTAAATCCCATAAATCTTGCACACCCATAACCTGATAATATATAGGATTAGCAGATGGGGAAGTCTTTAATTATACCAGCTTGATATTATTTTATTAATATATATTAGGACCACATGACACATTACATTTTCACATAGCACACAGAGAGAGAGAGCTTGTTCCGGAAGGACAAAACTACAGATTATACACTTCCTTTAATTCAATCGCTCGGATACATTCCTAACATTCGTCCGGCTAATCCCATAGTCGCATTTTACTATACCCACGTGATTACAAGGGCTGGTGCTATTCTTAGGCGGTAACACGGTATGTCATTATCATTTAATATCTTGGACACCATAAATATGTTATGCCTGAAAGTAACAAGTTTATTTTGTTTGAATACGACTAGCCTGAGTACCAAGAAGGCTCTTTGTAGATATCATGAAATGAAAGTACAAATTTTCGTCTTCGAGCGAGCGCCTTTATATTTTAATGGGTTAAGCGGATATATACGTTATCAAAATTTCTCATATGATATATAGTGAGTGTAACTTCATGCAGTACAATGGAAGTCGAAAATAAGAACTCAAATATTAGTTTTCCCAAGAAGATTACCAGCCAGCCACATTATGATTATTATGTTAAAAACAGAATTTCGGTGCCAATATTAAGGAAAATATTAATATAATATAGGTGAGTGAATAATCATTAAAGTGCTTTAGAGTTAGTTTTATTGTTTTATATTTGGCGAAGTGTTAAAAAGATTGGTACAGGTATTTATCATCGAAAATCAACCTATTCCGTACTACACCAAACTCCCACGAAGGAGGTTCATTGTAAACTCAACGGCATAAAAAATTTCATAATGCTCTCGGCAGCTGATGCAATATTAAATTTTAAATATCGAACGCCTGTGTCGCCCGACATTCAATTTGCCGCGAAATCTCTATTCGAAGCCGCTGAACACACGACACTAAAATAACCGTTTTGATGGCGGTAGCAGGCGGGTGATTTAAAAGATCATAATGTACTTAATGGCGTTATACGGTTTTACTATTGTCTTGCGTGTTGGTTAGGTATTTGATTTATAGAAATTTAATCGGCCTTTTGTTAATATTTTGGGTGGATGTTTAGTTGTGGCGTTACTTGGATAATTGGACCTTGATCCATTATAACATCAGTTCATATCAGCCAAACGAAGCTGAACAAAAACCTTCCCCATAGATTTTCAAATTTTTTATAGTTAGACTCGTCATCATCATCATCATATCATCCACAGGTCCACTGCTGAACAAAGGCCTCCCCCTTAGATTTCCACAACGAGCGGTCACATGCCGCTCTCATCCAGCGACTCCTTCGAACTTTACCAGGTCGTCTGTCCACCTTGTTGGAGGTCGTTCCAAGCTACGTTTTCCGGTGCGTGGTCTCTAGTACTATTTCTTACATAGAATAACAGAAGACTTGCACAATGTTGACACAAAATCTGACCAACAACTTAGTTCCTGAAAATGGTGAATTGGACTTCTTTATACCACTATGGTGGCAAAGAAGCATACGGCCCGTCTGATGGTAAGCGTTTACCATAACTTATGTACGCTTGCTTAATAATGCCAGAGGCCTCACTTGCGCGTTGTCAATCCTGATCTTTTAAATGTATTCTTTCTTCTTCTTCTTCTTTGAGATTTTGAAAATATATTATTGTGAGAGAAAAAATTACCTATCAGATAATGCTATATCTTTTACTTAGTACCTGGAAATTGAATCTGATTCCTTCTTTTTCAAACGTGGGGATTATACTCCTGAAATTCCTCCACCTCGAGGAAGGTGGAGAAGTGGTAGTGTGACGTGCCAATGTAATTAATTCAGTACCTGGGAATTTAATCTGAAACGTTATTCGAACATAAGTTCTCATGGACTTCTTCTATCTCTGGGAAGACGACGGTGCATGCCAGACAAGTAAAACTCCACGATGGCCATGTTTAATATAAACGGAGTAGCAATGGGAACTCCGCGGGTAATCACCGGTGTACCCTTACTTTACGTCTTCATCATTTCGGCCGAATTAAGTCCACTGCTGGACACAGGCCTCCCCCAAAGATCACCACAATGACCGATTTGGGTGTGTTGTGTGCTCATTGGGGGGTCTTGCCATAATCGCCACGCTTGGCAGACGGGTTGGCGATCGCAGTTGAGTTGTTAATGTACACGAAGGACGCTGCGGCCCATCCTACGGTTAATCCCTTAGTCGACTTTTACGACACCCACGGGATGAAATGGGATGGTGGCATTCTGAGCCGGCACCACACGGCTTTACGTCTTAGGAGGAGATATTTTGTTCCGATACCGAACCTGAACACCTAGTGGCGTTCACAGCAGCACGCAACCGCCACGTGCTCCTCGTCTCTTCTTAGGTTCGTCATCATCATCATCGTATCAGCCAAAGAACATCCATTGCTGAACAAAGGCCTCCCCTGTGACTGCCACAGCTGTGACGTCATTTTGGGGGAAACCTCCCACCACGTATGGCAGGCGTGTTGGTGAGCGCAAAATGGCTGCTTTTGCACAAAAGGGACGCTGCTGCCCATCCTTCCGGCTAAGAGTTCCTTAGTCACCTCAGACGACTTGGACACAGAGTGGTGCTAGTTTCTTAATCCGGACCCTACTCAGGTCGAACCTACTCTCCATTTGCATTAACCTACCGCCATTTGGCCTATAAAGCGATTACATGCCTCATTAAAGACAACCTCGCTTTACAACCAAGTTTGCTACCATACAAAATATTATTTTTGGTAACAACTTATTAGATCAATCGGCCGATTTGTCGAGAATCCCCAAAATTTCCCAATACGAAAAATCAAAGAGAATTTTTCTCGTGGCCCACATAAAGGAGAGCACTGATCAAAATTCTAAAGAATTTTCCCCGAATAGAGATATTGTGGAAATGCCTCATATTAAAATGTAATAAAATTCTCCATCGCTAATATAATTCTGTGGCGTGGACTGGGACAACCGCTGGCAACACATACGCTTGTGAATTCGCATCGAATTGGAATATTAAAAATAATCTTAATTACAATTTTATCGGTACGATCGTCGTATATGACTTGTAATTAAATCTAAGAGAGCATTGAGTACTATTTACTCTTCTATAAAAAAATAGGCCGTGTGGTGCCGGCTCAGAATGCTACCACCCCATTTCATCCCGTGGGTGTCGTAAAAGTCGACTAAGGGATTAACCGGAGGATGGGCAGCAGGATCCTTCAAGTACATTAATAACTCAACTGCGATCACCAACCCGTCTGCCAAGCGTTGCGATTATGTCAGAACCCCCCAATGAACCCACAACACACCCATATCGGTCATTGTGGTGATCTTTGCGGGAGGCCTGTGTCCAGCAGTGGACTTCATTCGGCCGAAAATGATGATGATAAAAAAATAGGCTATAAATAATAAAAGTAGTTCTCATAAAATCATATGATTTAATCGATAAAGTCATTAAATGTGATGGTCTTATCAACAAAATGAACCCAATATTTACCGAACAATCAACAACCTCGATTAATATCTCCACGTTGTTTTTAAAACACCATCATATTGCTTGAGTGCCCTCGCTATTTATGTCAACAAATTAAACAGAGTCGACGGGCACGTACGCAATAAACCTTCCTGTATATACACACAACTCTCGCCATGCCCGCCAGCGGCGCTACCGTCGAACAATCGATAGACGACTGGTTGCCTAGCAACGATCATGTTGCAAAATAAACAATCAGATCGGGCCCCTGTCTAGAACAAATTTACTTAGTTATTTTATTACTTGTGTCAACATTTTAGATCGATATTATAAGATTATTTACTTTGCGCTGGCGTAGCATGTTTTTTTCCTATATTGTTTGTGGAGTTTGAATGAATATGGTGCTATTACCACCGTGCGGTACCGAACTTTGCGGGAAAGATTTCCGGAATTCATTGAAGAAGCCAAGCCCCAACTATCCATATGGATACAAGACTAAAAAGCCGAGGGTTGTCCCAGCTTTTACAATACAAGGTAAAGAATATTCCTATGAAATTCGTTCCGCATCATCGTATCAGCCAAAAGAGATCTACTGCAAGCCACTTAAACGACTGGTTACAAACGGTGTGTCGTTATTTTGGGGGGGAAATTGCTATGAATTGGTGAGTGCAGAATTGCTGCTGTTCCACAGAACCCCGCTGCTGCCCATCCTTCTGGTATAGAGCCCATTGTTCGCCTTTTACAACACCCAAAGCAGGAGATGGATTGGTGCTAGATTCCTAATCCGGAGACCACATGGACAAATGCATTGACGGCACAGTTGGTGCAGTGGTTGATACAGTTGGCTGCTGTGCCTCGGGTCGTGGGTTCGATTCCCGCACGGAACAAATATTTGTACGATCTGCAGGTTGTTGTTTCGGGCTGGGTGTATTGTGTGTAGAATTTGTGTCTGTAAACGCACCCACGACACAGAAGAAATCCTTGTGCGGGGACACGTTTTAAAAGTAAATAAAAAAGAATAAAGTAATATTTGCTGATCATTTCGAAATATAGATTCATATAAAAGGCTGATGTCATTTCAGCCGAATAAAGTCCACTGCTGGACACAGGGCTCCCCTAAAGATCACTACAGTGACCAATATGGGTGTGTTGTGTGCTCATTGGGGGGTTTTGCCATAATCGCCACGCTTGGCAGGCGGGTTGGCGATTGCAGTTCAGCTGTTAATTTACTCGAATGACGCTGCCGCCTATCCTCCGGCTAATCCCATAGTGGATTAGTGGGATGAGATGGGTTGGTGCTTTTTGTAGCCAGCACCACACAGCTATAATATAAGGTCTATGTAATCCACCATAACTTTATGCTTGCTCCACATGAATTTGTACTGATTTGTCTTCAAAAATGCATTAAGTTAAAATAACAGGAGTGTAAGGACAGCAACAGCTTGCCAATCAATCAGCCACCCCCATCTGTTGCTCAACCATCCCTTCTATCGGTTTTCATTGAATCGAAAAAAGCTATAGATACAAAAAAATCGATTTTTAAAAGCGTGCAAAGAATCCATTAAAGGCAGTAGGTTAGTATGATGTTTGTTTTCATTAGATAGTAAGCTAACCCCTTGGGGATCGCGAGCGCGCTTATTGGGAAATATGCATGCTTATACCGAGCGACCCCCGGGAAGACAGCGGTGTGCATGTGGTAATGTACCGCTGTGTGAGCAGCATAGCGCTATGCGAGGCTTCGAGGGAATCCTTTATAATCCCCCCGAGAAGTGCTTGGGGAGGTGGCCTCTTTACAGTCGCCTTCCCTCAGCTAGAGGGGGTGACCGTTTAACAGTCATCCCCTCTGACATATGTCTAAAGGCATGGCACCAATGGGTGGCTCTATATGGAAATTATTCGAGTTCCTGGAGCCTCCCTTCGGTGCCAAAAATGACCACTCTGGTGGTTTTAGCTGGCAAGTAGTAGTAAGTACATGATGTTTTTCCACCAGATCAATAAAAAAGATACTAACCTAGCGCTATGTATGTATTTTTGCCCAGAAAAATATTAACCTTACAATGAAATAGTATTGATGTGATATTGTGTTTGCAGTTACTCATGTTTAATTTTACTGCAGAGACACTAATATTCAAACCCTTTTGATGCTCATTTGTGTAAAACTAAACTAGAAGTTGTAAGTATGCTTCGAAATGTAATAAAGCTACCAAAATCTCAACCGTATTACTACGAAAAAGTATTCGTTCATTAATATACGTCATTAGATACGCATACAGCTAAAATTTGTACTGGATGTAGAAGAATTCCACCAAAATAGTTCAGTACAACAGTAATGATGAAAATCCATCTCCAGCACTTAGGTTTAATAAAAATAGCATTAGCCTTCTTATTTTTTCGTGTTGTTAGTGGCCAAACTTGTATAAGAGTTGTTCAGGCCACCTAAAAGCCTCCGACTTGGCACGATTGCCGCCTACTGACAACAACCGGGACCAACGATTTCACGAAGCACGTAAATACTTCTGGTCTTTGTGGTAAGCCATTCATAGACTTGCCGCGCCAAGCATTGCTTATCCTTGCCGATAGGTAAATGAAACTGGCTATGAATCGTTTTACCCAAGCTGAGCCTCTCCGTCCTCATAAGATAACACTAGAGCCGCCCATTGGTGCCACGCCTAAAGGCACATCACGGAGGGGATGACTGTAAAGCGGTTACCCCCTTTCGCGGAGGGAAGGCGACTGTAAAAAGGTCGCCCCCCCCAGGTACTTCTCGCGGGGGAATGTAAAGGATCCTCCCAAGCCTCGCTTTACGCCATACTGATATACTCATCAGTAAAATCTTGACTTATCTACCATATTTACTTTTTCAGGGGTACATCAATAAATAAATAAATATACTAAAACATAAAACCACGAAACGTAATCTTTCATTTCCCGCAGCATTGCAAAAGAACACCAAGGTAATACCACCACCGAAATGTGGCGTGCTCGACCCTCAGCCTCCTCGACCCACCATGTTCAGGAAGTGTTACCAGCGAGGAGAGTTTCCCGTCTGCATCGAATTTACGAACTTTGGCAAGCGGCTGGCATGGAAGGTATTCAACTTTTATAAGTGTAAACTAGTTTTTCTAAAGGTCAAATCGAGCTGTAAGCTCTAAGCTGGTGAGTTAAAAGCTACCCATGCTTTGAAATGTTCAGCAGACGTAGGTTACTTCTTTTCCTTGCTTCAAATCCCTTATATCCGACCCTAATGAAACTACAGCTTCTGTGTGAAATTTACATTAAGGTAAACTTTACATTCTTCATTCTGCTAAAAGCTCCTGATTACTAAGTTTTAGGTTGAATCATAAATAGTTGCTAGGTTTCTTATTGCACCGGGAAGACGGTGGTGCGCGTGTGGTCACGCGATTTTATCCGGTTGGAGTCCGGCATACCCCTTCGCCCTTCCCCGGGGCGAAGGAAGTTCATGAAGAATTTCCACTAGACACAAATAAAAAGAAAAAAAATCGCCATATATTCGCCGCCAAGCAGTAGTGTTAAAATTTTACTGTATTCCGGTTTGAAGGGTATGTTAAGAGCCTTCTGTAGAATTATAACTAGAAAACCAAGCAGGTCGCCCAATATCATACCAATGCCAATCAAAGGAAGGATATAGTGTTTGTCCGGTACTTAAAATAACTGTGTGTAGGTGGTTGCCGCAACAAGATTTCGTTGTATGCGTAACTTACTAACCTATTTAGTGGGTTGACACCGAAATCAAGTTGAGTACGCATTAGATTATGTACCATGTTAAGCGGAAAGGTGGTATATAAACCAAAAGCAGGAACAGATGTAGATTTTGTAACTATTCAAGTAGTACTTTCATTTCCGATTCAATAGGGTAATCAATAAAAATACATGTCCCATAGGATTTACTTTTACTCTTGAAAGGAAACGAGCACCCTACTTATACCAGGCTTTTTTGAACTAACGGAGTAAATCGGATATCATTTTCATACCATATTTAATAAGATCTTTGAGCCTTTAATTTCTGATTCTCTGATATATAGTACCACCCGTATAAACGGAATATTTTCCAGTCTAGGGAATATGGAATTTAATCAACTTTACGCTTTACGCTCTATTTATATGAACGTATAGGAAAATGAAGTAAGCCCTAAATTTATTGTATGATAATATATTCTACTTCACGGAAACCGGTAGACATATCTATTTATAGGTAACCTTCCGCGAGTAATAAAATTAGGTATTAGATATAGGATATTACTTATCGGTAGAGTAGTCTTTTGATAAGAATCTGTCACTGATTGATGAACACAGTATTGTATACCACGAAAATGGGCGGCTCTAGTGTGATCTTACGAGGACCTGGAGCCCCCCTTAGGTGCCGAAGATGACCGCTCCAGTGGTTTTAGCCGGTAGGAGTCCGGCATACCCCTTCGTCCTTCCCCGGGGCGAAGGAAGTTCATGATGAATTTTCACTGGGCACCAATAAAAAAAAAAGAAAATAAAAAAATGGAGAGGTAGTGCTCTATATACTCTATTAACTGGTGGCAGGGCTCTTATTGCAAGGAGTCGGCTAGGCAGGTACCACAACTTTAGACATAACTGTGTTCCGAGTAGAAGGTTAGGTCCAGCTAGTGGAATTACTAGGCACAAGAGACTAAATAACTTATTGTCATGAAGTGACGAGTGCAATGTGGTGCCACGCAACACTAGTCCTGGTAAGCCTTATAATTGTTACTGGCAGGAATGAAACCAGATATACTCAGCTCTTAAAATTACTTCCACCAAATTAATAATGCACTTACATTGTAAAAAAGAGCTCATTCCAATGAAAAATTATGACATAATTATGAGCTTATTTAAATAGACTGTTATTAAAAATAAGTTCTTTTTTTATTGGAGTCCGTTTTTGTACTCTTATGTGCAAACGATTATGACTTGGTTATGACAGGTGTTGTAATAAGTTCTTTTATATACTTAGGTCCCTATAGAGAAATTAGACTTCCACCACTACCTGCCGATGTTCTTCGACGGTCTCGCTGAAGGGTCATACCCCTACAACTTCATCGTCGAGAGAGGGATAAAAGACCTGATCACCAAGGGGTCTTACAAGGTTCTACCGGTGGTCCCTCAACTGATCATCCCTATTAAAAGTAAGCCAGATTCGTATTACACAATTTTATTACGTATGATGAAAATTCAATGTATTTTTACGCCTGCACACACACACATCTGCCATAAACGTCCACTGCTGAACATGGCCCACCCAATGATCACTACAGTGAGCGGTCATACGATATTGCCACATTCAACTCGGTTGGCAGGTGGATTGGCATCCACAGTATGTTCTATTAGTACATCGCTGGATGGTGCTGCCCATCGCCTTTTACGATATGCATGGATTGAGAAGGGTGGCCTATTCTTTACTGATAACCACACGGAAAGATATCTGCTTTACGGGAAGTGCTAAGCTCTCTATTTCAAGACAAGTAGTTGCTTGAACTGCAGTATTGACTTAAGCCACGTCACCTTAAATTTGCAGTAGTCTTAAAATTAACCTTTACATTTAATGCCAAGGCGATAATATTTGTTGAATTATAACTGCATAATTCTTCGTGTGTTGTACGGTTTCCATTTGGTGTCCGGATTACGAATATAACACCACTCCATCTCATCCTGTGGAAGCGTAACAGGTGACTAATGGACTCTAAACCAGATAAATAGGCAGTGGACATCCTTTAGTTAATATCATCATCATCAACTGCATAAATTTGTCCAAACTATATAGAAGAAAAAGTATACATTTAATTCTCCCGGTTCATTCCGGTACAGCCTAGGTAATATACGGGACAGTGGTCTCCTTCTGTGAGAGCGTCATGCTCCAGAAGGAGACCGCAGAGCGGGATCGGGAGAGGGCCGATCCCGCTCGAAGAAGAAGGAGACGGCGCCGGGGTAACAACCGCCCTGGCGCCTAATTCCGATACGCCTGAAAACCCCTGCCGTTGCTATAAGGTGGGGGACCTCTGGGTTCGCGGGTGCGTAGATTGGGGAATCTGCGTGCCCACACCAAGCGACCCAAGAGAAGACGGTAGCACGCATGTGGTCACGCGCTGCCGTGGGACGCTTTGGGGGATCCTTTATAATCCCCCTGGGGGGGTGACCGCTTTACAGTCACCCTCTCCGAGATGTGCCAATAGGCGTGGCACCAGTGGGTGGCTCTAGTGTGATCATACGAGGACCTGGAGCCTCCCTTAGGTGCCGAAGATGACCGCTCCAGTGGTTTTAGCCGGTAGGAGTCCGGCATACCCCTTCGTCCTTCCCCGGGGCGAAGGAAGTTCATGATGAATTTCCACTGGGCACCAATAAAAAAAAAAAAAAAAAAAAGGTAATATACGGGAGGCAGATAACAACTTATAAGCATTCTCATCGCCACAGAGTGCTTCTCGTCTGAGAATAATTTGCAGTGCGCCTTATACGGTGCTCTTTGAACACGACATTACATTTTTCATACTGCATTTTTTAGTCTGCATTGTTCCATAATATCTTCCTTAAGAGGTTTACTTGATCGAGTTGTAGGAAAGTAATATATCCTTTGAAAGGTAATGTGTTCTTTGAAGAAGTTATTTTGGATGGGTAAATATTAAGAAGCCTGTCATCCGGATGCGATTGTGAATATAGTAAGGAGTAGGTATTTAAAATAAAACGCTTTTAATCGGATGACACCACGTATATTAGAGATTTTTGTTTTTCCTGACGTTTCGAACACTTTGCAGGGTTCGTGGTCGCAGGATAACTAAGGTGACAGGCGTCGTTACATACTGAAAAAGTTATTTTATGTTTCATATGCAGTAATCACTCAGTGTCTTGATGTTTTTAGTGCGGTATGTTGTTTGAGACTTCATTATTTTAATAATCGGATTCCTAACTGGTGGTACCTGCCAATATCTTCTTTATTAAAATTAGATTGTTTTTTTTTATTTCAATAGCCTCACGAAACATTCTTGGTACATATCGGTCTTCTTTCACGAGGACTTGAGGTTGGTCAAAACGAAGAAAATGGTTAGGTTTGTCTAAGGAATGTTCACACACTGCAAACTTTGTAAAGCATCTACGTCAAACGAGTGAAACGTCAGGAAAAACAATAATCTATATTACTCGCGATGTTAACTGTTTTATTATAATGTGTAATAATCGCGAGTACCAATACATTACTATATAAAAAAACATCGCGAGGGCTCATTCCACCTACACTTCAGCCTTTACTCAAGCCGGCCCTTGCGGAACCAGCATTCTGATTCAGCTTCCCAGCTTAAACCCCCAACAACGCCCTAAGCTGAATCCCTCTAGGCCTTAGCTATATATAGTATTGCCTGGCTGGAGGCTCTGACAGCTGCACCGGTTTGTCCAGTTAAGCAGCAACAGCTGCAGGATTGGCTTGCGAGAAAGCTAGTCCAGAAAAGCGTCCTATAGTAAAAACAGTATTTTATCTCTTCACCAAAACACGTATTTTTTTTCTAACACAGAGTCAATGACCTCATGTACTTAGACATGTGATCGGGTGATACGTACCAAACATCTCCGCAGTGCCCTCGGGCATTGTGTGAGATGGGTAATATGTACCTAAGCTGAAAGTGCTTTGGTTGGATACTCATTGTCTCGTGTATATTCATCTGTTTTGTTTGAAAACATTTTTAATATTATTAATCAGTGCTCTACCGCATCTGAGGATTGAAGGATGACCAAATTGGACCCAATATAAGATACTACTTGATGCTTTTTTAATAGTAATGTTTTAGGTTCTCGCAATTAATATACATATAATAAACGTCTTTGTTTTTCGACGTTTCGCTCGTTTGACGTGGGCGCTGTACAAAATATGCAGTGTGTGAACGTACCTTTGACAAACCTAACCATTTTAATCCTTTTTTATCAACCCCGCGAAAGGTCACTGATATGTACCAAGAATATATCATGAGACTATTGAAATTAAAAACATCCTAATTTTAATAAAGAAGATGGTTGGCAGGTACCACCTGTTTGGAATCCAGTTATTAAAATAATAAAGTCGCAAACAAGATACCGCACTAAGAAAGATCAAGATACTATGAGTGATTACTACGTGTGTTAAAAATTTTTTTGATTAATTATGTACGGTACATAAAATAACATCATGAAAAACAAACATCTACGATATATGCGATGCAAACTGCTTAAAAGTGTTTTACTACAATGTTTTTTTACGTTACAACTCACTTTGGACGTTAACTTAGTTACACCTTTATGTAGCAAATAAATATTTATCCACAGATGCGTTAGCGACAAAGCGTCCTACGGTGCTGTGCCACGCGCTCAAATGCATCCAGATGTTGGTGACAGGCTGCGACAGGGTCGGGGAGGCCCTTGTGCCATACTACAGGCAGATACTACCTGTACTCAACCTGTTTAAGGATAAGAACCGTGAGTTGGTACTTGTATTTTTAAAGAGTGAGCTTGTCGAATTATTTTTCACCCATTACAGCATAACGTCTAATAAATTGGACATAAAATAATTATATGGTGTTGTTTTTTTGTTTTTACTTGTTTTCAGTTCTGTGACGAAAGTTTTGTATTTGTAAATGTCCACTAAAAATGTGAAAACTTTTAAAAACTAGGGATGTTATAAATTTTTGTATTTACGAGTATTATATACTTTTCATCAGATGTCGACGTTTAGTAAACTTCATGCTCTAATGGGTTATGTTTACTGTTTAGTCTGTACAATATCGATTGAAATAAATGCTCGATTATTTAATAAGTATTGGTAGTTGATCTAGAAATGGACAGCAAAGTTGCCGCAGTGGTTAAGCGATTGGATTTCTGCGCTACGGGTCTCGGGTTCTATTACCGCACGGAAATAAATAATTGTATGGCATGGGTAGCTTAACGCCTTAAGACCAAAGTCTTTAACCAGTGTGTATTACCAGTGACGATATATGGAACAGTGACGTGGTTACTCACAATGGGCCTCATAAGAAAGCTCAAGGCTTGGTATTCCTCTACGATATCGAATCAGAAATGAGGAGATCCGTAGAAGAACTAAAGCTGCCGACATAGCTGAAAGGATTAGTAAACTGAAGTGGCAATGGGCGGGACACATAGCTCGTAGAACTGATGGCCGTTGGGGCAATAAGGTTCTTGAGTGGAGTCCGCGCACCGGAAAACGCAGCGTGGGATGACCTTCAATGAGGTGGACAGACGACCTGTTGAAGGTCGCTTGGAGATGTTGGATGAGGGTGGCATGTAACCGCTTGTTGTGGAAATCTAAAGGGGAGGCCTATGTTCAGCAGTGGACGTCCTGTGGCTGATATGATGATGATGAGGTAGCTGTTCTGGGTCTAGGTAATCCATGAGAAATGTATGGTTATTATGGCAGCAGCACCCGTGCCAGTACTCACTACACATGGCAGACAGTTTGGTGAGAGTAGAATTGCTACTGTTCCACAGAAATGACACCACTGCCCATCTCTCTGGTTAAGAGTCCCTCAATCACCTTTTATGAATTCGAAATTTAGCCGAATTAAGTCCACTGCTGGGCATAGGCCTCTCTCAAAGATCGCCACACTTCGCTCATAATCGCTTGTTAATGTATTCAAAAGACTTAGCTGCTGATCCTCTGGCTAATCCCATAGTCACCTTTTACGATACCCACGGGATGAGATGGGTTGGTGCTATTCTTCACTGGCACCACACGGCTACTTCTGGGTATTTATAAAGTGTGTTCAATTATTTACCTCAGTTCATATTCAAAATATAATAAAATTATTCAAACTCCTAAAACCTGTAACTCACCGACTTCAAAACAAAGCAGACGAACCGCAATTTCAGCTTTATAAAGCTCATATATTTGTTAAAACTCCAGGGACTATGTTAATTATGGGCAATTTACAAAACATTAGCTTCAGATAGACGGTGATACAAAAATTCCACGCGCCTCAACTGTAAAAGCGGCTGGAGTGTAGGCGTATACATTTGCGATTGTTTTGTCACTGTGAATAAAAGTCGTGGCTTTTCCGTAGTCCATAATGAAATCTAACCGTGTGGTGCCGGCTCAGAATACCACCACCCCATCTCCTCCCGTGGGTGTCGTAAAAGTCGACTGAGGGATTAGCCGGAGGATGGGCAGCAGCGTCATTCGAGTACATTAACAACTCAACTGCGATCGCCAACCCGTCTGCCAAGCGTGGCAATTATGGCAAGACCCCCAATGAGCACACAACACACCCATATCGGTCATTGTGGTGATCTTTGGGGGAGGCCTGTGTCCAGCAGTGGACTTTAGTCGGCCGAAATGATGATGATGATGATGATGATAATGAAATGGTTGTCAAGTCATTCCTAAGTCTCTCTCTGACATTCAAAGTGGATTGCCCATTGTGCTTAGTACCGTGGGCCCAGAAGTGAACAGTCAAATATTGTATAGTAAATGGGTTTCAGTTTTGCAAATGTGGTCATACATGAGAAAAAACTATCAAAAAATACGCCACGCTGTTACTATAAATACAAATTGCTAGTATAAAATATGCGTTTGCGGAGAAAAATATTTGAATGATGTGCTTTGAATTGTGTCTGTGTTTGTCTGTTGATACCTTTGGTGTTTTTCTATTATTTTGAATTAAAACTGGACTTGAAATCACCAAAAAAAAACTAAAAGCATACAGAAATCACATTCACGGTGCGCGCGAACAACAAAGCAAATACCTAGTGACAAATGATAATAGTTTTTCTTCTCTTAGATTAAATAAACTAATTTATAATTAATAATAGACTAAAAATAGATCATTCCTCTCGCAAAACATGACAACGGTTGATATCAAGAGCATGGCCAGCCGCATCCTTTCGTATGCTAATAACAACATACTGCAATCGCCTGCAAAGCTGGTGATTACGGCAATATCCCCGATCCCCGAAAGGAATCTATAAACTTCCAGGCAGCCACCGCCACCACACATGAAGCTTATAAGTAGTTGTTTCTATGTTATAAACAAAAAGAACGTATCCGTTATACGTAATACTAACATATACGAAATACCTACTTGACATGTAAAACAATAGCAAACACGAAAATGTCAAAATCGCAAATGTAACAACAAAAACCTCATACGTGAAACTCCGTAACAATGCGGCGGTGTCGCCGTCGGTGAGCGGGCACCGCCACACGCGCCAAACGCCCCAAATTTCACAGCCACATGTAATTAATCTACTCGGATGCCCCGACAAGTCTATTAGGTTGAAAACAATATCTTCTCGGCCCTTCACGTGTCAATTATAAGGTGAAAATGATTGATGACGTCACACGCCGCAAATTCGGTGTAGTGAAACAATTAGGTTTTGAATTTCGAAGCTCGAGTAAATATGGTGGAGTTTTTAATGTTGCTTTTTTTTTTAAACCCTGCGCTGGAGTATTGCCTGTATATTCGGTTCGGTGAAATACTTGACGCATGTTAATAGTTGGTTTTTTCTGCTGGGTACCGTCAGCCGTTTTCAAATTTTGGGTCGAAAACTTTCCCGATACAGTCGTGAATATAGTTGGAATTGGAATACTCTAATGTTACTTTTTTGCTTTATTTTGCATCTGCAATTCTCTCATCAACCATACATCGTCCACTGCTGAACACAGGCCTCCCCCATAGATTTCAACAACTGTGTCATCATATTGGGGGGAAATTGCTAGTACTCACCACGCTTGGCAGGCGGGTTGGCGAGCGCAGAAAATCTACTGTTCCTCAGAAGGGACGCTGCTGCCCATCCCTCTGGTTTAGTCTCTTAGTCGCCTTATACGACATCCACGGAAGGAAATGGAGTGGTGCTATATTCTTAATCCGGACACCACACGGACATCAATCTGCAATTAACCAGCATTATTGTTATGTTATGTAAGATTAAATTAAAAATCTTGAATATACCAATTTATCTCCATATGAACATTGGAAAAAGTTTGATAGAGGCCATTAAAATACACAACCTTTTAGAAATTATCACAAGCTATATTCGTCGAACCGAACCCTAGGGTAAATCTATTGATATTTATTCAAATATATGGCAATAAAATCCTATTTGAATAAACAAAGCTACTAATATACGGCCAAGTAAATTAGAAGAGTAATATTCAAAAATACATGTTTTAGAAAATATTAAAGAATAAAAACACATTTCATTCGTTTTATTGACACTCATAAATATTGAAAATCCAATAAAGGTATTTTTTAATATACATTTTCGAGGTGAGTTGAGAAGGTTGAAATAGGGTTCACACCGAATCAAATATCCAGATGCCGTTTTAATATGGATATAACTCAAATATTTTAGAGTAAATGTACATACGTCAATTTGAATTGTGACCAAACATAATTTAACATTCTAAGGGAGGAATTATGCGTGTTGAAACTGATTTTAGTCCGTGTGGTGTCCGGATTAAGAATATAGCATCACTCCATCTCATCCCGTGGATGTCGTAAAAAGCGACTAAGGGAATCTAAAAACAGAGGGATGGGTTGCAGCGTCCCTTCTATGAAACGGTAGCCATACTGCGCTCACCAACCCGCCTGCCAAGCGTGGTGAGTATTGGCAAATTCCCCCCAAAATTATGATACAGTAATTGTGGAAATCTATGGGGGAGGCCTTTGTTCAGCAGTGGACGTATAAATGGCCGATATGATATGATGACTTTGCACGCGTTAAATTAGTGTAGGTATCAAAGCGTTTTATAGTGATGAATAAAATATTGTTACAACCTCCATTTAGTGCTGTTTCTATTTCAAACTGGTCTGACTAGAATAATGAAGACCGATCAGCATCAAGTCGTCACCGATCAGCATCAAGAATGTATGCACTGTCGGTGCATGATGGTTTCATCGAAAATATTTGCTCCGTAGATTGGTATTTCAGGCATAATATCAAGGTTGATAGCTTGCTTGTGCATCATATAATACGTGTACTTCAACTAGCTGTGTGTCTCTAATGCATTCGAATGCATTATTTATATATAAATTTGTAACCCGCACCAGGGCTACTCCTGTAGTGGGGGAAATTCCAGGCATAGATATAACATGCTGAATAGTCTAGTTCTGCAACAGCTATATAGTACATTTTATTTATTACTAGCTGTATCCCACGGTTTCACCCGCTGTTAAATAATTTAAAGAAATTCGGCATAGACAGGTCAAAGTCAAAGTCAAAGTTGACAGAGTATCTTTATTGGATATCATGGGTTTTAATTTTCGTGCGCGGAACCCTTATTATTTCTCTAAAATATAAGTAGCCTTAGTTACTCCTTATAACATCTGCCAGTGAAAGTCCTGTATAATCGGTCCAGCCGTTTCGAAGATTAGTTGGAACAAACAGATAAATACAGACAAAAAAAGTAAATTTTGTTATTAGTACCGTATATACATTCATACAGATTTAGTAGAAAGCTGTTATTTTGACATTACAAACAGACACTTCAAGTTTATTTATTGTATAGATATAGATGGATAAATGAGATTCACACGTAAACTTCTTAAATCGATTAGTTACAACGTTTTTGCGTAGGAGAGCTTAGCCATAGCCATCAGTTGACTAAAGCTCGACCGAGGATGAGGGCAGGTTTACAGAATAATGAATAATTGTGTAACTTATCAGCCAAAATAATCAAAATTTATGACACATCCGTGCGGTTTTCAGCTTAAGAATACTCCATCTCCTTATCTCGGCGTGAAGTAGCAACATTGTCTATTGCTTTTTTTCGTTTTGTTCGAAGCCAAGAATATGGTAGACATACAACACGGGCATTATCACGAAAAAGTATATGTTAACTATGAGGGTTGGCAACACTAACAAATAATCTGGTGTTGCCGACTTTTATGAATGGCGTTGGCCGTCACTGTAAATAAGCGACGTGATCTCATTTGCCCAACTAATACATAAAAAAATTGCTCCTCATTATTGTTGCCAGGTAACATTGGCTCCGGCATAGACCATACAACTACCAGAGGTGAGAATGTCGCTGATCTTATAGAAAGCACACTACAAACACTGGAGAAATATGGCGGGCCGGACGCATTCATCAACATAAAATACATGGTACCCACATACGAATCAAGTGTGCTCAATTAATCAATATATGCAATTAAATATTTTAATTTAATAATTATTGCACTTAGTCTAAATCCAAATTCAACATAATTCACAAAAGTACAACATAAAATCAAATTAATCAAGTGTCATAAGAATTAATGTTGAATTTGAATAATTATTTATATTAGGAGTTTGAAAACTCATTTTTGTGATGCATTAATTTTATTGTACTCTATTATACTAATCTTGTACGTATTATGAAGTTTTTATTATATAGTAGCGTTTAAAATATTTATTTATCGGAAATGTTGTGTGTAAAATTGGGTCTTATACAAAGTATTATTGAATAATAAATTTGTATTTAGTGTTTAGCAGTAAGGTAGATGTATAAGTGTGGTTTAAAGATAAAGCGGTGGTATGACGTAAATAAATTAAAATGCCACACGTACTTAATTAATGTTCAACATTTTAATTTAATTTCAATTTAACCATTGTTAAATGTTTTGTTGTCTTTATTTACTTAATATTTAAGTGTTGGTTGAAATTAAGCGTTGTTTAAATACTCACTGTTATGTTTAATTAATTCTATTGAATTGTTAATTTTTGTAATTATATCATGCTCCGTTAGATTTACTTTGCTACGTTCAAGTTTGTATTTGTTATTACATAATACTTAGTTGTATTGAATAAATTCTGTGTGATATTGCTCTGTGTTTATTTATCTCTTTCAAAGAATAAGCTCTTAATAAATATCGTTAAAATTGAATTTGAAATTTGAAGAATAATAGCAAAGAAGTATTCGAAATTATTCAGGAATTATACCGTGTGGTGTCCAGATCAAGAATATACCACCACTCCATTTCCTCCCGTGGATGCCGTAAAAGGCGACTAAGGGAATCTAAACCAGAGGGATGGGCAACGTCCCTTCTGAGAAACGGTAGCCATACTGCGCTCACCAATCCGCCTGCCAAGCGTGGTGAGTATTGGCAAAAACCCCCTAAAATGATGACACAGTTGGGAAAATCTATGGGGGAGGCCTTTGTTCAGCAGTGGACGTTTAAATGGTCGATATGATACAATAAATTATATCGTTATTACATAAATTACAGATTGAACATTAGGCTTAAACATTTTCTCAAGGAATAAAATATTATTAAATGATTAATGATATAACGAGGAGCCTTATAAGTGGAAATAAACTACTAAAATATGTTTTTTTTTAGTATAATATGGGGACGAGACGAACAAGTAATTCGCCTGATGGCATGCTTTATTCCTGCCCGTAACAGTGGTACTGCTACGTAGGACTAGTCCACACCGTGCTTGTCACCTCACTACTTTAGCTATTTAGTCTCTTATGCTCAGTAATTTCACTAGCCCACTGTAGCTAGCAGGGCCCTCCCTTCTAACAGGAACACCGTAATGTCTGAAGTTTAAACACTATAGCTTAGCGGCGAATATCTGGCACTGGGTAGTACTGTAAGCGGGATAATTATCTGGGGGTGTAGGCGTAGAGATATTCTTAATAAACACTTTTTTGAATTCCAAAAATCATATCGAAGCATTTTCAAATCTAGTTTCTAATTTCAAATTTGATCTAATTTGGTAATATCGGTTGGCTTTCCATACAGGTGTCCAATGTTAGGGTCCTGAAATAGCGATCATACTCTTTGGCATACCAAAGAATATGATCGCTGACCATTTAGGAAATAAAAATATATATTTTTTTTAATCTTTCGATCATAATTTCGGCCGAATGGAGTCCACTGCTGGACACAGGCCTCCCCCAAAGATCATCACAACGACCGATATGGATGTGTTGTGTGCTCATTGGGTGGTCTTGCATAATCGCCTCGCTTGGCAGGCGGGTTGGCGATCGCAGTCGAGTCGTTAATGTACTCGAAGGATGCTGCTGCCCATCCTCCGGATAATCCCTTAGTCGAATTTTACGACACCCACGGTTTGAAATGGGGTGGTGGCATTCTGAGCCGGCACCACACGATATGCATCATCAATAACGACGATATGCATCATCAATAACTAACACCGCAAAATCATTACCAAAATGTACTACCTGGACATTTAACTCCAAATATTTTACCAATAATTACACCTCGATGAAGTTGTACCCTCTAGGGAGGTCACAGTCAATATTTAGATCAGCCGGGCAAAGCAATTTACAATCTGCGAACCCGAATCCAGGGTGCTATGTATGCATGCAATTTGCATGGGCTGCTTCTGTTTCGGATAAACCGTCCGCAGCGTATGCATGTAAGTGATGTCAGATTATAACGTATACGGTTTGATTTGAATTTGATGGTGCCTAGATTGCAGTGATGTTGGATGATAAGTTATTTAGGTATTTATGAGGTTTGCAAGCAATATGCCGTGTGGAGGCGGCTAAGAATACCACCACCCCATCTCATCCTATGGGTGTCATAAAAGGCGACTATGGGATTAGCCGGAGCATGGGCAGCAGCGTCCTTCAAGAACATTTATAACTCAACTGCGATCGCCAACCCGTCGTGGCGATTATGGCAAAACCCCGCAATATGCTAACAACACAAAACCAAACCGGTCGTTGTGGCTGTCTTTGGGCTTCTGTCCAGCAGTGGACGTTTTTCGGCTGAAACGATGAAGCAATATTACTTAATAGCTTGCAAAGAAATCTTGCTAATACATCAAAAATGTCTTCAAAAAGTACAAGTAAATATCATCATAATATTAATACTAATGCCAGTTGTTATACAGCAATAATAATGGTAGCAGTGATAGCCGAGTAGTTGAACGCTTGCCTTCCATACAGAAGGGGCTGAGTTCAATCCCGCCCCGCACCTCCGACTTTTCGGATTCATGTGCGGATCAGAATTTGATTATCAATTGCGTTAACGGCGAAGGAAAACCTCGCGAGGAAACCTGTACACCAAAGAGGGCTCCTAAATGTTCTCGATGTTGTGTGTAGTCCGCCAAACCGCACTAGGCCATCGTGTTGGACTAAGACTAATCTTTCTCATCGTAAGAAAAGGCCCATGCCCAACAGTGGGACAGTAAAGGGCTGATTATAATAATGTTAACTGTAGTAGTGGTGGCTCGGAGATTTACTGACTCGCTTTCTAAGCACCAGGTTGTGGGTTCAAAACGTGATATATACCAATGTGACTTTTTCAATGTCAATAAACTTCTTATCCGTGGCTACGAATAGCACCAACCCATCTCATTCCGTGGGTGTTGTAAAAGGCAGCTATGAGATTAGTCGGAGGATGGGCAGCAGCGTCCTTCGAGTACATTAACATATCAACTGCGATCGTCAACCCACCTGCCAAGCATAGCCAATGAGTGTACATACCCGGATCCATCAATTTTGGTTATCTTTGGAAGAGGCCTGTGTCCAGCTGTGGACTACATTCGGCTGCAATAATGATGGACTTTCGTAGACACCGCTGACTTTAGGTGAAAGAAAACGTCGAGAAGAAACATGTATCGAATGGTTTGACATCGCCAACATACATTGAGCAAGCGTGGGGGTCGACGCTCGTTCCTTGTTGTTGAATAAGAAGAGGCCTTCGTCCTATGGTGGGGCAGTTACAGGCTAATATTATTAAAATAATAATGCTTATAGCAAATTTTTTATATTTTCAACTGTCCTGTCTGTGCCACTTGCAATAACAAAAATATCTACCCACAATTTCATTACACACATTACTAAATTAAAAAGAATACCTTCGTATTTAATATACAGACAGAAAATAAATGTAAGTGGAACTAACCGCCCGCTTCACAATATCGGGTAAGGCCATATGAGAAACGTGACGTCAAAGCCTCGTAGGATACTATTGGTGCGCTCACCCCACTTGTAGTGCGATATGATGAGAAACGGCGCTCTCACCCCAATCAGTAACTTAGAAAACTCTTTGAGTTTTAAGACATTATGAAACTGTTTCAATATGTTTCAGATGGTGAATTTTTCATTTTATTACTAGTAAAGATTCTCATTTCTCACGCGTCGAATATAATTCTTGTAGGAATACAAATTTGGTTTTATTTTATAAAATTAAATTAAAGCGTTTGGGAAGCGTCACAGGATCTTTTTGTCAACAATGAGACAAAAGTCTTTAAGCAGTGTGTGTTACCAGTGATGACATATGGGACAGAAACGTGGTCACTCACAACGGGCTTAAGAAAGCTCAAGGTCTTTCAGCGAGCTATGATTATTTAAAAATAATCTGGGCATGAAATGCTTTTTGCGATTTTACAACGCCACCATTTTTTTTTATTGATGTCCAGGGGAAATTCTAAATGGAACTTCCTTCACCCCGGGGAAGGGCGAAGGGGTATGCCGGACTCCTACCGGCTAAAACCACTGGAGCGGTCATCTTCGGCACCGAAGGGGGGGCTCCAGTTCCTCGTAAGATCACACTAGAGTTACAACGCCACCAGATAACTACAATTAACAGTGACATCTACTAGAATATTCAGTGCAATTTTTCTATGACGTCAATCCTGAATTGCGAATGTAAAGAGTTCGCATAACGCTGCATATATATAGACGCCCAACATTAACCGTCGGGCAGGCATAACCCCAGCCTGGTAGGAGGATCCTCCCTTTTCAACGGAGGAACACTATACCAAGTTTCTCAAGTCAATCAAGTGCTTTTATAGGAACTTCATTTTTATGTATATTAGTAGTCACGGCAATCTTATTTCAACCAATATGCTTATTTTTTACTGTTTTCTCCAATAACGTGGGTATAGTTTGCACAAACACCCAGACTAGAAATAATAAAAAAAAAAAACAAAAAACGTTGCCCCACACTAGGATTTCTCCTGTGTCGTGGGTGCTTTAACAAACATGAATTCCACATACAATATACCCAGACCCGAAACAACTACCTGCAGATTATACAAATATTTGTTCCGTGCGGGAATCGAACCCACGACCCGGAGCGCAGCAGCCGACTGTATCAGCAACTGCACCAACCATGCCGTCAATTTATCACTCAAGAATTATATTTCTCAACGAAATATTGCGGATTATGAGTGACAACTCCCCATCAAGGTTTGGTGCAAGAATACGTACGTATATTAATATAAATTGAGCGAGGACCAACCGTCTTAGGAGTATATTTATCAGCTGACTCCAGACGCGGTCTGGATTCAAGGCGACACCTTTTTAGCCCCTCAACATTTATAACCGGGGGACGAAGATGTGTGGTAAATAGATGTGCATAAAGTACTTTTTTATTGGACCCAGTGGAAATAATTCTATTTTTTTAATGAGTCTCCTGTGGAAATTTTATTTGAACTTCCTTTGCCTTGGGGCAGGGCGAAGCGGCCGGGCTCCTACCGGCTGAAAACCACTGGGGCGGTCATCTTTGGCACCTAAGGGAGCTTCAGCTCCCCGTAAGATAACACTAGAGCCATGCACTTAAAGTATGTATGCTGGGGTAAGTTTAACTTGGATAGCATTTAACAGCTCACCAAAAAAACAAATATATTATTATCAATTGTTTCACAAAAATATAGATTGCACATCAAAAATAATGATTGAATATCACAATATGCACTATTTATTTACTCTATTTTAATACATATTAATGGAGCATAAGGCGTAAGTAACATCGTAACGAAAAATGATACCATAGTTTCAGTACATTATTCAGGAACCCTCAGCGTTACAATTTTGAGTTGAGTTTTACCTGTTTATTACGGTGATTTCTCTGTATAATTGTTTTCGTCTAGCCTAACGCTATTTTGAAAAACACTGACTACTTATTTTCAAATAAAACTGCAATGTAAATAAAAACTAAACTTACTTTTGGTTTGTAAACGAAGATGTAAGGACGAGAATATTCTTTTAGCTCATTTAGTATGAGTATAGCTGCGTCTTGAGCGTCTTCTGACTCGAATAATTTATCTTGGCAGCAATCAAGGGGGTAATTTTCGTGAAGACTGCTCCAAAACTATTTCACTAGTTTTCACTGTTTCATGATTGTAAGGGAAATGAGCTTTTTATGTGATTTATGTCTTTTATCCGTTACTCATTTAGATTTCATAAGAAACGATTTGCTTTTTTAGTTAATCTTTATAAAGTATGCTTTCCACAACATTAAGGCCGTCTGGTGCCGGCTGAGAATACCACCACCCCATCTCCTCCCGTGGGTGTCATAATAGTCGACTAAGGGATTAGCCGAAGGATGGGGAGCAGCGTCCTTCGAGTACATTAACAACTCAATTGCGATCACAAACCCGTCTGCCAAGCGTGGCGATTATGGCAAAACCCCCCAATGAGCCCACAACACACTCATATCGGTCGTTGTGGTGTACTTTTGGGGAGGCCTGTGTCCAGCAGTGGACTTCATTCGGCCGAAATGATGAAGTCGTGTTATTGGGAGATCCACTTGTATTAAGAAAATGGTTTAGGCTTATTGATTCTACTTTTTAAGTCAGTGTTTCAACGATCTTGAATACGCGACACCTTGACAAGTAAAAATCTCCAGCAACCCCTCAAGACCATATTGAGAATAGTCAAGACCGAATTGAGAATAGTGCAATATGGTCTTGACTGTTCTCAATACGGTAAGCCGTTTCCTTGATTTCTTGATCATAAGTATAGACTTCTAAGTCAAGAAATCCAGGGCACTGTGCATGCTTTTTACTTTTATCTGGCTTGCAGGCGCAATACTCTTAGCAAGTTTTTGCGACCCCCTTATGGGCAACCCGCACGTTAATAAACACTGGTCTACGTTGTCGTCATCGTCAATTCTGCTAAAAAAGGCCACTGCTGGATATAGGCCTGCCCCAAAGATCGCCACAATGACACGTCTAGGTGTGGTGTAGCTCATTAGGGGGTTTTGACATAACTACCACGCTTTGCAGGCGGGTTGGCCATCGATACCCACGGGATGAGATCTACGGTGCAAAATATAATTAAGAATAATTTAATTAAAAACTACAATCTAAAACACAACATAAAAACACTTATAGTACAGATTAAATTAGATTTTGATTCTCCTGACGTTTAGAACACTTGCAGCATTCGTGGTCATATAGTCATCCCACGACCACGAACGCTGTAAAGTACGAAACGTTAGGCAAAATAAAAATCTATAATATATGTGATGTAATACGATTAAAAGTATTTTGTTATATTGAGTAATAATCGCGAAAACTAACATTATTAATTAAATAACATAAGCTATCTAAACAGATCAAATACCTTTATTGAAATACAACATTGTTTACATTAAATACTAGATCAATATGAAACCACTGTTATGTAGCAAGATATGTTTCTTTTTATCTAAATATCTTGTCATCGTATCTTCAACAATAAATCTAGAGACTGCCATATGGCATTAAGCCCGTCTTGTGTACCATCACGGTGCATATAAGTATAAATAAATCAATGACCAAAATCACGACACCAACTCTAATCATAAAATATTACCTAATTGCCTATCAAAATTCGAAGTTTCCAGCCGCATATTACCTCACCATACTACTTTAAAAACAATCTTATAATTTAATGGCATCAACAACTTCTATATTACAGTAAATTTCCCCATTATCAAGAAAACAAAACACAATCTTACATACAAAACTGAATTCCGAATACCAAACAAATTGAATACACAACTAGACAGTAAGACAGCCAGACAGAATTATCTTCCCTTTTTTCGTGATCCGATTTCCTGACGCTGCCTCGTTTAATGAGAACATAATGATGAAAAATATGATGCTGCAGTCCCGGGATCCTGATATTAATCGCTACGATTTTTCTGAAGACGACTTATATCGTAGCGTCTTAGTGCTTTTTGCTGTCGTTGAGTTCTTTGCTTTAGTTTTGATTGTATTGTTATGAAAATTATTATTAAAACAAGTTTTGATGAATTTGAGTTTTTGTTTTGAGAATATGTGTGTATTTTCAGTTGTGAGTTGAAAGGAAGAAAAATATGCTATTAGCTTACAGCAGCGTATCAATAGACACAGGTAATATAAATACAAAAATTAAAACAATAAAAATGCGTTTGGGCGACTAAACTAAAGTAAAACCATTGTACTACCTAATACAGTTATAGCAGGAATTAACTTATAAAAAGATTGTGGTGTACGTTACCGTTCTGCCAATGAAGCCCCACACTCAGCATAATGCGCCAACGCATAAATCACTGCAGCGCTGTGTTTCAGCGATATCTTAATTAAGTTACGAGATCAACGAGTAGTAGTGTTTGTGACATCAGACACATGAACCCGTTAACGTCCACTGCTGAATATGGGCGTCCATTGGGACTACTACAGTGAGTGGACATAATGGATATTGGCATAATCAACGCGCTTAGCAGGCGCATTGGTGATCGCAGTGCTGCAGTCCCTGATATTTATATTAGTCTACACTGACATTTCTGAAGAAGACTTATAGCGTCGTTGTACTGTGGTTGACTTCTTTGCTTTAGTTTTGATTACATTGTAAGTTTTTTTGAGAATATGTGTTTGTTTTCAGTTGTTAATCAAAAATAACAAAGCAAGAAAAATATTATATTGGCTTACACCAGCGTACACATAGACACGGGTAATATAAATACAAAATAAAAATCCAATTAGGTGACTAAACGGAAAAAATAACTAGAGAGTAAAACAACTGTACCACCCCATAAAAAAGTTATAGTAGGCACTATCTTATAAATAGATTGTAATGTACGTCACCATTATGGCAATAAGGTCCCATACTCAGCATAATGCGGCAGGGCATAGTTCGCTACAGCGCCGGTTTTCAGCGAGAACCTAGTTAAGTTAAGAGATTATGGACTAGTGATGTTTATGGCAGCAGAACACATAAACACACATACACTAGCCTGTTAACGTCCACCGCTGAATATGGACGTTCCACTTATTACTACTGTGCTCGGTCATATTGCCATAATCAATACACTTGCTAGGCGGATTGCTGATCGTAGGATGTTGTTTTTAACCCATGGGAGGAGACTGCTGCGCATCCTCTTGATACCTTTTATGACATCCATAGATGGAGAGGAATGGTCTATTTTTTGACGAGAACCACTTACCGTAACGAAGCCAAGGAATCCGTTAGACTGGCGGAAGGCACTTCGTGTAGAACCCAAGAATGTTCATGAAATTCTAAATTTAAATTAACAGTAGAAGTTTTGTGGGCTTTTGTAACAAGTCGAAGAAACTCTGAGAATAGTGGGTCGGCTTCAATAGGTTTTTATTGGAAGCTTGCAGTTTCTATTTAAGAGTTTTCGTTTGGCTGCACAATTATAGCTCAAACAATACCGATATAACTTAGAGCACAACAAAGAGACATCAAAATTGAATTTCAAATAAATTAATCGCAAAACCGAAATAACATGAAGCATTGAAAACCAAAAGCGAATAAAACGACACAAATCATACAAAAATATAAAGTCAGTGAGACTTTGATTGCGAGCTATCCCATTCCAACTAACATGCAAAGAGAAATACCAACACGAATTATTTCCTAAAAAAATAAAATTCGACACCAACACAGGGTAATCAAAGTATGATACTCGAATTTCGACGTTTCATTTCATTCAAATGGATGTTGTCGGGAATGTAAACGAGGTAAAGTATTTTGTGTTTGTTTATTTTTATTTTAAGCCTTACGCGCCGTACCCCGCCGTAACTAGTCCAAAATGATGGAAGATATTTGCTGCAGTGAATTGCGTTCCACGTCTTATGGTAAGCAAGCTGTTAAATTTTATTTCAGTTACGAATGGTCACATAAATCGAATCACAGTTACTTTAGGTAGGCATCTATTATCAGTTAAAAGGATAGTACTTTGTGCTATGCACTTACAGAAAATGTTAATTTATTTGTTGTTGCAAAAACTAGATGGGTAAACCAGAATAAAATTAGAAACCAAAAACTCAACTTATTAAGAACGCAGGTGTTAAAGAATGCTCAACTTGAAGAATTACCACAGCGAATGTTGCTATCATCATCATATCAGCCTGCTGAACAAAGGGTTCCCCAATAGATTTCAACAATAGTGTCGTAAATTTGGGGGGAAGTTTCCAGTACTTACCACGCTTGGCAGGCGGGTTGGTGAGCGCAGTATGGCTACTATTCCAAAGATGGGACGCTGCTGCCCATCCCTGTGATTTAGAATCCCTTAGTCACCATTTATGACATCCACGGGAGGAGATGGAGTAGTGCTGTATTCTTAATTCGAACATCACATGTTTCTATGCTAGCTATTAATGTGTCAAGCAAGTCATTGGGCTGGTGGTAAGCATCATGGTAGCCCAAAATAATTTCGATGCTACCCAGGAGAAAGACTACGCGCTACACTGCGCTAGTCACCTCGAGACATTAGTTTTTTAGTCTTTTTCTTTTGTCCCTTTGCCCATTCACTAGCTACAGTGCCCTTCGACATTACGCAGACTAATGTTTGGCGGCAGAATATCTAGCACTACGGTGGTACCTATCTAAGCGGACCCTTGTAACAAGAGACCTTTTTCTATTTAGATATTATGTACTTCCTACGCCCCGGGGAAGGGCGGAGGGGTATGGTGACTCCTACCGCCTAAAACCACCGGAGTGGTCATCTTCGGCACCGAAGGAAGGTTCCAGGAACTTGATTAATCGCTACAGAGCCTACAATAAGAGATTTACCACCAGTAAAATATAGAGTATATCATAAAAAAAATGTTTTTCATATGGATGGTTTTATTCGAATTTTGAAAAATTCAATTTCGAATTACTAAACGTAGGTATGTCACTCTAAGCAAAAATTTTACATTCAAACAATCCATTTAATTAGACAGTGTTATTTGAAATGTAAACAAAACCAAACAACACCTTGAGCGGCAAAAAATTATAATAAAGAAATGGTTATGGCTCAGATGTTTACTACCAATTTGGTATTTTCCTATCGAGTTCCCAGGGCTACGTAAACAAATTTGCAGGTTTTAATCTCGTTTGTTTTCAATGAACGAAGCTTGCCTTCAGCTTGACATCTCTTTGTAGATTTTTGGTATTTGCATTTTTAATAAAATAATAAATAAACCGGGCGTCAAATAGCTAAGCGGGATTTAAATATTAAGTGGCAAAAAAATTAATATTTTCTTAACATTGTAATTTCTAAGTAAGCGACTTCCGGTCGAATACTGAAACGCCTGTTAATGCTCGAGAAACCTTTATTGGGTACGAAATTGGGCGGCTCAAATAATTTAAAGCACGAATTCAAATTAACTGGCGTTTCAGTATTTGGCCGTACATTACGTAAAGAATACTAAATATATAAATAACGTTTTGCATACTGTACCGTGTGATGTATGAAATGGAAAGACTTGTTATGTGAGTCTCAACTTTATTTATTTTGTAATCTTAAAATATATTGTTTTAAAAAATAGACGAAAATGACGAAACTACTGAGCCTAAAATCTAAGAAGTCTATGACCTTGAAATAACACGGCAATTTTTTCAATATATTGCGTACAAACTTACGTTTGCGGTTGGAATGTATAGGAGAATATGTTTTTCAGTTAGGATGTTAAGTTTGTTTTTGAAATAAGTTATTGGTAAAAGACCGAATTCAACAGTAGACAATATAATCAGCAATTTCATACACATCATTTTGAATTACGACAAACGAATTTGGGTCAGATTTTAAAAAAGCCATGGTGGATACACACTTTGATCGTACGGAACCCTCTCCAAGCGAGGTTATTCGGGAAACACAGACTCCGGCAATGAGTTCCACTCCTCAGTGGCACGCATAATAATAATTCATTTATTGATCAGATAACATAGATCCATTATTGTTAGTAGAAATAAAAAATAAAAATAATATAGGATTCTTGAAATGGTTAGTAATGTAGTTAGGTATCAAATATTAGAATAAAATCTCATATTACTACAGGATCCCCAAATTTCTCTTAAAAAGAAGATGACCTGATGATCTACATCTAGGATTATTGTATACCAATCTAGTAAAGACCCAACATTGTACCAACACTTATCGTAAATAAAAAATTCTTAATATTTTTACACCATACAAATATTTGTTTCGCGCGGGGATCGAACCCGTGACACGTACCGCAGTAAGTTAATCGCTTAGCCATTGTGCCAACAACGCCGCCTAAAATAGGCACTATTGTCTATCTTCTTATATATTCTCTAAATCATATCGGCCACTTATACGTTCCACTGCTGAACAAAGGCCTCCCCCATAAATTTTCACATCTGTGTCATCATTTTGGGGGGTATTTTCAAATACTCACCACGCTTGGCAGGCGGGTTGGTGAGCGCAGTATGGCTACCGTTTCACAGAAGGGACGCTGCTGCCCATCCCTCTGGTTTAGATTCCCTTAGTCGCCTTTAACGACATCCACGGGAGGAGATAGAGTTGTGCTATATTCTTAATCCGGACACCACATTGAATATATTCTCTAAATATAGTCGTGATTTATGACGAAAATCTTAGTTCGGAATAAAGACCAAATTCCTCATTGTCATCATTTTAGCCGAAAAACGTCCACTGCGGGACAGAAACCTCCCCCTAAAATTGCCGCAACTACCTGTAAGGGTTTGTGTTGTGTGCTCATTGGGCGTTTTGCCATAATCGGCACGCTTGGCAGACGGGTTGGCGTTCGCATTTGTGTTATAAATGTACTCGAAGGACGTTGCTGCCCATCCTCCGGCTAATCCCATAGTCGTCGTTTACCACGCCCACGGGATGACTTGGGGTGGTGGTATTCTTATCCGGCACCACATGGTAAATTTACGGTAATTCCTCATGGTATTTATCGAAAAGATTATTTAATACATAGACACAAAGACTTTCCTTAATTGCAAAAAATAGGCCACGGGTTACAAAAATTCAAAGCCCAAAATGATTCCGTGCAACCAAATCCTTTTACAACGAGATCCTCATTAGTTCAAAATAAAATATAAAACTGTGAGACGTTTTTAACAAGCACGGCAATAAAGGCTGGTGCAAGTTGCCTGAAATAAATCGCGGAAGAGCCCGTAGGTATCTTTCACTTGAACTGACCGCCGTTACAATGTAGTGTTAGTCGAGTAATTAAACGTTAATGAGAAATTTCATCCTTATTTCATAATTTCCAGTGCAACGGTTTTAGAAACTTATGAAAAAGTGGGCAACTTGTCTTCATCATTATTCCAGCCCAAAGAAAAGTCAGCTGGACATAAGCCTCGCGATCAACACAACAACAATTCTGGGCTTGTGTTGTGTTTTCATTGGGGGTATTTTCCATAAATAATATCTAGTGGCTGTATTCGAATAATGCTGCTGCCCATCTTCCGGCTAATCCCATAGTCGCTTTATACGACACCTACGGGATGAGATGGGCTGTTGCTATTCTAAGTTGCACCATACGGCTAAATTGTCTTACTAGCATTGTAACCGTGGAAGTTTATGCTTGAATGTTTGAGGCTCCACGACACTGAAACGTCTTAATGGATTTCAATTTTACCTTTGGTGTAGAAGTATCTCAGGGAATAGAATACAGAATACCTTTTATTGAGTTAACGAGTTCTTATAATGGCTTAAACTATTTCGTTTCCTCGCAAACTAAGTCACCGATAACCGCTAGTTTTAATATCAAAATTGCGGAAGCCACCAAAGGTATCATTTCGGCCGAATGAAGTCCACCGCTGGACACAGGCCTCCCCAAAGATCACCACAACGACCGACAGTGCGTTGTGGGCTTATATTATATTTTATAGTTATTTCATGGTAGGTAAATCCAAAGGTATGATATAACTATAAAATATTTGGGATGACTTTCGTAAAAAAAATTGAGTTAAGCTTCGGCTATTCCTGAGCGTCAGCTAAACGTGATGCGTCAGTAACACGGGAGCGTCTTCAATGCGAAACTAGAGGTGCACACTTGCGCGACAACGACAGCGCAAATCGCCAACTTCGTTTGTTAGTGAATCGTCTGCCACTAGACGCGTGCGCTGCGCGGGCTGATTACGTATGTTGCAGACGGTTTACGACAGGCGAAAATCACGCAGACACTGCTGTCAAACGTTATTCTGGTATTAAGTACTTGCTGATAGAGATTAAACAGGCAAAGACCTCTGGCGTGCTCTCTGTCGGATGATCAATGAACTAAAAATTGCATCCTTGCTTTTAAATTTCAGGCGATTATCTGTCAGTGTATCCTTGGCTGCGCGATAGCTGCTGTCGCGTCTGATACTGTTGTTTTTACCTAATCAGGGTGCTGATTTGCAGACGCGAACGTCCCGCATAGCGGTTGCGTAGAGAACCCTTAGATATCACGGGTAGCATCTGCTACCCGGCTGACACTCGCTGTGTCGGTTTGGTCGCAGCCGTTTGGCCGAAGCTTTTATGGATTCATATATTCGAACATATTTGGTTGACTTTTCGTTTAATTATTCGGGGATTGCCCTCAAACCGACTAATTAACCCGTTACTGTGGTAAAAAGGCTATTCTTAACAACAGGCAAAATACAAACATAGAATATAAATCGTCCAGCGCAAAATTTTTGCAAATATGGAGCTTTTTAAACTAGAAACATCTTGGAGTTAATTTTGTACTATATTTACATACATACATATATTGATAAACGTGTTTCAGTAATTACATTCAGCGTATTTAAATTTGTATTCGCAGTCTCTGAAAAGTAACATCAGTATTCGGATGAATGTTGTATTTGTTACATTACTAAAACCAATGCTAGCGATTAGTCAAGAAAACTCGAGGATAAAAACACATAATCCATAACAAATATAAATATTACACAAGTCAATATACACTACGGTGTAACAAGTAGTCACTTTTTGACTATTTACAGCATCGCCTAGACAAATTTTGCAGTGAGATAAGAAAGAAACAGGACAAAAGGGGCATTACGGCGGCTTGTGGCTCTTAATGTGGATTATGGGAGAACGAATGACGGGGTTGAAGTCACCCCGCTTAGTCTTACACCACGATAATAGAGATAAAACCAATTTCGTGGCTACGGTGTGATTGCAATTCAGAGTTTCATGGTGGGTTGTTGGGGTGATTATATTTACGCTGTGTTTTAGTTTTGTTTTTAATGGATATAAAACAGCGGTATGTGGCATAAAAGTTGGCGCATATATATTAGCTCGGCAACGGGTCGGTAAGAAAGAAAGAAATCTTGAAAGATTTATTAAATAACATAAAATAGGTACGCATAAATATAATATTGCTAGGCTATTGTGGAGTCTTTATTGAGGAGTTTGCCGTGTGGTAACGGCTCAGAATGCCACCACCCCATCTCTTCCTATGGGTGTCGTAAAAGTCGACTAAGGGGTTAGCCGGAGGATGGGCAGCAGCGTCCTTCGAGTACATTAACAACTCAACTTTTTTTTTATTTATTTTTTATTGGTGCCCAGTGGAAATGCTTCATGAACTTCCTTCGCCCCGGGGAAGGACGAAGGGGTATGCCGGACTCCTACCGGATAAAACCACTGGAGCGGTCATCTTCGACACGTAAGGGAGGCTCCAGGTCCTCGTATGATCACACTAGAGCCGCCCACTGGTACCACGCCTATTGGCACATCTCGGAGAGGGTGACTGTAAAGCGGTCACCCCTCAAGGGGGATTGTAAAGGATCCCCCAAAGCGTCCCACGGCAGCGCGTGACCACATGCGTGCTACCGTCTTCTCTTGGGTCGCTTGGTGTGGGCACGCAGATTCCCCAATCTACGCACCCGCGAACCCAGAGGTCCCCCACCTTATAGCAACGGCAGGGGTTTTCAGGCGTATCGGAATTAGGCGCCAGGGCGGTTGTTACCCCGGTGCCGTCTCCTTCTTCTTCGAGCGGGATCGGCCCTCTCCCGATTCCGCTCTGCAGTCTCCTTCTGGAGCATGACGCTCTCACAGAATTAGACCACTCCATTCCAGTTTTCGTGCTCTACCAACATAGCCGACACTACTGCTGGCAGAGAGAGATCTTGCCCGATCCGATCGACCAGGATCCGCCGCTCGGCTGCCCACGCAGGGCACGCCTCGCCTCGCGTGTGCTGTGCGGTGTCCTGGTCGCTATCACAATGGTGGCATTGTGCCGTGGCCTCGCGTCCTATCCTGTGCAGGTACGCACCGAAACAACCGTGCCCGGTGAGCACCTGCGTCAGGCGATAGGTGACGGGCTCATTAACAACTCAACTGCGATCGCCAACCCGCCTGCCAAGCGTGGCGATTATGGCAAGACCCCCCAATGAGCCCACAACACATCAACATCGGTGGTTGTGGTGATCTTTGGGGGAGGCCTGTGTCCAGCAGTGGACTTCATTCGGCCGAAATGATGATTGTGGAGTCGTGCGTTTAAAAGGCCACAGCTCAGCTAATGCAACAGGAAACTGTAGCGCTGATTTTCAGCTGAAGCCTCAGGGCACAGGTGGAAACCTGTCGTATTTAAATAATAAGAACACCGTTGTGCTTGGACGCAAAATTAATAGGAGATATATTTAAGATAAATCAAAATAACAACCTAGATACTCTTTCGGCGATTTTTGTCACTCGACAATCTAATTCGATTTTATGGTCGTCTTAGGGTTGACAATAAGACTTGTATGATTTACAATTATATCTATTTTTAGTTTTCATGAAAATTATAAGGGTAATCAAGTACCTGACTAATGAGAGCAATGTGAACGGTACAGCCTCACCTTATCACCTCGCCAGCAACCAGGCTTCCACCGAACGGAGGCACATGACCAAAGTGACTCAGCACCTCCGCCATGTTGTCACGGCTACTGCTAGGCGACACCACGCTTTCAAACGGTGACTGCTGGTTTATGGCTTTAAGAGCAGGACAACAAATTTAAAAAATCTCGCACACATCTCTCACTACTGTCCTGCAACTGCACTGTTATATGGATTAAATCGCGTACCTGTATTATTATAGATTTTGTTTTTCTAACGTTTCGAATACTTTGCAGCGTTAGTGGTCGCAGGATAACTAAGGTGACAGGGGTGCCATTTAAGTTATTCTATCTACCATAATATTATATTAAATATATCTTTTTAATTTGATGCATTCATAAAAATTCCGTGTGGTGTCCGGATTAAGAATATAGCACCACTCCATCTCCTCCCGTGGATCTCGTAAAAGGCGACTAAGCGAATCTAAACCAGAGGGCAGCAGCGTCCCTTCTGTGAAACGGTAGCCATACTGCGTTCACCAACCCGCCTGCGAAACGTGGTGAGTATTGGCTAATACCCCCCAACATGATGACACAGTTGTGAAAATCTATGGGGGAGGCCTTTGTTCAGCAGTGGACGTATAAATGACCGATTTAATAAATAAAAAAATTGTGATGTTTGAAGTTTCATTCTCTTTATGTTATTTTTTAAATTTCAATAGTCACTAAACATTCTTGATACTTTTCAATTCTATTTCGCTAGGACTTAAAAACGAATAAACCGTTTAAGTAAACACTATGTATTTACTTACACAGCCTTCATATGAACAAAGCTTACGTGTACACTTAAAAAGATATTGTAACTAGAAAAACAAGACAGGTGTGTATAGGATTACGTCACGGCAATGTTTTCCACTCGATATGAAGTGTGGATTGGTTCGGGCCGTCGCCTTCGGCCTCGTCCCTCGGCCTCGGCCTGTCTTGAGGCTCGGTTCAACGGCGCGGAAACGTAGCTGGGACATGTGTACGGATTCCCACTCAGATGGGAATAAACAAGCTGGAAATGAGAGGCCGTTTTTATTGAGAGAACTTTGTATTCTATTTTTGATATTGTTTTTGAGGACAATATAAAAGATATTGATATATTTTATATAGTAATCAACATTGATGTAATTAATGTGTCTATATCTATATGTAAGCTTTAATAATACAGATATGTTCTACTGTAAAATATCCCATCATTTATTTACGTCGAATAATTTCTTACAAGTGCATTTCTTTATTTACAATGTATGTAGCAACAACAGTACATATATGTACTTATTTCCGTTGGTATTCTCTACTATTCAACCATAGGATGATGAAGAGAAAACACGGGAAGTGCAATATGTTCAATACAACATAAAACGTAAGAAATCTACAATATATATACGCAAGTAACTTTACACATATATAAATACAACATATCTAATAGAATAAATAAATAAATGCATACATATTTATAGTATAACTCTTAGAAAATATATTATCATAATTCTGTTAACAATGATAAAAAAGTTATGACTAACTTTCCACCTACTAGTAAATTATAAATAAATAATTTATAATACAGATTATTAGTATAACCTATTGCCATCTTATTAATTTAAATGTTTTTGGGATAGACTTTCGAGAACAATAATTTGCTTATGAAGCAGTACGTGCCTACATACTACATATCAGTAATTCCAGCTTTAGTATCGCTTAGTCTTTGTCACATTGCTGCTTGTCGCTTAACTAAAGCCTAACCACATATCTATAATCAAAAATCATCATCATCATCAGATCGGCCATTTATAAATCCACTGCTGAACAAAGGACTCTCCTATAGATTTCCACGTATCGTGGTTACTAATGAACGGACTATTTTCGTATGCATTTGCATATCTTAGGATTGTTTTTCAGTTTATTGAATATTTTACCTAAATGCTCTTGAACATATTTGAGCATTTATCATCATCATTTCGACCAAATAAAGTCCATTGCTGGACACAGGCCTCCCTCAAAAATCACCACAACGACAGACGTCGATGTGTCGTCTGCTCATTGGGGTGGTTTTGCCATAATCGCCACGCTTGGCAGGCGGGTTGGCGATCGCAGTTGAGTTGTTAATGTATTCAAAGGACGCTGCTGCCCATCCTCTGGCTAATCCATTAGTCGGCTTTTACGACACCTACGGGATGTAATGGGTTGGTGCTATTCGTAGCCGGCACCACACGGGTTATTCGTAGCCGGCACCACACGGGGCATCTATACTAATATTATAAACATACTGATATTATAAATGGTAATGTAAGTTTGTTTGTTATGCTTTCACGCGAAAACTACTTAACCGATTATCATGAAACTTTATAGACATATTCTTGGAGGCATTAGAAGTAACATATGATACTTTTTATTAAAAAAATAATTACGAAAGATAAAAAAAATGACGTATTTAATGGCTTCAATGCGAGCGAAGCCGTAGGTAAAAGCTAGTATTTTCCATAATTTCACTGTATCTAAAATACGAACATATACATTTACACTAGAATTTCTTATTTTTTGTACTATAATATATATATATATATATATATCTTACAAATAAACATTTGGAACAGTACTTGACTGTTAACGTTTTTAAAAACAAAAATAATAATATCTCATTGAAAATAAAGTACTTTGTTTTAATTTAATATTATGCTTATATTTTAAACAACAAAAACACTATTTTGTAATATTTATTCAAATTTGCTGTTGCATATTTCGAGCATTTATGTTGCATATTTCGAGCATTTATGTTGCATATTTCGACCATTTACCACGACCCAGCTGCATAAACACACAATTATTCCGATGCAATTATTAGAGGATTATAAGGACACGAGCACAAAGCGTCGAAACAATTAATACGGACAGGGTAACCGATTATGTAGGTGACAGTAAATCAATAGGCGACTCATCATGACGTGGGCTGCACGCTAATTGAACGTGGACGGTAAATTGTGCCTTTACCTTCCGAGCAGTGTTGACGGTTGTAATCATATTTCCATATTTGTGGGATGAAATAATTTCTATGTGTCTACATTTTATGTACGATGTCCACTGCTGGACAAGTATGTTTGGTCCATTCATCAATAATATAACCATGCACACACGCTTAATATTATGTACTTACATACTAAATTCCGTATGGTGTCCGGAATAAGAATATAGCACCACTGTATCTCCTCCCGTGGATGTAGTAAAAGGCGACTAAGGGACTCAAAAACCGAAAGAGGGATAGCATCAGCGTCTCTTCTGTGGAATAGAAGCCATTCTACGCTCACCAACCCGCCTGCCAAGCGTGGTGTGTACTTGCAATTCTCCCCAATATTTTTTCTATTTTTTTTTTTTTAAACTTTACCCCATACTAGGATTTCTCCTGTGTCGTGGGTGCGTTTACAGACACAAATTCCACACACAATACACCCAGACCCGGAACAACTACCTGTAGACCATGCAAATATTTGTATCGTGCGGGAATCGAACCCACGACCCGGTGCGCAGCAGCCGACTGTATCAGCCACTGCACCAACCGTGCCGTCGAATATGATGACACAATTGTGGAAATCTAGGTATGGGGGAGGCCTTTGTTCAGCAGTGGATGTTGCATGGCGGATATGATGATGACGATGACATACTACATCACATTGTGTGAATTAATAATTTGCTTTAGTTCAGCGTTTCCATTTGAAAAATTATTTATTTTATCAGGAGTTTCCAATAATTTCGACTTAAGTTCCACGTTTCTCTGATACTGAAAACCAGCGCTGCTGATGTTGATTTTATCTCAACGCTGCAGCATAATGCTGAGTGTCAGCCATTTTCTGTACACTAGCGGCGCACAATTATTTTAATTTAATCATATTTTTATATAGTATAAATTAATAATATGTTGCTTTAATAGAAATTTAAATCTTTTGCCAACATTCACGCACTAAACAGAGCTGGAAATGCTGTATTACTTTTCTTTTTTGTTTGTGAATAATGATAGCCTGGACTCTAAGTCCTTTGGCGAGGTACTTTATTAAATTGCGTGAGTGTTGCAAGGAAAAATAAGTTTTATGCTTTGGTGTTAATATTATGCGCGTCTCTGTGGTGTTCAGAAATAAATACTTTTTCTTTCTTTTCTTTTCTTTCTTGTATTTTATCGTCCTCATTATTGTCCGGTATATTTGGCAGGCTGTAGGTGCTGCTGTCTAGTGTCGATTATTAGAGCTAACTTTGTCGCTTCGTCTGTTGATGACTAACTAATGTAAATGTAAATAAATGTAAATAATAATAATTTTATTCTCATAAGCTTGGTACATTTGGTTCTACCTTTTGCAGACAAACAAATATTATTATAGTTAAAAGAAAGTAAAAGATAGAGTAAAGAGACGGTGCAATGTAGATAATATATATGTATATGGGTATAATGCAGTAAAGTAGGTTGATAAAAGGGAAGAATGGTATGTGAGTATGCCTTTGAGTGTGTGTGTGTGTAGATATGTGGTGTTATGAGTATGAGTGTATGTGTGTAGGGGCTGAAAGTGTTTGCGTATGTTTCAGCATAGGTTTGGTTAAGTAGGTATTTGAAGACCTCCTCTTTGCAGTTCTTTTTTAAGAGTGGATATATTTTACATGTTTTATTTATATTATTATATAAGCGGCTGCTAAGACTTATGTAGTGACTACTTGGTTTCCGTACACAAAGATCGCCACAACGACCGGCTCTGCGCTATTCGCATACAGTGTATTCCCGCAACATTCACCAGTCTGTCCATGCTACATTTTCCAGTGTCACCACTCAAGAAATTTTAGGCCCAATCGGCCATCCGTTCGACGAGAAATGTGCCCCGCCCACTGCCACCACTTAAGTTTAGCAATGACAAAAAGAAAAAAGAAAGAAAAAAAAAAAAAATCTGCATTACGAGCGCAGGTAAAACAATACTAAAAAAGACAATTTAAAAACTACAACAGTCACAAATAACACCTATATATAAATAAAAACTCATCAAATAGATACATAAAATATACATTTTTTAAAGTGGCAATAGAATGTACAAAACTAAATATAGTTATAGGCTTAAATTTAAATGAAAAAAAAAAAACAGAAAACAAGTGCGCCGAAGTGTGCAGAAACTGGTTGACACTCAGCATATTGCTGCGACGTTGGCTTGCTTCGCAATGGCAATGCTTCGGGTTATGTCGGTTACCATGGTTCTTTTGCGGATCATTTGTGTTTTGTACTCGCAGGGGAACTCGGAGCATAGCTCTTTCTATTGTACTTTGGGTGACATCGAGCCTCCTTATGAGGCCCATGGTGAACGACCACGTCTCAGTATCATACACACTGGTCAAAGACTTTCGTCTTGAGTCGTGGTTACATGGTGGGGGGCCTTGAGCGTCGCGGGTCGCAGATTGGGAAGTCTGCGTGCTCACACCGAGCGATCCCCGAGAAGACGGTGGCGCGCACGTGGTCATGTGCCGCCATGTAGGTAGCACAGTACACAGCATGGCCTAGGGGGATCTTTTACAACCCTCCGCGAGAAGTACCTGAGGGGTGACCTTTTTACAGTCACTTTCCCTCCACTAGAGGGGTTGCCTGGCATACCCCTTCGCCCTTCCCCGGGGCGAAGGAAGTTCATGAAGAATTTCCACTGGGCACCAATAAAAAAAAGGTCACTTATAACAAAAATGGCCGGCTAGATAGGTAACACCCCAGTGCCAGATATTCGCGGCTAAGCAGCAGTGTTTAAACTTTATACATTGCTGTGTTCCGCTTAGAAAGGCACCGTAGTTAGTGAAATTACTGGGCATGACAGACTAAATAACTTAATTTCTCGAGGTGCCGAGTGCAGTATATTCCACGCAGGACCAGTCTTGGGTAGCATTATAAATTATTAGGCAGGCATGATGGGTACCACCAGGTAAATTACTTTTGTGTCACCACGTTGTTTAAAAAAATGCTCCATGCATTGTACCATCACACAAACCATTTACCAAAGACAAATATCCAGTATATGATTTAAAAACACAGGCACACGCACGCACGGGGCACGCACAGTTGGTGCAGTGGCTGATACAGACGGCTGCTGCGCTCTGGGTCGTGGGTTCGATTCCCGCACGGGACAAATATTTGTATAACCTGCAAGGTAGTTGTTTCGGGTCTGGATGTATTGTATGGGGAATATATGTCTGTAAACGCATCCACGACACAGAAAACACCCCAGAGAGGGGCGAGGTTAAAAAAAAAAATTAACCTATTTGTTTCTTTCAAATTACAAACTTCGACGGCATACTTTTAAAAAAATACTTACATTCAAACAAAGATCCAAAATCCAAATTAAAAAAAATGCACTGAACAGTTTAAATTAATTAGCCTACAACTCAAAACTTATATAAAATATCTTCTTTAATACAATATAAAGACGCATAAATAATTTTAAGATATACTAGATGATAACTTCAAATTAATTAAGAGTAAAACACAAAAACAAACGCTTAGGTATTTGATAAAGGTCACGGTGCCCGAGGGCTCACCCGACACAAGGTTGGGTGAAGTCATGGCCGCGGTTCGGCGAAATATTAAGCTCGCCGACCACGGCATTGGTCCGGACACCGTGACCATCAAGAGGTCAGTCAGCGGCGGAATGGTGCTTTCTGTCGCTGGCGAGGATGGTGGCGCCAAGGCCGATAGCCTGGCACGCAAAATGCGGGAGGTGCTCACCCCCATATTTGACGTGCATATTGCACGTCCGATAAAAATGGCGGAGTTGAGGGTACTGGACCTGGATGACGCCGTTACCAAAGCGGAGATCGCAGATGCCATAGTGGCTGCGACGGCGTGTTTGCCCGAGGATGTAAGGGTGGGCGAAATTCGCCGCTCACCGATGTCCTTGGGCACGGTCTGGGTCCGGATCCCACTGGAGGCGGCCAAGAAGCTGGCGTCTACCCGCCGTATTTGCGTCGGTTGGACGTCGGCCAGGGTCGAGGTGTTGGCGGCACGGCCATTACAATGCTTCCGATGCCTCGAACTCGGGCATGTGCGCCTCCGGTGCACCATACACGGGGGGGTTGACCGGAGCGACCGGTGCTACGGATGTGGCGGCCAGGGCCACAAAATTTGGGAATGCCAGGCGCAGACAAAAAACTGCCCTTTGTGTGCGGACTTTGGCCTCCCGGCCGAGCACAGATTGGGCTGCAAATCTTGTGCAGCCCAGAAGAGCAAGAGGGGAAAACCAGGCCCCCCTGCCTCGGCCGAGGAGCTGAAGAAGTCTGCGCCGGCGGCACCGGTCGCACGCTCCGGCTCACCGGAGGCGATGGAGGCCAATTAAAGATCCTCCAGGGAAACCTAAACCACTGCCGCAACGCGCAGAATCTGTTGCTACAGACTGTTGCGGAGTGGTCGGTTGCCTTGGCGGTTGTGGCGGAGCCCTACAGCGTCCAGGAACACCCTCGCTGGTTCGGGGACGCCGGGGACTCCGTCGCTATATATTGGTCTGGAGCTGAAGGTGAGCCGCTCTGCTCCCTGTTGGACAGGGGGCAGGGCTTTGTCGTAGTAGAATGGGGACCTCTGGCAGTGGTGGGCTGCTATATCTCCCCTAACGTGTCCCTCGTCGACTTCGAGGGATACCTGGACGGGGTGGCGCGCAGCATTCGGTGTAAGTGCTTGCCCCGTCCAGTGCTCGTCCTGGGGGATTTCAATGCTCACTCTAGAGCTTGGGGCAACCGTCGGGACGGGCCGAGGGGGAGGATAATGCAAGACTGGGCGGCGTCACTTGACCTCCGATTGCTGAATCGGGGGTCCGTTAGCACCTGCGTTCGGTGGCAGGGGGAGTCGGTCGTGGACCTGACATGGGCGGCTCCTTCTGTGGCCCGCATGGTGTCGGGTTGGCGAGTAGCGGAGGAGGTGGTCACACTTTCGGACCACCGCCACATAATGTTCGACGTGGCCCTCCGCACGCCTTGCCCGAGCCGTTCTAGTCCCAGCCCACGGTCGCGGCGTTGGGCCCTCACACAGCTGGATAGCGAGTTGCTCGTCGCAGCTGCCAACGTCGCGGCCTGGCCAGAGGTTGATCAAGGGATCTTGCCCGATCCGGAGGAGGAAGCGTCCTGGTTCCGGGAGACGATGACGTCAATATGCGACGCATCCATGCCCCGGGCCAGGCGCTCCCGGCGTACGGCAGTGTACTGGTGGTCGGATGAGATCGCGCAGTTGCGCGCGGTCTGCCTGGCCTCCCGCCGCCGGTACCAACGAAGCCGACGCCGACACAGCGCCACAGCCGGAGAGACTGACGAGGCCTATGCGGCCTACCGGGCGGCCACGCTGGCGTTTCAGACCGCCATCAGCGAGGCGAAGGCTCGGTCCTGGAGCGAGCTCCTGGAGGGACTGGACAGGTGTCCGTGGGGGAGACCCTACCGAATGGTAGTGGGCAAGTTACGCCCCTATGTCCCCCCCGTGACCGAAACCATGGCCCCGGATTTGCTGGAGGGAGTACTTTCAACGCTCTTTCCGGCGGTCCGGGACCATCCTGGTCCCTCTCCACCCCCGATTGCCTCGGACTGGGCCGAGGAGTTGGGGGTTTCGGAAGGGGAGCTGGGCCGAGCCATTGGCCGCCTAAAGAGTCGCAACACTGCACCGGGTCCGGACGGCATTCCGGGCCGTGCGTGGGTGTATGCACTGCAGTCTCTTGGGGACCGCTTGAGGCGGCTGTTCACCAGTTGCCTCCGTAGTAGCGTGTTCCCGTCCGGCTGGAAGGAAGCCGGATTGGTTCTCTTGAGGAAGGAAGGAAGGGCTGCGGAGTCTCCCTCTGCATACCGTCCCATTTGCCTGCTTGACGAGGCTTCGAAGCTATTCGAAAGAATAATTACCCGAAGACTCGTTGAGCACCTGTCGCGAGTTGGCCCCGACCTGGCCGAAAGTCAGTATGGCTTCCGGCAGCGGCGGTCCACCATTGACGCGATTCTTTGCGTCCGCTCGCTGTCGGAACAGGCAGTGTCTCGGCGGGGTGGGGTGGCGTTGGCAGTCAGTCTAGACATCGTCAACGCCTTCAACTCCATCCCGTGGGGCGCTATTAGGGCGGCACTAGTCCATCATCGGTGTCCGCCTTACCTGCAGGGCATCATAGGGGCCTATCTGCGCGATAGGCACATTCGCTTCGTGGGTAGGGACGGTAGCGTAAAGCAGAGGGAGATTACGTGCGGGGTTCCGCAGGGGTCAGTTCTCGGCCCCCTTTTATGGAACCTTGCCTACGACGCGGTCCTGCGTGTCGTTCTCCCTGCTGGCGTCAGCTTAGTTTGTTACGCTGACGACACTCTGGTGTTGGCCAGCGGGGAGTCCTTCGAGGGAACCATCCGGCTTGCAGAGCAAGCGGTGGCAATTGTCGTGGCCAAAATCCACGCCCTGGGTCTGCGGATAGCGCCTCAAAAAACCGAGGCGCTATGGTTCCACAAACTGCCAAGAAGCAGAGAACCACCCAGTTCGTGGATACGCGTTGGTGACACGCGAATCGGGGTGGGCCGGTACATGAAATACCTGGGGCTCACCCTGGACAGTCGTTGGGGATTCGAAGAGCACTTTCAGCGCCTCGTTCCCCGAGTCGAGAGGGTAGTGGGTGCACTACACCGGCTGCTGCCCAATCTCGGGGGACCATGTGAGGAAGTTCGCCGTCTCTACGGAGGGGTTGTGCGGTCCGTGGCCCTCTACGGGGCGCCTGTATGGTCAGCTCGACTGTCAGGTGCCCAGCGCTGCAGAACCAAAATTCACGGTCTGCAGCGCAGAGTGGCTATCCGGATCGCACGAGGATACCGAACGGTGTCCTACGAGGCGGCCACTCTCCTGGCGCGTTTTCCGCCTTTCGACATCCTGGCGGAGATGGATGCGTGGGTCTACGATCAGACACGCTCCCTCCGCCAGAGCGGCGAAAACGCGCCTCCAGGGGCGTTGGACAGGCTGCGGCGGCTAGCTCGCCGACGCGCACTTGTAAAGTGGCGTCACCGCCTGCGGATGCAATTTGCGACCAAGCGCGTCGTCGAGGCCGTCCTGCCGCTCTTCGGAGCCTGGCTCAGAAGGAGCGAGCGCGTCACCTATCGCCTGACGCAGGTGCTCACCGGGCACGGTTGTTTCGGTGCGTACCTGCACAGGATAGGACGCGAGGCCACGGCACAATGCCACCATTGTGATAGCGACCAGGACACCGCACAGCACACGCTCGAGGCGTGCCCTGCGTGGGCCGCCGAGCGGCGGATCCTGGTCGATCGGATCGGGCAAGATCTCTCTCTGCCAGCAGTAGTGTCGGCTATGTTGGCAGAGCACGAAAACTGGAATGCAGTGGTCTCCTTCTGTGAGAGCGTCATGCTCCAGAAGGAGACCGCAGAGCGGGATCGGGAGAGGGCCGATCCCGCTCGAAGAAGAAGGAGACGGCGCCGGGGTAACAACCGCCCTGGCGCCTAATTCCGATACGCCTGAAAACCCCTGCCGTTGCTATAAGGTGGGGGACCTCTGGGTTCGCGGGTGCGTAGATTGGGGAATCTGCGTGCCCACACCAAGCGACCCAAGAGAAGACGGTAGCACGCATGTGGTCACGCGCTGCCGTGGGACGCTTTGGGGGATCCTTTACAATCCCCCTGGGGGGGTGACCGCTTTACAGTCACCCTCTCCGAGATGTGCCAATAGGCGTGGCACTAGTGGGCGGCTCTAGTGTGATCATACGAGGACCTGGAGCCTCCCTTACGTGCCGAAGATGACCGCTCCAGTGGTTTTAGCCGGTAGGAGTCCGGCATACCCCTTCGCCCTTCCCCGGGGCGAAGGAAGTTCATGATGAATTTCCACTGGGCACCAATAAAAAAAAAAAAAAAATAAAAAAAGGTATTTGATAAAAAAATCCTGTTAAGAACGCCCTTTTAATTAGTTTTCTTTCTGCAGCAACATCTCAAGTTGCATAAAAATAAATGCACAAACGAATAAATCCAATAGCTGAACAATTACAGAATGCTTCAGTTAACAAGCAAATATTAAAGCTTACATCGTTACTAACATCTAAGTTCGTTCAGATATTTCACAATCGTTACTGACAAGTTTCTTCAGGCATTTTCTTCTAGCATCGCAATATCTGAGTGGATCGCTCACTCGGTCGAACCGAATAATGAAACGGTGAAAATATCTAACTTGTAGTTTGCAAACATTACTATAGGTTTTCGAAGATATAAGATATTCCATGTGGTGTCCGAATTTAGAATGGAGCAACACTCTATCTCTTTTGTTGAAAGTCGTAAAAGGTGACTAAAAGGGAATCTAAACTAGAGGGATGGGCAGTATCGTCCATTTTGTGGAGCAGTAGCCACGCTGTGCTTACTGACCCGCCTGCCAAGCGTCGCGATTCAGTAGGTTTGTAATATGTAAGCACTGTATTTATAATAATGTATTTTATATTGTGGACGAAAAAAATAAACGATTGATTGATGAGTTGCCCGTGTAAATTCCCTTCAAAACGACGACATAATTGTGTAAATCGGCGGCATGGTTGGTGCAGTGGCTGATACAGTCGGCTGCTGCGCTCCGGGTCGTGGGTTCGATTCCCACATGTAACAAATATTTGTATGATCTGCAGGTAGTTGTTTCGGGTCTGGGTGTATTGTGTGTGAAATGTATGTCTGTAAACGCACCCACGACACATGAGAAATACTAGTGTGGGGCAACGTTACTAAAAAAATATATCTAAGACCCCTTTGCCTGACATCCTTTGCCTGATAAAATGACAACGAGGCTTTCAACTTGTACATTATTTGATAACGATTGGCACAGCGGCTAGACGATTGGCTTTCAGCGCTTGGGGTCGCCAATTCGAATACAGCACGGAATATTTGTATGGTTTATAGGTATTTGTTCCCTGTCTGGGTGTTTATGCACGCGAAAAGTCTATTAACTGAACCCACGACAAGACAAATTCTAGTTAAGGAAACGCAAAAAAAGTAAATTATTCGAATGTGGTTATATTTTATAATTCTTTACAAGAAATTAGTATAATTGTTTCATATCGGCCATTTATACGTCCACTGCTGAACAAAGGCCTCCCCCATAGATTATCATTTTTGGGGGTATTTGCCAATACTCACCATGCTTGGCAGGCGGGTTGGTGAGCGCAGTATGGCTACCGGTTCACAGAAGGGACGCTGCTGCCCGTCCCTCTGGTTTAGATTCCCTTAGTCGCCTTTTACGACATCCACAGGGGGAGATGGAGTGGTGCTATATTCTTTATCCGGACACCACACGGATAATTGTTTATTTGTTATTAAATACAATGCACTGCGTTGTCTTGTCCAACTTGCTTATTGTTTTAAGCACGATAGGCGGTTAAGAGTGGTAAATATTTAGGTTTGAAACTTCAAAAACTTTAATAAGATCTGTAAGATGTTGCCTTAATTGATTCGTATTTTATTAAGTACCTGTAGAAACTTCATCATTTCGGCCGAATGAAGTCCACTGCTAGACACAGGCCTCCCCCAAAGATCACCACAACGACCGATATGGATGTGTTGTGGGCTCATTGGGGGGCTTTGCCATAATCGCCACGCTTGGCAGACGGGTTGGAGATCGCAGTTGAGTTGTTAATGTACTCGAAAGACGCTGCTGCCCATCCTCCGGCTAATCCCTTAGTCAACTTTTACGATATCCATGGGAGGAGATTCCCATAATTATTTTTAACTAATTGTCCTACTTAATATACCGCACCACAAATGTACCTATTCTATTTAGCATAAATATGATTAAATTACTATCATGCCTCCATTTATTTTCATCTTTTTCATTGTAAACAAAACAAGAAAAATAGTGCTCCGAAGAAAACATGTATATCGCTATTCACTTTTTTATAGGAACATTCCTCTAACTAATATCGTGAGTCCACAGTAAATTGATTCATTCTCGAAGTTTCTATGGCGAATTCCATTCTAGATCTCATAGTAAGGTGATCAGATAACAAGCTGTCGAGTTCCACATGAATACACACACTAACTATGTCTAAACGCTTCGCTGTACCCTGCTTGTACACATCGACGCACCGTCGCGACATTATAAGTTCACAGCAGTTCAGTATCTTATTAAATAATAATAATATTGTTGAAAGGATAGTGAGCTGTTGACGTCTATTGAAATCTAGTCATAACATAGCCATAACATAGATAGATAGATAGAGACTTGAAATAGGGATTATAGGTATTGTACAATTGAGACGGCACGGTTGGTGCAGTGGCTGATACAGTCGGCTGCTGCACTCCTGATCGCGGGTTTGATTCCCGCACGGAACAAATATTTGTACGATCTGCATGTAGTTGTTCCGGGTCTCGGTGTTATTGTGTGTGGAATTTGTGTTTGTAAACGCACCCACGACACAGGAGAAATCCTATTGTGGGGCAACGTCCTTAAAAAAAAACAAAAATGACCGGTCACAGGTAATATTGCCATAATCAACACGCGTTTTAAGCCGATTGATGATCGCAATGTCGCCTTTGATATATATCCTTAGTCGCCTTTCATGAAATCCATCGGTAGAGAGAGGAGGTCTTTTCTGATTTGCCAGTAACAATACGGGTCGCTATCTACATAAATATATCAATTCAATTGTGTACACCAACAAATCGATTTTTCAATATAAATATCTTATTGCCTTAAGATGTTTAAAAGTCAAACAGAAGGTGTTCTATGTTATCTCAAAAAATAACATTCTATAGCGGATGAAGTACTAATAAAATCCAACCTATTATTAAATCCGATACCTCGAGCAACGTTGGGAAACAAAATGCAGCAAATGAATATTGAGTTTATACCATAACTAGTTGGTAGCAACTGATAACAGTTGCGATCTGGCGCAGGTCACGCAGGAATTAGGTCACTGGGCCATTCATAGGACAAGGATTATCGGGCTCTCGTCGTTTATGCTGCAACGTTCGAAATGCATAATATGTTCTCACTGTTCTGGTCTTTCAAACCATGGCTAAACCAGAAGGACCAGAGTTCGATGTTTAGGTCGGGTACGATTAACTGACCGAGGTTTTTTAAATACAAAAATTCCGTTTCGGAATGAGAAAGCAATTATTCGTCTGTTGTGACCACAATCAGTGGAAAAAACAAGCGATTCAAATGACACTTCATTCGCTTTCACATACGAGTATAAGTATATGCCCACATATATATGTCTTATTTTAGCCTGAAAATTCTCCAATATGGTGCAAGCTTTTACGTAATGATGGATTGTTCTGGATCAAATACTTGAAGGCGCTGAAGCCGATGAGAGGCAACCCGGTTGAAGTGACGAACATGGCAATCGAGCCAATGAAAACAGATGCGGCCACCTAACTACAAACCAATCCGCAAATTTTATGACAATTACAGCTAAGTGCAATCCTTTATTTATTTACTCATTGTTATCCTGCTTAACCCGTGTGAAAAACTATAAAATACGGGTTCAGGCTTAAAAAGATCCATACTAAGCTTACGCGATATAGGCCGGAATTGATTACATTAATTATTTGTAGATAGTATATGTTTAGTTAAATGTATAGTATATCCACAAATATATCAACAGGCGTGTAAAAGGCGAAATCACGTGTGTATCGAGAATTCATAATTTCAGCTAAAGTGGGTCCACTGTTGGACAAATGAAAAACAAAGATCACCACAACGACCAGTCTGTTGTGTGCTCAATGGGTGGTTTTTCCCTAATCGCCACGGTTAGTAGGAAGGTTGGCAATCACAGGTGAGTTGAAAGTTTACTCGAAGGGAGCTGCTGCTCATCCTCCGGTTAATCCCAAAGTTGCCAAGTTTTACGACACCAAGGGAAGATATGGCGGGTGCTTTTCTGAGCCAGCAAAACACGGTTCATGCGTGTCTAAAGACTTGGGAGGTAATATCTATACAAATAAATAAAATTGAAGTGTCTGTTTCTAATGTCAAAATAACAGCTTTTTACTGAATGCATATGAAAGTATATACGGTACATAAAACAAAATAACAATTTATAATTTTTTTGTCTGTCTGTCTGTTTGTTCCGGGTAATCTCCTATACGGCTGGACCGATTTTGACGGGACTTTCATTATCAGATAGCTGATGTTATAAGGAATAACTTAAGCTACTTCTATTTTAGAAATATAATTAGGATCCCGCGCAAAAATATAAAACCCTTGAAATCCAATATATATATTCTATATCAAGTGTCTATGTTGAAGTACTGTAAATTTCTTTTAAATGAAACGTGGGTGAAACCGCGGGTCCCAGCTAGTATAATATAACCTACATTATTATAACGGCAACATTTTGTGAAATGAGAGCAATATGAACGCCTGCAGACATTCCTAACATATTACCACGGTTCTGACCCCTGGAACATCGCAAACAATTCTTCGAACCACCCGCCACCCGGTGACCCAATTTCGCACAGGTGACCTGCATGAACCAATAGCACCCAAGTGCTTGTCAATTGGTTAACTATATTAACCAATGGTGGGTGCTAGGCGTGGCGTGGCAGTATGCCAGCCATCTCGTTGCATCCTTACGCCTACGCGTCACGGAACAAAATATAAAGAAGATCTATTCCTTACAAGTGTACTGAGGTATTCACACTTCCAAACTCCTAGTATTATAACTCAATTGTAAACTATCTTGAACTAATATAGTCATAGAGCCAACAATTTCTTTATTGTGCTCGACGTGTCTGTATGTCTAATTTTGTGTGTTTGTATTATTTTTTGGTAGACCTTCTGAAAGATTTATTTTTTTATACACTTGTTGATACACCGGAAAATGTTCATTTGCCGACGGCGGGGCGGAGATGCTCTCGAATGGTTGGCATTGTCTTGTATTGTTGGACCACGAATAATATAGTTTCTCACACCTAAATATCACGGTTATGGACTTATAATATTGTGGAGAAGAGGCTATTGGTTGCGCTTGAAAAAGCTACTTTACTGCGCAGCGCGCACATATAATTTTGCTTTGAGTGATGTGTGAGTATATTCTAACTGAATCTATGTATTGCATTTTTCTTTAACTTAGAAAATGTATAATTCATCCACGGCTGGACTGAAGCCTCTTCCGAAGATTACCACAACGACCAGTATGATTGATGCTCTGGTCCGTGGTCACAATTCCACTTCGAGTCTAATCGTGACCACGGTTAATGCCACTTGGCCCAAACGTCGAGGTTAGTCAAAATATTGTTTCGATTTACCTGCGCACGAAAAGTACCGTAATCGTAGTCTTGAACTAACTTAATGAGTGAAATTCGCGATTGTTTAAAAACTTATGTCATACATAATATTTAGATCCTAATTCATATTATGGGTTCATCATATCATATCAGCCACAGCATGTCCACTGCTGAACAAAGCCCCCCCCCCCCCCTTAGATTTCCACAACGAGCGGTCACATGCCGCTCTCATCCAACGACTCCCAACGACCTTCACCAGGTCAGGTCGTTTGTCCTCCTCGTTGGAGGTCGTCTCACGCTGCGTTTTCCGGTGCGCGGTCTCCATTCGAGAACCTTTGTGCCCCAACGGCCATCAGTTCTACGAGCAATGTGCCCCGCCCATTGCCACTTCAGTTTACTAATCCTTTCAGCTATGCCGACATCTCTAGTTCTTCTACGGATCTCCTCATTTCTGATTCGATCTCGTATTATGGGTTTGATACAATTTATTATGTGATAAATACACTCCATTATTTTCTCATTTCCACACAACTTCCTCTCCTAAATGCAATTACCATTATTAATTATTAAACTCGCTCTTCCCTCGAAAGATCTTCACTTGGTTATTAACGAGGCCTCTTTGCCTCTTAATATCCTATTATCGGATTCATATTTAATAAATACTGAGATGCCTTCGGTTAACTGTACATTTTCACGCTTTTATCTTCAAGCGAACTTCAGTAGCTGTTCATTTGTAACTATATATTTTACTTTACTTTCTTATTAAATAAATAAGTGAACGAGTGCCGTCTGTTGAGATTGGTCATCTGAATGTTGTCTTCAAAGTCAAAGTTTTTTATTTCAAATAAACCAAATATTGGCACTTATGAAACGTCAGAATCTAAGTTGCACGGTTCCAAATAGTTGATCTCGTGGAGAAGAGCAGGCAAGAAACTCCATGGATACTCTTTTAAAATATTGAGATTACAATGTTGAATGATACAAATTATTGTTATATATATACCGAGAAAAATGTAGGACAATGTGTAAAGATGGAACATACCACGTTAATATTATAATAATAAATTATTTGCCGTGGCAGTTAACGGCTGACCAGTCCCAACAGACGGCACCCGTTCACGAGTATGATGCATGCATCAGCATCGCTTAGCTCAACCATATTGTAGGGAACCGAACGACCCAATACACAACGCCACCGCCAGCAAGACATTTTAGTGAGTATGACAGACCAATACAGCCAGGCAAAAGACAATCAATATTAGTACTAAAAATAACATCAATGGCTACATGATTCTCACACATTTACAGTTTCGTATGAATATTATAATATAATGTTACAAGAACAATATTAACAATAACTAATAGTCAATGTCATAATATTAAATATAAGAAACTAACATTAATAGAAATGAAATTTTAAATGAATTTGTTCAAGTTATTGAATATAAGTAAATAACATAAAAAAATATGTAATTTCAACTGAGTTAAGTCAAATGTTAAGGTATATAATGTCAAGGTGTAAATATTTAAGTAAACAACATAAAAAATACAATTTTAAATGAGTCATGTCAACTTATTTTACATTAATAATATAATCAATTTCAATGTTTAAATATTAAACCCTTGACTGCAAGTTAAAACACTTGCAACCATATCAAATATAAGATGTATTAAAATAAATTATACAGCACCCGAGGGTCGCAGTGTGCAGAAGGGAATCGTATGCCAGACATCTTTATCATCGATGTAATGATTTATTCTATAGTAGGCCTTCGACATTAAAACACGTTTAATCAAAGATTTGAACTGTAGTTCTGGCAAATCGGTAATACTAGAAGGAATTTTGTTGAAGAACCTAACACTGTTTCCGATAAACGACTTGCTGGTTTTACTAAGTCTAAAGCCAGGCAAGACAAGCTTGTTCTTATTGCGAGTATTTAAATTGTGCACGTCACTTTTTTTGTTGAAACTAATAATGTTCTTGCGTATATACATGATATTTTGGTATATACATAAGGATGGTAAAGTAAGTATGTTTATCTCCTTAAATAGATCCCGAAGTGACTCACGAGAACCCAGATTATAAATAGATCGGACTGCTCTTTTCTGTAATATAAAAATTGATTCAACATCAGCAGCCGATCCCCACAATAAAATACCGTAGGACATAATACTGTGGAAGTAAGCAAAATATACCATTCTAGCTGTAGCCACATCTGTCACCTGTCTAATTTTCCTAACAGCATATGCAGCAGAGCTAAGTTTTCCAGACAGTGCTTTTATATGGGGCCCCCATTGCAATTTGGAGTCTACTGTAACGCCCAAAAATACAGTTGATGGGACCAGATCTAATGCTCTACCGTCAAGTTTTACTTGTGTTCCTATATAGGCCACATTTGTCGCTGAAAACTTTATACATTTGGTTTTTTCTGCGTTTAGGAGAAGATTATTGGCCGAAAACCAATCAGATACCTTATGAAGTATATCATCGGGTTCTATAAGATACCTATCATTCCTATTTACTTTAAATATAAGTGACGTGTCATCAGCAAACAAGACTATGTTTGACATTGTATCGTTTTCTAGGAAATTTGAGTCTATGGTCTTATCTGAAACTAGTTTGTCATCTATATTTAGATTTATTCCACTGTCACTAAACCTACTATCACTAGTTTCAGCATTTATTATCTTCCATGTGGTTTTTATCTTATTACTCGACTCTTTTATTTGATTACTAATATAAGCAACTTTTGCTTGCACACAAACCTTTTTAAATATTTTAGAATATTGTCTCACGTAGTTATGAAAAGCAATGTTAGGTGTGTAGGACTTTTTGTCGTAAAGTTCATATAAGATATCTCTACTGCATCTTATTCCCTTAGTTGCCCATGCACTAAACGTTAAATTAGGTTTTAAATTTATTTTATTAACTTTGCAAGCTTTTTGAAACTCGTTACAAATGGCAATAAATAGGGTTCGGTACTGTTCATTGGGATTAACATGATCCGTCTTTAAATTTTGGAGTTTAGAATCTAGATTTTTACAAAAATAATCTAGGCTTTTTTTGGATAAATTTCTACAGTGTATTATTTTGTGCCCCATAACTATACTATACTATAACTTAACAATTTGGCACTTATGATCCGAACGAATTAGACTACTATTGCTTATTTTAAAATTGGTTATAATATTATCTATACACGTGGCCGAGGTGGGTGTCACTCTAGTCGGCTCAGAAAACAAAAAGCTTAAGTTAAATGACTTACACAAGGATATAAAGTTACGTTTATCTGTGGTATCTATCAGAATGTCTATATTAAAATCACCACAAACTAATATCTTGACAATTGAATCAAAAACTCTGGTAAATATTAAAATCAAGCTTGTTTAGTGTAGACTTTTTAATAAGTTTAGACTCTTTCCTCCTGCATTGTTCTCACATTACCATCATTTTGAGAACATTGTACCAATATGATTTAAAAAGAGTAAGTAAGCATGGAGTTTCTTGCCCGTTCTTCTCCATAGGAAATCAACATCTTGGAACGAGGCAACTAAAATCTTGACTATTCATAAGTGCCTATAAATGGCTTTATATGAATAAGAACATTTTTATCTTTATCTAAATACACTCGGCTTCGGTGTATTATTTAAAATACACTAAGCGGCCATATTCCACAGGACGATGTATCACTGACAATACACGTGACTTGAGATGTGCAAGGCACGGTTGGCGCAGTGTCGAAGGAATTGGCTTTCTGCACTAAGTGTCGTGGGTTCAGTCCCCGCACGGAACAAGTATTTGTATGATCTACAGGTAGTTGTTTCGGATTTGGGAGTTTGTCCATATGATGTTTGTCTGTAAACTGTACCCATGAGACAGAAGATATTGAAGTGTGGGACATCGTATAAAATCTAAGGGAACTATTTAAACTAGCGATTAATAAAAAAAATGCCGACTTCAAATACAAAGTGGGCGACTTGAAATACCGAGTGAAATACTTCCTTATAATAATACAACGTTAAACTAAAAACAAATACTGTCACAATTGGTTACGGTGCGGCTGGGCAACCGCAATGATGAGAACATGAGTGTACACACGAAATAAGTTAGGACAAATACGAGCAAAAGTTACTACTAAAAACATATATAAATAAAGTCGGTCAAAGTTAGTCACTCAGTATTCTTGTTATCAGTTTTCGGTATTTTTGACACCTAGTAATTTGAATTTACAGTCACTCGTTTAGATATTATTAAAAAAAAAGATCCGTACATGAATCCGGATAACCAGAAGTGCAGGCCAAGGTCTCCTGTCTTATGGGATACTAAGAATAACACTACTAATTCCACGTTCATAGTTACTTAGACCCGAACAACTACCAATTAGCCATACAATATTTGTTCTGTGCGGCAATCGAACTCGCGACCCCTAGCAAAGAAGTCAATCGCTAAGCCACTGTGCTGACACATTTTTGATATATTCACCACATTTGACATTATTAATACCGATCTATCTATCCCTCAGTTTGGTCCCCCAATGCTCTAAGCAGAGGAACAACACCCGCAAGGGGCGCCTTTAGCTGTAGTTCTTTTTTTTAAACTTTGTCCCACACTAGGGTATCTCCTGTATCCTGGTGCGTTTACAGACATTCCACATACAATACACCCAGACCCGGAACAACTACCAGCAGATCATACAAATATTTGTTCCGTGCGGGAATCGAACCCACAACCCGGAGCGCAGCAGTCGACTGTATCAGCCACTGCACCAACCGTGCCGTCTTGTTGCTTTTATAAATTTTATGCCCAAGTGGAGTCCTTTCCAAATCACCAGATTGCCCGGTTATTCAAAAAAGAAACATTTTATATTAGAACTATTCTTAATCTACACTCATAGTTATTATAGTAATAATGGTCGCCTGTAACTGTCCCACTGCAGGGCGAAGGCTAATGAAAGTGATAGACTAGTGGTTGAATGCTTGCCTTCTATATAGGAGAGTCTGAGTTCGACCCCAGCCCTTACCTCTGACTTGTCAGAGTCATGTGGAGATCAGAATTTGATTATCACATAACGGTGAAGAAAACACCGTGAGATAACCTGCACACCTGATAGGGCTCCAAAAGTATTTGGTTTCCAGGGAAGCTACATTTGCAGAAAATAACTTACGCCATATGTCTCTATTGGAAACATAGTATTTAACCCTGTAGTATGCTTGATGTGCGATTTAAACGTCCCTACTGACAGATCAGTAATTGTAACGCAGTTATCTAAAAGATAATTAAAAATAATTTATTGGGTTTGAACAATCTGAATTTAAGTACTAACATTGTATGTCTATTTCTGCTATTTATATAATGAATGTCGCTTTTTATACTAAATATTAGCAAGTTTTTACAGACAAACATACAACATTTACCCCAAGATCTATTATACTTTACCAACCAACTACAACAACATGAAAACTAATTCAAAACACAGAAAACGGCAAGGCAAACAGATTCCGAGTACAAACAGCATAACTACGTTTAATTTTCAAAGTAAAGCGAACCTGATGCCTCTCAAACTCGCGTTCAAGCTAAATTAAAACTCAACTTATGCTCAACGTGAATTTATATGATATCTCTTGACTGTGCTATATGATATCTTTTATCTAATGGCGAAGAGATTTGCTTTAGGAGTTTAAACGTGAAGAAATATGTCTAATAGACTTTCATTTTCCCTAAAGGGTGTCCCATCGGGAACGCACAATATTCACTTTTAAATAAAACGTTTTATACTGAGAAGGTGGCGTTTTTTTTTATAACAAAGTGTAGGTACATCATGCGATTACTTTTTAAATAAAATATTCGTGGAATGTACCCTACGACTGAATCAGCACAAATTGTGTTCTTTTAACAAAATTTTAAACGACATTTCCACAGAGATACGGCTCAATCTTACCGATAGCTCGTTTGATCTCGATATTAAGCTCGGGAATTGTTTGTGGCTTGCTTTCATAGACCTGTGATTTGACGAAACCCCATAAAAACGTCACACGGCGTTGAATTGCAAGGTCTGGCTGGCCAATTAACATCGGCGTGTGGAGAGAAGTGTCTGAAAATTGCTGGTGCCACAAATCAATGTTTCTCACGCAGTATGGCAGGTTTGCCGTCTCTCCCCCGAGTCGAGAGGGTAGTGGGTGCTCTACACCGGCTGCTGCCCAATCTCGGGGGACCATGTGAGGAAGTTCGCCGTCTCTACGGAGGAGTCGTGCGGTCCGTGGTCCTATACGGGGCGCCTGTATGGTCAGCTCGTCTATCAGGCGCCCAGCGCTGCAGAACCGAAATTCACGGTCTGCAGCGCAGAGTGGCTATTCGGATCGCACGAGGTTACCGAACAGTCTCCTACGAGGCGGAAACCATCCTGGCGCGTTTTCCGCCTTTTGACATCCTGGCGGAGATGGATGCGTGGGTCTAAGATCAGACACGCTCCCTCCGCCAGAGCGGCGAAAACGCGCCTCCAGAGGCGTTGGACAGGCTGAAGCGGCTGGCTCAGCGACGCGCACTTGTAAAGTGGCGTCACCGCCTGCGGATGCAATTTGCGACCAAGCGCGTCATCGAGGCCATCTTGCTGCTCTTTGGAGCCTGGCTCAAAAGGAGCGAGTGCGTCACCTACCGCCTGACGCAGGTGCTCACCGGGCACGGTTGTTTCGGTGCGTACCTGCACAGGATAGGACGTGAGGCCACGGCACAATGCCATCATTGTGATAGCGACCAGGATACCGCACAGCACACGCTCGAGGCGTGCCCTGCGTGGGCCGCCGAGCGGCGGATCCTGGTCGATCGGATCGGGCAAGATCTCTCTCTGCCAGCAGTAGTGTTGGCTATGTTGGCAGAGCACGAAAACTGGAATGCAGTGGTCTCCTTCTGTGAGAGCGTCATGCTCCAGAAGGAGACCGCAGAGCGGGATCGGGAGAGGGCTGATCCCGCTCGAAGAAGAAGGAGACGGCGCCGGGGTAACAACCGCCCTGGTGCCTAATTCCGATACGCCTGAAAACCCCTGCCGTTGCTATAAGGTGGGGGACCTCTGGGTTCGCGGGTGCGTAGATTGGGGAATCTGCGTGCCCACACCAAGCGACCCAAGAGAAGACGGTAGCACGCATGTGGTCACGCGCTGCCGTGGGACGCTTTGGGGGATCCTTTACAATCCCCCTGGGGGGTGACCGCTTTACAGCCACCCTCTCCGAGATGTGCCAATAGGCGTGGCACCAGTGGGCGGCTCTAGTGTGATCATACGAGGACCTGGAGCCTCCCTTAGGTGCCGAAGATGACCGCTCCAGTGGTTTTAGCCGGTAGGAGTCCGGCATACCCTTTCGTCCTTCCCCGGGGCGAAAGAAGTTCATGAAGAATTTCCACTGGGCACCAATAAAAAAAAAAGAAAAAAAAAAGGTTTGCTGTCTTGTGACATGTTGTAAATCACACCAAATTTCATTAAAAGCACCAAATAAATCGGTTATCATACTGTGGTAAAGAACGTCATTTGCGGTAACTTAATTTCGAGTTGACTCCTCATAATTTTCGCCATGTTTATGATCAATTTTAAAAATATTAATGCCTTGTTCTGTCATATCTCATTGCGTATCGTAAAACGAGACACAATTAAAAATCTATTGTGTCTACACGGCTGCCGGCACCGAGTGCAAATATCAAAGCTAATTCTGACATAAAGAAGAAAACAAATGTGGCCATTATTAAAATATGCGTTTCCAATGGAACATCCTTTACGTTTAATCTTATGTTTTCGCTTGTCTTTATTGTCTTTCTGTTTTCTTCATCTTGACTTTTCACGGTACCAGGGTTGTTTAGCATACAAAAGCTTGCTGCTCACTTGTTAATTTTGTAAAGGTACTTAAATTGTTGTACATCAATGATTTCATCATAATTGCAGCTGGAAAATGTCCGATACTGGAACATAGGCATCCTCCAAACAGTGGCCATAACAGCGGTGCTGGTTTGTGCTGTGCTCATTGGGGGGTTTTGTCATAAGCACCACGGTTAGCAGGTAGATTGGTGATCAACAATATGTTAAGAAACTAGGTATTTGGAAATATATATATTTATATGAATATGGAATTTTAAATCATGTATTCAGTATTCAGGTCCTAACAGATGCCTTTACCCGTCATATTAAAACGATACTCTCCGTATTTCACGACGAAGAAATGTCCAAAAACTTAGAGTTAGGTCTTTTAAAATTTGGTATACGTCTTACCAATATTGTAGCGTACATTGTTTATACGGAAGTCAGTATGTGAGGATATCATAGATAAAGAGAATCTAGACTTAAAAGGTTCATAGCCAGCAGTCGTAAATTGATCGGTGAGGTTAAGCAACGCTCTGCACCGTCAATCTATATATTGATGACCGCATAGTGGTATCTGATAAAATCTCCATGCTTTGTCGGTCCCGGTTGTTGTGATTAGACGACAAAAACTAAGTCGGAGGCCTTTTGGTGGCTTAGCAACTCTGACACGAGGCCATAAACTACATGAAAAGAAAGAAGAGGCTAACGCGCGCGTATTACACATTATAGTAAAACACTTTTAAACGGATTCTATCGCGTATAATTTAGATTTTTGTTTTTCCTGACGTTTCGAACACTTTGCAGGGTTCGTGGTCCTGTGTTTATTATAATGTCTAAATGGCTTCTTGTTGTTTGCTACATAAAAATAATTACATACAGCGTGCCGAGAATATAACACATCAGTGATCAATACTGTCTGACTCAGTAATGCGTAAATATATGTTTTGTCAAAAGAACTCAAAACATGGACTCAAAATCCGTACAAACCCGACATAAATACCGATAAAAACGCGATGACATTAAACAATCTTGCTGAGATGCAAGATGAAGACACATAACGAACGTGGTTTGGCGCTTTGCCTAGATACTATGACACAAGAAGTGCAATCTACCGCGACATTCTTTTACATAAACGTTGCTTGGTGGCACAAGTCCTAGACTAAAGCGAGCGGCGGAATTAATTGCTGATGCGAACATGATAAAATAAAGTACCAATGAATTTACCACTATACTTTGTCAGATCTTCTCGTCGTCTTGTACTCCGCAATGTCTGAAAACGAAAGTTTTCAGCCAGTGCATCCTACCTGTTGTGACCTTTTTTTTTATTGGTGCCCAATGGAAATTCTTCATGAACTTCCTTCGCCCCGGGGAAGGGCGAAGGGGTATGCCGGCCGGACTCCTACCAGCTAAAACCACTGGAGCGGTCATCTTCGGCACGTAAGGGAGGCTCCAGGTCCTCGTATGATCACACTAGAGCCGCCCACTGCTGTCACGCCTATTGGCACATCTCGGAGAGGGTGACTGTAAAGCGGTCACCCCCCCAGGGGGATTGTAAAGGATCCCCCAAAGCGTCCCACGGCAGCGCGTGACCACATGCGTGCTACCGTCTTCTCTTGGGTAGCCAGTGCGTCCTACCTGTTGTGACTGACCTACGGAGCCAAAATGTCGACACTAACAGTCCGACTAGTCCACAAGTTTACGTCTTCGTGGGCCTTCTCCACGCCTGGAAGGTCGGAGAGGCATGCTGGACTCTCACCGGCTAAAACCCCACGGTGTCGTTCCACTTACTCTAGCCGGGGGTGAGGTGTTCGTTTTGTCAGTATCAGAGCGCATACCCGGGCCGGACACTGTTTGTCCACAGAAAGGACGCTGCTGCCCATCCCTCTGATTTAGAGTTCCTTTCTCGACTTGTACGACATTCATGGGAGGAGATGTATTGGTGCTATATTCATCCGGAGGACACACGGCCCTATATCGCAACCATATAACTGAAACTCACAGCGACATCTGATTATAAAGTTAAACCAACCCGGAATTACGCATGTAAAGATTTCGCACAACGCTACATAAATAGAGACGCCCAATATCAAACATTGGGCTTCAGCCTTCCCTTCCTCCGTATCCAACAGACACTAGACCTTGTTTTGTCAAACGCCTTTAACTTGTACCAAACAAAGAGATCACATGCAAGCCATTTGTTGAGGAAAAGCTATGGGGTTGCAGTTTTTATTATGAAGCTTGAGTTTCGCCGGCAGCGTTGTAACAGACGCTTTTTTAGTTATTTAATACCACGGCTCATTGAATATGCTACATTAGATTAAAACCACTTGATAACATTTACAATCAAAAACTTGTACTAAGGTACACTGAGTACTTTTGTATACCTGCAATGCTTTTAGCTATATAAAAAGTACTAGAAATCCAAGCGTCGAAATTGTCCGAAATCGACTTCGAAGAATCTGGTGTAGGATGCGGGCCTTTTTATTTATTTGTCCGATGGAAATACCTCATGTACTTCCTTCGCCCCGGGAAAAGGCGAAGGGGCATGCTGGACTCCTGCTGGCTAAAACCACCGGAGTGATCATCGTCGGCACCGAAGGGAGGCTCCAGGAACTGACAAGATCTCCAACTAGAGCCAGCTATTGGTGCCACGCCTTTAGGCACATCTCGGAGAGGATGACTGTAAGGTGGTCGTCCCCTCTAGCGGAGGGAAGGCACTGTTAAGAGGCCACAGTTATTTCTCGAGGGGATTGTAGAGGATTCCCCCGAAGCCTCACTATGCGCTGTGCTGCGCACACAGCGGTACGTGTCCACATGCACACCGCTGTCTTCCCGGAGGTCGCTCAGTATGAGCACGCAGATTTCCCAATAAGCATGCGACCCCTAAGGCCCACTGCCATATAAGACGACAGGAGCTCAGGCGTGTTGGATACGGGCACCGCGGTGGTTGTTACCCCGGCTACGTGTCCTCCTCCTCCGAGCGAGGTGTCCCTCTCCCGATCCCGCGTATGATGCGGGCCTGCATCGGCCTCACTCCCCACTCATCACTCCAAGGCAACTTATTGGGCCAAAGTCACATCATTCTCGTCTACATATATAATTTCTGGATTCTATAGGTCCCTATTCATTCTATAGGACTGGTAATATTGTGTGGTACCGGCTAAGAATACCACCACCCTATCTCATCAAGTGGGTGTCGTAAAAGGCCATAATCGCCTTTACGCCAGCACAGTCTGTGGGCTGATTACACGCAGAAAAGCTATAGCACCCTCCGCATTCAATTTAACAATGCTTTCAGAGTGATTTTGGGTCTGGCTCACTACTGTAGCGCTTCGGGTATGTTCGCATTGGCGCACACGGACTGTTTTCATGCGAGCATGCGGAAGCGCTGCGCGTCTCTTGTGCGCAGAGTGCGGGACAGCTCCAATACCGTTCTGAGTATGATAGCAAACAGATTGGACTGTCCGTATGTGCGACACTGCTGTGACAGACAAGTTACATACAGTGTCGCACGTAAGAGACTATTGTAATTAATATGAGTTCATTATAATACATTGTGGGTTGATGTTGTATTTATTCCTTTGTATTTATTTATGTGTGATTATGTATTTATTATTGAATAATTTAAAGATGTTTTCTAATATGGGTTATGTGGTACCTGAAATAAATGAATTCGAATTTGAAATTTGAACAGTCTAGTTTGGACATGCACTAAATGTAAATTTTGACACTTGCCATAAAGCCTAATATAAAAAAATTAAACTAAAAGCATTAAGATATTATAAAGATTATATTGACAGTTGAAGTTCACAACAAGCCCTTCCATTTCATATGTTACACGGTACAGTTTGCAAAACTTCATGCTTTAATTTTCTATATTACCCCCCAAAAGTGACCTCCATATTCAAAATTCATTGATTTACGTGACACGTACGTATTTGGATCGCAGAAATTGAAGCGGTCCAGTAGATTCGGAGTAAATTGGTTGTGAAAGATGGACAGACAGACAAACACAAGAGTGATCCTATAAGGGTTCCGGCCGTTCTTTCCTTCGGACGTTCGGAACCCTAAAGATATTAAAAATATTGAAAAAAGAAGTAGTCCTGGGTAGCATTTTCGAGTTTCAAATTATATTGACCTGATAAATAAAATGTATATGTATTTTATAAATAATTATATGACATTCCTTTTACAACCGCATAGCATATAGCTTATCATAGCATAGTTATAACATCCATGCGTTGCTATGGGCTCTAGCTGAAAATCAGTGCAGCATTATGATGTGCTGCATACCAATTTGACGCGGACGTGAGGCACACCATGATAGTAGTTTAAAGATATACATTTTTTTAAACATTGCCTCACACTAGGTTTTCTCCTGTATCGTGGGTGCGTTTACAGACATACATTCTACACACAATACACCCAGACCCGGAAAAACTACCTGCAGATCACACGAATATTTATTCCGTGCAGGAATCGAAACCGCGACCAGGAGCGTAGCAGCTAACTATATCAGCTACTGCACCAACCGTCGCATTATACTTAGTACTAAAAAATTCTTACTGTGTTTCATGTATCTGTGGTCAAATGAATGATTTTTCCTTTCTTTCATTACAATATAGTATACCACAATTAAATCTTATAAAGCAACTAGAAATAGAACCATCAAGAGAGCTATTAATATTGAAGCTCTTAGTGAAACAGTCTTCCTAGAACCTGTAGTAGGCCTCCAAGCGGTTTATTGATTAGTGCCTCTCAAACAAGGCTTCACAAGCTTCAGAAGATATGCTTGATGGAGCAGACGATCAATATAGGTGAGAACTGAGATCTCTGAAGATACTCTCAGATGGCTGCGTATTTACTATTGTTTTAGTTTACCGGGTCGGCAACCTGTAATATTACTAACTTCAGGTATTACGCTGTTCGTATTGCGAGCTTGCAATTTGTCACAAGATTATTCGTAGATATCTACACATTAAAATTTATATTTCAATAGTATACTACTTTAGATTACAGTATTTGAAGCGATGTGACTCAAGTTAGGCTATCAATGTTACGCAAACTTATCTTATATTTCTGATTAAATAATAATGTTTATAAATTTCAGCGGTTATGAAAAATAAACTTAGGACTTGATGTTTTACATAAACAGGTATACGTAGGTTAATTAATTCATAATTTAATTGTTTATTCTGAGAACTCTATTTAAAACTGTTTTTAAACTTTATTACCAAACGAATCCGTTCTAAGACTTTTAAATATCATAACATACAAACTATAACTTAATTAGATTTAGTAATGTCTTAGGTCTTTGCGATTATAAGTCATTATAATAAAACACTTTTAAATGGATTACATCGCGTTTATTATAGATTTTTGTTTTTCCTGATGTTTAGAACACTTTGCAGGGTTCTTGGTCACAGGACGACTAAGTTAACAGGCGTCGTTACAGATATTAAAAAGTTATTTTATTTTATCTACCGTACAATTTTAATCAGAAATAAGTTTGCACGTAGTAATCACTCACATGTCACGTGGCTATGCTACGCTTTGTTTGGCCTATATTTGACACACCACAATCACAGTCAATCTTGTAGACCCCTGCACCATGCAGCATTTTGAAGAACTTGCTTCACTTAGTTAAACTACATACATATTAAATATATGTTTTAATTATTGTTACACCGCGAACTGCCTCTTTCTTTTTTACTTTACAAATCTGCAGTATGCAGGGTTCGTGTTCGCAGGATGACTAAGGTGACAGGCGTCGTTACAGATTTTAAAAAGTTATTTTATTTTATATTATAATAGGCTGATGATATTTTTGGCTGAGAACAAAAAAAAATGGATAGTGTTAGACCAATATAATATTGTGCCGCGTGGTGCCGGCTACAAATAGCACCAACGCTCGTGGGTTTCGTAAAAGGTGACTGAGGAAGCAGCCGGAGGATGGGCAGCTGTGTCCTTCGAATATATTAACAACTAAGCCAGCCCACCTGCCAAGCGTGGCGATTATGGAAAAACCCTGCAATGAGCACACGACACCCTCAGACCTTTTTTTTTTTTTTTTTTTTGTGTGGTGGTTGCTTAACCGGTCATTTGCTGGCGAAGCCAAAAGAGGCCTCCAGCCAGGCTTAAATTAATTATTAAAAACTAAGCAACTTTCGCTAAGGGCGCCCCCTGCGGGACACGGACCTCGGCTTAGGGCGTTGCTGGGGATATCAAGCTATTGTTTTGGGGACAGCTGGATCGGTATTATTTAAATTGTATTAAGGGACATTTAAAGCTACAGGCTCGGCACGGGCCGGCGCGAGCAAGAGACGGGAGGGAGAAGTGCTAACTTGAACGGGAAGGTGACGCGGCGATAGGCCTCCGCGACGTCGGTGAGGCGGGCATCCTCGGCGGCGAGGGCGGTACAACGGTCGGGTGTTCAGTGAACGAGACAACGCGAGTCTCTTCATGTGATCTAACGTGATTTTATCGTCTGGATCGACCAGAACGTGCCTCGGGCGGCGTACTCTACTGATACGGGAGGGTTCGTAGTCGGCGGCTGATACCACAAGGGGATTTGGGTGGGACAGGGCAGAATCGAGATAGCGTTTGGACCCTTGTTTCATAAATTGCCTGATGGTCGGCAAGTTAAGGTCGAAATGGAGTTGGTCGTTTCGCATGTACAGAGGCGCTCCGGTGGCCTTGCGCATGAAACGGGTTTGGAGGGTTTCTAATCTACGGAGTGGGTATGATTCGGCGTGTGCGAACACTGGGCTGGCATAGGTCATGATGGGTCGAATGCATGTGGTGTAAATTCTCACCTTATTTCTAAGGGATAATTTACTACGAGCGTTCAGAATATAGTGAAGGCGACCGAGCACAAAGGCAGCGCGGGCACGCACCATCTTTGTGTGGGGAATGAAGGTCAGTTTTTTGTCTAGGGTGACTCCAAGATACTTGGCGTGCGGTTCCCAAGGAACCGATTGGCCCAGCATCGAGATCTCCCTGAAGCGTGGGTGGTCGTCGCCTAATTTGCAAAATAGGACGGCTTTACTTTTGATAGGGTTAACTTCGATCCGCCATTTCCTAAACCATTTACCGTAGACGTTGGCTGTGGTTTGGAGGATCTTAGTTATACTATCGGGACTGCTACCAGAGTAGAATATGGCCGTGTCATCTGCGAACAGTGCTAATTGGGTCGTATTAGCAGGTCTTTTGGGGAGGTCACTGGTGTACAGTGTGAACAATAATGGGGCTAGCACGGATCCTTGTGGGACTCCGGCTCTAATGGGGTGGGGGGAAGAGAGAGCGCCCGTGATTCGATATCGGAAACTGCGATTTGACAAGAAGTCTCGTATGATGAGAACGAGACGGTCAGGCACTCCGAGTTGGTACAACTTATATAATAAGCCATTGTGCCAGACTTTGTCAAATGCTTTCGCAACATCGAAAAAGAGGACTCCCGTCATCAGGCCGCGTGAGAATCCGAACGTGATGTGTTCAACTAGTCGGTGGACTTGTTGTACACACGAGTGTTTGGTTCTAAAACCAAACTGTTCGTCGGGAATGAGTTTCTTGGAATCGGCATAATCCTTTAATCGGGAATAGATAATCCGCTCATAAATCTTCGCAAGAGAATTGAGAAGGCTTATGGGGCGATAGCTGGAAGGCTCGCACTTGGGCTTACCGGGTTTGGGAATACCGATAACGGTGGCCTGTTTCCACGTATGCGGAAATAGGTTATTGTTTAATGCCGCATTGAAGATGACGGTCATTAAGGCGATAAGACGTTCGGGGAAGAGTTTAATCACCTTGTTGGTGATACCGTCAGAGCCGGGGGCTTTGCGAGGGTGAATCTTTTTCACGAGATTTCTGACCTCGTCTGCCGTGACCGGAGGGAGGGGGTCGTCAGGGTCCTCGGCAGGCGGAATAGCTGCTCTACGTTCGACTTCAGCGTCAACCTTTTTGAGGTGAGCTTGGTCTACAGGTAGAGTGCTTGGGGAACATTGCGCTTCTAGACTGTCAGCTAGGCATTCGGATTTTTCGTCGTCATCAAAGGCCGGCCTTTGGTTGGGACGGTTGAGGGGGGGGACAGCATTGGATGTTTCGGATTTGAGTTTCCGTTGCAGATTCCAGAACGCAAGGTGGGTTGGCTCTAAGTCGCCCAACATCTTATCCCAGTTAGCCTCTCGGCACTCCTTAATACGTTCCTTGACAGCACGCTGCAGGTGGCGCATAAAGAGGCGATTGGGTTCGCTGGGAAAAGATGAGTACGCTCTAAGGGCTGCGTTCTTCTCCGTCATCAGTGCACGTACATCGTCAGGGAGTTTCATGCGATGGTCTTCCATCGCAGGAACTCGCCGTGAACACTCGTCCACGACGGACTGTACATGCCCGGTGAGGGAGTCGATCGCGCCTAGCGTGTCTGCGACTGACGTTATGCATTCGGGAATTCTATCTAACTGAGCGGACGAGGGGTCGTTGAGGCGTTGCCTAACTTTCCTCCAGTCCGTCGTCACAATGGTCTGAGGGGGTAGCCCTGTGTCCGTGGGGCCAAAGCGGGAGGTGAGGTGAAGGATCACAGGACGGTGATCGGAGTCTAGCTCTTGTAGTACTTCAATGGAATGCAACTTGAGGTTGACATTCATTAGAAGTGCTATGTCGAGTATATCCGGGCGATGATTAACATTGCTGGGGTAGTGAGTGGGATACATCGGGGCGATGATGTCAAAATTGAGGAGGTTACTGAGGGAGTATAATTTACTTCCTCTGTGGTTGTGGGTGAGACAGTTCCAAGACTCATGTTTGGCATTGAGATCTCCCGCCACTATGACGGAGTCGCCTAGATCGAAGAGTGCTTCGAGATCCGATTGGATTGGATCGTCTTGGGCATTGGGGGATTGGTAAGCCGACACTATAGTGATCGGTTGATGACCTGTCATGCCTATTCTGCACACAGATGCCTCTAGATTGGAAAGGGACGGGGTATCTAGGGGCATGCAATAAAGGGATCTCTTATAGTAGATAAGAGTGCCTCCTCCACGGGAGTGGGTCCTATCGTTGCGCACTATATCATAGTTTGCAATTCTATGGTTCCTGTGAGAGGGTTTCAAAAAGGACTCTTGTATCAACATAATGTCAATAAGGTGGTCGCGGAGGAATAAGGCGATTTCGTCTTTTTGGCCATTAATGCTGTTGGCATTGAAGATGCCTATTTTAAGGGATCGGGGTTTTATTCTGCACCTGCTTTGTGAATCCATTACGGATGAACGCGGTAGGAGAGGAGGGCGGATGAAACATCAGCGAAGTCGCTGAGATAGTTCTCAGCGACTTCGCAACCAGGCAACCACCAAACCACCAAAACCACCAAACCACCAAAACCAGCAACGCAAACCAGGGCCAATACGGCCTCATGCTAGTGCATGAGGCCGTATTGGCCCTGGTTTGCCCTAATGGCTGCGGCCATTTGGGCGACTCTGTTCGGGTCGACAGAGTTGAGAAGACCGAGGCAAACTGAGAGGTCGTCAGTTTTGAGAAGGGGTGAGGGAGGGGCGGCCCTCTGAGAGTGCACTTGTGGTGCGGGTTGGTTGTACGGCACGGGAAGGTACGGTGCCGTATGGGGGGTGGTCATCAGCGAGGGAATCGCTGACGCTTGGGTCGCCTGTTGGGTCAGTAAACTAGGCCTCAGGGCGGGGAACGCTTGCTGGTGATTCAGCGCGTTCCACGGCGATGGCCTTTGAGGGCTGAGTCGTTGGGACGTGGGAGGGGCCTGAGAGGCGTAATGGGCGGCCGCGAAGGCTTGGGTAGCCGCTTTGCGCTTTGCTGCCTTGTTGTTAGCGCGCGGTGCTTTGGGGCATCCGCGATAATTCGCGGGATGACCCGACTCACCGCAAAGCACACAACTCGGAGGCTCTGTGCAAAGCGTGCGATCTTTGGGGCGATCGCAGTCGGAGGTGCTGTGGTCACCTAGGCACTTAACGCACCTAGGTTTGGCGTAGCAGTGTCGCTGCGCGTGACCATAGAGTTGGCAGCGGTGACACTGCCCGGGAGGACCATAACGATGGGGAGGTTCGATTTTGATGCCTGAGAGGTGGCATACAGTCTTGATATTAAAAATCTTCCGATCATTATCGGCGGTCTTTTCGCATATGGCGAGGACCATATCGTAAGCTTCACCGCTGCGACCAGCGTGCATGCGATGAACTTCGAGGACGGGGATACTTTGCGACAGAAGGTCGTCTTTGATGGAGTCGGTGTCGATCTCCTTGGGGATGCCTTTAAGGACTACCCGGAGTGGGCGTTCCTCAGCGAGAGAGTACGTGTGAAAGTACACGTTCCTGTCTTGGAGGGCACGGGTCAAAGACCTGAAGTCTTGGGCAGTGGGAACTGCCACTTTGACCCCAACGGCTGTGGTGCGGTCACTTAGGTAGTTAATACCTAGCTCTATACACATTTTGGACACGTCATTCCACTTGTCCTTGGCCTGAATGTATATAGCAGGCGGTTTTTTGTCCTTTTTAGGGACCTTGGCGGGCTGGGATTGGGAGTTAGCGGGGGTAGGGGTAGGGGGAAGACTGGCCTGAGAAGAGGTCGTTGTGGGGACAGGGACAGAGGGCGGAGCGGAGGACGCCTCGTCCGTTTTCGGGGCTTTAGCGGGCGCTGCTTGAGCAGAGGACTTGGCCTTGCGGGCCCGCTTTTTACGGCTACCGCTGACGAGTTGGAACTCGTCAGAGGCCGAATCGGAGGAGGGGATTTGGGGGGGAGGGGGAGAGTCCTCGGTCTCTGACATGTCCGACACGTCCGAGAGTATGGGCATGTCGGCTTCGGGGGACGTGGAGGCGTTCTTGCTGGCGGTGGGGAGGGGGGCTTTTGCCTGAGGGGCGGATGATATGCCGGCATCTAGTTCGGGGGTTGTGCCCCTTTTTTTGGGTTCGGGATAGGGGGGCTGCACTTTTGTGCCTGGCTCTAGTGGGGAGAGAAGGTTGCCATACTTGGCAACAAAGTAGGGGTCCTTTAGGAGGATCTCCCTAATATTTTTCCACAGCGTGGCGTCGTCGGCCATTTTGTTTATAAAACAAAATGGCGGACGGGGGGACGAAAACAAAAATACGCTATAAGCGCGGAGGAACAAACGCGATTTACGCGGTCCCTAACCTCCCGGGTTGGATCGGCCCGGGGGTGTGTAACAAACCCTCCCTGCCGGGTATAGGCAGGGAGATGTGAGTACCTGTGGTGAGCCCTAAGCTAGTACCATCCGTGGCCAGTCTTAATGGGCAAACGGGTCCCTGACAGCTCTTTTGCAAGGGGCGATAAGGTATCGCCTGCAAGAGACTGTATAATCTGAAAATGTAGACTCGAACTAGGGTCGACTAGGGTAGCCCCCAAGGCCGGTGGTCCTAGTCCGCTGCCGACTAACTGCTTTGCCCTGATGGGGCTAGGCGGGTGTGCCGGGTCAACACCCCACTCGGCTTCGTTGGCACCGTAAGGTATCCGCCGAGGACCACCAAACAGTGGTTTTTCCCTGAAGGGGCACAATAACTCGATGAATTTAATCGGTCAAAGAAACAAAAATCAGTAGTCGCCTTGAAAAAGGCAACGCGTGATTTAATTGAAGTGACTGCAATCCGACGGGACGGATTGCGAACAAACACTACACGGCACACTGATCGGGGAGCGCGAGCACTGCACGACCGTCTGCGGCGAGCGTCAGACACGGAATGACCCTCAGACCTGTCGTTGTAGCGATCTTTGAGGAAGGCCTGTGTCCAACAGTGGACTTTATTCGGCTGAAATGATGAATATAATATTATAACCATAAGGCCAATATCCTGACCTATTTGTTCCGAATTACTGTACATCAAATCAACCACCAATTTGGCAATTCACTGCACACAGATTCAATCAGGCTACATGCCTACATTTTATTTCCAGACCATTTCCCTTGTAAGTTGATTTGGAAAATTTTCAATCGTGCCGTCTCGAGTGCGGACGTTATTGTAAAATATTTCAAATAATATGGAGATTATTGGGTAGAAAACATCCCACGAGACTTCGTTCCCGTGGATATTAAATGCTCCATGACACGATATTATGTACTGCTTTTTCAAAAGCAATGATTTTGTTATAGGAGTGTATCGGCAGTATCAACTACCGTTAACATTTGCTAAGATTTAAGATGTTTTTTTGCAAAATTTAACCTTCTAATATTATACACGTCTATTGAATAGGAATAGCTTATGGAAATATATCACGTTTATTTCATTCATTCTATATACCTATGTGCAGTATCTACATGTGCCGTATATCAATATATGCAATCCTCTATATTTCCCTAAGCTATTTGGCAATATATAACATACGTATTGTATATGATATTGTGCAAGAATTCCATTTGCGTAAACTACAAAAAAAAATATATATATACCTCTTTACTTTATTTTTAGCGGTATGTAAAGAACAATGAGGTAAGGCAAAGTGTAATAAATGTTTATGAACTGTACAAAAATGGCAACAGCATATTTCTGTGCTCGAATATTATTCTAACTAGCTTTACCCTGCCACGCGCTACTGCGGCTAAATGGACATAATTACAAAATTAATATAATTACAAATAAATACCTAAATAAAATACGAGTCCCCCCTGATTTAATAAAAACATGCGCGTATATGTAAGATGATACAGCGAAGTGTAAGTTTCAAAACGATCGGTAAACAACTTCAGTATATTTGTGAAACTGAACAAAGGAAAATTAAATTTTATATATAGATATATTATGAGTCTCCTGATTTAATAAAAACATGCGCGTACTATACGATGTGTAACAATTTTAAAACGGTACGTAAAGAACTTTAGGAGATTTAGAAACAAACGAACATTAAATTTTTATATATAGATAGATAGATTAGCGGAAGTATATAGTTAAAACAGTGGTGACGATATTGAATATCATTTAATATGAATTGGGTCTTGAGGTGCAGGCTAAAATAGCACCATCCCTCCCACGCCATGGTGGCTATGGGATTACCCAGAGGATGGGTAGCAGCTTCCTTCGAGTATGGAAAACCCTCCAATGACAACACAGCATAAAGCTAGACCGGTGGTTGTGGCCATCTTTGGGGGAGGCCTCTTTCCAGCAGTGTACGGTTTCCAGCTGAAACTATGGTGATTAATCAATATTTAATTTGACCATTAATTCATTAATTGTCAATATTATGTGTACACAACTAAACAACATATAGTTCCGTGTGGTGTCCGGATTAAGAACATAGCACCACTTCATCTCCTCCAATGGATGTCGTAAAAGACGACTAAGGGACTCTAAACCAAAGGGATGAGAGCAGCAGATGGATAGCAGCGTCCCTTCTGTGGAATAGTAGTCATACTGCGCTCACCAACCTATCTAGCCAAGCGTGGTGATTACTGGCAAATTTCCCTAAAATGACGACACAATTGTCAAATTCTATGGAGAAGGCCTATGTCCAGCAGTGGGCGCCCTATGGCTGAAATAATGAAACAACATAATACGATGTCTATTCCCGTAACTCCTTTGTTAAGAAGTATCAACGATGACACGGTTGGCGCAATGGCTAAACGATAGGCTTCCTACGCTATGAGTTGGAGGGTTCGATCCCCGAATGACAAGTATTTATATGGCCTAACAGTTCTGGTGATTCTGCGACTGTCTGTAAAGTGCACCCACGACACCGGAGACATCCTAGTGTGGGGAACGTTATTTCAAACAACAAAGCAAACGTAATTAACTATAGGTCTCTTCTTCTATTTTCACTTGAAATTAGACAAAAGCAAAATAATAATACTTAGTTCCAACGTTCAACATCCTTTCACCCTGAATTAAAATATTATTTATATTACTTTAACTTAAAACGCTACGAAGCTCAACGTAACCTGAATTGCTTAGGCACAATATTTCCCTAACAATATTCGTTTTAATTAACTACAGTCGAATGTACGGACAAAAGACAGTCGAATGTCCGCTCTGGGGTTGTGAGGGACTTTTAGTAGGCACGATTTCGAGACGACAGCGACCAGAGCGTTTACGGAGTCATCTCATCTGCCTCGCCATTTACCAAGTATGTTTATCAGATGTCTATATTACCAGATATGACCGAATATTATTATATTGAATATCAGTATATTTGACGGCACGGTTGGTGCAGTGGCTGATACAGTCGGCTGCTGCGCAACGGTTCGTGGGTTCGATTCCCGCACGGAACAAATATTTGTACGATCTGCATGTAGCTGTTCCAGGTCTGGGTGTATTGTGTATGGAATTTGTGTTTGTAAATGGAGAAGAGAAATCCTAGTGTGGGGCAACGTTATTTAAAAAAAAAAGAGAGAAAAAAGCGTACATCCTACGATTTCTCCATGTGTCATGGACCCAGTCCCGTGCACCTGTCTATGGGCCATACCGATATTTGTTCCGTACGAACTGAACCCACGACCACACGACACGGCAGAAAGCCGATCGTTCAGCCACTACACCAACTGTACCGTCAAATTATGTATGTTACAGAAACTGACAGCTTTCTGCACCATCATCATGACAGCCAAAACACGTCACTGCTGAACCAAGGTCTGGGGCGCTGCTGCCCATTCCTCTGGCTTAGTGTCCCTTAGTCGCCTTTTACGACATCCACTTTTTGGTAAGTTCCCCGGAGTGGATGAAGTAGATTATGTATTTCCACCGGGAATTTTTATTATAATTTGACATGTTTTGCACACAAGCTAGACATTTTTTAATAGAGACCAAGGTTCACTGTGCTGGATCCTTTTCAGATACATTTAAGCAAGACTTTTACGAAATTTTGCTAGTGAGGGACTGTGTATGTCTACTAACTCACTGCACTCACCATATAGTTTACACATTCGAGAAATTGCAGAATTTTGACCCAATACGGTTTTTCTGATCGGAATGCATAATGTTTTGATAGCATAACATGGATATCTATTTGGTACTGTAAACCGAATTCTTCGAAATATTGTCATTATAATATCTCTATACCTATACCGTGTGGTGCTGGCTCAGAATACCATCACCCCATTTCTTCCCATGGGTATCGTAAAAGTCGACTAGGGGATTAGCCGGAGGATGAGCAGCAACATCCTTCGAGTACATTAACAACTCAACTGCTCGACCCGTTTGCCAAGCGTGGCGATTATGGAAAAAAACCCCAATGAGCCCAACAACACAACACACCTATATCGGTCGTTGTGCTGATCTTTGGGGGAGGCCGGTATCCAGCAGTGGACTTCATTCGGCCGAAATGAGATGATATCTCCATATAATAATCTCTATATAATATCGTACATTATAAAAGACTTCGAAGTTAAATAATTCGGGATCTGGTAGCGGGGCGTCAGTACCATTGACAAAGGTCATTCATATTGTACTTCACGCTTCGCCGGCCGCACTAATTCCGATTATGTCTATAGCCACGTCTACAGACTATACACGACTATACATAGGGTTATATATAGTCTTGTTAGTGTTGCCGTGTTCGTTCCGAGAAGCTGGACAGGAACTGTGATCGTGAAACGATGCATTTGTAAGGATGTGTTAAGGGAAATATGGTGTTTGAATTTGGATGTGTTACTTCTCCTTCTACTTTCGCCTTCAATTTTGGTCACATGTTCTGCTCAGTTGCAAAATCAACGTAAACGTCGGAAGTACACTTGCCTAATAGATAATTTAAATCAGTACCAATTCATTTTTGTACATTTTAGGATTCCGTACGTTCAAATAAAAGAAACTGTACCCTTATAGGATCCCTCATGTGTCTGTATGTCTGTCTGTCACAGCTAATTTTCCCGAATCTACTGGACCGATTAAGTTGAAATTTCTCTAAATTCATCATCATCATCATATCAGCCACAGGACGTCCACTGCTGAACAAAGGCCTCCCCCTTAGATTTCCACAACGAGCGGTCACATACCGCTCTCATCCAACGACTCCCAGCGACCCTCACCAGGTCGTCTGTCCACCTCGTTGGAGGTTGTCCCACACTCGTTTTCCGGTGCGCGGTCTCCAATCGAGAACCTTTGTGCCCCAACGGCCATCAGTTCTACGAGCAATGTGCCCTGCCTATTGCCACTTCAGTTTACTAATCCTTTCAGCTATGTCGACAACTTTAGTTCTTCTACGGATCTCCTCATTTCTGGTTCGATCTCGTAGAGAAATACCAAGCATAGCTCTCTCCATAGCTCGCTGAGTGACCTTGAGCTTTCTTATAATTTCTTTCTCTAAATTAAGTCTTAATATTTTTATAACGTGTAGGGTTTTTGAAGCCGGTATTTTTATGGTTTGTAAAGTTTTATTTTACCCAGCAAAAATCAAGTATTCCTCCCATGCTTCCACCTAATAACCAAGCCACGTCAGACGCTAATTAACAAAATATTATACATGAATAAATCAAAGACATATTCATGTCATATTACGTCACGCTAATCGCATTACCTGATACTAACGTCACACAACATCATCTACACACGTGTGCTTCTGAGTATGTGTGGGTGTGATGACGTTGATGACATGGCATTGTGGTGGCTTAATCATATCAAGGGCTCATTAATTATTCCCGTGGGGCGTGCGATGCCGATTCAATTCTGATGAATGGGTTGTTGTTATTTATGTGTTCGTGGACCTCAGAGGTGGTATTAGCTGCTATTGTTTTTGACGTCTTGGTGTGGTTATAATTGTCTTGAGCTGTTGTGTGCAAATTCTATGAAACGCTGAGTTTGTATTCATTGATCGCTTGAATTATTAATGTTATTATATTTGTTTTCCTTATAAATGTGAACCTCATGTTTGCTAACAAATCTTTTCTTCTTTATTTATGAGAAAAAGAGCATCCACTACTACTCTCTTTACTTTTCCTTTCTCTATCTCTTGATATGATACAACTCCCACTTTCTCCCTCACTTGTTTTACAAAGCTTCATCACGGTCTTCCCTTTATCATTTTCATTCCTAAATTGTATTTCAAAAGTTGTCGCGTCGTATCAAATGGGCAATCCTCATTCCGCTTGTTATCTATGGTTTTCTATAACTGTCCTTTTCCTTGTTCTTTATTAACCATTCGTAACACCTCCTCATTTATTTTTCGTTCCGTCCAACTGATGGTCTATATCCTCCCCTAACAACATAAAAAAAATACGGGTTGCACTCCGGGAGTGCCGACAGAAGTGAAAGCTTATTATTTGTCTATATAAAAATATGCGTACCGCGCTAAAAGAAGTTTTCACTTCAAGCGTCTCGTAACGGCGTCACGAGTCCAGTGATTTTATCTCATCTAAAAATATGCGTACCGCGCTAAAAGAAGTTTTCACTTCAAAAACAATCAAACTCAAAAACTGTTTCAAATGCTAAATTCTTAATACTTACTGTAATTCGGCGTCTGCAAGCCAAGCCAAGTGTTGGTCAAGTTGGAACAATATAATCTCATGAACTCTATCGACAACCATACTACTACTGGACATACCTCTCCTAAGTAACACCATAACATATGCTCCATACGTTTCATGAACCACACATACAAATATTCTTACATTAATAAAAATCACTAATATTAATCAGTTTGAACTTAAAGACAAAGTTACTGTTATGTTAATAATATAAACTTTAAACCATGACACTGAATTTAGTAGAAGCAGCAACACAGATGAACAACAACTTACCTGAAACAAACAAAAAATAATTATAAGCGATGAAAAACATTTATTTGTTTTAATTAGAAAGAAAGAAAGAAAGAAAGATTTTTTTATTTGACAGCAAAGTGAGACATCACAAACGGTAATAAAACTTAATATAAAACTAAAAAAAACACGATAAAAATTTGGATAGGGTTATAAACAAGACAGCAAAAAAAAAAAACAATATTAGGCTAGAGTTTGTTGTGTGCCCCACAGTTGCGCCAAACAGGTAACCAGTTCAGCATTTGCCAAACAAGAGCCTGGCGCTGGTTTTCAACTGGACCCTTCGGTGATTCGGTGATTCACGGGTGTAAAAACAGTATATAACATAAATATTGCATATTATACCTTCTAATAAATCAACAAATATATATACAAATAAGAACTACACAAAGCGCAAAAAATAAATAATAAAATCGAATATATTTAACAATAATTTCATAATTGGCATTTAAATAATCTAATGAGTAGGTAAACGAGACCGCCCATCACTAAATAAAAAATAATCTTATGGTCTGTCAGTGCTCATGGCGTTTATGGTGGTAATGGCAATACGCGACAAACGGCGGCGCGACGCGGCGCTCACTGTAAGCGTCTCCGTCTTAAAAACATAATAGTTAAATAAATAGATAAATGAAGAAGAAAAAATTACAACTTTAATTAAACTGCAGAGTTCACATCTTTTTTCTTTATTAGCTACATTTTTCGACTTGGAAGTTATTAGCTGGCAACACATGCCATGTTTGATTACTCCTTCGGACATTATGCTACTGACGTCTCGTGCAGTTTTATATATTAAAGTTAAATGACTGTACTTTCATACTTGACTATATTTTTGCAAAAAGCCTTTACTTAGAATTTGAACAATAGTGAATAATAAATACCAAGGAAATTCCTTAGCACCTTTATTAAAATGAAGTCATTAGACATTAACCTCCTAGAAACTCCATCGTAACAATATTTTGCGGGAAAAACAATAACTCCCGTCTTTAAAGTAGTTTTTTTTTACTATGGTTTCCTTAATGCCATCAGTATTGACTATACTACATTGAATAACGAAAGGGTACTTTTTCATTTTGAAAATTGCAATATTACAGACTTTCTTTCTAGGTTATCTGTAGTAAACAATGATGTTGAAAATAATATCTGAAGCAAATTTTATAATCACCTTAATACTGCGCAGAACCAAAATGTTCATAGGCTCATGTGGGTGTGTGTGAACACGTAACACACGCGCAACTTTACCGAAATGTTAGTATCAAAGAGCTGGTAACCGGAGAGCTTCTAATTAACGAGCTTCATATCAACGGTATCCTGCCGCAATAATACTTGACTTATAATTAGTATCGTCTTATATTGCTCTTATAATGTTATGACATAAACTACGTATGTTGATACTTTGGAAATAATTTGGGATTATCTGTAAAGGATCTTGAGACTGATGAAGTGGCATCTTAAAATATCAAGAATTTGTTTGTTTATTTGCAAAAACAATTTAATATTTTGAATATGAACTAGAGAGGGTAGCTTGTTGACCATATTGGAATCCAGTTATTAAAATAATAAAGTCCCAAACTTCATAACACACTAAATAACGCCAAGACACTGTGACTGATTACTGCGTGCATCGAAACAATTATAGGGTAGATAAAATTAACAACTTTTTAAAATCTGTAACGACGTCTGTCACCTCAGTCATCCTGTGACCACAAACACTGCAGTGCACGAAATTTCGAAATTAAAAAGATTGTACGACCGCTCAATGGGAGAATATAAATATTTTGAAATTTATTGATTACTTCATAATAAGGTCATACTAGCCTAATATTAACTTGAACTACTTGTAAAGAATATTAGGAGTAAATCAAGTTACCCCAGTATACTAAGACATGAATACATAAAGTTATGAAGATACAATTCCACATTTAGTGGCAAAATATAAAACAATCAAGTTTTGATGTTTAGCGGAAGTATAATTGAAAACACTTTCCATTATATTATTTTCTTATTTGTTATCATCAAACTATGTTATTTGAGTGAGCTTTAAGTTCTAGCATATGCACTGCTGCATACACATTAACATTATTATCTAAAAGTCCAGTAGGGAAATTCCAAGACTACATAACCAAGAGATAGTTGAACAATCTATTGTTTTGTGGTTGTGGTATAGTTAAAAATAAATTTTCCAGTGTGTCAACGTACCCCGTATCTATTTTTTTTCCATTTTCATATCCCTTATATATAATACTTTCACCCTTCAACTAATAATTTAGTAGAAGAAACAGAATATTTCAAACATAGCCAAAGTTGTGAAAGGAAACTATTCGATAGATAACAAAACACAACACGAAAAACATTTACGAACATTAGCGCAGAGGGAATAATATTATATACAAGAGTTTACTTTGACATTTTGATTACGCTGTCAATTAATAAATACTTTTAAGAGTTTCCAGTGCTAAATAAAAGTATGAAATGGTTCTATCGATGCCATTAAATGAATATGTTCCCGTACATTTATTTATTATTACATCATTTTTATCGATTCTCTATTTTTATAAACGTATGTACAAGTGACGTACTACTCTGTCAAGAAAGTAACGGGAAAAGATCAATAATACACAAAATGTTTGTTATTGATCCAAATTTATTTTATCACCTTCAAAGTATGCTCCTTCAGAAACTATACACTTACGCCAACGAATAACCCAATCATCAAAACATTTTCTAAACGCTGTTTCCGGAATTGAGTTCACTTCTCGCCGCGAATTCTCCTTTATGTCTTCTACCGATTGAAAACGGGTGCCACGAAGTGGTAATTTGAGTTTAGGAAAAAGAAATAAGTCGGCTGGAGCCATACCAGGTGGCTATGGTGGTTGCTCGATGGTATTTGTTGAGTGTTTGGTCAAAAATAAATTCGTTCACAATGATGTGAACGAATGTGATGTGTGAAGGCGCATTATCGTGGTGCAAAATCCAAGAACTGTCGTTCCACAAATCTGGCCTTTTTCTTCGAATTTGCTCTCTTAAATGCCGCATAATGCTCAAATAATATTTTTTATTTTTCGTTTGACCTTCCTGCAAGAATTCCGAGTGCACAACACCGCGATCGTCAAAGAAAACAGTCAACCTTACTTTGACTTTTGATCGACTTCGGCGTGGATTTTTCGGTTTCGGTTCAGTTGGAAGGCGCCACTCCGAAGCTTGTTGACTAGTTTGCATGTCAAACTCGTAAACCCACGTCTCGTCACTAGTAACAATGCGTTTCATGAATGTTGGGTCGGAATTGACTCGTTCTAGCATGTCCTCAGCGACTCTCATGCGATTGAGTTTTTGAAGAAAATTCAGGTCTTTTAGGACTAGCTGAGCGGTAACATGATTCATACCCAAATGATTAGTTAAAATGGTACGGATCGACTCGTGAGATACAGAAAGTTCAGCGGCGATCTCTTCCAAAGTTGAATGAGGATTTTCAGTCACTATTTCCTTCACTTTTGCGATGTTAACTTCAGTTGCAGACGATGATGGCCTACCAGAGCGGGACAAATCTGCCATCACATCTCGACCGCTTTTGAACACTTTGTACCACACATTGGCACGTGTTTTTGATAAAGTAGATTCACCGTAAGCCTTCTGTAACATTTTCAGTGACTTGAACACGAAATTCGATTGGCGATGCAAAATTTAAGACAACCTCTTTGTTGGGTGTTTTTGTCCATAGTGAAATTCGCTATACACACTAGATCTGATATTACTAAAAACAGCACTGTATTTAATATAAATAACAGATGCAACTCCGCACCAAAATGGAAAATAGTTGTGCCAATCTAACAACGACAATAAAAACAAAAATTTGAATATGGAACCATAAACAAATCATCCATTCCCGATACTTTTTTGACTGAATATATTTGACGGTGGTTATGCACTCATATTATAATTGTGCATTCTGCATCTATTCGCGTGTTATTTCATGTATCTAGCAACATTGCAGAGCATACATTCATGTAGGAAGTCAGTAATGTTTAGATTTTTGCACTTAATCCATTCCCCATTGTCCCCCAAAAATACAACATTATAACATATCTCTCTCTCTCTTTACGGGTTTACATTACATCTTAGTAATCTCTCGTCTTTTGATAGGCTTACGCGGGGGAGGGTCCAATACGCAGAGACCCTTTAGAGAATTTTAATCTATACAAATAAATAAAATTGAAGTGTCTGTTTGTAATGTCAAAATAACATCTTTTTACTAAATACATATGAAAGTATATACGGAACCTATAACGAAAAATGCATTTTAACTTTTTTTTGTCTGTTTGTTCCGGGTAATCTCCAAAACGGTGGGACTGATTTTGACGGGACTTTCACTGGCAGATAGCTGATGTTATGAGGAATAACTTAGGTTACTTTTATTTCAGAAAAATAATTAGGGTTCCGTGCAAAAAAATAAAAATCCTTGAAATTCAATATATGTATTCTTTGTCAAGTGCCTATGTCGAAGTACTCTAAATGTATTTTAAATTAAACGCGGGTGAAACCGCGGGTCCCAGCTAGTGTAAAATATAATGGGAATTATTATTTCTTTTATTTTCATAAAACATAGAAGTAAATTTAAAAGTATAGAAGCCCACTGGCGTAGATTACATGGCCCAAGCCACAAATTAGGGCTCCAGAGAAAGGAACTTCCTGACTATTCAAGCCGTGTCAAGGAGTAGTGATTTCTGGACCAAGCCCTTGACCCAGCCGCCCAAAGAGAGCTTATTAAGGTGTTGGTTGAGGCTCTTGGCCATTAGGCCATTGGCCGTAACGACTATCGCCACAATTATTGCAGAGTCTACTTCCCACAAGTCGTCAATCTCGTGCGCCAAATCAAGATACTTAATTCGTTTATCTTTCTTGGCTTTAACGAGATTCTCGTCATGTGATATATTTATATCCAAAATCAGAATTATTATATGCATAGGTTCTTCAGAAAATCCTTAACATGATGAACTGATTTAGGAAAATATGAAACATTTAGAGGGTAATTAGTCGGTGAACGATCATTTCACCTACAAGAAATCAATTCTTGTGTATGTAAACGCCTTTATATCCGACCTGTATTGACCTCAATGATTGTTCGCGACAAACCGGCGCAGGCGCCGGCGGGGGACTGGAAGTCTGAGGGCGGCGAGGCGCTACTCGGGATTCTTCGTCAACGATCGGACAACTTCGGCGATCGGCGCCGAATGCGCCATCGGCTCGCTCACGGCAGCATTCAGCCATTATTCACGGTCCGATACACACATCTTGTACGCGTCGCGCGATCCACCTTTTTATTGTAATATACCAGTTTACAGTTTCTTTGCTATACCTTTCATTTAATACATTCCAGGTATCCCCTTACATACTTAGATAGGGTACTGGAACCTACAATGATATAATAGCCTATTTATGGAGTCCATTATAGAGGGGATAAAAATATCGTATCACATTGCCTGATCTTTTCTCTTGAAAATATCCTGCTAATGAACGACCTATTCATCACCCCAGTATCTTGTTTCGTGTACTGATAGATATTGTTACTATTCCTATAAGTCCGTCTATGTCCACACATATACACCAGCCAGCAAGCGCTCACTGCTGAACATAAGCCCCGTAATGATGACTACAATAAGCGGTCATAAGCGAAATTACTATAATCACCACGCTTATGAGGGGTAATGGTCGCAGTATGTAATATGCTGCTGCCCTTCTTCTTGACTGATGGTTGACTCTTAGTCACCTTTTACGACAACAATGAGTTCTATTTTTTATCGGGAGACACGTGGAAATGTGTGTTCAATTCGGTTTTTTTTATTCAGGCTGGGCAATAATCCATATTACCTTTTTTTATTAGTCCCAGTGTAAATTCATCACGCACTTCCTCCGCCCCGGGGAAGGGCGAAGATACATGCCAGTGTCCTTTTTTTTTTTTTTATTGGTGCCCAGTGGAAATTCATCATGAACTTCCTTCGCCCCGGGGAAGGATGAAGGGGTATGCCGGACTCCTACCGGCTAAAACCACTGGAGCGGTCATCTTCGGCACCTAAGGGAGGCTCCAGGTCCTCGTATGATCACACTAGAGCCACCCACTGGTGCCACGCCTATTGGCACATCTCGGAGAGGGTGACTGTAAAGCGGTCACCCCCCCAGGGGGATTGTAAAGGATCCCCCAAAGCGTCCCACGGCAGCGCGTGACCACATGCGTGCTACCGTCTTCTCTTGGGTCGCTTGGTGTGGGCACGCAGATTCCCCAATCTACGCACCCGCGAACCCAGAGGTCCCCCACCTTATAGCAACGGCAGGGGTTGCCAGTGTCCTACCGGCTAAAACCACTACGATGGTCATCTTCGGCACCTAACCCCTTGATCCTGTGATCATCATTACACTAGAGCCGCCCACTGGTACTACGCCTACAGGCACATCTCGGAGAAATCCATATTTCGTTATTATTATAACCTATGTTTCGCTCGATACGAGTACGCAGAGTCCTCAATCTTCCCGTCTGCGACCCCTGAGTTAAATCCTGATCTAACACCCTCCATAAAACCACGATAAAAGAGACAGTGGCACAGAAAATGTGATTCCATTTTGTGCGTGGTGTTGACCTTCTGTGTTTAACTGCTCTATACTGTTTGTACCTATTCTTTGAATATCTTGCACAAACATGTCAATACACGCCTATTTATGTTTCGTTGCTACGTAAAGGAGAAAATTGTGGCTAATATTTTGGAATACATGAGGGCTTGGGATGTGTAACAAATTTCAGATTTTATTGTGTAGTGCGTGAGTACCTCGTAAACTCGTACCTCGCGACACAGGTGAGATGTTGTAACTATATAGTGATTTCCGTTACATGGTCAGGTTCATCATCATCATCATTTCAGCCAGAAAATGTCAGACAGAGGCCTCCCCCAAATACCGGTTGACTCAGGGTATGGGTTTATGTTGTGTGCTTTTTGGGGAGTCTTGCCGTAATCGCCACGCTTGGTAGATGGGTTGGCGATTGCAGTTGAGTTATAAATGTACTCGAAGGACGCTGCTGCCCATCCTCCAGCTAATCCCATAGTAGACTTTTACGACACACACGGGATGAGATGGGGTGGTTAATAAAATGTTAGATTAAAATGTATATACGACACTTCTAGTTTACAATTAGTTATTATGACTGCGACATTAAGTACTACAAATATACGGTTTTTTCGATTTTTTAACTATACAATCCCCATAACATTACAATATTTTTTTAAATTATAGTTTCCATCTCATACAATATTCTACATCTCCAGGGTTAGTGTTCTATTGCATTTTAGATTAAAATTTGGGCCTCTGCGTCTGCCCTATGTCCCGCGTAAACCTATTGCCGCGGCTACACGATGCTCCTCGCATTGCTCCTCGCTCTGCTCATCGCCATGCCGCGATGTTGCCCTAGGCAGCCACACGCTGCTCTACTCGCCATACTACTCGCCACGCGCCGCATTTGGCGTTCGCCTCTCGGCAGTAGAGGTCAACATGCGTGATTTGCCTTTATAGCATAGCAAATTATATTAAATAATTTAAACGAAACAATATCATTAATCAACCTAAGGGGGTTAATTAATTAGGAGATTCTCATATACAAGTACATAATAATAAATTAATAGTAAGAATATTTATAAAAAACATTACAAGTTTTTAATTTAGTTACAATGTATGTTAGTTTGTTTAGGTCAAATCTTCCAAGCCAAATTTGAACCTTTTCCTCTAAAACTTAGGACTTTGAAATGTTGCATGCTTCTTCAGTTACCACAATACACTAAAATGATTCAAATAACTTGATGTTGCAGACAGGATTGTCTCCTCATGAGGACACTCCTCAACGGTTAGTAGCATGGACATCAACTTTTGCATATACGTTTAAATTTGATAGCTTAACATGATCTCGTCTATAAACTGATGCTGCAGCGAGGATTGTCTCCTTCGTGGAGACACTCCTCAACGGTTAGTACCATGGACATGAAACTTTGCAAGTTTGTTCAGTTCTGATGACAATACACTAAAATGACATAAATAACTTGATGCTGTAGCCAGGATTGTCTCCTCATGAGGACACTCCTCAACGGTTAGTAGCATGGACATCAACTTTTGCATATACGTTTAAATTTGATAGCTTAACATGATCTCGTCTATAAACTGATGCTGCAGCGAGGATTGTCACCTTCATGGAGACACTCCTCAACGGTTAGTAGCATGGACATCAACTTTTGCATATACGTTTAAATTTGATAGCTAAACACGATCTCGTCTATAAACTGATGCTGCAGCAAGTATTGTCTCCTTTATGAAGACACTCCTCAACAGTTAGTAGCATGGACATGAAACTTTGCAAGTTTGTTCAGTTCTGATGACAATACACTAAAATGACAGAAATAACTTGACGCTGCAGCCAGGATTGTCTCCTCACGAGGACACTCCTCAACGGTTAGTAGCATGGACATGAAACTTTGCAAGTTTGTTCAGTTCTGATGACAATACAGTAAAATGACAGTAATAACTTGATGCTGCAGCCAGGATTGTCTTCTCATGAGGATACTCCTCAACGGTTAGTAGCACGGATATTCAATTTTACAAGTTCGTTCGGTTCTGATGAAAATACTTGTCAAGCGGTAGGTATATAAAGACATTAAAATTTAACAAGTGTTTCTTTGCGTTAGAAGGACACTAGGATTTCTGCCGTGTCGTGGGTGCATTTAAAGATACGAATTCCACACACAATACACTTAGACTCGGAACAACTACCTGCAGATCATATAAATATTTTTTCCATGTGGGAATCAAACCTACGACTCGGAGCCTTCTTTTATAGACATTATGCGTGACAAGCTTTTTAAAATCAAATAATTCAACATAAGCTATTAGTTTGATTTATAACAAAGTTTATTTTCTTCTTTTCAGAGCATATAAATAAAAGCTTGTTTTTTTTAAAACGTATTTTACTATTAATTTATTAGTTATTTCTATAATTTTAGTGTATTGTCATCAGAACTGCACAAACTTGCAAAGTTTTATATCCATGCCACTAAGCGTTGAGGAGTGTCCTCATGAAGAAACAATTTTGGCTGCAGCATCAGTTTATGGCAGAGAGCATGTTTACATATCAAAATTAAACGTATATGCAAAAGTTGATGTCCATGCTACTAACCGTTGAGGAGTACCCTTATGAGAAGACAATCCTGGTTGCAGCATTAGTTCATGATAGAGATCATGTTTAACTATCAAAATTAAACGTATATGCAAAGTATCGTGTCCGTACTGCTAACCGTTGAGGAGTGCCCTCATGAAGAAACAATTTTGGCTGCAGCATCAGTTTATGGCAGAGAGCATGTTTACATATCAAAATTAAACGTATATGCAAAAGTTGATGTCCATGCTACTAACCGTTGAGGAGTACCCTCATGAGGAGACAATCCTGGCTGCAGCATCAGTTTATGGCGGAGAGCATGCTAAATTATCTCAATTAAACGTATATGCAAAAGTTGATGTCCATGCCACTAACCATTGAGGAGTGCCCTCATGAGGAGACAATCCTGGCTGCAGCATCAGTTTATGGCGGAGAGCATGTTTAGATATCTAAATTAAACGTATATGCAAAAGTTGATGTCCATGCCACTAACCATTGAGGAGTGCCCTCATGAGGAGACAATGCTGGCTGCAGCATCAATTCATGGTAAAGATAATGTTTAGCTGACAAAATGAAACGTATAATTATGCAAAGTTTCGTGTCCGTAAGCTTGTAAAATAAATAAATATAATAATCACCAAGCTTGGCAGGCGGGTTGGCGATTGCAGTTGAGTTGTAAATGTACGTGTTGTACTGTACACTCACTTAGATTACTTACAAGAAAAACAAAATCATAACAATAACCGTAGCAAATTATATAAATAATTTGGTATATCTATATAACAGTAAAAATTTTTACAATCATGAGTCGTACGTAGATTAATTATCCTCTGTTTTAATTGATGCTTAATTTTTGGTTCCCAAATTGCTGGCTCAGCAGCTAATACTCAATAAATTTTAATACTTTTTCATAAGAGCGTCCATCGATCGGTGTATGACCGCTAACCTACAAAAGATACGTCGTCCCAGTACGAGCGCTCGATGCAGACTGAGCTCTCGCGCGAGTGTGTAGCCGGTCACTCGTGTTCATGCTGCCGGCCCTTTGACTCGCGCACAGAAAACCGACAAAATAGGGAGCGGTGGGCATGGCGAGGAGCATGACGAGCGACATGACGAGTAACGTAGCTACACTACTTCCCTGCCTCATTCCCTCGCTACTTCCCACACCATTCGTCGAGTGTGTAGCTGGGGTATATCAAAAGACCGTGCTCCTCCCTACAAAGAATCCGTGAAGAGAGAGAGATACGAATAATTATTTTTTCATACTGATATGTGGTAACAACACCTAACAGATTCAGCTTCCAAATCTCACTTTCCTCCATAATCAACAACAGAAGCGCAAATTGCAATTCTACTAGCTTCGAATTCGAAATTCGTCAATTCTTCAGTTTACGTATATAACTAAATATAAACTACACCATAAGTCATTACCACGGGCAGTCCGTCTCATCCCACTTCTGGGCATAGGCCTCCCTTCGTTGGCACCATCCATTCCTATTTTATGGCATTCTTCTGCGATTTTGACAATATCCTCGACCCATCTCTGCAGTGGATGAGCATAATCGTCAATGTATTTGTTTTTTAGATTACTTACACATAAATACAGGTAGTTAAAGCATTCATAATCGTCAACATATCAGCCGAAGGACGTCTCATCATCATCATCATTTCGGCCGAATAAAGTCCACTGCCGTACACATGTCTCCCCCAAAGACCATCACAACGATCGATCGATCGATTCATTGGGGGATTTTGCCATAATCGCCACACTTGGCAGGCGGGTTGGCGATCGCAGTTGAGTTCTTAATGTACTTGAAGGATGCTGCTATCCATAATACGGCTAATCCCATAATCGCCTTTTACGACACCCACGGGATGAGATGGGTTGGTGCTATTCGTAGCCAGCACCACACAAATGTAGACGTCTACTGCTGAAAAAAGGCCTCCCACACAATTGTGTTGTCATTATGGGGGGAATATGGTGAGTTCACCATGCTAGACAGGCAAGTCAGTGAGCGCAGTAAAGCTGCTGTTTAACAGTAGGGACGCTACTGCCTATCCCTATGTTTGGTCGCCATCTCGGTCGTCATCCACGAGAAGAAATGTAGTGGTGCTATATTCTAAATCCAGACACCACACGGTGTAAGCTGCTCCCATAGCAGTGAGATTGTTAAGAATAAATTAATCTAGCAATATCTAAACCTTCGTGAATTGAATACATGATTTTATGAAAATGTCGAGTCTATTCGCGTAATTCAGTAACCCGCCAGCCAAGCGTGGCGATTATGGCAAAACCCCCCAATGACACAAAACACACCCAGATCGGTCTTTGTGGCGAGCTATGGGGAGGCTTGTATCCAGCAGTGGACTTTATTTGTTTGAAACGACAAACGACGATTCGCGTACAGATTAATATCAAAATATAAGATGCAACTTGATTGAAACGTCAAGGTAAGTCTAAATGTGATAATGATATCAAACAGTGCGCGAATAGACCTGATGAATTTCCTATAATAATAAAATACCTAAACTATTTCAATTATTTTTACTATGAAACCCAACAAAACAAAAAATCTCCATCAAGCTGGAGCAATTCAATAAAAAGTTGGATCCACCAAAGAAAATCTAAAAAGAAGCAAACATTTCGATATTATTTTCATTTTCCACAATGAAATAGAACTGAGTACGGGGCGAAACGACGCATTTGACTTTAACAAATGATATTATAGCAAAAATGCAATGTCTGAAAGTTACACAAATCGCCCAGTGAAAATATAGTGCAGACGTGCTGTGAAACCTTTTTGGTGATAAATTACATTACTATTTTCTTTAAGTTCAATTGCTTTTAAAAAGGGGTTTCAAATGTTAGGAGAATTCGAGTTCTGAAGATTCGTAACTGCATTAAAGTATAGTTAGATTGGTCTACGAGTGACCGCAATCAGACTACATTTCAATTCGAAACACATTGTTTGTCCTGTATGCATTCCTAGTTCACTGCTGAACCTCCCCCAAAGATCGTCACAACGACCAGTATGGATATATTGTGTGCTCATTGGCGATCGCAGATAAGTTGTTAATGTACTCAAAGGATGCTGCTGCCCATCCTACGGCTAATCCCATAGTCGCATTTTATGCCACCCAAGGGATGAGATGGGTTGTTGCTATTTGTAGCCACCACACCATCAGCCACAAATGACATGAAAGGTTCTTAGATAAAAAAAAAAGTAATAAAAGCATTGTAAGACATGTAGGGTATTAGCTAGTTAATTATAAAGAACCAAATCTAAACAACTATTCAAAACACATAAATAAAACCAAACTTAAATTAAACTCTTCATATCTTCAAAAAACATTCATGATGAACCTAGCAAGAGCTCAGGTAGATGGTAGACGGGGGTAGCGGGTAGCAGTATAATAGAGTGTCATCTTGGCATTATAAATGATCACTCTCAACCCCTGACTGTAGGTAGAACCGTCTACACTGTTTTTACATTTACCACATTGGATTATGTTACCCCTTCTCAGACCACCATAATAAGAATGGAACGGTTAAACTTGATTTTGGTCCATTTATTTCGTTGCTTGTGGGGGTTTTTGTTTATATACGCTGTTGCTAGCAACACAAAGTATGTCACAATATATCGGATATAAGTGATATCGTTACCAAAACGAATACCATGGATCAAATTTTCATATTTCATTCCAATTTTTAAAATAGTTGTATAAACCTAATATTTCAGTATAAAATAATTGTTTTTGGCTATTCTAGCGCTATTTGGAATAAAAGCACAATAAACTATTTATATTCATCATATCATCATCATATCAGCCACAGGACGTCCACTGCTGAACAAAGGCCTCCCCCTTAGATTTCCACAACGAGAAAGAACTTTAGTAGATTTGCGATTTTGAACAAACAAACATAATTTTTTTACATATACGTTTTCGGTACATTGTCACTTACGCCGTGTTATAAATCCGTGCTCATCATTTGTTCCAAAGATTACATTTTACATTATAGAGTATAGTGTTCGACTTGTTTTGTTCTAAATTCTGTGAAGGTCAATCTTACCTATTCTTGGTAGACCTAAAGCTATACACGTAAACATATTATAAAACAAACGCGAGTTATTGAACGTATAATATCCCATCAGGGATATGAATAACAATAAAAATTGTAAAATATGATCCAAAAGCCAGAAGATCAACCTATTTAGAGAAACGAAACAATAAATGTTGTGTAACACGGTATATTAATACAAAATGGCTGCGACATATAAACATGTTCAGATCGTAACTATCTCATCCATATTTTAATCTGAAGATCCTAAAAATAACACGTCACTGTTTTACATTAATAATGGTATCTTATACCAATTTTTTGCTATGACTGGCAAAAAACATCTGCGACATAAAGAAAAATACACGCCTTTATCATAAACCAAAACAACGCAACCCAATTTCAAATTCTGAAAACCCGCAAAACAAACGCAGGGAGACATCAAAAACACACAACGAAATGTTAAAATCTATTCGTAATATTCTCACAGAAGGATAGAGGAAGCCGTGTACAAAGAGCAGGAAATTGCCTATCAAGAGTTGGCAGTAATCAAACCTGCGCCAATCTAAGTTCACTGCGGACGGTATATTCAACGTAATAAGATATTTCCACAAAGTTGTAATGTGGTGAGCTTACACCGGTCAGTTTTGATTTAAATACTTTCAACTCAGATTGAGATTAAAGCCAAGGATTAATCCGGAAAACTTTTGGTGGTAAACAAAAGTATAGGTAATTGGCTTATGTACACTACACAGGTAATAACGCAAATATTTTATCGATACAAAAACACCGAAATAAGTAGGTACCGATACTTCAGTGACGATATTATAGAAGCCATTACAATACACAGCCAGGAAAGCCAGGCTTCCCGCCTGTTCAATCTAGGAAATGGTATCGGTAATCAGTTTTCGATATTTCTAGACTGTTTTCTATGACATACTCATTACTTTACTGATGTTTATGTAATATCTTGGTGTTTATCGATACAGAAATACCGAAATAAGTAGGTACCGATACTTCAGTGACGATATTATAGAAGCCATTACAATACACAGCCAGGAAAGCCGAGCTTCCCGCCTGTTCAATCTAGGAAATGGTATCGGTAACCAGTTTTCGACATTTCTAGACTATTTTCTATGACATACTCATTACTTTACTGGTGTACTATGTTTATATAATATCTGGGTGTTTATCGATAAAAAAATACCGAAATAAGTAGGTACCGATACTTTAGTAACGATATTATAGAAGCCATTACAATACACAGCCAGGAAAACCGGGCTTCCTGCCTGTTCAATCTAGGAAATGGTATCGGTAATCAGTTTTCGATATTTCTAGACTGTTTTCTATGACATACTCATTACTTTACTGATGTTTATGTAACATCTTGGTGTTTATCGATACAGAAATACCGAAATAAGTAGGTACCGATACTTCAGTAACGATATTATAGAAGCCATTACAATACACAGCCAGGAAAGCCGGGCTTCCCGCCTATTCAATCTAGGAAATGGTATCCGTAATCAGTTTTCGATATTTCTAGACTGTTTTCTATGACATACTCATTACTTTACTGATGTACTATGTTTATATAATATCTGGGTGTTAATCGATAAAGAAATACTGAAATAAGTAGGTACCGATACTTTAGTAACGATATTATAGAATCCATTACAATACACAGCCAGGAAAGCCGGGCTTCCCGCCTGTTCAATGTAGGAAATGGTATCGGTAATCAGTTTTCGATATCTCTAGACTGTTTTCTATGACATACTCATTACTTTACTGATGTACTATGTTTATATAATATCTGGGTATTTATCGATTCAAAAATACCGAAATAAGTAGGTACCGATACTTTAGTAACGATATTATAGAATCCATTACAATACACAGCCAGGAAAGCCGGGCTTCCCGCCTGTTCAATGTAGGAAATGGTATCGGTAATCAGTTTTCGATATCTCTAGACTGTTTTCTATGACATACTCATTACTTTACTGATGTACTATGTTTATATAATATCTGGGTATTTATCGATTCAAAAATACCGAAATAAGTAGGTACCGATACTTTAGTAACGATATTATAGAAGCAATACACAGCCAGGAAACCCAGGCATCCCAGTTGTACAATCTGAAGATCTTTTTATCTGAATGTACAGTGAATCTTCTGCTGCAATCATCAAGACCTACGACGAGTCAGTTATTACCAGAAATAATTTTAATGTGCAACCTAAGTTAAATTTTACTGAATGAAATTTAAAATAAGTCTTTCACCCACCCGGTACTTTTCGGATGGATAGCGGCAAGTATTGAATAATTATCATTGTATTTAGCTGAAAGTATACCAATCCAAATTTTTCAGTCGTATGATACAGATCTTCATACGACATGTAAAAATTTGGTTAGAACTCTTAAAAAATCTTAAAATCTTATTTTGATAGAGTATAAATTAAACTGTTAATGGTTAGCAGTTATCAAAAATGGTTTCCAATCTAACTTTGCTTTCGACGGTGTATTAAGCCAAATGGGATGTTATCAGAGAGTGAAATTGCATGGAATAAAAGACTTATAATGTGGCATCTGAAAATGTCAGTTTTAACTTAGGTATAATTAATATTTGCACTAATTTCCAAAGTCTTCTCCTCCTCCTTCTCCTCTAAAATCCTTCTCCTTCCTCCCAAAAAGTGCTTGTGCGGTGGCTGTTTTACAGGCACGTTCCCTCCAATAGAGGGGGTGACCACTTTATTTACCCCTTCGTTGCCGAAGCTGACCGCTCCAGTGGTTTTAGCCGGTAGGAGTCCAGCATGACCGTTTGCCCTTCCCAGGGCGGACGAATTTCATGATGAATATCCAATGGGGTCCAATAAAAATTAATGAGGAATGTAATCCTAAAGAAATCATTTATATGGAACCCATCCTATAGTCTTTATGATAAATGTCATAATATTCCCTGTGGTGTCTGATTTAAGAATATAGCAACATTCCATCACCTACCGTGGATGTCGTAAAAAACGACTAAAGAACTCTAAACAAAAGAGATGGAGAGCATCGTCACTTTTGTGGAACAACAGCCATTATGCGCTCACCAACCCGCCTGCCAACCGTGGTGAGTACTGGGAAATTTCCCCCAAAAATACGATGAGATGATGATGAGAGGTGTTGCAAGAGTTCATAGGTTTCGGTAACCATCAGACTCGATCTCTCTCGACTCGAAAGATCATATTATGTTGCTACTAATCGACTTGACATGACCATTTCCGCTCGTAACAAATATTTGTATATCTGCAAATAGTAGGTCTGGGTGTATTGTGTGTGAAATTTGTGTCTGTAAATGCACCCACGAGACAGGAGAAATCTTAGGAAGGGCAACGTTTAAAAAAAAAGAAAAACAAAAATAACTTAACTATATTTATTAAATTATTGTCTTTTGTTTAGCTCAGCCTCTAAAGGTACACTTTTTCTATGTTTGTACATAAACCCAATGCATAAAAGCAAACTTGTTCAACATACGTATTTACTTTATCTCTTTATAAAAATCAATATATGAGAAAGTCTCTTCCAGAATCATCTCTCTAAATCGTCGTTTCCATCCTTCAAATATTGACAAACTTTTCGCAAGTGAAACGATGCTCATCGCCAACTTTTAAGTGTCTTAGATAAATTAAGATTTGGGGTTTAGTGTGTTTTATAACAGGGGTGGCCAACATTTCAATCGCTATATACTAGTCTATGGCTTGGGATCGATAAGAAAAGAATAAAAAAAAAAAACTAAATAATTGAGTCAGTGAATGTGTCATCTCATCATCATATCATCAAAGTTTTATTTTTATTTTTAAATGTTGTCCACCACTAGACTTTTTCCAGTGTCGTGGGTAAAGTTTAGACATAAATTTCGCCTGCACAAACACCCAGACCCGAAACGATAGTATATTATGATGATAGGTAGATCAGACAAATATGACAAATATTTGGCAAGTCAAACGATATATACGGTACTGAAAATTTCGGGAATCAAGGAAGTGACACAACTTTACAATTTAAAAATGTATTTATTGCTTTTCGAAGTATTCTCCGCGAAATTTGACACATTTTTCCATACGATGGAACCAATCATTGAAGCAACCATTCCATTCGGAAGTTGGGGTCTCCAAAATGGCCGTTTTGTAGGCGTCCACAGCTTCTTTAGGTGATGAAAATCTCTGTCCACGCAATTTATTCTTTATTTTAGGGAAAGTATAGAAATTATTAGGGCTTAGGTCGGGGCTGTACGGCGGATGGTCTAATAATTCTATGTTTTCGTGCTCTAAAAACTCTTTTGTTCTGTGCGCGGTGTGACAACTCGCATTGACGTGATTTTTTTTGCAACACTCCGTGAACGAACAATTTTTGTTGGCTTTAACTCATTTTCGAACACCCAAACTCGTGACTGGTTTTTTGTTTCGGGTTCGTACGCATATATCCAGGATTCGTCACCTGATACGATGTTGTATACACAGCATTTGAGGATCCTGCGTGGAATCTTTCGAGAGTTCTGACGCACCAAGTAACGCGAGCCGCTTTTTGCTCTTCACATAGCAAATGCGGTATCCATCGGGACAACAACTTTTTTACACCTAATTGTTCATGCAAGATTATTTGTATTTGACTCATGCCAATGTGTAAAGTTGCTTGAATTTCGCGGTATGTCACATGTCGATCTTCCTCAATCAGCTTACGCACAGCATCAACATTTTCTTGGGTGACTGCAGTTTTTGGACGACCTTGACGAGGATCATCACTAAGCTTGACACGTCCACGTTGAAATTCAGCAAACCAGCGGTAAATTGTGGTTTTGGATGGGGCTTCATCACCAAATGCAGAAATCATCCGGTTAACACACTGTTTTTGTGTTAAACCACTTCGAAAGTCATAATAAATCATCGCTCTTAAATTTTCTCGAGTCAATTCCATTTTCTCAACGACTAAACAAGTTTGACAAAACCTTGTGACAAGGCCGTGAATCTTTTTTTAAATAAATAAATGCGATTTGTAAAACCAAGGAGTTTTCAATTAAAAAGATTTTAATATGACAGGAACAGTGGAAATATTCCATTACCGATACTTTTAGTGCATCCTATGTATTCCGTGTGGAGATCGAACCCAGGACACTTAGCGCAGAAAGTAAATTTCTGAGCCATTACGCCAACCGTGCCATCGATACATAAATAAGACGTAAAAATTGGTCTACCTTGACATACTATCACACCGAAGACTATAATGTTGGCGCTATCGAATTACACTCCTGATTTTCTTGATTTGAAGCTTGTCATTAACCGGTTTTCTATTAAACAAAAATTAAATCTGTTTATTTATTTTTATTCATGTAACTTAATCCCTACAAAGATATCCATCCATTCTATATATGCTGAAGATAAGATTACCTGCATACCATGAAAGAAAAAAACGTTATCATCAGGGAGCCACGATCCTCAACAGGGAGGAACGGCCGTGAAAGAAGACAATATCTATACTATCAAGTCGATACTAATAAAGATATCTTAAAGCGTAGTAGAGTAGATAACAGTGTCAGACATGTTTAGCACCCCTGTTTTATTATACTGCGCTGGTCGATAGCCGATTGGTTGTACAGGATTTATCGTTTCATCTTGATGAGGAATTACTTGACATTCGTACCCAGGTATCATTCCCATTATTATTTGAAGCTGAAATAAAAAAAATAACTATAGTTTGGTTGAATTACCTTGTTTTTAGTACGGTCCAAGCAGCTTATGATTTTAATAGAATCAATTTTTATTTTAGTTTGGAACTAACTTCAACAACTTATGTTATTAGTGTGTATCAAAAAATATGTAATTTAATACGATTCAACGATTTTTTCGAAGTCGTAGTCGAATTTTAATTAACTTACAATAGGCTATGTAATTTTTTTTATTCATCATGGTGGCAACACCAGTGATTCATTCGCCTGGTAGTCAGCGTCATATCTGCCCAAAACAACTGCGATGCTACCCAGGACTAGTCCTGTTTGGCACCACATTGTGCTTGTTACCTTGGGACATTTGTTATTTAGTCCCTTATGCCCAATAATTTTACAAGGTACAGTGTCCTTCTAACCAGAACACAGTAATGTTTAAAGTTTAAACACTACTGCTTGGCGCCGAATGTCTGGCTTTGCGGTGGTACCTACACCTATACCGATTATTAATGGAGTAAGTATTGGATTACCGTTATTCCAAAGTATGGCCATAATTACTGTTCCTAGTCTGATGTGTATATACTCGGAGCTGTACCGCGATGACCATCACGGACACCCAAACTGGTGCACGCGATGACACCGTTAGTATACAGGTTGTCCAGTAAATAGCACAACATACTGCAAGGGGTGAGAGCTTGGGTCAATACCTACCAAAAAAACACAATATATCTTCAGCAAAATCTTAGGGATTAACAGTAGTACAAAATTTGCCGAAATATCGGAAAATCTCTACCTTGACACAGATTTTTAGTTGCCAATAAAATACTATGAATACTATATCTATGACTATAATATACCTTCCAGTTACAATTACTACACCAATTACAATACCACTTGTACAGTTTTTGCATGTTCAAAAATATAGTGAAATAGTTCCGCCAAATATTACCGGTCGCATAATGGTGAAGAATGCTTTTGTCCCCATGGCTGGGGCCTCACGATGACATATTGGTTAACATATAGCTGGATCATATGTACTCTATATAGAGTGCTAGGGGGATACCATTGCCTATTGTAAGTTAAGTCGGGCGGAAGTCGATCGCAATTCTGTTGGGTGAGATTATTTGGAAGGAATTATATTGCTTTTCCTACTTATTTGGGTATAAATTAGTTATGTTTTAAATTCAAACACCGCCTTGTCCGGATAAAAGTAAATTGTTTGGAATATAATTTCTATTTTAGGTACATTTTAAATAGATAGATTGTTAGAAGTTACAACATTATTATCTACTTTAAATGTCAGTCAACAAATTGATTGGCACCAGTCTGTTCCCGACACCTAAACTGGAAATCCTTAATCATTAATATCTCTACCAACATTCACCCAAATCCATTCAGATTGCCGTGAGATTGAGAACTAACATAATAATAACATATGTTAGGTTTAAGCAAGAATATTTTTTGATAACATCACTCGATCTCTGAGTTGATTCCAAATCGGAAACCCTTAGTAGTCATCTGGTTGGAATATTCAAATACTTTGCCATATCCGATAATACCTCTCTCATGCAAAATGCATACAATATCATTCTTTACTTCATACACGAATGCTTCCCCAGCGTAATTCATGTAAAACTGGCTTTATTTGAATTTTATGCGTCCAAATTTTTGGTTTTATTTTCGCTCTCATATGATATACATCGGGATTATCTGGAGCTTCCTTTGCTTATTGCAATTTTATTAGTTTCAATTGCTCTTCAAAGAGGATATCAAAAGTGCTACTCAGATTTTTACTAGGTATTTTACTTTTATGAGAACTATGAATAAAGTGCTGACGGTAGCAAATAAAGTTGTCAAGAAATTCCGTAAAAGTTATTATCTGTTCATTCAAATGTGACAAAAAAGAACTCCGGAATACAGCACCACTCTATCCCGTCCTGTTGGTATTGAATAAGAAGCGATTAGGGGACTCTAAATCAGAGGGTTTGACAGCAGCGGCCCTTCTCTGGAACAGTAGCCATACTGCACCAAAACACCTGCCAGGTGCGGTGAGTACGCGCAAACTCCCGCCAATTTGACGACACAATTAGCTGTGGAAATATATGTGGGAGGCCTTTGATCAGCAGTGGACGTCCTATGGCTGATATAATGAGCTATTTTGAACGTCAACGTAAGACTCATACAAGCCAGCCCTTCACTGCACCCTAGAGTTTAGAATTGGGTGAAGAAACATTGCAACAAACTCCCCAGCAACACGTTAGTCTATCATAATATCATATTGGCCATACAATGTGCACTACTGAACAAAGGCCTCCCCCATAAATTTCCACAACTGTGTCATCATGTTGGGGGGAATTTGCCAGTACTCACCGCGCTTGGCAGGCGGGTTGATGAGCGCAGAATGGCTACTGTTACTACCGGCTAATCCCATAGTCGACTTTTACGACACCCACGGGGGGAAATGGAGTGGTGGTATTCTGAACCGGCTCACGGCCACACGGCTTTGTTGCGGTTTGTTGTAGCTTTGTTTAACGGCGTTATACTATTGTAAAAATAAAGGATGGCTGGATGCGTGCCGCATGTAACTGGTCGTTATGGAAATCGATGGGGGAGACATTCAATTATTGTGATAGGCTAGAATAGTAACATAATTATACGAGCCAAAAAATATTCCATTAAATTTATTGGATTAAAATAGATGGGAATCACAAAATAACAATAATTATAATAGGAAGTCGCATCACCAAAAGTTATTTACAGGTACGAAAACAACCCTAAAATATCCTACCCCAAATATTAATGGCAAAATAATATTTACAACTCAATTATGAAAAGTTTATCCCGTAAAGGGGTGCGTTATTTCGTTTACAATTTTATTACGGTACCCTAAACTACGTGGAATTACGCAAATGGGTCTCTAATGGAAGTTTCTAAATGCCTTATACCCTTAGGTGGAGCTCTTCGAATCGAGTGTACCTGTCTTTCAAAGTGCAGTATTTGTTGAATAGAGCGTTGCTCCCGTTTTGTAAATACTGTACTTTACTTTCACGGTGTTTATTTATAAGTACCTATACTAACACTGCCCCGCAGTTTCACTCGCCGTTTAATTTAAAAGAAATCGTATCATTTATGAATAGTTAAAAGTACGTCTGCATAGCATGCACAGTTCGGCTCTTCTCGGTAAAGCTCGGTTCTCGTCGGTGACCCACCGCGTCGCATCGCCCACCCGTGCTAGTACTTCGTTTTCACTTTGCTTTTCTTCGTTTTGTGTGTTAAATAGCCGTCCTAAAGAACTGGACTATAAAATAAAAAATAAGCTGCCTACCTCTGGTTAAGTGTCCCTTCTCGACTTTTACGACCTCCCCTGGACGAGATGGAGTGGTGCTATATTCTCAGTCAAAGTCAAGTAATTTTTATTTCAAATAAACCAATTACTGGCAGACAGAATTTAAGTTGTAAGTCCGGACACCACGCGTATAGTTCGGACACCACACGGATAACATTTTAGTTGCACCATAAATTTATTCTTTACTGTCTACTGGATACTGGGATGTCTACTGCTTAAAAAAATCATAGATTTCAAGCATTGTGGTAATTATGGGGAAATTTGCCACAGTACTCAATACGCTTGGCAGGCGGGTTGGTCAGCGCAGAATAGCTGCTATTGCTCAGAAGGGATGCTATTGCCCATTTCTCTGGTATAGAGTACCTTTTCCGGCTTTTCTGACATCCACAGAAGGAGATGGAGTGGTGATATATTCTTAATTCGGACCACACAGAAAATGACTAGGGACTGATTAAGTAGACATTCTTATTTTTATTGGTCGCAGTTGACATTCCTCGTGAACTTCCTCCGCCCTGGGGAAGGATGAAGGAATGCCGGACTCCTACTGGCTAAAACCACTGGGGTCATCTTCGGCACTTATCGGGGGCTCCAGAACCTCGGAAAATCCCATTAGAGCCACCCACTGGTGACACGGCTATAGACATATCTTGGAGAGGGTGCCTGTAAAGTGGGCACCCCACTGTACGCTGTGCTATATTGCGACCGCGGTGGCAAGTGACCACATGCATGCCACCATCGTCTCGTGGGTCGCTCTGTGTGGGCACGTAGATTCCCCAACCCATGCACCCGAGGTCCCCCACCATATAGCGACGAAACGGCTCAGGTGTGTTGGACCTGTCCGTGTCCGCGGTATCGTCCTAATACGTGCGGGATCGACCCTCTTCCGATCCCACTCTGTGGTCTCCTTCTGGAACATGACACTCTAACAGAAGGAGACCGAAAAAGTAGACCTATCTCAGTTTTATCAATCTGAAGCTATAATTAATACATAACAACCCTTTACACCATCCTAAACATTTACTCAGTAATATGAACTGCATCGCTACCTCATAACCCATAAATACAATAAAAGCCTAACCTACTAAACTTACAAACTCACTGGCTCGTCCAAACTTTGCAATTAAAACAAACTCGTACGCGAGGCTTCGCAGTTCAATGGTTATTCGCAAATTCACAGCATAGTTGCCTTCAGCCTGTTATTAAATTTATTCGTTATATAGCCACGACGCTCATAAAGACTTGAAGTGGGGGGAGTTACCATAGATACTGGGGAGGCGAGCTGTTGCCATTGGTGATGCCTGTTGCCTTGGTATCCGTCGAGGTTCGGTGTCGTGGTCCAAGTTACGAAGGAAATGAATGTTAAATTTATTTTGTACATTAGTCGTGTAGAGAAAATAAGAAGCAGTAGAGACTAAAATAATGTTTTTTTTTTATACAACAGTCAACAGCTAGACCAGCAAGTTACCGACTAAAACCACTGGAGCCTGGAGCCTTTAGGCACATCCCGGAGGAGAAGACTTTAAAAAGGTGGCCCCCCAGGCTCTCTCTTCTTTCTCGCGATCAGGGCGATTAAGCCAAGAACAATAAGAGACCTACCACCAGTAAACATAATAATAATTTATTGCCCAAAAAATATTTTACGATGTGTAGATAACACAATATTATGTACTTATTATCCATAACTAAATCTCAGGCAGTAGTACCAGTGAGCCCACTAACTAGACTGTTAGCCTGTATCTTGTGTATAATTAAATCAAAATAAAAAGATACATAATATAATTATGTATAACATTTGAACCCACATGTAGCACATGCTAGAAATTTAGAACTCAGATATTAAGCCTAAACTAATGAGCCGATTCCCAGAAAATAGATAAGTAAAACCGTACATCAAAATAAAACTCGGTACTAGCTAAGTAGTTCGTAACGAACTCAAACAGCAATTAGACTTTATAAGTAGCTTTGCAACTAGCTGGTCTGGAAGTCGTTGTTCTGTCAACTAGTTTGGGGGGAGACAAGTGTTTTTTTTAAATTAATAACTCGACCACAGCGCCACCTATCGGGTTCAGATTTTGGCTCGTTTACGGTGGACGTCATTCGGCTAGAGTGACGAATACATTCTCCACGATATTTTGTAAACAGATACCAACTTGTTTTGTTTTCCAATATGTACGTACTCATCCGGCATGACTGAATATCATTCCTACATTTGAATTTATTTTCTTCTTAAAAACCTAAGTATAGTAATCTTATTGTAAATACAATTTTTTGCCTACATTCACTCATATCGGCCATTTATACGTCCACTGCTGAACAAAGGCCTCCCCCATAGATTTTCACAACTGTGTTATCATTTTGGGGGGTATTTGCCAATACTCGCCACGCTTGGCAGGCGGGTTGGTGAGCGCAGTATGGCTACCGTTTCACAGAAGGGACGCTGCTGCCCATCCCTCTGGTTTAGATTCCCTTAGTCGCCTTTTACGACATCCACGGGAGGAGATGGAGTGGTGCTATATTCTTAATCCGGACACCACGGATTGCCTACATTATCTTCACATAACTTTTCACAATTCTATTGCATATGTTCAATTCTATTGTAATAAATTAATAATAACACTTTTAAAGAAAAAATATTCATGTAGTTTTTTCTCAGTTCTTTTCTACATATAAACAATGATTTGAGATCGTGCAACTATTTAAATACTAACTATTTTTAGGACCTGCATTTGCAGTACTTCATTAACAGAATGTTTTACGATGCTAGAATATCTCCTGTATCGTGGGACAGTTTACAGACATAAATCTCACATGCAAGATTGGTACCCATTTCTCATTGGGTTTACCCAGATCTGAAACAACTGTCTGTAGATCATACAAATAATTTTTCCGTGAGCAAACCGAACCCGCAACAGGTAACGCAGAGACCCAATTACTTAGCCAGTGCGCCAACTGTGACGTCAACCTTGACTTAAATAACTACAAAACTTTGACTTGCGTTAATCTTATACCTTGTACCACACACCCCGATCGCAAAGTCCTCATTACGAGTTGAACAACAAATAAACATCGCTATCGTTGTTTATTGGACATTATTTATCGAGATCTCCTTTGCCGTGGCTCCAGTTTCGTTTTATAACCGTCCTGCTGAATCGTAGGTACGCCTTTTTGCTTGGTTCTTCATGTTATGTCTTTATAATTTCACTAACCGTGTATTTAAAGAGAGATCAGTTTACGAGATAAATAAGATATTTCCATTTTATCTTAATCTGTCGGTCTGTTTGTCGTTGTGGAACTCGTGGAGATGAAGACTAAAATGCTAATCAAATAGAAAAGAAAATATTTCAAGCACAATAATCTTAAAAGGTTAGTTAAAATTTGCATATAGTAAATACCGAAGTGTAAGTAATAAATGGGCAAACGCATGTTGGACGCCCGTCGGCCAGATGGATGGACGACCTGAAAAAGGTTGCTGGGTCCGGCTGGATGCGGAAAGCTGATGACCGGGTGTTGTGCCGCACGCTGGGAGAGGCCTACGTCCAGCAGTGGACCGATGTAGGCTGATGATGAAGTAATAAATGTATTTATATTTACATACAAGTCAATCCGTGTGGTGCCAAGAATTAAAATATACCCCCAAGGCATCTCCTCCCGTGAATATCGTAAAACGCGACTAAGGGACCTGAACGAGAGGGATGGACAACAACGTCCCTTCTGTGGAACACCAACCATACTGCGCTTACCAACTCGCTTGCCCAGCGTAGTGAGAACAGAGGAATTCCCCCCATAATAATATTGTGGGAATATATGAGACAGGCCGTTGTCCAGCAAAGGACGATCTTTGCTGATATAACAGTGAACTATGCATGAACAATTGATTCTATCAGCTATCATGCTCAGGACTCTGTCGGAGCTGGCTCTAACTCGGCCCATATACATAATAATTATTCAAACACTAATATAAATTATGCCCAATTTGAAACCACTTTACATGTTATAGAGTATCTCTCTGATGCAGCAATTTACAAAATATAATATAAGATCCCCAATCAATTTTATAGTTACTGTACTCAGGCAATTTACTATCAGTTAAGTACCAAGGAACACTCCCCGTGTTCGTTAAGGAGGTCTCGGGAGATCTCGAGGGTCATGAGCGCGCAGATTGGGGAACCTGCGTGCTCATACCGAGCGACCCTTGGAAACTGCTGGAGTGCATGTTATCACGTGCCGCTATTTCCCCTCGAGGTGTGCTTGGAGGGCAGCCTTTTTACTTTCTCCTCCTTGTCTCTAGAAGGTGCAACTGCTTTCCAGTCATCCCTTCCAACGTGTGCCTAAAGGCGTGGCACCAATCGATGGTTTTAGTGTGGTTATATCGAGAACCTGGACACCCCATTCGGTGCAGAAGATAACCGCTCCGGTGATTTTAGCCAGTAGTAGTAGCTTGCCTCTCCACCTTCCCCGGGGTGGAGGAAGTACATGAACAATTCCTCGGATAAAAAAAACGAAGGTACATCAGAGGAATGTGCAACAGCGTCCTTCTATGAAACAGCAAACATTCTGCACTAAAAAACCCCTGGCAAGCGTGGTGATTACTGCCAAATTCCTTCCAAAATGATGACACATGGCATGTAACTGGTTGTTTATGACCGTTTATGGCCTTTTTCAGCAGTGGACGTCTTTTGAAAGAAAGAAAAAAGTATTTATTGGCACAAACAATTATATAGCAAACAAAAACATAATATTAAAACAAAAGTGCCAAAAGGGCCAACAGCTCAGCATGATGTCAGGTGGTAGTACCAAGTACCACTACCTGACGCTGATTTTCAGCTGCAACCCACGAGTGCCATACGCTCGAAACTAGTAGAATAAATTTTAATAATTCTGTATATATATTATGTAGGTAAAAGTATGTGACATAATAATTAGGTTGGTGCAGTGGCTGATACAGTCGGCTGCTGCGCACTGGGTCGCGGGTTCGATTCCCACACGGAACAAAAAAGATAACATTATCACATAGGGATCGAACATTCCGATGACGGTTATCAAATATCTGGCCATTTTGATAACTGGGATTTCCCAATTACAGCATTAGTCCGACCCGACCTCATGTTCTCACTTTAAATAAATTGAAAATCCTTTGTTTGTGTCCTTAGTGGTCGTGTTATGTTTAGGGACGCTGCTGGCCATCTATCTCTCTGGTTTAGAGATCCATAGTCACCTTTTTATGACATCCACGGATGAAAATGGAGTGGTGCTATGGTTTTAATCTGGAAACCACACGGAATGCAGCATAATCATTGATTAACTTCTATTCCTGCTCATTGCAGGTTTTTCAAATAATTATTTATTATAGTAGAGTCTTAGGTTTTCGCGATTATACAATATAATAAAATACTTTTAAACGGATTCTATCGCGAATATTTTAGAGTCATTCTGCGACCACGAATGCTGCAAAGTATTACGAAACGTCAGGAAAAACAAAAATCTAAAATATACGCGATAAAATCCGTTTAAAGTGTTTTATTATAATTATTTGTTATTTATTTATTCACACATCATCTTTGCTAGTATTATGATTATAAAATGTTTTTGAATTGACAAGTACAAATTTGATTTAGGTACATTTCACGCGTGCTGCGTTCAGACAGTTAACGCGGATACTGTCTTACAACACCGAATGAAAGCCTTTGTAATTGAAGAATCATATTTTCCAATCAATCCAATTTTACGCAGCACAATCTGCTAAGTAGTGAGGCGATTATTTTGTCTTTTTTAACATTCACTAATCCCGAACTTAAGCTTCACCGTTTCAGCCGAAAAACGTCCACAGACATAGGCCTCCCCCAAAGATCACCATAACAATAGGTTTTAGTTTATGTTGTATACTCATTGCGGGGTTTTGCCATAATCGCCACACTTGGTAAGCGGGCTAATCTTAATAATACATTAACATTAAAAGCCTCTTTTGAAGATGCCATTCATGTTCCTAGACACATCAGATGTTATTTTCCCTAACGAAGAATAAACACGATAATACACAAAAATATACAGATTACTCATAACACTACCATTCAAAACTCACTCTTTTATTACAAAATAGTAAATTTTCGCCATCTCTCGGCAAATTGCCGCACTTCCAAACCTGGGCGGCTCATGTAGGGCGGGCGGGCTCTGTTATTCCCTATACATTGATAGGTGTCGCCACTGTCAGGGGAAACTGCAAGCAAACATAGTTCGTCCCCGTATACGCCGTTTTCGAAGAGATGGCGCCTTAAGGAGGATAAAATAAGGAGGCCTTTTAGGCGTATGATAAAAAAACCATGAATAAGTTAGTGTATACATTAACATAATATTATCTCTAGTCATAATTATGTCAGGTCGTATTGCTTATCATTTGTTTTATTTTCAGGAACAGTATAATATTTTGGTGTACTCGACAAACTTTTTCTCTTTATTATTTTATTTCTTCTCAAAATTATTTATACATTTCATTTGATTAAAATATGATTAATTTTAATTATGTCGTTTGTGAAAAGTGACAATGGGACTTACTGGAGGACAGCAGCAGCGTTCTTCGAGTGTATTTACAACCTAACTGCGATCGCCAACCCGGCTGCCAAGTGTGGCGATTCTGGAATCTCCAAAATGAGAACTAAATACAAACCCAGACTGATCATTGCAGCGATCTTTGGGGAGACCTAAGTCCAGCAGTTGATGGTAATTTCAAATCAGATGGGTACTATAAGAATATTACTTTATTAATACTCATGTTTATTTATCTACAAATCGATATTTATATATATTTATATAGCATAATTATTTATTTTAAATTTGATATTAATAAAAAAAATGAATGGTAAACGAATTTAATTTATATTCATTTCTGGAGTTACTCGTACATATTTATAGTGTTTTAGTGATAAAGTAACTCAAGGTTTCATTTACATATTTATTTCATGTCAGAAAAATGCGTAGCACCTCATTATCTAACTTCCATAGACTTCAAAAGCGGACATTATATTTTTCGCTTTTGAAATACATTTTTGAACGTTATTTTTCCTTGGAGAAAAGCCATAATGAGTTTCTTTTCTAAGGTTTTCTTTTTCGAGACGTAGATAATATTACAAAGTGAAATCTGAATATGTACACTTTAGAATATTTTTTTCGAGCTTGAGATTTATATTGTCTTCCTAAAAATAGTCGGTACGGTTGGTGCAGTGGCTAAACGATTGAATTTCTGAAAATGTAATATCATATATTGCATACTATTTGTATGGTGTCCAGATTAAGAATACAGCACCACTCCATCTCCTCCTGTGGATGTCGTAAAAGGCGACTTATGGCCGAAAACAATGATCAATTTAATCCAAAATCTTTGGATTTCAGATTGATGATTTGTCTGTTTATGTAGTGTTAGTTCTTAACACAAAAACAAATCCAGTTCAAAATCTCAAATCTAATATTGGATTAAACTGATTATTTGGCCGTAGGGTCTCTTAACTAGAGGGATAAGCAGCAGCGTCCCTTCTGCCGAACAGCAGCAATTATTTGCTCACCAACTCAACTACCAAGCGTGGTGAGTACCCAAAATGACGACACACGACCGGTCGTTGTGAAATTTTATGAAGGAGGCCTTTTATTTATTTATTTAAAAAGTTCGGTTTCCTTCTTTGAGGGCATTATGCTCCAGAAGAAGACCACAGAGCGGGATCGGGAGAGGGCTGATCCTGCTCGAAGAAGTAGGTGACGGTGCCGGGGTAACAACTGCCCTGGCGCCTAATTCTCATACCCCTGGAACCCCCTGCCGTTGTTATAAGACGGGGCCGCTGGGTTTGCGGGTGCGTAGATTGGGCATATCTGCGTACCCACACCAAGCGACCCAAGAGATGATGGTAGCACGCATTTGGTCCCGCGATGCCGTGGGACGCTTTGGTGGATCATTTACAATCCTCCGGGGGGGCTTTACAGTAACCCTCTCCGAGATGTGCCTATAGACGTGGTACCAGAAGGCGGCTCTAGTGTACGAGGACCTGGAGCCTCCCTTAGGTGCTGAAGCTGACCGCTACAATGGTTTTAGCCGGTAGGAGTCCGGCATACTCCTTCGGCCTTCCCCGGCGCGAAGGAAGTTCATGAAAAATTTCCACTGAGCACCAATAAAAAAAGGCCTTCAGCAGTGGACATGTTTTGGTCAGCCAGTTTTTATTTTTATATCTACATATCAGTATGTTGATATAAAAGTAACATAACAATATCTAACGATACGTTTTGGCAATACAAAATTAATGTCCCGCATTACCGAAAAACAAATGCATACAAACACACACGAATAAATTACACTAGCCCCGTGCCGTGAGCAGGGTTACTTGCAATTTGTGCAGGTGTCCTGTATGCGGTGTCAGACACTATCAGTGTCGCGACACGGTTGCCGAGAGCGGTCCCACAGGCGGCTACGATTTCACAGTCCGCGAACGGTGTCCAACACTATTTTGCGACACTTTAACGTTGTTTATTTTGCTCTGTGTTATTGGGTTTCGAATTTTCGTGTCGTGTTGAATGTAAATTTGTACGAGTACCACGTACTGCGGCTACCATTGTGAAAATAAAAGGTCTGTATTTTAAAAGGTTGCTTGTGGCTCACTGGTTGGGAGTACGGAAGTGTTAATTTGATTTTGTGTGCCTGCAATATTATACTCTTAAGTCATGATCTTGCCGTGTGGTGCCGGCTCAGAATACCACCACCCCATCTCCTCCCGTGGGTGTCGTAAAAGTCGACTAAGAGATTAGCCGGAGGATGAGCAGCAGCGTCCTTCAAGTACATTAACAACTCAACTGCGATCGCCAACCCATCTGCGAAGCGTGGCGATTATGGCAAATCCCCCAATGAGCCCACAACACATCCAAATCGTACGTTATGGTGATCTTTGGGGAGGCCTATGTCCAGCAGTGGACTTCATTTGGCCGAAATGATGATGAAGTCATGATAATTCCACGCGAAACTGGTAACAACTGGTAACTGGTGGAAACATGGTTTACCAATACGGAAACGTCGGGACTCTCATATTCTTTCCCTTCTTTATTCGATTCTGCAGAACCCTAAGTCTCCTGTCTATCTGCGTGAGCGCTTTGAGTATCTTGTGCCTATGGGTACAGCTTGTCGTACATCTTCTTCTCTTCTCCTTCGTACTCCTCATCATACCTCCAACCGTTATGATGGATCGTACTCGCGGAGCGCGCCTCTGAAATTCTCTTCAACACTCACTACGCGACAGCCCATCTCTGGACGTTGTCAAGAAAGGACTCGAAAGCATTTCCTCTCAGTATAACTTATAAGTATGTATGTATGGTAAATATTTATGTACTTAGTTAAGCATATATTATGTCCATGCTGTATAGTTGGGTATTTATAGTGTTTATGTTGTTTATGAATCGTTTTTTAAGGATTTATTGTTTAGTTGTATGTATTCGTTTATAAGATTAAAGTGTATTTGTGTATTTTTTGACTATGGGCCTTAGTCGCCTGATAATAAACAACTATTATTAGACTATTATTATCTACTTTTCTCTCTATTACACGGGTTTATATCCCCTGTAAGGGGGAACCCGGTCTTTTGATAGGCTTACGCGGGGACATGTGTCCAACACGCAGAGGCCCTTTAGAGAATTTTAATCTAAAATGTAATGGGACACTAACCGGGAACTCTCCATGGCTACACTATAAAATGCAGTCTCGGATTGTCCCCGGAGGTGTAAAACTATTGTATAAGATGGAAACTACAATTATAAGGTCTATTGTAATGGGTGCTAAATGGATAATATTCTTCTTAAACCTGAAAAAACATATTATTTTTATTATTATTTTTAACTGTTGTTTTCTTCCTGATTGTACGCTTGATTCTGTCCTCTTTTGTTTAATTTTTTTTTATCATTCAAAGGTTTGCTGGATGAAAACTCAATGTTGAGTTAAGCTAGCCTTTGTACATGGTGTTTTATTTTATTTGACAATTAATTTTTCTGTTTTGCGTTGTACAATAAAGAATAAGAATAAGATAATTACGCACTAAGTCATTGTAAATGTAATGCTATCTATATTTTTGTAATCTTTGATTTTCTTGTCTATTTATTAGAGCAGAGGTGGCCAACATTCGGCAGGTGGGATTTACTTCAAAAAATCTTGACCTCTTGGTACTTGGTGGACTTGATTGTATGAATAAAACTAAACAGACATTGTTTATTATTAAAAATAGGTTAATGGGAAGTTTGTGTTTTCACTGTAAGTTCAGTCAGGAGTGTAATTACATAACGCCAAAAATGTCTTCGGATGACGGTCTGTCAAAGTAGAGACTTTACATAGGAGTTTAACTTTTCAAAACTCTCATGTAGGAAAATGCTGAATCCTTTTATTACAGAAATCTTTTGTTTTATCCTTTTGCAATCTACGTATTCGCCAACCCTGTGTTAGACAACTTATTTTTACCATAAGATTATCATCGTTATAATTATCCCTAAAAGTGGTTAAAACGTACAAATTGTAAAATAAATATTTTATTTCAGTCAATATATTAGTTCAGCAATACGTGAATCCTATATTCATTAAGTATAATGAATATAGGATTCACGCATTGCATTAAGTATATGAAAATGTAGGTATGTACCATAGTGTTTTATTGTACAAAAGCATTCGACCACACTCATATAAAAAATAGTGCAGACACAAAACAAATTCTATGCACGACATATTTCACCTTTACCATGCATAGGTCAAAGTTCTGAAATATCTGATTACGGATTCCGATTGCATGAACAAACAATGTAATATGTAGAAAAAGTAAAAGTGGAAATTCTATGAAGGAGGGAAGCTTATGCTTTCTGTGAACGACTGGAGTTTCTAAGACATGAAAAATTAAAAAGCAACATTTATAAAACTGTGAATGTGAAACCCCGTGTGTGTTTTTTTTTAATAACGTTGCCCCACTCTGTGATTTCTCCTGTGTCGTGGGTGCGTTTACAAACATAAATTCCACACACAATACACCCAGATCCGGAAACAGCTACCTGCAGATCGTACAAATATTTGTTCCGTGTGGGAATCGAACCCACGACCCGGTGCTTAGCAGCCGACTGTATCAGCCACTGCGCCAACCGTGCCGTCGTGTTCCTGAAAGTATTTTTGTTCACTTTCCTCATTCTTTGCCTCTTATAAATTGAGGTCTTTATCTTCTCTCTTTTCGTGTATTTAGTGACTAACGTTGTGTCAGAGTTGTTCAAGCCGCCCAAAGGCCTCAAACTTGGCTTAACGAGTGCTGTCTAATGATGACAACCGGAACCAAGGATTTTACGTACCCTGTGAAGCACAGAGATGCTCAGTTAAAATACCACTATGCGGCTACCCATCCATAGACTGACCGCGCCAATCGTTGCTTAACTTTTCCAATCGTTACCGATCAGTGATTGAAACTGACTATGACCACCTTAAGCTGATAAATGGAAGCTCATTTCAAAATCAGCGCCGTAGGTATTTACAGCACCTCGGGGGCTGCGGGCGCAGATTGGGGACTCTGCGTGCTCACACCGAGTGACCCCCGGGAAGACGGTGGTGCGCACGTGGACACGTGCCGCTGTGTGCGCAGCACAACGTAAAGCGAGGCTTGGGGGATCCTTTAAAATCCCCCCCGAGAAGTGCCTGGGGGGCGACCTTTTTACAGTCGCCTTCCCTCCGCTAGAGGGGGTGACCGCTTTACAGTCATACCCTTCGTGATGTGCCTAAAGGCGTGGTATCAATGGGCAGTTCCAGTATCTTATGAGGACCTGGAGCCCCCCCTCAGTGCCGAAGATGACCGTCCCAGTGGTTTTAGCCGGTAGGAGTTCGGCATGCCCCTTCGTCCTTCCCCAGGGCAGAGGAAAGTCATGAAAAATTTCCACTGGGCTCAATAAAAAGAAAGGTATTTACAGCATAAATTGAGCTGTGGCCCTTTGGACACAAAATATCAAACTGAGCTCAGGTTATTATATTATGCAACGTTTATATAACCTTTATATATGTATAAAAGTTATGTTGAAAACATTTATAACCTTCAATTAAGAATCTTAAGAAGAATAGTACCCAAATCAATAAAATCAAAATTCCAAGATGATGAAACTGGTCTCAAACACTGTCAAATTGTGAATGTTTTCGGCAAGGTCCGTATTTGCGTGTTGAGCGCAAATTGCCAATATCGTTGCGTTGGTTGTCATATATAGCCACATATAAGATACTTAAATATAACAATGCTTACGGGGCAAGGACGTGGGAATACATCTTGCCATCAATTCTGAATGATCTACCTTTTTTTTTTTATTGGTGCCCAGTGGAAATTCATCATGAACTTCCTTCGCCCCGGGGAGGGACGAAGGGGTATGCCGGACTCCTACCGGCTAAAACCACTGGAGCGGTCATCTTCGGCACCTAAGGGAGGCTCCAGGTCCTCGTATGATCACACTAGAGCCACCCACTGGTGCCACGCCTATTGGCACATCTCGGAGAGGGTGACTGTAAAGCGGTCACCCCCCCAGGGGGATTGTAAAGGATCCCCCAAAGCGTCCCACGGCAGCGCGTGACCACATGCGTGCTACCGTCTTCTCTTGGGTCGCTTGGTGTGGGCACGCAGATTCCCCAATCTACGCACCCGCGAACCCAGAGGTCCCCCACCTTATAGCAACGGCAGGGGTTTTCAGGCGTATCGGAATTAGGCGCCAGGGCGGTTGTTACCCCGGCGCCGTCTCCTTCTTCTTCGAGCGGGATCGGCCCTCTCCCGATCCCGCTCTGCGGTCTCCTTCTGGAGCATGACGCTCTCACAGAAGGAGACCACTGCATTCCAATTTTCGTGCTCTGCCAACATAGCCGACACTACTGCTGGCAGAGAGAGATCTTGCCCGATCCGATCGACCAGGATCCGCCGCTCGGCGGCCCACGCAGGGCACGCCTCGAGCGTGTGCTGTGCGGTGTCCTGGTCGCTATCACAATGGTGGCATTGTGCCGTGGCCTCGCGTCCTATCCTGTGCAGGTACGCGCCGAAACAACCGTGCCCGGTGAGCACCTGCGTCAGGCGGTAGGTGACGCGCTCGCTCCTTTGGAGCCAGGCTCCAAAGAGCGGCAGGACGGCCTCGACGACGCGCTTGGTTGCAAACTGCATCCGCAGGCGATGACGCCACTTTACAAGTGCGCGCCGCCGAGCTAGCCGCCGCAGCTTGTCCAACGCCCCTGGAGGCGCGCCTTCGCCGCTCTGGCGGAGGGAGCGTGTCTGATCGTAGACCCACGCATCCATCTCCGCCAGGATGTCAAAAGGCGGAAAACGCGCCAGGAGAGTTGCCGCCTCGTAGGACACCGTTCGGTATCCTCGTGCGATCCGGATAGCCACTCTGCGCTGCAGACCGTGAATTTTGGTTCTGCAGCGCTGGGCGCCTGATAGTCGAGCTGACCATACAGGCGCCCCGTATAGGACCACGGACCGCACGACCCCTCCGTAGAGACGGCGAACTTCCTCACATGGTCCCCCGAGATTGGGCAGCAGCCGGTGTAGAGCACCCACTACCCTCTCGACTCGGGGGAAGAGGCGCTGGAAGTGCTCTTCGAAGCCCCAACGACTATCCAGGGTGAGCCCCAGGTATTTCATGTACCGGCCCACCCCGATTTGCGCGTCACCAACGCGTATCCACGAACTGGGTGGTTCTCTGCTTCTCGGCAGTTTGTGGAACCATAGCGCCTCGGTTTTCTGAGGCGCTATCCGCAGACCCAGTGCGTGGATTTTGGCCACGACAATTGCCACCGCTTGCTCCGCAAGCCGGATGGTTCCCTCGAAGGACTCCCCGCTGGCCAACACCAGAGTGTCATCAGCGTAACAGACTAAGCTGACGCCAGCAGGGAGAACGACACGCAGGACCGCATCGTAGGCGAGGTTCCATAAGAGAGGGCCGAGAACTGACCCCTGCGGAACCCCGCACGTAATCTCCCTCCGCTTCACGCTACCGTCCCTGCCCACGTAGCGAATGTGCCTATCACGCAGATAGGCCCCAATGATGCCCTGCAGGTAGGGTGGACACCGATGATAGACTAGTGCCGCCCTAATAGCGCCCCACGGGATGGAGTTGAAGGCGTTGACGATGTCTAGACTGACCGCCAACGCCACCCCACCCCGCCGGGACACTGCCTGTTCCGACAGCGAGCGGACGCGAAGAATCGCGTCGATGGTGGACCGCCGCTGCCGGAAGCCATACTGACTTTCGGCCAGGTCGGGGCCAACTCGCGACAGGTGCTCAACGAGTCTTCGGGTAATTATTCTTTCGAATAGCTTCGAAGCCTCGTCGAGCAGGCAAATGGGACGGTATGCAGAGGGAGACTCTGCAGCCCTTCCTTCCTTCTTCAAGAGAACCAATCCGGCTTCCTTCCAGCCGGACGGGAACACGCCACTACGGAGGCAACTGGTGAACAGCCGCCTCAAGCGGTCCCCAAGAGACTGTAGCGCATACACCCACGCACGGCCCGGAATGCCGTCCGGACCCGGTGCGGTGTTGCGACTCTTCAGGCGGCCAATGGCTCGGCCCAGCTCCCCATCCGAAACCCCCAAATCCTCGGCCCAGTCCGAGGCATTTGGGGGTGGAGAGGGACCAGGATGGTCCCGAACCGCCGGAAAGAGCGTTGAAAGTACTCTCTCCAGCAAATCCGGGGCCATGGTTTCGGTCACCGGGGGGACATACGGGCGCAACTTGCCCACTACCATACGGTAGGGTCTCCCCCACGGATCCCTGTCTAGTCCCTCTAGGAGCTCGCTCCAGGACCGAGCCTTCGCCTCACTGATGGCAGTCTGAAACGTCAGTGTGGCCGCCCGGTAGGCCCTATAGGCCTCGTCAGTCTCTCCGGCTGTAGCACTGTGTCGGCGTCGGCTTCGTTGGTACCGGCGGCGGGATGCCAGGCAGACCGCACGCAACTGCGCGATCTCATCCGACCACCAGTACACTGCCGTACGCCGGGAGCGCCTAGCCCGGGGCATGGATGCGTCGCATATTGACGTCATCGTCTCCCGGAACCAGGACGCTTCCTCCTCCGGATCGGGCAAGATCCCTTGATCGACCTCTGGCCAGGCCGCGACATTGGCAGCTGCGACGAGCAACTCGCGATCCAGCTGTGTGAGGGCCCAACGCCGCGACCGCGGGCTGGGACTAGAACGGCTCGGGCAAGGCGTGCGGAGGGCCACGTCGAACATAATGTGGCGGTGGTCCGAAAGTGTGACCACCTCCTCCGCTACTCGCCAACCCGACACCATGCGGGCCACAGAAGGAGCCGCCCATGTCAGGTCCACGACCGACTCCCCCTGCCACCGAACGCAGGTGCTAACGGACCCCCGATTCAGCAATCGGAGGTCAAGTGACGCCGCCCAGTCTTGCATTATTCTCCCCCTCGGCCCGTCCCGACGGTTGCCCCAAGCTCTAGAGTGAGCGTTGAAGTCCCCCAGGACGAGCACTGGACGGGGCGAGCACTTGCAGCGAATGCTGTGCGCCACCCCGTCCAGGTATCTCTCGAAGTCGGCGAGAGACACGTTGGGGGAGACATAGCAGCCCACTACTGCCAGAGGTCCCCACTCTACTACGACAAAGCCCTGACCCCTGTCCAATAGGGAGCAGGGCGGCTCACCTTCGGCTCCAGACCAATAGATAGCGACGGAGTCCCCGGCGCCCCCGAACCAGCGAGGGTGTTCCTGGACGCCGTAGGGCTCCGCCACAACCGCCAAGGCAACCGACCACTCCGCAACAGTCTGCAGCAACAGATTCTGCGCGTTGCGGCAGTGGTTTAGGTTGCCCTGGAGGACCCTTAGTTGGCCTCCATCGCCTCCGGTGAGCCGGAGCGTGCGACCGGTGCAGCCGGCGCAGACGTCGTCAGCCCCTCGGCCGAGGCAGGGGGAGCTGGTTTTCTCCTCTTGCTCTTCTGGGCTGCACAAGATTTGCAGCCCAATCTGTGCTCGGCCGGAAGGCCGAAGTCGGCACACAGAGGGCAGTTTTTTGTCTGCACCTGGCATTCACGAATTTTGTGGCCCTGGCCGCCACATCCGAAGCACCGATCGCTACGGTCAACCCCCCCGTGTATGGTGCACCGGAGGCGCACATGTCCGAGTTCGAGGCATCGGAAGCACTGTAATGGCCGTGACGCCAACACCTCGACCCTAGCCGACGTCCAACCGACGCAAATGCGGCAAGTAGACGCCAGCTTCTTGGCTGCCTCCAGTGGGATCCGGACCCAGACTGTGCCCAAGGACATCGGTGAGCGGCGAATATCGCCCACCCTTATATCCTCGGGCGAACACGCCGTCGCAGCTTTGATGGCCTCTTCGATCTCTGCTTTTGTGACGGCGTCATCCAGGTCCATTACCCTCAACTCCGCCATCTTGATCGGACGCGCAATACGCACATCATAGATGGGGGTGAGCACCTCCCGCATTCGGCGCGCCAGGCTGTCAGCTTTGGCGCCACCATCCTCGCCAGCGACGGAAAGCACCATTCCGCCGCTGACTGACCTCTTAATGGTCACGGTGTCCGGACCTATGCCATGGTCGGCGAGCTTTATATTTCGCCGAGCCGCGGCCATGACTTCACCCAACGTTGTGTTGGCTGAGCCTTCGGGCACCGTGACCGTTATGGCGGCCGATACGGGAACCTTGGGGAGGTTGACCTTCCCCTTCCTTCTTCTCTTTCCGCTCCGTTTTTGTCGCCTCCCCTCGTCCTGCAGAGAGGACTGCGCAGGCTGCGTAGCGGTGGGCTCTTGAGTCTTAGGAGACCGTGGCTGCCGCTTCTTTTTGCCTGCAATGGACCACCCCTCAGTGGTCTCCATTGCAGACTGCAAGGACTCTGGCTCTGTTGATGCCGGCTGGGCCGCCGTGGATGCGGTGGACACTGCAACCCTGGCCGTTGTCGCCTGCCGGTCAGCCTTCCCGGTCCCCTTCACAGCACCGCGACCTCCGCTCTTCCCCTTAGATTGGGGCTGAGCCGCTGTCGCGAGAGTTTGCGCCTTGGCGGAGGCTGCAGCCGTTGCCGCGTTCTGCGTCGCCTTGGCAGCGGCTGCATATGTGGTCGTAGACTGCAGCCGTCTCGCATCCGCTGCTAGTGGCGGGCGCAGGCGCTGCTCCGGTGGAAGCCGCTCCGCCAAGGCCGCCAGCTTGGCGTCCATCATCCTCCCGACTTCGAGGACAATGGATCGCCGAAACTCAGCCTCTGCATCTGACGGCAAGAACGCCGGAGCGACAGCTCTACTGGGGCCTGTAGTTGCGTCCCTCTGACGACGAAGGAGACCCACCTCCGTCGTCAGTTTCTCCATCTGCACCAAGAGGCTGGCAAGCTGGGAGCGCAGCTCAGCATTCTCCCTCTCCAGCCTCTCAACGTCCGACTCTTTTCGGGCCGTTCTCTTCGCGTCAGGGGATGACCCTACAGACGCCTTCGGGAGGGTGCGCTTGCGACCCTCACCACCCAACACCGTATTAAGCGATGCTTGCGAACTCCGAGGGTCCAAGGAATCCTCGGAGTCGCTTACCCCACCCAACGGCAGAGGCGTGCCCGGACGCGACAACGACGCGACCGCACGCTGCGCACGCGCATTGGCGCGCAAGCCACGCGCACTACGCGTCCTGGCACCCGAACTGGACACGGAGCCGACATCCGACCCCACGTCCATCTGGATGCTGTCAGATTCCGACTGCGAACCATTCTTCTCTCCTTCCACTTTCTTAATTTTTGTTGACTTTTTTACCATTTCTGATCCCACGAGTATGGGGGAAATAAGTGGTCGACCCGGGCAGTGCCCCCTGTGCCCGGGCAAGCGTATCCCATATTCAGGTGCCGCCGGTCCTGGGGTTGGCGTGCTCGCGACTGAACTTCCCATCAGCCATGCACCCCTCGCCGCACGCTAGCTTGGGTTCGGGGAATTTTTATAGAGGCCTTCTTCCTCGCGATCCGGGTGGTTAAGCCAAGATCCTCGGTCCCGGTCGGAGCCGCGAGACGTGACCACGACACTCCAACCGAGGTTACGATATCGACGGTGGCAGGGAAGGGGAGTCCTCCCACTACCTGCTCGGGGCAGGGTGAGTGCACACCGAGCCCGCCGCTAGCCCGCCCATGCTCCTCCGAAAACGGAGGAACACCCTACGGCCTACCTACAGCCCAAAAATTGGGCCCGTCCCTGTCAGAATATTAGCCACCGGACAATAAGTTCCTCCAAAAAGTGGAGAAGTTATTGTCCGGTGCCCAGGGTGCACCGGCCCGACAACTGCTCTTCCCCCCGGACGTATCAAGAGGGACCAGCAGCCACCGAGCGCACGTGGAGGTTTCCTGACCTAGCACCTAACATCAATAGAATGATCTACCTATCGAAATCAATAGATACTAATAAATGTAAAAAAAAGCTTTGAAAAACAATTCCTTTTCTGTAATAGATCATTAGGTTTATTTCTATATATTATGCACCGGGATGATATGCCTGATATACAACTGTTAAACCCGAGATGATTTGTGTTGTATATTTTTGGTTACTCACCGTGTCATTATAATCTTCTGTTTTGAATAAAAAACAATAAACAAACAAATATAGTGAAGATATTCCATAAGTGTTATGAAATGTATCTTAGTTATAATAGTACACTGTTTAGTTTCCAATAAACAATTTCTTTCTCTCTAATATTAGGTTTCTTAATTGCGAGGGACAGGAAAAGCCCCGATTTATCACGTGACCTTGAATGAATTTATGTTTGTATTGTTTGGTTTAACTTCAGCAAGATTTTAATCTATTGTTGTTGGCTGCTACAAACTCCAATACTTTCCCGGTATGAAACGTTGATATCAATTATTTTCCTGCAGAGACTTTTCCCATAAAGTCACATTGTATTTTAGATTCACACCAGCCTCTTTCCAAAACACATTGTGTATAAGGTCTTGTTTTAATAATCCATGACTCTTTGCATGGTAAGCAATAAAAAATAAATATAATTAGTAATAAATAAAAAACTCTGATGGTATGAATTTCTATGTTTCTTATATGCGATGCGAATGCCACAGTATATAATAAACACTTATATTACCGTGTGCAATGATATTACGGTTAATTTTTATACCAGCTCCATACATTTCTTATGCAAAAGTAATTCTTGCCGAATTGCCTACCAGATTGTATCCTATGAAATATAAATATGATATTGGCTATTAGAAGGTATTTCAAGCAAAAAACTGGCACGTAATTTATTTGTTCGTTTGACGTTGCCGAGTTTCCGCCTATCTAAATGGGCAAGCCAGCCGCGTCCACCATTTTAATACTACATACATACACAGGATATTTTTACAATTGCGGAAACAAGTTAGTATGTAAAGTATAGATTTATTTAAAATTACGACAATGACAATAATAAAAAATATGCCTACATTGATCTCAGCATTCATTAAGGCGCCATGTTAAAATATCACAGCGTATTATAATAAAACAAGATACCGCACTAAGAAACATCAAGACTCTGTGAGTGATTAATGCGTGCATCGAAACTAATTTTTGATTAAAATTGTACGGTAGATAAAATAAAATAACTTTCCAAAATCTGTAACGACGCCTGTCACCTTAGTCATCCTGCGACCACGAATGCTGCAAAGTAATCGAAACGTCAGGAAAATCAAAAATCAAAAATATACGCGATAGAATCCGTTTAAAAGCGTTTTATTATAATGTGTAATAATCGCGAAAATCTAAGACATTACTATATCACAGCGTACTAAAGTAAGACCTTATATAATAAAATTGAATCCCTCCTGACACAAACCCATAAACACTGCCAAAAAACCTTATGCAAAATAGTGGCGGGTACCACACTTATCGCTTGGCGTTTTTCGTCCCTGTCCGTTTCGCCCAAATTCCGCGCGTGTTTCGTCGACATAAATCCGCGTCCGAATGCGGTTGCCTCACATTAGTGCTGTGTTTCACCGATTAGTTTTCGTGTATGGCTTAATTTTTCATATTGGTTGGTGATTGTTGGTGAGTAATTAGGGTAGACTGGTCAGACATCTTCATGATAGCTCCAAGCAATTTAAAAAAAAATCTCATGTAGCTGTTTGAAGCGTGATCAATTGCGGCTGACTTAGTAATATGTATACCAAGCTTTTAATGCCGTGAATCTTATCCATCGCTTTCCGTCAAGTGAGATCGAGGTGTGTCATGATTAAGAATATAGCACCACTCCATCTCCTCCCATGGAGGCCGTAAAAGGCGACTAAGGGACTATAAACCAGAGGAATGGACAGCAGCGTCCTTTCTGTGGAACAGTAGCCTTTCTGCACCAACCCGCCTGCCAAACGTGGTGAGTACTAGCAAATTCCCACAAGATATTTTTTTTTAAAAACGTTGCCCCACACTTGGATTTCTCCTGTGTCGTAGGTGCGTTTACAGACATGAATTCCACATACAATACACCCAGACCCGAAACAACTACCTGCAGATCATACAAATATTTGTTCCGTGTGGGAATCGAACCCACGACCCGGAGCGCAGCAGCCGACTGTATCAGCCACTGCACCAACCGTGCCGTCAATATGATGACACAGTTGTGGAAATCTATGGGAGAGGCCTTTGTTCAGTAGTGGACGTTGTATGGCCGATATGATAATGATGATGATGAGATCAAGGTAAAGAGCTAACCTAATCATGAATTATACATAATCAATGTAATCATGAATATTCCGTGTGCTGTCAGTGTGATTCACAAGTTCAATCTTGAGGCTTTAGTCTGGGTGATTCGAGCCAGATTCTGATTGATCGTACCTATGCCTTCTGATAACTCCTCAAGAGGAGCTTGGCTATAAATTTGACGATTACCTGCATAAAGGTATAATATTTTAGGTATTTTTTTGCCATTTATAAAAATGTAATTAGGGATATTATGGAGCCCCGTATCCGTAACTAAAACTTTCGGATATCTAAATTGTTTAAATATTATTATACGTAACCGTAACCGAAATACATTTCGGTTATTACGTGGGGCAGAATCTAACTAAATCTATAAAAATCAAATCAAACTTATTTTCGAAATATTTTTAACATCCTTCATCCATCCTTAGTCGGAATATATATAAATTATCGATGTCCAAAATTCCATATCCGTAACATCCCAAATATTCTTTACAATTTTAATACAAAACTATAGTTCATTAAAATGACAGGATTCAAAGGAAACTTCGGAAACCCACGAAAATCAGCTCATTGAAAAAATGTTTGATTTTGTAATTGTAGACCTCAATGGACGACCACTGAGGTCTGCAATTATAGACTATAAGATTAGATTCTATTTCCGAAACAGTATTAACCACATAGTACCAATTAACAAAAACATCGGTCACAGTTCGACACCTGCAGTGTGAACCGATCCAAGACAAAGGGCGAGACGTTGGTAATTAACACGTGGCATTTACCACCATTGTCGCCTTCCTATGTAAACAAAGTTCATATTTACTCGGTCGTGCCATTTAGAGATCGAATGTCGGAAAATGGTTGTCGTATAGCGTTGATATTAGAGTTTGCTTCAAAGAAAATATTACAGGTTTTCATTCGAGAAAGAAAATGCCAACCAGCTATTGCAACGTGTTGCTTGATCAGACGACTTTAAACGTGCTAATGGCTCTTCAGAGCTCTTTAGAGCTCATCTTGATATGATAAGTTATGCGATGAATCCTGTAGATATGTTAAAAATATTGTGAAAGATCGTCATCATCATATCAGATGATGGACATTTGCTGCTAATCAAAGGCCTCCCCCATAGATTTCCACAACTGTGTCGTCATTTTGAGGGCAATAGCCAATACTCACCACGCTAGGCAGGTGGGTTAGTGAGGGCAGTATGACTACCTTTCCACGGGAGGGACGCTGCTGCCCATTACTCTGGTTTAGAGTCCGTAAGGCGATAGAGTGGTGCTATGTTCTTAATCCAAACACCACGTGAAAGGACAGAGTTAGTCACGTTACATTAGGCTGATACAAAATAAAATTTAAATATGTAGTAGGTTTAACAAGAACATTTATCTAGTCAGTAAATCTACGAGTAGATGAAGCCGGCGATTCTAAACGACTCTTTTGGAATAAACTCAGAACCAAAATCAGCAGACATTTTTCATGTGCATGACGTACGTTTACATTTATTTATTTATTTATTTATATACTCTTTATTGTACACCACATAATACATACATAGAGATAAAAATTTAAAAAGATACATGTACAATGGGCGGTCTTATCGCACAGGGCGATCTCTTCCAGACAACCTTTGGATGGACAGGAAGAAAGTACGTACGAGTAACGTTTTCGAGCAATATCTGTACTTGTCTATAGAGAAGGGACCACATCAGATTGGAGCCAATTTATCGGACAGATCAGACCTTTTATTGCAGCGGTCATTGAAAGGCTAGACTCAGTAGAGTTCAGCTAAAACGAAAAAAATGAATGAAAAAGGTTAATAGTGTGCTTCGCAAGTTGCTAGCTGCCTGACCTCTATAAGCTTCAGGGTCACACGGTTAGGCACTTAATTTAGGCTTAGAATTTCAGTTTTCTGACAGGCCACGCAATGGAAATGAAAAAAATTACAGCTTTAATTAAAACTTTAACAATTTAAATAACATAAAATAATGTTGTCCTAAAATGTTAAAACGACCTTCCGCACCAAATTTACGAAAGATTTTACCACATAAATCTTCTTTAATATCCCATATATCACACCATAATTGATATTTTACATTGAATATTTCCATAAGAAATTCCCTGGGGTACCTATCCACGCAATATAGGGTGCCATTGTATCCCAAATTCTGTGCAAACAGGGCATTTGAAGGCTCCCACTTGGGGGTGCTATACGAGGCACTGAACCAATCCACTATCCTCGACCTTGTGACGAATACTATTTGTTTTAGAATGGTAGAAAGTGAGTTTTGTGTGAGTTTGGTCAACAGGTATTCTAAAATTCACACAGCAATGAATCATTCAATCATATTCAGCACTGAATATCACCTTTATTTGGAGTCCTTTTCTTTTTATTGATATCCAGTGGAAATTCTACATGGAACTTCCTTCACCCCGGGGAAAGGCGAAGGGGTACACCGGACTCCTACCAGCTAAAACCACTGGAGCGGTCAGCCCTCTCCCGATCCCACTCTGTAGTCTCCTTCTAGAGCTTGACGCTCTCGCAGAAGGAGATCACTGCACTCCAATTTTCATGCTCTGCCAACATAGCCGCTACTACTGTCGGCAGAGAGAGATCTTGCCCGATCCTATCGACCAGGATCTGCCACTCGGCCACCCACGCAAGGCACTCCTCGAGCATGTGCTGTGCGGTATCCTGGTCGCTTCCACAATGGTGGCACTGTGTCGTGACCGCGCGTCCTATTCTGTGCAGGCATGCACCGAAATAACCGTGATCGGTGAATCCGTCAGACGGTAGGTGACGCGCTCGCTCCTTCTGAGCAAGGCTCCGAAGAGCGGCAGGATTGCCTCGATGACGGGCTTGGTTGCGAACTGCAATCGAAGGCGATGTTGCCATATCTCGAGTGAGCGCCGTCGAGCCAGCTGCCTCAGTCTGTCGAACGCCCCTGAAGGCACGCTGTTCTCGCTTTGGCGGAGGGAGCGCTTGATTGGGCAGCACCCGTTGTATTGCACCCACTACCCTCTCGATTAGGGGGACGAGGCGCGCGAAGTGCTCTTCGAAGCTCATTTGGAGTCCTAGGCAACTAGTTAGTTCTCATTTCTGACGATATCCACGGAATGTAAAAAGTGTTACTGTAATGCGATAGTGTGTTTATTATTGTGTGTATGTATTTCACGTATAGTCCGCTTTGTTTCCACATACCTGACCTGCTTTAAGTACAGGGCTTGTGTATCTCGTACCGCAAGAGGTGGGTTGAAGGAACATTATGTGGTTTTAGCCAGTGAAAGACCAGCACGCCCCAGACTACCATGGGGTGGCGGACGTACATGAGTATTTCCCCAACAAACAATCTGGATTATTTACAACCAAAATGATTTTAATTTAGATAATGAAGAACTTAAAATGCTGATATATGTTGCTACATTGATTTAGTGGAAAATCATCATGAACTTCCTCCACCCTGGGGAAGGGCGAAGGGGCCGGACTCATTTTTTTTTATTGGTGCCCAGTGGAAATTCTTCATGAACTTCCTTCGCCCCGGGGAAGAGCGAAGGGGTATTAGCCGGTACGAGTCCTGCCCCTTCGGGGTAACAACCACCCTGGCACCTAATTCCCATACGCCTGAAACCCCCTGCCGTTGCTATAAGGCGGGGGACCTCTGGGTTTGCGGGTGCGTAGATTGGGGAATCTACGTGCCCACACCGAGCGACCCAAGAGAAGACGGTAGCACGCATGTGGTCACGCACTGCCGTGGGACGCTTTAGGAGATCCTTTACAATCCCCCGGGGCGACCGCTTTACAGTCGACCTCTCCGAGATGAGCCTATAGGCGTGGCACCAGTAAGCGGCTCGCGGCACGAGGACCTGGAGCCTCCCTTAGTTGCCGAAGATGACTGCTCTAGTGGTTTAGCCGGTAGGAGTCCGGCATACCCCTTCGTCCTTCCCCGGGGCGAAGGAAGTTCATGATGAATTTCCACTGGGCACCAATAAAAAAAATAAAAAAAAAGGACCTCGCATGATCACAATAAAATGACAAATTATAATAAAACTACTACCAAGGAAATGGTACAAGTGGGTGACATAGTAGCCATCTTTGTAATAAATATCCTGCGACTCCATATCAACAGCTATCAACAGCTATGGAGCGCGGGCGCCAAATTAATGCAGGTGTTGTGCGATTTTTTTTTATATTTTAAATTTATTTGTAAGCAAGGAACTGATGACTGTAATAATGGTGGATATATTTGCGTTTGTTTGTTCACTATTCTATTTTATTGTTTAGTTTGCCATGTATAGGATAATTGTGTGGGTTATTTATTTATTTATATTTTTTTTCATATTACACATATTTACTCATTATATTTAATTGTGTATGGCAGAAGAAACATGAAAGCAGAATAAATGCAGTTGAGATGAGAGCGTTAAGAAGTATGATAGGAGTTAAACTGAGTGACAGGATAAGAAATAGTGAGATAAGAAAACGTTGTGGTCTGAAAGAAGATGTAGTGACAAAAATTGAGAAAGGTATGCTGAGATGGTTTGGCCATGTTGAGAGAATGAATGAAGAACGATTGACGAAAAAAGTGTATAAGGCGAGTGTGAATGAAAGTGCTGGAAGGGGTAGACCTAGGCGGACGTTTCAAGACCAAATCAGGGACGTCTTGGAAAAAGGCCAGGTCAAGAGTACCCTAAACCGAAGAGCATGTATGAAGGGAATAATGAAAGTGGACGAAGCGAAACAAGTATGTAAGGATCGTAGCAAGTGGAAAGAAGTGGTCTCTGCCTACCCCTACGGGAGAGAGGCGTGATTATATGTATGTATGTATATTTAATTGTGTTGTTTGTTTATAATGTATACATACTAATTATATATTTCTTCATATATTAGTATAACTTTAAATTTAAAATAAATACGAATCCTGTTTTCGCTTCTGTGAGCCACTAAGGGGTCTAGTTGAAAACCAGCGCCAGGGGCCTCCCTGGCACATGCTGAAATAGATACCCATTTAGCGCAACTGTGGGGCATACACTTTAATCAAAATGTTGCTTCTTATTTCTCTGTTTAGTATGTTATTGTTTGTGATGTCTCATTTTGTCGCTAAATAAATGCTTTCTTTCTTTCTTTCTATAGTTGAAAAGAAATCGCAAAACTTTCCCTTCGCCATCTCTGGTTATAATCGATCAACCAATCAACTTGGTTTATCACAGTCCATTGCTGGACATAAAGCCTCTCTTAAGCTGCATCGCATCACCCGGTCCTCAACCTTCTGCATCTATTCTCTGCTACCTTCTTCTTCTTCTTCACACTACGTTTTTCGATTCGGAGTCTCTACTTAACGTCATACCTTATTTACGGCAAATCGATGATGAACACTTACGTATGTTTAGCATTGAACATTCATCGGCTATGGCTAGGATATCTGTAAGGTGATCACGACTTTCTTCAGAACCCAAATGCACAACTATTTTCGTCTCTACTTTTCTTTTAAGATATTCTACACTATATATATATCTATTCTACTCCATCTCTTCCCGTGGATGTCGTGCGACTGCGTAATGCGACTAAGGGAATCTAAACCAGAGGGATGGGCAGCAGCGTCCCTTCTGTGAAACGTTAGCCATAGGTAGCCATACTGCGCTCACCAACCCGCCTGCTAAGCGTGGTGAGTATTGGCAAATACCCCCCAAAATGATGACACAGTTGTGAAAATCTATGGGGGAGGCCTTTGTTCAGCAGTGGACGTATAAATGGCCGATATGATGACACTATAGAAACATTACTTGCTTACAAAATACCAAACTATCGTACGTGTTCCAGTCGTAGGGAAATGCCAAAAGCCAGTTAGAAAATGCCAAACGCTAGACACGGGGGCAAACATTTGTCCGCGTTCCCATACCTCTTTTGCAACCCATTGTCGGAGGTGGCAAGGCTGACTCGGCAATTTTCTTTATTCAATCAGAGCCGAACACCTCTTTTATACCTACAATGGGCGCATAGAATAGTTTGCGTTGCGTAATTCATGTTTCCTTGGTAATTGCTTGAGGTAAAGTTTGCGCTAGTTTGGATGGTTTGGTGTTGGTTGGTAGCTGGTTGAAAAGGCGGTACAAAATAGGTAATAACTACAGTGATCAGCTAAACGGTTTATCGGCAAGGTTGCTTGACTATCTCCTCTACGTGGCGCGGGTGTTGAATCCCGCACTGAAAAAATTGTAAGGCGAATAGTTGTTCTGGGTCTGGGTATCTGTGCATATAATTAATACGACAAACATGATATATATATATAACAGATACATATCAAATAAAAATAAACATAAAATTGATGTAGGACATTACATTAGTATAAGTATAGTAGTAAAAGATAGTGCTCCTTTACTAGTTTATTAAATCTAATTAAAATAATCTAGGACCCAACAAAAGAATCTAGGACCCAACATTCTTCTCAATAACGAGTTACTCGAAAATGTAGATACCACTGTGTTTCTGGGTATTACAATAGATAAAAGACTCCAGTGGGGGGCACAAATGTCATGTCTCGCAGGAAAGCTTAGTTCTGCTGCTTATGCTGTCCGAAAAATTAGACAACTTACCGACGTGGATACAGCTCGGTTAGTATATTTTAGTTATTTTCACAGTATCATGTCCTATGGAATTCTATTATGGGGCAAAGCTGCAGACATTGAAAGTATATTCATTCTGCAGAAACGAGCTGTTCGTGCAATATATCAGTTAGGAGCAAGGGTTTCTCTTAGAGATTATTTCAAGGACATTGGTATTGGTTGTCTCCCTGTTGCATCACAATTTATTTTTGCCAACATAATTTATATCAGGCAAACTATAAGTTTATACGCCAAAAATAGTGACGTTCACAACGTCAACACTAGAAATAGGTATAAATTATGCGTTCCATACCATAGATTACACAGAGTGCATGGCTCGTTTGTGGGACTTGGTATTCGCTTTTACAATAAACTACCACATCGTTTACTAGAGTTGCCATTTCATTCCTTTAAATCTAATATTAAATCCATACTTGCCCAAAAGGCGTATTACACCATAAACGATTACATAGATGATAAAAGTTGCTGGTCTCTGGGTTCAGCTCAAGATAATCTTAATTAACACGTATGGAGTAAGTTTGGCTGAGTGAATATTATATATTCAATCTTTTATAATTTGACATTATTGTAATTTACTACTGTTATTATTATTTGATATTTTTATGTTCATTACTTGTAATGTCTTAGATTTTCGCGATTATTACACATTATAATAAAACACTTTTATAATAATTTATAATAATTTATTTAATTCTCAAAAAATGGTCTTAATCTAGGTGAGTATACACTGTAGATAGTTTGATATTTATTGTACATAAGCGGTTTTTAATAAATTTTGTAGCAACAGGCCGGATCGGGATGCTAATGTACGACATTGATTCATACATAGTAATTAAGACCAAACAACTTGGCTATCTGAACACCTTCCTCTAAACTAAGTAAAACTTGTAAAAATAGAAGACAGGGGTCTATCCAGTCAGTTGTGTATTCTTTCCTTTCCATTAATACAAGGAGTTTCTGTACCGAATTCATTGTAATAGATGGAGAACTCCAATTAAGACAATTCAGGAATTTACTACGAGTATATGCGATAAACCGATTTGTATAGGAAACTTAGCTTAATTATTTATAATATGTGTGTAATCAATATATATAGTATAATATATATATAGGCCTGTGTGGAATGTAAGAATGTAAGAGTGTATATAATGTGTGGGATAAGTGTTTGTGTTTCAGTTTGTGGTTATGAGTATAAAATGAAGGCACATCAAATTATTTAATAATTGCATTATGATGTTATATTTAACAGGTTCTCTGTTTCCGTGTAATTTAATTTAAGTAGAAAAGATTTTACTGCCCTTTTGCATTCGTTTACTGATAATTGAAACATCGGAGTTAGTCGATTAATTTTATTATAGAGGTGTACACTTAAAAAATATGTGTGTTTTTGCGCAAAAGATGTTTTGACCGAATTTTGAGCAGTAACTTTACCTTTACGTCTTTTATTATAATGTGACTCAACTAGATATGGGGACTTACGATGTTGCAAGACAAACACCAGACTAATAAATACTTGCCGAACAGTTAAAACTTGCCAGTCGATATAGAGTTGCGAAGAAGGATACCTAAATGGCCTTCCATGACCGACTTTTAATATTGCTCTCTGTGCTCTTTCCAAGGGCAAAAAGTGAGTTTTACAAGCTCCTCCCCAAATTGTAATGCAGTACGTCAGAATGGAGTAGCACAGTGCATAATATATTGTAAGTAAATGTTGTTCAGAAGCGGCATGACGTATTTTCCTAAATATTGCTATCAGTTTTCGCATCCTAATAACTAAAAGATCAATATGGGGCTTGTAGGTTAGCTGTGAGTCAATTACTATTCCCAAGTATTTTATTTCTTGACAACGTTCCAGCACACTACATGAGCATGAGGACTTCGGTACGTCTAGGCAATCCATAGAGTGTGATATTATATTAAGGGGAGTTATGTCAGACATGTTCTTTTAAACGGATTCTATCGCGTATATTTTGATTTTTGATTTTCCTGACGTTTCGAATACTTTGCAGCATTCGTGGTCACAGGATGACTAAGGTGATAGGCGTCGTTACAGATTTTAAAAAGTTATTTTATTTTATCTACCGTACAATTTTAATCAAAAAATTAGTTTCGATGCACGCAGTAATCACTCACAGTGTCTTGATGTTTCTTAGTGCGGTATCTTGTTTGGGACTTTATTATTTTAACAGCTTAGCTTTTAGCTCTCTGTAACAAAGATTTAGTTAGCTACTGTGGCCAAATCTTTGTTACAGAGAGCACACGGCATCTGCGACGCCGACCACCTGGCAGGGGAGCTTAACCATGTGAAGCAAGTTCTTCAAAATAACAATTTGAAAGCTCCACATCCCCGTCGCAGAAGCCGCCCGAAACCCACCACGGTTGATCGACGGCCCGCTGTTTTACCATTTATTAAGGGAGTCACGGACAGAATTGGTCATATCTTAAAGCGTGCTTCTATAAAAACCTATTTCAAGCCGCACAAGAAGATCAGCCAACTTCTCAAACCAGTGAAATGTCACATACCCTTACAAGATGCAGGGGTCTACAAGATTGACTGTGATTGTGGTTTATCATACATAGGGCAAACAAAGCGTAGCATAGCCACCCGAATAAAAGAACATATAGCTGACGTCAAGCATAGACGCTCCACAAAGTCTGCAGTGTGTGAACATGCCTTAGGCAAACCAAACCATTATCTTCGTTTTGATCAACCTCAAGTACTCGCGAAAGAGAACCGATATGTACCTAGAATGTTTCGTGAGGCTATTGAAATTAAAAAACATCCTAATTTTAATAGAGAAGATGGTTGGCAGGTACCACCTGTTTGGAATCCAGTCATTAAAATAATAAAGTCCCAAACAAGATACCGCACTAAGAAACATCAAGACACTGTGAGTGATTACTGCGTGCATCGAAACTAATTTTTTGATTAAAATTGTACGGTAGATAAAATAAAATAACTTTTTAAAATCTGTAACGACGCCTGTCACCTTAGTCATCCTGCGACCACGAATGCTGCAAAGTATTCGAAACGTCAGGAAAATCAAAAATCAAAATATACGCGATAGAATCCGTTTAAAAGTATTCATTACTTGTATTGACATTTGAGTTGACTCATTTAAAATTTCATAAAATTTTATGTTATTTACATCAATTTAATATTATGGCATTGATTGACTATTAGTTATTAGTAATATTGTTCTTGTGACATTAACTTATAATATTTACAAAAAACTCTAAATGTGTGAGCATCAATCATGTAGCCATTAATGTTATATGTTAAGTACTTATTTTGATTGTGTCTTTTGCCTGGCTGTATTGGTCTGTCATGCTCACTAAAATGTCTTACTAACGGTGGCGTTGTGTATCGGGTCGTTCGGTTCCCTACAATATGGTTGAGCTAAGCGATGCTGATGCATGCGTCATGCTCGTGAACGGGTGCCGTCTGTTGGGACTGGTCAGCCGTTACCTACCACGGCAAATTCATTATTGTAATTTTATTGTGGTATGTTTCATCTTTACACATTAACTTACATTTTTCTCTGTATATGAAAGAAAGAAAGAAAGAAAAATGTATTTTTAATTTAATATATACACACCGGCACAATTAGCGGAACACAAAAAAAGCAGGATTTTAAAATCTTTTACTTGAGGAACTGGCCAGTTATGATATTTTTTTAGTTTATTGTCAAATTTGAAAATAGAAAATTAGATGACATACACTTTTTTCATTCATTTGTTTTATTTTCCCGAACAATACGTTTTGTCAACTTGTTCGAGTAATAACTACGTAATTGTAATTTTTTTGAAAAATTGCACTTAATGGTTTTTTATAAATTTGTTATTCTATAGGCAATTTTGTTTATTAAAAGCTCTTTATTATGCCTGACTTAACATCACTGGAAATCATTAGGGCTGATGAAATGAGAAGAAATGGCCATACCTACAGATCGATTGCCTCAAGGCTTCGTCGACCAGTATCAACGATTCATAGCAGCATCCAGCTGTACAAATCGTCTAATTCTCTTGTGAGGAGGAGGGGTCAAGGTAGAAAAAGATGTACATCGAGGCGAGATGACAGTTTTTTACAACTTGGAGTTCGTAGGAATACGCGATTAACGACTGTACAAGCTCGAAATGAACTGGACGACGTTCGAGGAGTACGAGTAAGTGAGCGTACAGTTCGCAGGAGATTTGAAGAAGTTAGTTTAGGGTCGTATATACCTGCCAAAGGCCCAAAACTTGAGAGACGTCACCGCGTAAACCGATTAAGCTATGCGCGAGAACATCGTCATTGGGATTTGAACGAATGGCAGCAGGTTCTCTTTACTGATGAGTGCAGAGTTCTTTTAAAACAGATCGATGGGAGACAGCGAATATGGAGACGCAAAGGAGAACGCCACATACAGTCTAATTTTGAACTGGCTGTGGCTTATGGTGGCGGCTCGATTATGGTTTGGGGAGGGATATCTTTGGGAGCTCGCACGGAGTTAGTGATAGTCACAGGAGGGACCATGACAGCAGATCGATACATCAGAGACATTTTAGAAGAACATGTTGTACCATTTGCCCCATTTATTGGTGACGACTTTATTCTAATGCAAGATAATGCTCGTGCTCATAGTGCACAATCGGTACAGGCATATCTGAGCCACGTAGGTATACCGGTGATGCAGTGGCCAGCAAATTCCCCCGATATGAATCCGATAGAGCATGTCTGGGACTTGCTAAAAAGAAGGGTTAAATCCAGAATGCCACCCCCCAACAATCTGAATGAACTTGGAAACGCATTACTTGAGGAGTGGGAGCGGTTGCCTCAAGAAATCATCGATAACATAATCTGTAGCATGCCCAGACGAATGGAAACCGTAATCAGAGCAAGAGGGGGAAACACTCGTTATTAATTTTGCTTTAATTTTATTGTTAAATCATTAAATGCTTACTTTTTTTTTTGTTTTTTGTGATGGTTCATAATCATCTAAAAATTTCACTTATTTCAAATTTCTTTATTTTTCAATAAAAAATAACGAAGACTTTTCAAAGTCGTTATTAAAAGATGTTAATCAATTTGTTATTTTGTGTCTAATTACATTTTCGTCAAATATATGCGTTATTATCTCATAGTCTCACTTTTTTTTCTGTTCCGCTAATTGTGCCGGTGTGTATATATGTGTTACAATCATGTGTACCTATACAATTAACATTGTAATCCCCAACTATTTTAAAAGAGTATCCATGGAGTTTCTTGCCGGCTCTTCTCCATGAGATCAACTATTTGGAACCGTGCAACTTAAATTCTGACGTTTCATAAGTGCCAATATTTGGTTTATTTGAAATAAAAAACTTTGACTTTTTTGACTTTTGTTGCCAGGGATTTCACGTCTAATTGATACTGGCAACACATTCCATAAGCGAGCAGCTTGAACTGTGAAGGATTTTCCAACGAAATTAGTGGAATGTGTTGGAATTTTCAATGTCAGATTCTCTGATGACCTTAGGGACCTCGAATGTGTGTCATGATGGAACAAAAACGTTCTTTAAGATAGCAGGGGGTAGAGGAGTTGTACAGGATACTCCATAGAAGCTGAAGAATATGAGTATTCCGACGAAGGCGTATAGGAAGCCACTTGAGCTTAATACGATACTCTGAGACATGATCATATTTGCATAAACCAAATATAAATCTTATACAGAATTGTTGGAGTCGCTCAAGTTTATCTAGTTGTTTCTCCGTGAGATTCAGATAGCTGGAGTCAGTGTAGTCAAGCATTGGATGAAGAAGTGATTGTGCAAGCGCAATTTTAGTGGCAATTGGCAGGAAGTATAATAACTCCTTGTAACATAATGCCATTATCTCCCAATGACTTCAATTTAATCTCAGTTCGGTCAGCGTTCAGTAAGTGTAAATTATGATAAAAAATGAAATAGAATTAGTATAATTTTTTTGTATTTCATGCAGAACTATAAAATGTAACAAAATTAAATAGCTCACTCACGCGTCAAAACAGTTTTATGGGCATTTTACGATCTGACTTACTTACAAATTGGACCAGTTTATGCTTTATAAAACGGGACGCGTCAAGTGCCTACTCCTTTTTATGGTGAAGTTCTGCTGTATGGAAAATTTTCGTCAAATGTAAAATGTGATATTTTCTTCTTTTAATTACAGCTCATCATCATCATCGTGTCAGCCATCCACTGCTAAACAAAGGCCTGCCCCATAGATTTCAACGATTGTGTCGTCATTTTGGAGAGAAGTTTCCAGCAGAGGCAGATTGGTAGGCGCAGAATTGTTATCGTACGACAAAAGGGACGGTGCTGCTAATTCCTCTGGTTAAGAGTCCCTACTCGCGTTTTACGATATCCACGGGAGGAGATACAGTGGTGCTATATTCTGAATCCGAACACCACATGGACTGGCTCAGGGAACAGTTGCTATTTAACCGGACAATCTAGGAAACCGTAAGGTAAACCCTTGTATGCTAAGCAACACAGTTTAGGATATTTTTTATGTACTTCCTCCACCTCAGAGATGAGCGGAATGGCATGCTGGACTCATAATGACTAAACTAAATTCAATGGAGTGGTCATCTTTGGCACCGAAAAGGGGCTGCAGGACCTCAAAAAATCTGTATATAAATACCTATTGGTACCAAGCCTTAGACACATTTACATTGAAGGGAATGATTCTTACGCGGTCATGCCCTCTAGTGGAGAAAGGCGACGTTGAAGACACCGTCCACCCTGGAAAATCTTGGGGGGGCTGTAAAGAACACCCTTAGGTCGTTGCTGGGGATCCAGCATGGGCGTTAAGATCAGAATTATTATTTGTATTTTATATTTAAAGTGACTGCCTCGGTAAGGCCAGCTCGAGTAAGGATCGGAGCAGCGATGAAATGAGTCATCGCGATGTGCCTTTCTGACAAGGACGGTAAGAGAGTCATTCTTTATGCTTATTGGAGGAGGGTGACTTCATCGCCCAGGTCGAGGATGTTATATGTTATGTATGTGATTCTCTATCAGTTCCGTAGTTTCATCAAAATAATAGAAAGGACTATTTACATTACTTAACGTGTCACACTGGGTGGTCTGATCGCCAATAGCGATCTTTAACGGACGACCTTTGGACAAATTTAGAAGTAAAGAAGTACAGAAATTCTGGTAGTCTGTGGTGTAAGCCACACTAGGATTTCTCCTGGGTTGTGGGTACAGTATACAGACATAAATTTCGCATGCTTAAATACCCACACCCGAAACTTCTAGGGTACCTGTGGATTATACAAATATTTTTTTTTCCGTGCGGAGTTCGAAACCGCGACACGCAGCGCAGTAAGCCAATCGCTTAGCCACTGCACGAACCGTGCCATCGCTCATAGAAGTAAAAACTGTACAACTTCGATTGTACTAAAAAATGGGTTGTCACTTTTCAACCACCTTTACGACAAGAGCGCTGATTTTCAGTGAGGGATTCTAGAGACTAGAGAAAAAATTAAGCAGCTAGATATATTCAAGTTGTCTTACATATTAGTAAGATAAAAATATTGATTTACTAAATACATAATAATAAATTCTCCCCAAATTGACACAATTGTTGGAATCTACAGAGGAAGCCCTTGCAGTGGAGAGTATAAATGGCTGTATAAGGCTAATAATAATATGATTTATTTATTTATTCTTGATGTACAAAAGTGTACAAAGGCGGTCTTAATGCCATAGGCATTTTCTGCCAGACGACTTTCGAGTGATGCAGAGAAGAGACAAAAAGGTAGATGCACCAACAAAATAAAAGTGGGACTAATAGATGCGATGACATTAACATATAAGTATTTATTTATATATACTAAATAAACATATATAATAAATATGTGTAACTAGGACAAATAGAAACAAAATCAGAGCCGAGCAGAGCAGGGATGATGATATGTCCCTGAGCAGCATGCTAGAAATTTATTACGAGTATAAACTAAAATATAGCATCCCTATAGTTGATACTGACATGGGACACTAAAATATCGCATGAAAAACTTATACTGATACCTCGAACATGTTAAATTCGGCTTATAGATTATCTTATAAATGCCTAAGTGACACACGAAAGATACCTGCTCAAATGCCTTCAGCATACCATGAAGGTTCATTTCTACCTCAAAACAAAACAGAATCACAATTTCACTTTATTTACTCATTACAGCATTATTACTAAATAAGCTAACCATATTTCGTAAATAACTAGCTGAAAAATTTCAAAAAGAAAAATATACCGAGCACAAAATGCCAAAGGAAGGTGGAGAGGCAAAAGAGCTTTTATGGGGCAACTTCGGCATACTGTGTCGTAGTGAGAGCGTTTACTAGGTGTATTTGAGGTGCGGAATCAGTGGCAGCGACTGCCATGTTGAATTACGGCTTGAATGGGTGTTTTAAGGATCGCTTTGTATTTGAGTAGAGTCCACTGCCGAACAAAGGTGTCCACTATAGATTTGCACTACATAATCAGCCCATAACTGTCCCACTGCTGGGTAAGGGCCTTTTCTATCGATGAGAACGGTTAGGCTTTAGTCCACGACAATGGCCTAGTGCAGGTTGGCGGACTACTCTCATAATTGGGAACATTTGGGATGCCCCTCAGCTGTGCAGATTTGCTCACGACGTTTTCCTTCACCATAAACCAATTCTGATCGGACATGAGTCCGAAAAGTCAGAGGTGCGGGCCGGGATTGATCTCAGACTCTCCTGCATGGAAGGCAAGCGTTCAACTACTATAATATCAGTGACCGGTTATATGTCGCTTGCATCCAACGACTTCCACCTATCTACTTTACCAGATCGTCTGTCGATTACGTTGGAAGTCACCTCACGCTGCATTTTCCAGTGCGTGGTCTCCACTCCAGAATCTTTCTGGCCTATCATTTTCAACGAGCTATGTGCCCCGTCTGTTGCTCAGGTTGTGACGAAGTCAATCCTTCATCTTAATTTCAATCAACCTCTTTCATGACTTGATACCTTTTATTTCCATTACTGTCCACTTCATGATTCATTCTTTATTCAAATCAAAATTCGAATTTAGTATTGTGGTGTCGATTCGTTCATATTTTGATCATAATCATTATTACATTGGATTCGATTCTGAACGCTAGTGTTTCGACACACGGCTGTCACTCTGACAAATAATCTGCCTGCAATATTACAATTACTTAATTTTTAACTAGCTTAAATTGTGATACTTAAATAGTGAAAGCTATATTTCAAAAACATAATCATCTACATAAGTGTTCATGAAGTTGTGAATAACAATATACGTATATAACTATATATATGATACGTTTTATTGAATCACAATAACTGAACTCCGTTACTTGCTGCCGTGGAAAGAGCCTCCTACTTGAGCTAACCGGGAAGGAAACACGGAGGGAGGCACTCCGCGACAAGCTTACTAAATCAAACGAACGTAGTTGAAATCTATGCATTTTAAAGCTCTTATAGGATAGGTGGAGCAGTTGTACTGAAATTCAATTATTGAATAAATCACAGACATTGTTGACAGAATAAATAAATATATTTGCCGTAGAGATCATAAATAGAGAAATAGAAGTGTCTATAGCCAGTTGCACTCACTGATCGATAAACGATTGGTGAGGTTAAGCAACGCTCGGTGGGGTTAACCTATAGACGAAAGTATAGTGGTATTAAAACTGAGGGTATCGGTACTTCGGAGGCACATAGAAACGTCGACCCCGCGGGCTGATCACGTATATCGCAGACGGTTTGCGACAGGCGTAAATCACACAGACGCTGCTGTCAGAAAGAAAGAGAAAGAAAGAAATTCTTAATTTGACAGCAAAGTGAGACATCACAAACGGTAATAAAACTAAATATAAAACTGAAGGAAAACACGATAAAAAAATTGGATAGGGTTATAAAAACAAAAAACAAAAAAAACAATGTTAATTTAACAATATTTGTTGTGTGCCCCACAGTTGCACCAAACAGGTTATCAGTTCAGCATTAGCCAGACAAGAGCCTGGCAAACGTTATTTTGGTATTACCTATTTGCCGATAGCGATTAAACAGGCAAAGATCTCGAACGCACACTCTGTCGGATGATCAATGACCTAACAAATGCATCCTCGCCGTTCAACTTCATACGATTTACTTCCGGTGGATCCTTGGCTCGATAGTTGCTGTCGCTATTTTTTGCTAATCAGGATGATGGTTATTAAGCCAAGTTGGAGGCATTTGGTTGGCTTCAACAACTCTAATACTAGGTTCACCACTAACCATGTGCGCAGCATAGCGCAATGCGAGGCTTGGAGGGATCCTTTACAATCCTCCCCGAGAAGTGCCTGGGGGGGTGACCACTTTACAGTCATCCCCTCCGTGATGTGCCTAAAGGCGTGGCACCAATGGGCAGCTCTAGTGTGATCTTACGAGGACCTGGAGCCCCATTTCGGTGCCGAAGATGACCGCTTCAGTGGTTTTAACCGGTAGGAGTCCGGCATACCCCTTCGCCCTTCCCCGGGGTGAAGGAAGTTCCATGTAGAATTTCCACTGGACATCATTAAAAAAAAATGGTTCACCACTAACCAAACTCAACTTATAGTCTTGCTCAAGAACTGGGCTATATTAGTCATATTGCAAGGGTTTTGACAAAAGGGTTTCACAGTCCGCTGCCTGCCTGACACCAAACCCTCCATGGGTATGCCAGTGTTGGTGGTTTAGCCGCTACCTGTGGGTAACTCAAAGTGCTTAATGGTAGGCACCGTGTCCCAAACTGCCTTAGTCACCTTCTACGATACCTACCCACAGGATGAGGTGAGTACCCCTATTCGTGACTGGAGTTACACATTAGGTAATGTGATTTTATACTTCACAAAAAAAAATGAGACATAAACGGTTGAAATTAGGCATGCACAGTTCGCCTCTTTGGCGAACATTTGGCGACATTGGGTGTATCAAAGCCATAATATGTATACACATTTTATTAGAACAGCGAGTTTGTTATATCGAGTGTGCAGCGAAAGTGCGCATTCGTGGAGTGCAAGCTGATAACCAGGTTATAAAGAACAAAATCAACCAGTATCGGGGCCTGATAAAGTTGTGTTAAAGTATTAATTACTATAACAAGAGAAAACAACTCGGTAGAGTCAGATACACGACGAAGAAAAAAACGGTAAAATTCCTCTTGGCACAGTTTATGAAAGAGCAAAATTGGACTTCTGGACTTCAGGAAGGCCTGGTGACCTGAAACACAGGCTTCAACCGAGCTTTGGCACCAGTCTCCCATAATACATTTTAATAATACTATAACTGGGCAATATTGTATTTTGTTGCAACTTTTTCATTATTGTAGTGAGAAAATAAATTACTTACTTACAATTTGTTTGTAATAGCTACTCTAGTACTTAGTACAATATATTCAATGCCCATATTTGGACCCTTTATATATGCCATGTCTATGGTCTAGCCTATTTTTGAGAATGAGGGGTCAGTTTTGTCTGCAAATACGATAACTGGCAGAATTTTAATATAAAAACTGGATACAAAAAAAAAACATGAAACATTCCAACAAATTTAAGACAAGCAATCGACTAATAAGCCGCTAGTACTGCAACCGCACAGTTTAAAAAAGCGAAAAAAGTCGGGAGCAAAACAGCGTACGACAAACACCGTCTCCTAGCAACGATCTCCGCAGATATGCAAAACACGGTCCTTTGTTACATGATCTTATTGTGTTCGCGAATCCACATCGCCACAGCGAATACGAAACGACTTATGTCGATTTAGAAATTTATTAGAATGCCACGAGGTTTTGTCATGCGAAACGCGAATTGCCGACGTGAGCACCAAAGAGTTATTGTTGCATTATGGGCTGCATTCTGAGCCATTGTTGGTAACTTTGCTGTTTCGAATTTGATGGGTATGAATTGTTAGTAGGGATTGTCATTAGTTCAGATTTCATTACTCTATATTGGATTATAGTTACTGAAATGTTTTGGGATAACGCATGATGTCAATTTTATCCTATTAGTGATCTCATGTAGGATCCGGATAAGCTCACCAATATGAAACTACGCGTAAATTTTGCACGATATTTAAAATTTTACATAAACGAGAGATTAGAGAAGAGAGAATATGTTAAAGTTGAAAAAGATGCAAAAGATATATTTTACCAACACCAATATTCATTTTACTGATATACGAGCATAAAAAAAATGGATAAAACCTATTCATATTGTAAAATCTAAAACGCTCAGTGCTGAACTGGTATTTGCATGACAAAAGTCATGCATTACAGCCTCCTCAAATATTCGTAAAGCGGCCTTATGCCGTTATATTTTTTATAGGTATAAAATCAATATTATAATTTTCTACAGTTTTGTAAACCAATGTGAACTACAACTGGAACAATCTATTATAGGTCAAATATATACCGTATGTTTCTTCAATTACCTTAAGGTAAAAATTTTGGTAATTCGTGACTTACCAAAAATTTTACTGGAATGGAGACCGCTCCCCGGAAAACGCAGCGTGGGCTGACCTCCAACGAGGTGGACAGACGGCCTGGTGAAGGTCGCTGGAAGTCGTTGGATGAGAGTGGCATATGACCACTCGTTGTGGAAATCTGAGGGCCTTTGTCCAGCAGTGGACATCCTGTGGCTGATATGATGAATTTATGACTATATTTATGTCTGAGAGCCTTTTTTTTTTTTTTTTTTTTTTTTTTATTGATGTCCAGTGGAAATTCTACATGGAACTTCCTTCACCCCGGGGAAGGGTGAAGGGGTATGCCGGACTCCTACCGGCTAAAACCACTGGAGCGGTCATCTTAGGCACCGAAGAGGGGCTCCAGGTCCTCGTAAGATCACACTAGAGCCGCCCATTGGTGCCACGCCTTTAGGCACATCACGGAGGGGATGACTGTAGAGCGGTCACCCCCTCTAGCGGAGGGAAGGCGACTGTAAAATGGTCGCCCCCCAGGCACTTCTCGGGGAGGATTGTAAAGGATCCCTCCAAGCCTCGCTTTGCGCTGTGCTGCGCATACGGCGGCACGTGACCACGTGCGCGCCACCGTCTTCCCGGGGGTCGCTCGGTGTGAGAACGCAGACTCCCCAATCTGCGCGCCCGCGACCCCCGTGGCCCCCCACCATGTAGTGACGGCAGGGGGCTCAGGCGTATTGGACTTGGGAGCCGGGACGGTTGTTGCCCCGGCGCCGTCTCGTCCTTCTCCGTGCGGGATCAGCCCTCTCCCGATCCCGCTCTACAGTCTCCTTCTGGAGCATGACGCTCTCGCAGAAGGAGACCACTGCACTCCAATTTTCATGCTCTGCCAACATAGCCGACACTACTACCGGCAGAGAGAGATCTTGCCCGATCTGATCGACCAGGATCCGCCGCTCGGACGCCCACGCAGGGCACTCCTCGAGCGTGTGCTGTGCGGTATCCTGGTCGCTTCCACAATGGTGGCACTGTGCCGTAACCTCGCGTCCTATTCTGTGCAGGTATGCACCGAAACAACCGTGACCGGTGAATACCTGCGTCAGACGGTAGGTGACGCGCTCGCTCCTTCTGAGCCAGGCTCCGAAGAGCGGCAGGATGGCCTCGACGACGCGCTTGGTCGCGAACTGTGACCGAAGGCGATGTCGCCACATCTCGAGTGCGCGCCGTCGAGCCAGCCGCCTCAGTCTGTCGAACGCCCCTGAAGGCACGCCTTCCCCACTTTGGCGGAGAGAGCGTGTCTGGTCGTAGACCCACGCATCCATCTCCGCCTGGATGTCGAACGGCGGAAAGCGTGCCAGGAGAGTTGCCGCCTCGTAAGACACTGTCCTGTATCCCCGTGCGATCCGTATAGCCACTCTGCGCTGCAGACTGTGAAGTTTGTTTCTGCAGCGCTGGACGCCTGACAGCCGGGGTGACCATACAGGCGCCCCGTAGAGGGCCACGGACCGCACGACGCCCCCGTAGAGACGGCGAACTTCCTCGTTCGGTCCCCCGAGATTGGGCAGCACCCGGTGTAATGCACCCACTACCCTCTCGACTCGGGGGACGAGGCGCGCGAAGTGCTCTTCGAAGCCCCAACGACTGTCCAGGGTGAGCCCCAGGTACTTCATGTACTGGCCCACCCTGATTTGCGCGTCACCAACGCGTATCCACGAACTGGGTGGTTCTCTGCTCCGCGGCAGTTTGTGGAACCATAGCGCCTCGGTTTTGTGAGGCGCTATCTGCAGACCCAGAGCGTGGATTTTGGCCACGACAATTGCCACCGCTTGCTCGGCAAGCCGGATGGTTCCGTCGAAGGACTCCCCGCTGGCCAACACAAGAGTGTCGTCAGCGTAACATACCAAGCTGACGCCAGCGGGGAGAACGACACGTAGGACCGCGTCGTAGGCGAGGTTCCATAAAAAGGGACCGAGAACTGATCCCTGCGGAACCCCGCACGTAATCTCCCTCCGCTTTACGCTACCGTCCCTGCCCACGTAGCGAATGTGCCTATCACGCAGATAGGCCCCTATAATGCCCTGCAGGTAGGGGGGGCAACGATGATGGACTAGTGCCCCCCTAATCGCGCCCCACGGGATGGAGTTGAAGGCGTTGACGATGTCTAGACTGACAGCCAACGCCACCCCACCCCGCTGGGACACTGCCTGTTCCGACAGAGAGCGGACGCGTAAAATCGCGTCGATTGTGGACCGCCGCTGCCGGAAGCCATACTGACTTTCGGCCAGGTCGGGACCCACTCGCGACAGGTGCTCAACGAGTCTTCGGGTAATTATTCTCTCGAATAGCTTCGAAGCCTCGTCGAGCAGGCAAATGGGACGATATGCAGAAGGAGACTCCGCAGGCCTTCCTTCTTTCCTCAACAGAACCAATCCGGCTTCCTTCCAGCCGGACGGGAACACACTTCGACGGAGGCAGCTGGTGAACAGCCGCCTCAAGCGGTCCCCAAGAGACTGCAGTGCATACACCCACGCGCGGCCCGGAATGCCGTCTGGACCCGGTGCGGTGTTGCGACTCTTCAGGCGGCCAATGGCTCGGCCCAGCTCCCCTTCCGAAACCCCCAACTCCTCGGCCCATTCCGAGGCAATCGCGGGTGGAGAGGGACCAGGATGGTCCCGGACCGCCGGAAAGAGCGTTGAAAGCACTCCCTCCAGCAAATCCGGGGCCAAGATTTCGGTCACCGGGGGGACCCACGGGCGCAATTTGCCCACGACCATACGATAGGGTCTCCCCCACGGATTCCTGTCCAGTCCCTCCAGGAGCTCGCTCCAGGACCGAGCCTTCGCCTCGCGAATTGCGCTATTCAGCGACTTCGTGGCCGCCCGGTAGGCCAGATAGGCCTCCGCAGTCTCTCCGGCCGTAGCACTACGCCGGCGTCGGCTTCGTTGGTACCGGCGGCGGGATGCCAGGCAGACCGCGCGCAACTGCGCGATCTCATCCGACCACCAGTACACCGCCGTACGCCGGGATCGCCTGGCCCGGGGCATTGATGCATCACATATCGACGTCATCGCCTCCCGAAACCAGGCTGCTTCCTCTTCTGGATCGGGCAAGATCCCTTGATCAACCTCTGACCACGCCACGACGTTGGCAGCTGCGACGAGCATCTCTCGATCGAGCTGTGTGAGGGACCAACGCCGCGACTGCGGGCTAGGACCTAGACGGCTCGGACCAGGCGGACGGAGGGCCACGTCAAAAACTATATGGCGGTGGTCGGACAGCGTGACCACCTCCTCCGCCACCCGCCAGCCCGACACCATACTGGCCACAGAAGGAGTCGCCCATGTCAGGTCCACGACCGACTCCCCCTGCCACCGAACGCAGGTGCTAACGGACCCCCGATTCAGCAATCGGAGGTCAAGTGAAGCCGCCCAGTCCTGTGTTATCCTCCCCCTCGGCCCATCCCGGTGGTTGCCCATGTCTGAGAGCCTAGCTGTAGTAATTAGTTGACTAGAGCTCGTAAACGGGCTGGCTCGACCGGAGAAGTACCACGCCGTCACGGAATATCGGCCTGAAGTGGCAACATTGTTAGCAGCAACAGTGTTGCTGCGTTTCGTACGATGAGTCAGTGATAAATACTTGAAGCCCAACCCCCAAACATATAGCAGACATACGACATGGGGGCCTTCAAGGAAAATTATGTCTGCCCTAAAGGTAAGCGAAACGTCAGCGACGCTTTGATACTGCAGATGCTTATGGGTGGCGGTGATTACTTAAAAGTGCCCGGGGGCCTTTTTACAGTCGCCTTCCCTCCACTAGATGGAGTGACCGCTTTACTGACTGCAAAGCGGTCCCCTCCCAAATGTGCCTAAAGGCGTAACTCCAATGGGTGGCTCTAGTGTGATCTTACGAGGACCTTCGGTGCCGAAGATGAGCGCTCCAGTGGTTTTAGCCGGTAGGAATCTGGTATGCTCCTACTCCCTTCCCCGGGCCGGAGGATGTTCACGATAAATAAACCACTGGGAACCAATAAAAAAATAAAAAGGTGAAAGGCATGCTTGTTTGTCCACAGATATTATCAAAAAAGAGCAATAAATAAATAAAATTATTTCCTACGACTTACTTAATAAACTCTCAAAGTAAAAGGCCACAATAACAGGATATAGGGTCCGCATGAACCAGATAGTGATTCCCTTGTCAATCTCACGGACCTCAGCATGACAATGACAAGTCGAAGATTGCAACGGTTGCAAATCCTCAGGGCACCGTACAGAAATTGATCGGAGTAATTTGCCAACGTTCGGACTGCCACGACACGCCGATTCGTCTTGGGTATGGTGTAAAATTGAAGGGTAAAGCGTTGAGTCGGGTTTATTCGTTCCGATGTAAATTATCAAACCTTCCATCACTGTCACTTCCTTCATAACAAACAAAACCCACAAACCCCCTATTAACAGTTCTCGCGAGACTCAAAAACTAAATACTTTTTCAGCGCCAACCGCAGTTTTCAAAAGCGAGGGTGGATTTTGAAATTTTCTATCAAGCGACGTACACGAAGCTAGAAGAGTCTGAAACGTCAATTTTACGGAAGATATCGCATGATACAGCCGCTATACCGTTTGTGATACTTGCATGGTGCGTGGGTTTGTTCGCGTCTGGACGATATTATTGTAACGGTTAAACAAACACTTGTGTTGAAATATATGTTATGTTACTGATAAATTGATGTATGTGTTACTGACAATTTCGGTATTTAGGCTAAAAATAAATATTTTTTTTTGGTATTAAAAATAAATAAATTGACAATTTATTGGGTGATTCAGTGTATTCAATATCATAAATATTTTATACATTCCGTCTTTGATTTGGGAAAGGACCAGAAATAAACTGGACGGTTACTTTCTTCAAGTACTACATAGTTGAAGTGAAATCTCCCTCTGTCGACGAATACCACAAGAATACCACCACCCCATCTCGTCCCATGGGTGTCGTAAAAGACGACAATGGGATTAGCCGAAGGGTGAGCAGCAGCGTTGAGTACATTTATAACCTAACTGTGGGAAACCCCCAATGAGCACGCAACACAAACCTTTACCGGTCGTTGTGGCATTTTTTTGGCTAGGATTCTGTCCAGCATTGGATGTTCTTCGGCTGAAATGATGATACGGTGACTTCAGAGCGCTCTTTTATATGGCGTGTGTACTAAGAACTAGACTGTGGAAAAAATGTAAATTCAAGCAAAACGTTATAATGTAGTTCGATTCCCGCAAGACGCTAATAATTGTATAATCTACAGATAGTTATTTCCGGTCTGGGTGTTTGTGCATGTGATATTTGTGTTTGTAAATCGTACCCACAATGCTGGAAAATCTCTAGAAAACCCTAGAAACATTTTTTTTTTTGTTCAAGCGATGCAGTTATTTTGTTTTAGTAACAAAGGGTAATTATTTATTATATTTTAAATATTTCTACATAATATCGATTATATAATTCGTGTGGTTTCCAGATTAAGTGTATAGCACCACTCCATCTCCTCCCGTGGATGTCGTAAAAGGCGACTAAGGCAATCTAAACCAGAGGGATGGGCAGCAGCGTCCCTTCTGTGAAACGGTAGCTATACTGCGCTCGCCAACCCGACTACCGAGCGTGGTGAGTATTGGCAAATACCCCGCAGAATGATGACACAGTTGTGGAAATCTATGGGGGAGGCCTTTGTTCAGCAGTGGACGTATAAATGGCCAATATGAATGAAAAAAATATCGATTAAGTAGTACAGAGTTAGGAAACATATCTCGTAAATACATAAAAAAAATAAAATTAAAAAGTGCTATTTAGAATCTTTCATTTGTACAGACAGACATCTCTATCCATAACGTTATGGTGGTATATTCGTAAAATGTCGTTCCAGGCTGCCGTTTAAATGCTAAAAGATTTTATATCTAGCGCGAAAAATTTGAGCAAATTGCCGCCAGTGGATAAGGTAGGTTGTTTTTTTTTGACTACCGTATCACCATGTACGAGTGTCTGGGAAATTTCGGGAAAAAGGACCAAGATTTTTTGTTTAAACTGTATGCATGCATATTAATATCGGAGCCGAGCCTTTGGTCTGAAATGGGAATGACATTCGTGCGCATATTTTAATTTATGTAAGTAGCTATCACACTTTTATTTATAACACAGGAGATAGAATTTCCAAAAAGTGTGTTTACATTAAGACTAGATATGACTACGGTCATACAAAGCTAAAAAAAATTGAGCTGTCAAAGCTAGTCAAATTCTGCCAAAACGATGCCACTTTGACAAATTTTTCTTCGCAACTGTCAAAATTATGGTTAAATGGTTGCCTATCCGTCAGCGTAGGAAACTAAGGGCATTGACAACCTTGTTTTGCTTACTTGATTCTCCCACATCCCCTACTTACCTTACTTCTCATTTTCAGTATATTTGCTCCAATCATGACAAAAATCTTCGTTCCTCACATAATCGTATCTTGAAATGTCCGTCTCACCGTTCGGACTTTATACACTCTTCTTTCTTTGTCCAATCTATTCTTCTTTGGAATTCGCTACCTCTTGAAATCAGGATGGCCACCAGTCGCTACTCTTTTAAAAATAAACTACGCAAATACCTCCTCAATTCTTTGGCAGAAACATCTCTTTGTTAGTAATTCCTACATACTACAATAACAAAATATACAGGTTTTATTATTACATGTGTACGCATATTTATATATGTATATATTTATATTAAGTCAACGATAAATGTCTTGCATATATTTTCTTTCGTTATTTAACTACTCACAGTTACACGGTCTGTGCACTTACCATGTATTTTATTTTTCTCTGCATCACCCCAAGGTCGACTGGAAGAAAATGCCTAATGGCATTAAGTCCGCCTTTGTACAGTTTTAGTGCATAAAGTATTTAATAAATAAAAATAAATAAATAAAATAAAATTATTGATTAGCTACTAGCTGGGACCCGCGGTTTCACCCGTCGTTTAATATAAAATAAATTGGATTATTGTAGTTAATAATTCATGGTTGGTGCAGTGGCTGATACAGTCGACTGCTGCGATCTGGATCGCGGGTTCGATTCCCGCACGGAACAAATATTTGTATGATCTGCAAGTAAGTTGATCCGGGCCTGGGTGCATTGTGTGTGAATTGTATGTCTGTAAATGCACCCATGACACAGGAGTAAATCTAGTGTGTGCAACAGTTAAAAAAAAATAGTGTACCTACTTAGGCATTTGCATTTGTACTGCATAGACATTTGACATAGAGTGTACATATTGGATTTCATGGGATTTAATTATTTTGCGTGGAACGATAATTATTTCTTCTAATAGAGAAGCAGCCTAAGTCATTCTTTATAACATCAGCTATCTGCCAGTGAAAGTCCCGTAGAAATCGGTCCAGCCATTTCGGAGATTAGTGGGAACAAACAGACAGACAGACAAAAAAAATTTGAATATGTTTTTTGTAGGTACCGTATATACTCATATGCCTTTAGTAAAAAGCTGTTATTTTGACATTACAAACAGACACCTCAATTTTATCTATTATCGCCAACCCGCCTGCCAAGCTTTCAAGGCAAAACCCCACAGTGAACACACAACACAAACCTAGACTGGTCGTTGTAGCGAGGTCTGGGAGGCTTATTTTCAGCATTGGCATTATGACGTTTTGTGGGTGAAATGGTTTTGATCATTTTTGTTGCGGACGACGAGCTCAAACTGTGTAAAAAGTGATTTATGGACACGTAATTAATAAGTTTATATACAAATGTTTGATTAGTGTATAGGTATAGATAGTGTTTTTATATTTTATTAGGTATTAAGTTTATATATACGTTGTATTTTAATGGTGTAGATGGGTTCACGACTCTCGAAATGGTTATATTTTTACAGTCTATGTTTATGTTTTTATGGTTTATGTTTTTTTTATGGTCCATGTTTATGATTTGCATTATATTCATGCATTGAACGTTTGTCAGAATAGTAGTACAGACGATTCAAATTGTAATTCGTTCGTCAGAATCATAAGTAGTACGAACATTGTTAGCCGGGAGCAGGTTTTAACTTGTCTCTTTAAGTGCGAGATAGATGGAAGATCGGTCAGACGCGTCGGGCGTTCTGATTGGTCAAAAAGGGTAACTCGCTAGTACCTGGAAACGTATAAAAGAAGGGGTACTACGCCGAATTAGACAGTACATACAAGACAGTACTCAGTACGCAGAAGACAACAGACAATAGAGAGTCGAGGTCGAAGAGTCGTGAACAACAAGAAGGAAAAATAGTGAATAGTGTTTATGAAGATAATTATAATTACTGAAGATATTATTGTGAAGAATAAAATACTGTAGTGTATTCAAGATCGCGGGTTTTATTGTGGTTCCTCAAGGCGTCAGGAATAATACAGCGGGGCGTCGAAACATCTAGAGCGTAATTCAGCGGGGCGTCGAAACACCTAGAGCGTAATTCCTAGGGCGTCGAAACGTACTGTCCTGTTTCTTTCACGTCCCATTTTTGGTCAAAGTAGTGAGCGGTGCTGCCTATCACATGGTTCCATCCCAGCCGGCAGATTAAAACACCTATCTTGGCGTCAAGGTCCAAGCCCCGAAGAAAGTGCGAGTGTACCACCGCAGCTTTCCACCGTTAACCAACTACAGTCCACTGTGCTCCTGAGCGTCGACATCGCCACCGTCGCCAACAATTTTTTTTAATTGTGTACGGTAAATGGCCTCTTCATCACCTTTTCATCACACTTGGCAAATGGATTCGATAGAAAGAAAGAAATTTATTTTATTTAGTAAAGGACATAGTGATAGCACAGAACAATAATAAAATTAAAAGAAAGAAAAACAATATGCCTCCGTAACCCCTTCATTATTTTATATTAAACCCAAACATGATGACGTAGAATAAGACCCACAAGAACAAAGGAGGTAGTTCATTCTTTGCCGAGAAAATACACGCTTACAAGTTTCAGTCGAATATATTCAAAATTACTCGAAATCGAGGTGGTTTGGCACTGCGTCCTCGACTAACCCAATATTACCTCTATCCGTCTTGCCGAGACTCTGATTGCTCAGAAAGATAGGCATTTTATAGAGTGCCTCTCCAATTCATGTGGCACCTACATTCTTTGCGTTGTCTCAAGGAGAAATAGACATACATGTATTATGATCTGAATAGATAGTTTTTGAAGTTATATTTCTTTTAAGGGGGTTTTATGAGAGAAAAGTTGGGGTTGCGCGCGCATACCGTCCCAAATTCTAACAGTATGTATGAATTTGGCCGTCAAAGATGATGGCTGAGAGTAACATTGGGTGCAGCACGAAATGCGTGTTATGAACATCCAACAGTACGAAGCTGGCCATTGAAGATAACTAAAAGTGCATAGTTATTTTCCTGACTAATTAACATCACCATCATATTGATATGATGATTTCGATTATGATGCCGAGCCATTGAGAGCCACAAATAAAATAGTTATGAAGACGTCCGTTTTAAATCATGAATTGGTCGCATTATGAATCCGTACATTTGATAGGCTTTATTCACAATTTGATAACAGTGTAAATTTAAGCAGGGTTACAGACAAGCATTATAACAAGATCTCGCACTGAGTTTACCTCAGTCAGTTGTATATTACACAGGGAATATGCAGGCCTGATAATGATTTTATTTTGACCTGAGTATTTACTTGTGTAACAATATTTGTTACTCCTCCTCTTGGAGTAGATAGCAATCCTATATGTTTGTAATTGATGTATATGCTTTTAGGTCGTCTGCATATAATAAGAACCTAGAGTGGTGGAAATATTTGCAAATGTTGTTAATGAAGACATCAAATAACAGAGGACCAACAACAGAGTCTTAAGGAACACCAGAAGTAACTCGAGTAGCTTCATCCATTATTAACGAACTTTTGACAGCGATTAGTAATGTAAGACATGAACCACCATAACAAATTATCACGAATTCCATTATAGACTATTCTTTCTAAAAACAATTCATTGTCCACCTTGTCGAAAGCTTTTGAAAAGTACGTGTACACTGCATCAACCTGAACACGATTATCGATGTTGTGAAAGCGGTAGTTAGAAAATTACTAATTAGTAATGGTTGATTGTCGTTTCACAAAACCTTGGTATTGCTGTACGATAGCATTATGTGTATATGGGTATATTTTACTGTGTATAAGTCTTGCGAAAAGCTACTACAAGGTAGACAAAATAGACATAGGGCGATACTGCTCAACACTACGTTTGGATCCACCCTTGTTTACAGGCATGTTGTTAGCACATTTTCATGCCATTTGCATAACTAAAGGCAGTAAGGCACTTATTATAAATAACTGTTAGGGCCCTACAGATAACGGAAGCAGTCCTTTTTATGAAAAAACGTAGTTACGCCCTATCTGCGTTTTTGATCCTTGCAAGCATCCAGGCATTTTAGTTTAGACATGACTTATTCCCGTTTTAAACTAAATACCAGTTATTGTGATAGCACTGGGTGCAGTATCAGAAAGATTAGTTAGTGGAGGTTAAGCAGGTCTATACACGGAAATAAATAAATTGGGGAACATGTTCCAAATCGATTGTGGGTCATTTGACACATCGTTGTTATATTGAAATTTTGCAGATACGAGATACCAGGCTTTTTTACGGTTAGAAATATACACCCGTAATTCTTTTACATTTGTATCATCCTCAACTGACTGTATGTAATTGGTGAAACATTTATGACACATATCTTTAAACAAAGCCTTTTATAAGGATTTTTTCATAATCTGCCAAATTATTATATTACTTCTATTTAACCCAAGCTGTGTGGTGCCGGCCGAATAGCACATACCCATCTCATCCCTTGGGTGTCGTAAAAGGCGACTATGGGATTAGCCGGAGAATGGGCAGCAGCATCCTTCGAGCACATTAACAACTCAACTACGATCGCCAACCCATCTGCCAAGCGTGGCGATTATGGCAAAACCCCTAATGAGCATACAACACACCCATATCGGTCGTTGTAGTGATCTTTGGGGGAGGCCTGTGACCAGCAGTCGACTTTATTCGGCCGAAATGATGACGAACCCAAGTTTTTTTTTTTCTACATATACTAATAAGGAATTTTGTGAACCAGACCAGTTAGCCAGGGGCTTAAAGAGTAGGTGGTGGTGTGTGTTCTTTAATAATTCATCGATATTATTATAATATGTACTTAGCGCGTCTTTGGACCCTACGAGTTCAAGGAGTTCCATCAGTAATCACATTTATAAAAGGTGCATTTTTATAAAGCGCCCTTTTTCAAGAGAAAAATATAAAAGTTTCAACAACCATTTTCACAAACAAAAGGCGGGTGATATACGTCGATGAGAATTAGAGGCAACACCGTTGTCAAGACCTTAGATGGACAGGAACATTGATATTGGATAAGTTCAGGCTGTACCCAGATAACTGAAATTTATTAAAGGTGTGGGTTCCAGGTTATTACAGAGAGATTATACTTGCCTAATATGTAAAAGCAGTCAATTTCAGGATCAACCACCTACCTACTGTAGAATAAATAAAATCTTCGTAGACAAAGGAAGCCATTTTAGGAGGTATGTATGTGGCTCTGATTATATGATGCTTGGAAGATCACGCACTAGGCACTTCGACCATAATGTTTCTTTTTTTAAACGTCTTCGTCTTTTCTAGGATTTCTCCTGTGTCATGGGTGCGTTTACAGACATGAATTCCACATACAATACACCCAGACCTGGAACAACTGACTCCAGATCATACAAATATTGGTTCCGTGCGGGAATCGAACCCAATGGTGTGTGCTAGTGGACATGTAGCTATGACAATATTACCAAAAGTAACCATTATCTTTGTTATTTTGTATATGAAGCATAATTATGTACTTATATGACAGACTAACGTGTTGCTGGGGAGTTTGTTGCGCCGTTTCTTCTCCCCAGCTTAAACACTAGGAAGCGGTGAAGGTTGGGCTTATGGGGTACTGTCTTTTGTTGACGTTCAAAAAGAACTAATTTCTTAGTCTATTTTGAATAAATGATCATTTCATTTCATAGTTAGTACATTTACTATGCACTTCTGTTACACCACAAAAAAAAACCGCAAATTATAAGGTATTTGAATAGTCGGCTGCTGTGCACTGGGTCGTGGGTTCGATTCCCACACGGAACAAATATTTGTACGATTTTCAGGTAGTTGTTCCGGGTCTGGGTGTATTGTATGTGGATTTGTGTTTGTAAACGCACCCACGACACAGGAGAAATCCTAGTGTGGGGCAATGTTTAAAAAAAAAAAAAAAAAAAGTATCGAATTTCATTTCATACGCAAATTATAAAGCATTTGAATAGATATCGAATTTCATTTCATACACAAATTATAAAGCATTTGAATAGATATCGAATTTCATTTCATACGCAAATTATAAAGCATTTGAATAAATATCGAATTTCATTTCATAATCATCAACACAAAATACACAAACCTTTAATCCCCCGCAAACTCGTAAACAAGATGAACGCACCTAGATAAAAGAAAACATTGTGAGCAAGATTAATTAATCTCATAGGCGAGTTATTAGGGCGCGCATACCCGACATTTTACCATAAAAGATATAATCCCGGGCTGGTAATCCCTCTGGCTGCTCACAGATAGCGATACCATACGATATGTACAGACGTACAACGAAGTTGGGGAGATGGAAGTGTTTTGAATTTGAAGAAAATAATAAATTTTACTGGTTATGGGTCTCATATTTTCTCTAGTGTGATCACACGAGGACCTGGAGCCTCCCTTAGGTGCCGAATGACCGCTCCAGTGGTTTTAGCCGGTAGGAGTCCATACCCCTTCGCCCTTCCCTGGGGTGAAGGAAGTTCATAAAGAATTTCCACTGGGCACCAATAAAAAAAAGGTCTCATATTTTGGCAGAGTGCGGCTAGATAAGTACCAGTACCAGTGCCAGACATTCTGCACCCAAGCAAGTGTTTAAACCTTAAACATTACTGTGTTTTGATTTTAAAAGCACTGTAGCTAGTGAAATTACTGGGCATACTGTGCTTAAGAGACTAAATAAGTAATGTCTCGAGGTGACGAGTGCAGTGTGGAGCCACGCAGGACTCATCCTGGGTAGCATTACATATTTTATGGATTGCCTTTACACCAGGCGAAAGAATTGCTCGTCTCGTCAATTTCTAATGCCCTTCAGGGAAAATAGATATGTACTCGTAAGTAAAAAAAAAACCCTACCGTCTGGAAGCTCGTTCCGAACCCAGAATATTTTGATATCCGAAGATATGGCAGTTGACGCCAGTGTCAACTTCATGAAAATCTAGAAATCAGGAGTTAATAGAGACAATGACTAATATACAGCGGTGTGAATTCTCAGAATAATTATTTTATATTAGTATGTGTACGCCATTTTGTCTGTGTGCGTGTCTAATAAAAAAACCTGTTTTTTCTAATATAAAAATAAACAAGCAATTTAAGTGTACGTACAACTCGTATATTTTTTAAACTTGCTGTGACTACAAAAAGGCGCATTTAAGCGTCGTTTTGTAAAATTGTTATTGTATTGAAAACATTTTTAAACTCAACTATAACATTCTTAACGGAAGAAAAACGTTCAACTCTCAAACAGTACCAACCCGCTTCGCACACACGTCGCAGCTCCGCATTCTCCGACACATCCAGCAAACACCATTTAAATCCACGCGCGCCCCTATCAAACGCTCGTTTGCACAAAGTATATACTCCAAGTATATCTGGAATGGTTGCGAACACCGAACTGAACGGTTTTCGGAACACTTTTTCCCTATTTTCAGCGAATAAAAAGGAGTCAAAGAGAACTTCATGACTTTTGTTATACCGTATAGCTTTTTCATCGGAAAACGTGGCGAGGCAAATTTTCTAAAACCTTTTGTTGGCAATAGCCCTTTGTAAGTGTCACATCCAATGTATAATGATTGTACGTGCGTTTCGGGGAATATTTTGTGTTAAAGTACGTGTACAAAGGGTTGACGTATCTGTATATATGAATACTATAAGTAAACAAAAGATTTTTGAAAAAGCCCGAGTCGATCTGTAGTGTCTAAGTTGTTGAAAACTATTCAACTCTCAATGCGATTTCACTTAGATAGAATTAAATACTAACTTTAGAAATGTGGGCGGTTCTAAGCTCAAGCCAACCTTGTCACGGTCGTGCTTGGATGGGTAACAGGTTTTACACATCGAGCCTTTTAACTTAAGTAAGGCCGTTGCGGGTTTCAGTTATCATACAATGACATTCATAACGAACAGTACCTAACGCAAAAGTCAAAGGACCTTTTGACGTGACAACGTCTTATAAATTGGTTTGCCGGGTGACACTTCAAGAAACTGCGTTACGCTCCGCTCACGTTATGCGCTCACAATGAGAGCGAGTGAGAGGCACGCGTCCCTTCCACTCGGGCATGGTTAGCCCGCCTAAGAGCGAGAGAGACAGACATAAAAAGTGAAAGGCACGCGTCCCTTCCACTCGAGCACAGTTAGCCCGCCTAATTTCATCCTTCTTCCTACTATACGAATGAATATTCACATTAAAATTATTTTACCACTCAAAGTCGTTGTCACGTAAAACTTTCGCCCGTATACCGACTTTACAGGCAACCAATTTTTTTTCGTTCATAGACTTAGTCCAACTTAAGTTGATGTGCAAATAATATTTTTATTTAGTAGTGGTAGTTACGTACGTACGTGACTACGTGCACACCGCTGTCTTCCCGGGGGTCGCTCGGTATGAGCACGCAGATTTCCCAATAAGCGTGCTCGCGACCCCCAAGGCCGTGCCATATAAAGAGACAGGGGGCTCAGGCATGTTGGACACGGGCACCGCGGCGGTTGTTACCCCAGCTCCGTGTCCTCCTCCTCTGAGCGGGATTAGCTCTCTCTCGATCCCGTTCTGTGACTTGCTTCTGGTGCATTACGCTACCACAGAAGGAGACCATAGCACTCCATATCTCATGATTCTCGCCAGATTGCCAAATAGGTTCTAACTATGTTGAAAATTAAGACATAAAAATATCGTCTGCGTGCAACGAAACAAATTTTTGATTAAAATTGTACGGTATATAAAATAAAATAACTTTTTAAAATCTAGAACGACACCTGTCACCTTAGTCATCCTGCGACCACGAACCTTGTAAAGTGTTCGAAACGTCAGGAAAAACAAATATCTAGAATATACGCGATAAAATCCGTTTAAAAGTATTTTATTATACTGAGTAATAATCGTGAAAACCTAAGACATTACTATCATAAAAAAACTTTACTTTTTGTTCCTAAATATTTGATTCCCACTAGTTTTACATTGGTCGAAGCCCACTAGTATACTCCTGCGTGCCCACACCGAGCGACCCAAGAGAAGGCGGTAGCACGCATGTGGTCACGCGCTGCCGTGGGACGCTTTCGGGGATCCTTTACAATCCCCCCGGGGGGGTGACCACCTTACAGTCAGTTCTCCGAGATGTGCCTATAGGCGTGGCATCAGTGGGCGGCTCTAGTGTGATCATGCGAGGACCTGGAGCCTCCCTTGGGTGCCGAGGATGACCGCTCCAATGGTTTTAGTCGGTAGGAGTCCGGCATGCCCCTGCGTTCTTCCCCGGGGCGAAGGAAGTTCATGAAGAATTTCCACTGGGCACCAATAAAAAAAAGTATAGTCCTGCGTGGCACCACACTGCCCTCGTCACCTCAAGACATAAGTTATTTAGTCTCTTATGCCCAGTAATTTCACTAGCTACAGTGCCCTTCTAACCGGAGCACAGTAATGTTTCAAGTTTATACACTTCTGCTTAGCTGCAAATATCTGGCACTGAGCTGACACCTGCCTTTGCTTTTTTTAATTGATCCTGTGGAAATGCATCATTTACTTCCTCCGCCCCGGGAAAGGTTGGAGTGGCCGGACTACTACCTGCTTAAACCACCGGAGTGGTCATCTTTGGCATCGAAGAGAACACGAATAATCTCTCATCTAGAGCCACCCATTGGTGCCACGCCTGTAGGCAAATATCGTAGGGGATGACTGTAAAGCGGGGGTTACACCTACCTAGGCGTCCTGTTTCAATATACCACCACCTAGGGTTTATCAGTATAAAACGTGAGCATGTAATCAGATCTTGTAAATCACATTATGTACGTTCTGAAACTTTTATTGCCACAATAATGCATTCTTTAGGTTACTTTGTGTCTCAATTCAATGAAAGTACTCGTACAGAGCAACTTTATACAGCTTTGGAGATATTATGTTCATCATGTCAGCCGAAAACCGCCCACTGCTGGATATAGGCCTCCCCTAAAGATAGTGACAACGTTCGGTCTTGATTTTTGTTTAATGCTCATCTTCAGGTTTTGCCATAATTGCCACGCTTAGCCAGCGGGTTGGCGATCGCTGTTGAGTTGAAAACGTACTTCTCTGTTATCCCATAGTGGCCTTTTACTGCACCACAGGCTACGAAAGACTTTGTTTCAATTGTGCGCATAATAAATCTTTAATATAAAACATTTTGATATAAAAACTAAATATATGCAAAACATGGCTCGCCTGAAAAGCCGGCAAGCGATTATGCCTTTAATCCAGGTCTGATGAGGCAATTTAGCTTAATATCGAATTTCAAATCTCAATTAATTAGTATTGCATTTTATTGTTGAAACAATAACATTAAATAATTTACAGGGACTTGTATCTACAAATACGTTCAACTTCAGTGAAGATTTGTACTTCAGCTCGCTTCTGTAAGTTATGATACTTAAGGCGTACATAACTTTTACACATTTTTTTACGGAACATGAAAACTGCATTTTGATTACTGTTGTTTACAAAACACATTTAAAAAGTACACACAACCAAGAGGAAAATCCGCTTTAGCTCATTCGTTATTTCTTCATGTTAATATTTACAAGAAATTAAATTCGCTATTGAACATCGAAATCTCATCATATACTCAAATCACACGCATAGAGCAAGCTTGGCTCTCGGAACAATCATATGTTGACACTGAAGCATTCCTTACCATAATCAAATAGCACACAGACGCTAATAAGCATATATACCAAAAATCTCCAAGTATTCACCTATTATTGCATCAAGAAATCGGTGTTTCATTTTTTTTACGTTATCCTGCACTGGCGTTTCCATAGTTTTGTGGGTACAGCTTACAGACTTAAGACTACTTTTTATCATCAACATCATCATCATATCAGCCAAAGGACTTCCACTGCTGAACAAAGGTTATTTTATTTATTTATAGTTCACTAATGTTATTTTTGTTACCTATATTGATTGTTTTTTGCCTGGCTGTATTGGTCTGTCATGCTCACTACAATGTCTTGCTGGTGGTGGCGTCGTGTATTGGGTCGTTCGGTTCCCTACAATATGGTTGAGCTAAGCGATGCTGATGCATGCGTCATGCTCGTGAACGGGTGCCGTCTGTTGGGACTGGTCAGCCGTTAACTGCCACGGCAAATAAACTATTATTATTATATTATTGTCTTACACATTGACCTACATTTTTCTCGGTATATGTTTTACAATATTTTGTATTAATCAACATTGTATTCTCAATTATTTTAAAAGAGTATCCATGGAGTTTCTTGCCGGCTCTTCTCCACGAGATCAACTATTTGGAACCGTGCAACTTAGATTCTGACGTTTCATAAGTGCCAATATTTAGTTTATTTGAAATAAAATACTTTGACTTTGACTTTGACTTTGACTAGATTTAGATATTCACAACGCCCGGTAACATGCCACCCGTATCCAACGACTCTCAACGACCTTCTCCAGGTCGTTCGTCCATCGGTCTTCACTTTGCCTCAACGGTGTTTTATTCTATGAGCAATGTGCCCCGCCCATTGCCATTTCAGTTTACTAATTCTTTCAACTAAGTCACCAACTTTAGTTCTTCTATCTCCTCATTTCTGATTTGATCTCGCAGAGAAATTCCAAGCATAATTCTCTCCTTAGCTCGCTGAGTGACCTTAGGTTTTCTTACCACCCCCTGGGGGGGTGACCGCTTTACAGTCACCCTCTCCGAGATGTGCCAATAGGCGTGACACCAGTGGGTGGCTCTAGTGTGATCATACGAGGACCTCCCTTAGGTGCCGAAGATGACCGCTCCAGTGGTTTTAGCCGGTAGGAGTCCGGCATACCCCTTCGTCCTTCCCCGGGGCGAAGGAAGTTCATGATGAATTTCAACTGGGCACCAATAAAAAAATAAAAAAAAGGTTTTCTGACCAGGAGTGAATGATCTGATCATAAGGTACAAATAAATGCTTTTTACTTTTAGCTTCAGTCTGAGCATTTAATACTGTAGTTGACTGTAATATTAAAGTTGAATAATAATATTAAAGACGAATGTTTTCCAAAGCCCGACAAAACTAGCATAAAACCTAATTTCGATACGGGCGAGTCCATTATTCTCAACTAACTAAAAATAACTTACTCTATGCAAACCAGCTATTTCTCAAAAGCGATAAAGCCGTTTATCGGTGGGGCCACCTGATGAGATAATTTAGTTAATATCGATCGACTGCAGGGGATTAGCCGTCGACAAATTGTCCAATCAGTGGACAGGTAATTGATTTTGAGCACCTAATATCGGACGCTAAGCTTTTGTTGAGGCTATTTCGTAACTTTAAACTTAGCTTAAAATGTTCTCCTTTAAAGTACAGCGAGGTAAAATGTGGTGACATGTTTTATACGGTGTATTAAAGTGGATTATTTCTAAAAGGCAGCAGAGATTTAAAGTTACAACACCTACGCGTAGATAATTTAGCACAAACCCTACTGCTACATTGAAGTTTTTGTTGGTAATGTCAAAATAACAGCTTTTTACTAAATGCATATGAAAGTATATACGGTACCTATAACAAAAAAATTGTTTGTTTTTTTTGGTCAGTCTGTCTTTCGGTCTTTCTGTCTGTTTGTTCCCGCTAATCTCCAAATCAGTTGGACCAATTTCTACGGGACTTTCACTATTCAGCAAATAGCTGAAGTTATAAGGAGTTACTAAAGCTACTTTTATTTTAGAAAACTAATTAGGGTTCCGCGCAAAAAAATTAAACCCGTGAAATATATATATAAATAATCCAATTTCTTTAAAGTTAAACGCGCGTGAAATCGCGGGTCCCATCTAGTTTCTTATAAAACTTTATTCTTCACTTTCATTAATTATGAACTCTGATTTTCACCACGCAATTATTTGATGAAAAATTATTTTATTAATTCATGTGTACTGATATTCGAAAATAAAAACAGCGTTTTTTATTTTAATAATTTCATAGACATTACATTCACTGCATTATGCATAGAATTCATATTTCACCAAGCACCCACATTTCATTTCCTTCCATTTGAGAAGAATATGCGAGCTGTAAAATCTTGAATAAAATCCCGGTTCTTTACTCTCCCGTATGCTATCGTCACAAATTTAATTTAATTCAAGTACCAATTTCGAATCTTAAATTTGATTTTGGCAGTAAGCCACTTGTTATACAATCTCCATCTTATTTTCCAGTGTGGATCAAACCTTTATAATTTCAGCCATTGTGGCATCACAAAAGATATTTCTATATTCAGCGTTTGTTATGACAGATGCTAGGTTGTCGATAATTGAAGAGATGATTTAGTTGACTGGCTGATTGAAGCTATTTGGACTGATGGATGGCCAGAAGAAGACAAACTATTGGTGGAAGGCAAGTGATTCAATGGTAGGCTCAATTGAAATGCCAAACCAAATCAAAGTAGACAACGAAATTGAATATAAAAGCTTATAATGTGCTTTTATTTAATCAAACCCCATGCACAATACCGTACGATGCCAGCAGTCCTTCGAGTATATTTAAAGCTCAACTGCGATCCTCAACCCGCTTGCCAAGCTTGGCGATTATGGCAACCACAAACAATATTTATTTTCCCTCATATATTAGCAATAAACCGAACATTATTTAAATGCGACGGAATAACATTTTTTGTACTTATTTCATAAACAAAGAACAGGTTTGAACTTTCAAAACTGTCAAACTGTAATCAGTTGGTGCTTCAACAGTTAAGGTCAAAACCTCTGCAACCTTCTTGACCTGGCTAAAGGTGACCTCTCACACCACGATAAAATATCTTTGGATCTTAATATCAATTCAAATTATGATATAGCTTACATTCTGCACTTTGATTACAAATGTTAACGCTTGAATAATGAAATTACTATGCTTTGATTTAGTTTGACTTGAATTTACATTGTTTCCATGGAATAATAAATATAATGTTCAATACAAGTATCATAACGCTTTTGGTCCTAAAAGATAACTTGATGAATATAATATTATTGTCAAATATGCCAATAATGACAATGTGTGCACCATCAGTAAATAGACAGTATCAAAATATAATAGTGTGTATTTATTCACAAAAAATATAGATACACACAGATAAGGCCGTTAATGTTCACTGTGATCATAGAGCTCGAATTGCCAGAGTCACCGCACTTGTCAGGTGAATTGGTGATCGGGGGAGCGGTCAAATGCAGAAAAGCGTACAACTCACCCCCGGCTAGAGGTAAGACGAAGGACACCGTGGGGTTTTAGCCGGTTTGATCCCGGCATGCCCCTCCGCCCTTCCCAAGGCGGAGGCAGTCCAAGAGGATCTCCCCACGTTAAAAAAAAAACGTGAATTGGTGATCGCAGTATATTGTTATTAGCCTACGTGTGGATGCTCCTGCCTGTTCTCGCGATATCAGCTCTTAGCAACCTTTTACGAGACCCGTACGTGGAGACGAGTCGTCTATTCTTTACCAGGAACCACAATGGGACATAATTACTATTGTAAGTAAACCTTATTGGCTTAAAAGTTCAAAAACATTTTGTTGGCATAGTCGTATAGCGGTTTTTGTATCGTCGTCGAAAATGAGTCGGATTTTGACAAATATGCGACATCGCACAAGTCATTTTCACGATTCAAGTTTTTATATGCATTTGAGTATAATGAGTTCGTGGCTTTACGATTCCAGCTACAAATAGCACCACCCAATCTCATCTCGTGGGTGTTTTAAAATGTGGATGTGGATTAGCTCGAGGAGCAGCATTATTTGAGTATATTTAAAAGTTAGCTGCGATCGGGAATCCAAACGAGCACAAATCATAAACCCAGATCGATGGTTATGGCAATCTTCTAGTAGACTTTCGCCTAAAATTATAATGCCAATACTTTCTCTATGTAAATAACCTTTTACAGCACATTATAATAGCAATAAGCGATTAAATTTTTCATTGCAGAGAAACAACAACATTTAGCGTTCCGCATGGTATTGTTCTGGGGCCGTGATTATTTTTATTGTATATCAATAACCTTCCACTTCAAGCTCACCATCCTATGGTAAGTACTTGTTGCCGACGACAGCACATTGTTAGTAAAATTATTTATTATGACAATCGAGCCCTACCATAACTTAGAAAGACTTAAATTATTCTCATAAGGTGTGTTAGTTTCATCTACACACCTATGATGGTTACTTCTACAAAATCACTTAAATTTTAATATACGTGTGGCATGTATTTTAATTTAATGTACCTATGTATTCAGATTAGAATACATACATTAATAATTTTTATAATTACTCAACACTCATTCATGGATATATCGACTCTTTTTCCAAATCAGTGAGATCTTTTTAGAAATGTAAAAATTTATAGATTGGTATGAACTAGTTCAGCTTATGTAACTCGCTTGCTTAACAAAAATAATTCATTTTTCAACAAGCAGTTTGGAGGACTGGATCGGATTGCGAAACTCAGGTGTGGAAGCTTCTTTAAAGTGTTAGTAAGTTTAATACGTTCTAGAATGGAAAAATCTGGTAATTTTCACACGTTCTGGCACCAAATCTTTTTATTATTTATTCCTATGGGTAAAAAGTTATTCGTGTGGCTCGGGTCATATCCATGTAGCTCCGGTTTCGAATAGGTGGTCTGGGTTACCCGCAAGTGGCGGGTAAACTACAAACACTGGCATACCCAAGGAGGGTTGGTGTCAGGCAGGTGGCCCACTGTAAGACATTTTGCCAAAACCTATGGAATATTTCATATTGCACCGATCACAAGTAACTTGGGACCAGGGCAGGAAGAAGATCTATATTAGTATGATGATGCCTTCTTTGATACTTAAAGGGATGCAAAACATAAACACGCATCATTATAATATTATCTTATCCAACAAAAGTACTTAAAATACTTTCTCAAATAACACACCTCTGGCCAGCCTCATACACAGTAAAACAGGAAACATCACAATAAATCAATATTCAGAACGTAATTCTGCAAATAAAAACACACTTAAGGAAATAATATATAGCATATTTGCAGCCATCACTTTTATGGGACAATAAAATAGCAAATTTGTTTTGCCCGTGGAAAATCCTGAAGGTATCTTGCGACCCTTATAAAACCCGAATAATCTACTAGCAGTGGATTTTCGTCGGCGTACTGAACTCGCCTAAGTAAACTCGAGGGATGAAACAATTTGTGCACCCTAATCAAATAAGTGTAAAAGGAAAATTTTAAATTCCCACCCGGAATTTACATAATGACCCGCGCGTTGAAATAACGGCTCAATCTGGAGGCACAGTTATTATTGTACTTGTTTTATGAGCATACATTCACTAGCAAAAGTGGGAAGATGTGTTGAGAAAAACTTCAATTCCAAGTCAACTGTGATAAAATTCAGAGCGTCTCGTCGTGCTACAATTAGTGCCATCACTGGTTCATAATTATTCCTCGAGATTCGTTGGAGTTATCACTTGTGCACGTGACTGTAAGTTGAAATGAAATTTTAGGTGAATAATAAGTAGCATTTGCTCATACGAGCCGAGTTGAGTAATAAACCTGTTAATGCCGCATTACTAGGCGAAACCGTGTCTAGATGAAGTCATTGCTTTACTGACTTCATGTTGTAATTTTATTATTATTTCGCACTTAAACTCGTAATATTTAGTACAGGCAAGGGCATAAAATTTTAAATAGAATTTGAGATGTTTCTTATGATTTATATGAGGTTAATCATTTGATAACGTTTGTATGTCTTGCTGATTAGTTTGAATGAAGGACTGATATTTGACTTATTTATGAAGCTACGTAAAGAGCAAAGCATTTTAATACGACGGCGACTGCAAGTCATCGTCGTATCAGGCAAAAGATCATTGACGAAGACTGCTGAACAAAGGCATCAGCCATAAACGGCCAGTTACATGCCGTCATCACTTTCGTGGGAATTTGCCAATACTCACCACACTTGGCAAGCGGGTTGGTGAGCGCAGAATAGCTGCTGTTCCACATTAGGGGTCAATCCCTTTGGTGTAGAGTCTCCGACATCCATGAGAGGAGATGAAGTGGTGCTATATTCTTAATTGGGACACCACACGGAATGAGTCGGTTGCGATGCTCGAAGCAATTGGTTTTTAAAAACGTTGACAGTTTTATTTCTTATATGTCACTGGTGCAGTTTACAGACATTTTCTTTTTTATACGATGCTCCTCACTAGGCTTTCTCCTGTGTCGTGGGTGCGTTTACAGACATGAATTCCACATACAATACACCCAGACCCGGAACAACTACCTGCAGATCATACAAATATTTGTTCCGTGCGGGAATCGCAAAATATAAAATAAATCTCGCATGCATAAATATCCAAACCTAGAACAACTATTTGTGGGCCATACAGATATTTCTTTCATGTGAGAACCGAACCCGCGGTAAGACAAGTGACAAGCCACACTGCTGCACTGAGTCATATGAGCCATAAATCTCATAGCCATAAATGTCATGCATTCGACCTCACAAATATCTATCCCAAAAAAGGCATTCCACTCTGACAACGCTCAATAATTATTATTAAAATGTAAATTCGGTGTATTAACTCACAAAGTGTCCAATGAACCGTACTTTTTATTTGGCTATGAGTTATTTACGCATGCGTAACATAAATTTGAATGGAAATCAATTCCCGCGGTACACAGCCGACCGAGCAAATGATGAAAATTGTTAATCAATTTGATGGTAATACATTGGTGGTCATGGGCTGATCCAACGTGGGATGTAGCGGACCGGCTGAAGTGATGTACGCATAATAAAGCTTCAAGGCAATTAGTTTGAAAGTGTTGGTTATTTGGATACATTACATCAAACGAATCCCAGCTACCTTAATCAGTTCTCTATCTATCTTGTTGTGGAATCTATGTGAAGGCCTTTGTTAAGCTGTGGACATCCTTCGGCTGATATAACGATGATGATGAAGACAGTAAAATTTATAAGTTTTGAAATGTATCAATACCAGGAGAAAATAATAAGATGTGAATAAGAATAATGCATTGCACAAAATTTGACCAATAGATAGTCGTAGCACGCTGATATTAGTTTTTTATTGATGCAAACTGAAAACAACAGCTACTAATGAAAAGTAAATACTTATACAGGATGTCCAGTAAATAGCACGACATACTGCAGGGGGTGAGGGCTTGGGTAAGCTTGGGCAAAATCTTACGGATTTATAGTAGTACAAAATTTTCCGAAACATCGAAAAATCTCTACCTTGACACAGATTTTTAAGCATCTCGTAATGAATAATTCCTTTTCTAGTATTTTTTTTTTACCTCAACTTATTTGTGAATACTTACTCATTGATAAGTCTTTATTCTATTTAAAAATAAGAAGTTTTCAAGAAATACAATTTTTATTTAAATTTTCACAGTACAATTTTCTTATCGCTTAACTTTAACCTACAGTGGTACTACTGTAAATCCGTAAGATTTTGCTGAACATATATTGTGTTTTTTTGGTAGGTATTGACCCAAGCTCTCACCCCCTGCAGTATGTCGTGCTATTTACTGGACGCCCTGTATAAGATGTAAATTCTTAATGTAGATAACGTCCATTAAGATATTAACAAGTAAAGTGACTTTAACTCTAAAATAAAATAAAATTTTAACTACTCAAATCTTCAAAAATAACTATATAAAAACTTTCAAGGAGAGAATGTTGGGTTATCTCTAGATAATATGTGCAGAAAATGTAAAAACGTGTTAAAAAATATAAAATAGCGAGATTTTATTTGGTTCGAGTTGTTAAGAATATTATTTATATTCTTAACAACTGTTTATTTGTCTATAATAACATGTAGGTACTTTTAGTATTAAAATGTACTGAAAATTTGTTTTATTACAAAAAAGATTAGCTATATTATCATCAGTACAGCAATAATTGCGCACATATCTTTTTTATTGGTTCCAGTGGAAATTCATCATGAACTTTCTTCACTCCTAGGAAAGCCAAAGGAGCATGTCTGACTAAAAAAGGTAAAAGGCTAAAACCACTAGGGTGGTAATCCTTGGCACCTAGAGGGGGCTCCAGGACCTCCCATTATGATCCCACTACAGCCACCCACTGGTGCCAGTCACGCCTGTAGACACATCCCGGAGAGGGTGACTGTAAACGGTCACCCCCCTCTCCGGGGGAGATTGTAAAGGATCCCCCCGAAGCCTCACTGTGCGTTGTGCTATGTTGCGCATATGGAAAAGTAACATGAAACATTTTACATTCCAGGATTTCAAAGCATGAAGCAGTTGTTGGTAAACTGAAGGAAAGCAGAAATACTAAGTAAAGAAAATTTACATCCCTGAAATGTTTGAGTATATTTTGAAGCAAATTGTATAGAAAGAAAGAAAGAAAGAAAGATATTTTTACTCGTCTTTGTAAAAGTTAAATACAATATAAAAAGTGATTTAATAGAAGACTTATTTTATTTCCCTTTTCATCCAGAATTTTCAACCCTTTGCAAGCGCATGTTCACTCAAATAAATATTTTTGTGAACCCTCTTATTTATTTAATAGTACTCTCTTTCAAAAGACACGGCACATAAAATAGAGGCGTCAGGTAAAATTTACAAATTTATTGTCCCCACAGAATTTTAACCCGAGGACTGAGTAACTCGTAAAGGAAAGTTTGTACTGTTGAGTTGCTTAGGGGTGGGTCCCGTAACAACATTGGCAAATTAAAAGATTTTTCGTTAAGTTTGAATTAGTAAGTGGGTTCCGACTTGAATATTACTGCGAGCTACCTTAGCTGGGATCGAATTCGGGTCCATTAAACTTAAGTGAGAATTTTGTGAGTTTGTGAAATTATTTATAAGACCAAATTTTGTTTTCTTGTTTTTTTTTTCCTTATAACGTAATATATCACGTATATCATTAATTTTTGTTTTATATAATGTTCAGTATTCACGGCCGCAGATCAAATCATCATGCGACTATGAACACAGCAAAGATGCAATATAATCCGTTTAAAAGTATTTTATTTTAATGAGTAATAATCACGTAAACCTAAGAAATATTCATTACATATTGCATTTAGAAATAAAACATGTTAGTGAAACTTGCCGTGTGGTGCCGGCTACGAATAGCACCAACCCATCTCATCCCATGGGTGTCGTAAAAGCCGACTAGGGGATTAGACGGAGGATGGGCAGCCGCGTCCTTCGAATACATTAACAACTCAACTGCGATCGCCAACCCACCTGCCAAGCGTGGCAATTATGGCAAATCCCCCTAATGAGCACACAATACACCGATATCGGTCGTTCTCGTGATCTTTGAGGGAGGCCTGTTTCCAGCAGTGGATTCTATTCGGCCGAAATGATGATGATGAGTGAATCCTCCTGAGGTCGCTTGTTTTGCATAAAAGATCACGCAACTGTCAGTCTTGTCATCATTCATATCATCATATTGGCCATTTATACGTCCACTGCTGAACAAAGGCCTCCCCGATAGATTTTCACAACTGTGTCATCATTTTGGGGTATTTGCTAATACTCACCACGCTTGGCAGGCGGGTTGGTGAGCGCAGTATGGCTACCGTTTCACAGAAGGGACGCTGCTGCCCATCCCTCTGGTTTAGATTCCCTTAGTCGCCTTTTACGACATCCACGGGAGGAGATGGAGTGGTGCTATATTCTTAATCCGGACACTACACAGAATTGTCATCATTATAACGTCTATATTCTTTCATAAGATCGCAATATAATATTATGGTTGAGAAATAAACACTGAATTTATTTCTTATAAAAAAAACCATCACGGTTAACTCGCTTTACGTTCTAAACGTTTATTATGAGCGGTAATTTTGTGACTTGATACCGTAGTAGTTGACAAACACTCGCCGGAGTTATTACCGCTTGCAAAGTTTGCTTCGGTTTTAAGTTTAAATAATTTTGTAGACCACTTTAAGTAAATACACTCCGAGGTACAGACCGACACACCTATATATAACTTTGTGAATAACAGGCGCAAAATAATTTTGTTGAGGACTGGACAAAATATTAAAAGTATCAGTAAAAATAAATTTACGCCTTACTCGGAAAGTTGTTGGTAAAACTTTTATTGATTACTCACTTACCATACTGACTTACTTAGAGAAGATTTATGGGAAGTTTTGTTTCATTTACTTAAATCTCACTTAGGATGTCACCAGCAGTTACTTACCTGAAAATAAAGAAAATATTTGGTTAGCAGGATCTATTTAATTGACCAATTATAATAACGATATTGTAAACTGTATGAACTTTAGATGTTCGGTGTTTAGATCCCTTTCGAGCTGTGCCTAAAGGCCTTTTTTTTTTTTTTTTTTTTTTATTGGTGCCCAGTGGAAATTCATCATGAACTTCCTTCGCCCCGGGGAAGGACGAAGGGGTATGCCGGACTCCTACCGGCTAAAACCACTGGAGCGGTCATCTTCGGCACCTCAGGGAGGCTCCAGGTCCTCGTATGATCACACCAGAGCCGCCCACTGGTGCCACGCCTATAGGCACATCTCGGAGAGGGTGACTGTAAAGTGGTCACCCCCCCGGGGGGATTGTAAAGGATCCCCCAAAGCGTCCCACGGCAGCGCGTGACCACATGCGTGCTACCGGTGCCTAAAGGCCTGACACCAATGGGTGGCTATAAATCGATTTTATTTTGAGTTCCTGTCCGTCCCTGCCACTCTGGTGGTCCTAGCCGGTATGAGTACAGCATGCCCCTCCACCCTTCCCCGAAGTGGAGGTAGTACAAAATGTATTTCCACCAGGTGACCATAAAAAAAGCATATTTTCTTAAAATATGCTCACGGCCGAAATTAATAATCAATCTAATCCAAAATCTTTGAATATCAAATTACGATTATGTCAAATTTTTTGTGTTCAATGTGATCGTAACACAACAACGGATTAAGTTAAACAATATTAAGATTTTGGATTAGATTGATAAAACAATTCGGCCGTTAAAAGACGTACAGTCAAGATACACACTACGACATAAGTCAAGTTTAAATATGCACTCTACTAGCCTTCTTGTTATATCAATTAAAATATATAATAGGTTACCCAACTTTTACAAAAAGTAAAAAAACTATTACACAAGAAATGTTTTTACAGTATCAAAGAAATACCTAAACGACAAATCTATGTTATTTATAAATACACATTTTATTGTTATAGTTTATAGTAATATAGATTTATGTCCTCTTTCTCTCCCTTACTCTGCATGTGCCCGACAGGGTCCACGATAGATCTCATAATTTATGTTTACCATCTAAGATTAGATTCATTTTGATTATATACAATCATCATTTCGGCCGAATGAAGTCCACTGCTGGACACAGGCCTCCCCAAAGATCACCACAACGACCGATATGGATGTGTTGTGGGCTCATTGGGGGGTTTTGCCTTAATCGCCACGCTTGGCAGACGGGTTGGCGATCGCAGTTGAGTTGTTAATGTGCTCGAGGGATGCTGCTGCCCATCCTCCGGCTAATCCCTTAGTCGACTTTTACGACACCCACGGGAGGAGATGGGGTGGTGGTATTCTGAGCCGCACCTACAATAAATGCATTCAATATTGAATACGTACTTAAATAACTGTGACAGATTTATACCTAAAATAAACCGTTTTTAAATATTGGCTTGCGCTGGAATTAGATTTACATACAATATTTGAATGGGACAGGACTCAACTCACAAAATCTCTATCGGTTACCGGAGAAATCTTAGCAGTTACGCTATTCTCTTTTTATCATTTATTCGAAGTTAAAATGGCCTTTTTAAGACAAGAAAATCGAAAAATTATAATTCTTCCTTACTTGTAAATGCAGGTACAGAAATATTCACCGCGACTGCATTAAGAAATTCTCGTAAACTATAACGATTACAGCAGTTCAGTAAATAGCGAGGAACTGTCATTCCGCCACCAGTTTTCTTGTAAATAAAAAAACTCAAATGATGGTCGTTATCGCAGCAAATTGTTCTGTACATATTTTGTTCTGTCACGCTATCATTTTTACAAGAGGCAAGCGCTCCTGGACGCGAATTTTTGCATTTAAATCAATATTATTGCATTCATCATTTCGGCCGAATCAGGTCCGCTGCTGGACACAGTCTTCCCGCAAAGATCACCACAACACCGTTATGGGTGTGTTCATTGGGGGGTTTTGCCATAATCGCCACGCTTGGTAGGCGGGTTGGCGATCGCAGTTGAGTTATTAATGTATTCGAAGGACGCTGCTGCCCATCCTGAGATGGGTTGGTGCTATTCGTAGCCGGCACCACACGGCTTAATTGCATTATATCATTGATATTGTAGAAAAATTTACAAAAGGCTTTGGAATAGCAGGAGGTAACCTATTTTGGCCTTTGAATAGAGCTTCGGATATAATCTTTAAACTAAACGGTTATAATAACAGAGAAGATATTTCGAAATTTGTTTCATATTTGAATCCATTTCGTTATTAAATTTGGAAATAAGAGGCGAAGAAGTCAAATCCAACATGATGCCATAAATTTCAGATTAAATATTTCGTTACAGAACCCTAAAATAATATAATTGTAAGACCGATGCTACAGACAGACTAACCGCCTATTACACAGTGAAAAACAAATTGAATTTACGTTCAACGTACTAAATTGCTGGGTACCGACATTATTACAGCTTTAGCCACAATTACGGTGTAATTGAAATCGGAGTGGTCGTTACTGTTTGGTGTGACGGAAGGTATTATGCAACTGTGTGGAATAAAATGGGATTTTTGGACTTAGACGGTGATTTTTTACTTGGAATTACTTTGCCTTGTTTGAGAAAATTGCCTGCAGATACCTACGTATATTTTACTTATCTATATGACTGTCGTGTGGTTCTCAATTTTGAATAGTAGCCACATTTCTACTCATAGATCTGAGAGTTAAAACTGTGAGCTCATACCAAGTGACCCCGGAAAGACGTCAGTGTGCATATGGACATGTGCCACCGTGTGCGCAGCACAGCGCACAGGGAGGCTTCTTCGGGTGATCCTTTACAATCCCCGTTGAGACATGTCTGGGGGCAAACTTTTTACAGTCGCCTTCTCTTCGATCGATAGGTTGACCAAAAAGGAGACTTCAGAGCGGGATCGGGAGAGGGTTGATTACGCACGAAGAAGGACCGGACGGCGCCGGGGTAACAATTTCCCCGGCGCGCAGGTCCAGGATCCTGAGGAAGGGTGGAGAATGTACATGTATTTCCACCGGGTGAAAAAAGATCTGAGGGATCTGAGTAGATGAAAAAGAAATATGATAAAAACATGAAAACTGAAACAGTTGAGCTTACACGACCCTTATGAAACCATGATATATTATTACAATAAGCAGCTAAAGAAAAAGAAATTATTCAAACAATTGTATTTATTCATTTCATAGAATAAAATTGTAGGAACAATTCAGTGTGATCCCCGCCAAAGAATAGACCACCCCTCCGCCATCGAGAGAATAAGCAGTGGCATCCTCCTGTATGCTACAACAACTAACAACGCAATGCTATCACCTTCCAAGTTATAGCAACATCTTCTTAACCGGTCATTGTAGGGATCACTGAGACGCCCATTTCCAGCGGTGGACGTCTATGGGCGGATGTCTGTATGTGTTTCATTATAACTGAGGTTTGGAACACCAATTGTATCTGAATAAAATTCCCTCTGTTTTGTGTTTTTATCTGAAGATCATTTTACTAAACAGAAACCTCGTGTTCACGTTCCATGTCAGACTTAAGCATGTAGTGACAAGTTGATTACAGCCGCTCCCACCCACGTTACGACCCCGTTTTCCTTTGTTGCATGTCATAATATTACATGAAAATAAACAGCAATTAGTATTGTATATTTTTGTTTTGCTATCAGTAATTGGACAACTATTAGAACATTGTTTATGTACATAAGTATTTGTAATGTGGTTGATGTTTTGACGTGATTAATTAAGGATAACAGAAACTGTAAATTACTGATCACTATAAATAAGTATAAAGAAAAAAGGTAAAATTATACACCGGAAAATAGTAATCAATACGTATTTTACGACCAATCCGTGACAATCTCATTAAAAAGACAAGCATTTAAAAGTAAAACATTCTAGAAATAGTCGCAAGTTATAACAATATTTGTGATCTAATTCGTAAAGCCGTATGTAATTGTCGTCCGCTCAACTTATGAGCGCTCACCACTGACTTGAGAGGAGAGGGTAGAGACGTATTTAGCGAATGTTCATAGCGAGCGCCTCTAGTCTTTGTAATGGCCTGACTTAGAAGCGGACACTAGAAATTTTATAATATGAAAGTTTCATATCAGTCCAACTAAGTTAGTAGATTCATCATCATCATCATGTCAGCTGAAGGACGTCTAATCCTGAACAAACGCCTCCCCCATCGGGTTCTACAACGATTGGTTAAATGCCGCCCGCATCTAACTACACCCAGCCATCACCAGATCGTCTGTCCATCTCGTTGGTCACCGTCCCAGTTAGTAGACTATTGAAATCCAGAAATTTGTGATCCTGTCAACTGCCTCATACTTAAAATTATCTGAATAATCTATTACGTTTTATATGGAATAGGTACAGCAATTTCATTTAATAAGAAGAGTATCTATACTCTTGTTGCTACAGACAGACGTGGCATGGCATAATGTAGATTTATCAAGTGCCAAGCACTTGCCACAAATTGGCACTGGCTCAGAATCTTGAAAGTGTAGTCAAAATCACTTGATATTTTTTCAGGTACAAAGACATTGTTTTTTTTTGTAATATATGTTACAAAGATATGATCCTAATGGTTATAACACGGTATACAATTAAGTAAAATTTAGAAAAAATAATCACTAGTTCGGCGACTCAAATATAAACGTATATAAGTCGATGTATCAACAAAAACTTAACTTAAAACAAATAGCTCTACGCTCTTCAATGTGATGAAGAATAATATAAGATTATTACACACACAAGATGGAAGTGGTCATAGATCCTAAGAGTCGGAGGTATATTCTCCAAAATAAATTTGAAACCATTTGTCCCTCTACTTAGTTGAGGTCCAACATATCAATACCGCTGCCTCCTATCACACAGATCGCCCACTTTAGATACAAAGGAGACGGATGCAGCAGTTCCCCCACAAACTTTCCCTGGAACAAGCGAAGGGTTTAATTGTTTTCCTGCACCACGAGAAGCTGAGAAAACGCGACTAAAACGCATTTCAAACGTGGAGTGAGCTTGTTCTACTTTCTCCGAGCCCCTTTGTTTTAAGTACTCTAATTTTTAATTGAATGTACAGGTCGGGAATTGCTGAAAAACTATGAGCTGTGGGAATCGTAAATGGATTAAATTGTAGGTATGGTTCAGGAGTCGAAATGTGGGAAGGAATTATGTATTCATGAATATTCCAATTGTTTTCTGTGAGGACGGAATCAAACCAAACAGTGCCAGCTTTACACTCCCAAATCTCATGAAATAATAAGAACTTTTGCTGGCAGTAGCTCTCTTATTGCAGGAGTCTGGTTAAGTAGGTACCACTGTAGTCTGCATGTTCATACCGAGCAGCCGTATTATTGGGGGCTGCGCGTCGGTGGTCACGTGCCATCGTGTTCACAGTACAGCGCAATGATAATTTTTGGTGGGATCCCTTACAATCCTATATCAAGATGTACCTGGAGGAGCGGCAATTCCTCCGAGATGTACTCAAAAGCATGGCACCAATGGGTGGCTTTAGTGTGATCGTACGAGGGCCTGGAGTCACCCTAGCTAGCCAGATGACCACATCTGTGGTTTTAGGAGGCAACACTCCTCAACCCTTCCTCGTGGCGGAAGAAGTACGTGAAGTATTTCCACCGGGCGACCAATATAACAAGAAAAAGTAGGTACCACCATAGTGCCAGATATTCGCATCCAAGCAATAGTGTTTAAACTTTAGACATTAGTGTGTTCCAGTTTGAAGGGCACTGTAGCTAGTGAAATTACTGGGCATTATAATAAAACACTTTTGAACGGATTCTATCGCGTATATTTTAGATTTTTGTATGTCAAGAAAGGCTAAGAATTTGTTATCTTCCAATTCCATTGTAAACTGAATTTTACTGTGTATTTAATTTAGGTGTTTTAAAAATGCAGTCACCCTATTGTGAGGCAAGATGGTAAAAGTGTCATCTACGAACCGTTTGAACATCTTTGGTATATGTAGTCGGGGCTGTCAGCAGTGCTCTCTCCTCAAAGTCCTCCATGAAAATATCGGCGACTACATAAGAAACCGGTGAACCCGGGCCTAACAGACTGAATAGCTAATGTTTCTAAGTGACGAGTGCAGTATGGTGCCACGCAGGACTAATCCATGATCATTGGGTTATAATGTACTACATACTAGAGTAGTTATTACAAACAAATTATATGGTCATGAAGTTACGACCGCGGGGCACGCCAGTCCTTTACTTTTACATATGTTTCTTGACTTATTAAAACAATATTTCACTGCACATGACGGAATATCTAAGTAATACAACTTAGCAGTCAAACACATCAAGTTGCGGCAAGCGGCTTAACATAGACACGATATAGAAGTGAGTCAGAGCGTATGCGCTTTAACTCCCGTGACAGAGAATCTAGTTGAGATGTCTTCTCTGGTACATAGTACATTATACCACAATGTCCACGACAGCATTACAATTATATGAAAAGAAGAACCTTCTTGAAGGCGTGACTCGGGCAGTTTTAATAAAACCAAATTAAAGAAAAATATGACTTAATTTTAATTTTATTTATTATAACATGGTGCACGCAAAGAAACCTGTTCACAAGTGGAGTTGAAGATCCTCAAGTTATAACAGTCGGGAAACACGGACTCCAGTTTCTGCTGTATCGTGGATATTGTTTGCAGACATAAATACCACTTGCACAGACAAATATTGGTTTCGTTTGGGAGGCGAACCCGTTACTCAGCGCAGAAAGACATCGCATAGCTACAGCCAACGACGTATCACTACATATAATATCAATGGCAGTGGCGTTGACCGTACCGTCAATGATTAAATATTTCGTGCAATTTTAGTAAGTCATAATTTTGTTACACTCACTCTCACAATTTTTAAATCCTTTTCGCAAGCACTCAATGTTAATAAAGAAAAAGAAAACAAAACACAAGCACCTTCTAAAAACCCCTAAAATAAACACGGAACCATTTTTCATTAAAGTTTTGGCACCAACTTTTGGGTCCCCATCGAATTTATTATTAAAAATGAAGAAAAAATCCCAAGTTACCCCACCCCGGGATTCTTGTAAAAAGTGAGTGACTCTTTGAGACAGCGCCATAAATTGTAGGGGGCGACGTATCTTGAAATTGTGTTGGCGAAAGTGACTTTTAACGGGCAACGAACCCTGTGTAATATGGCGGTAGCGTTGACGCCCGCTAAGCTCATTTTTGTTACCAGATTAATGCTAGTCCCCTAGTAGGGGTAGGTATTTTTCAGTACGCTGCTATACCAAGCTAAATTGGAAGCGGTTTTATTAAATTTTTAATTAATTCCGTCGACTTTTTTATTATTGTAATTTTTTTCGTTCTTGAGAAGTATATATATATAATATAATCATCATTTCGGCCGAATGAAGTCCACTGCTGGACACAGGCATCCCTCAAAGATCACCACAACGACCGATATGGATGTGTTGTGGGCTCATTGGGGGGTTTTGCCGTAATCGCCACGCTTGGCAGGCGGGTTGGCGATCGCAGTTGAGTTGTTAATGTACTCGAAGGATGCTGCTGCCCGTCTTCCGGCTAATCCCTTGGTTGACTTTTACGACACCCATGGGAGGAGATGGGGTAAATATAATATAATGACACATCTGTATTTCTCGAAGAGCTAGCCTAGATAAGGCTAGACAGAGATGTACTGTTACGTTATTCAGCGGCGCAAGTCTATTGCCAATTACCAAGCCCAGTTTTAGAGTCCAATGTGCTACTTACAATTCCCTTACAGAAACACACAATAAGACTGCCCGCTGCGATAGAATCCCATACTCATCAACCACCCTTGTGACCATAGTACTAGTGACGCAATATTATAGTTAATGTAATATTAATTTATACCGTGTGGTGTTCGGAATAAGAATATAGCACTACTCCATCTCCTCCCGTGGATGTTGTAAAAGACGACTAAGGTTCTCAACCAGAGGAATGGGCAGCAGCGTTACAGAAGTGGAAAAATAGACATCCTGCGCTCACCAATCCGCCTGCCATGTGTGGTGGGTACTGGCAAATTCCCCTCGAAATGACGACACAATAGGAGAAATCTATGAGGGAGGCATTTGTTCAGCAGTGGACATATTTTGGCTGAAGTAATGATGTGATGAATATTAATTTACAAGTGTGTACAAGACTACCTTTTAGATTTATAGATTCGTTGTCTACAGCTCGTAAATGGGCTGGCTCGACCGAGGAATGGGTGGGATTAATAATTTGTGAAAAATAAATAAGCTTCTGTAAAAACATCTAGCTTATAAGACCGCTGTTAAGTAAATTTTCTAATGTAGTTGCAGGTCGAACTAAGCAAGAAAATCGATGTAAATGTCTTATTCCATATTTGTCCAGACAATAGCGATCGGCGAGGCAGTACTAAGTAGGTGGCAGCTTGAAACTATACTGTTATATACTTTTGTTAGATACGCTACTGATACTAACAACGGGAAAATATTGCAACAATTTGTTAGGAATTTAAGACGTATTAAAATTTGTGTTCTGTAATGATAGCCTCTTTTTTTAGTTACTCCTATTTTTTTTTAAACGTTGCCCCACACTAGGATTTTCCTGTGTCGTGGGTGCGTTTACAGACATACATGTCACACACAATACACCCAGACCCGGAACAACTACCTGCAGATCATACAAATATTTGTTCCGTGCGGGAATCAAACCCGCGACCCGGAGCGCAGCAGTCGACTGTATCAGCCACTGCACCAACCGTGTCGTCAGCTATTGAAGCTACATTCCTCGAAAACAGACGTAAGTTTCACGTTTGTGCAAGTGCACGTCCGGAAGTGCCACTTGTGCGTTGATTTGTTGGTGGCGATACGTCTGCCCATTTATAATGGTACCCAGGACTGATCAGCGTGGACGTACTGCGCTCGTCTCCTCGAGATATTCGTTATTTAATCGCCTGTAATAAAGTGCTGATGGCCGTTGGGGCACAAAGGTTCTCGAATGGAGACCGCGCACCGGAAAACGCAGCGTGGGACGACCTCCAACGAGGTGGACAGACGACCTGGTGAGGGTCGCTGGGAGTCGTTGGATGAGAGCGGCATGTGACCGCTCGTTGTGGAAATCTAAGGGGGAGGCCTTTGTTCAGCAGTGGACGTCCTGTGGCTGATATGATGAATAAAGTGCCTGGAAGGGGGGTGACCTTTTTGTAGTAGCCTTACCTATGTTAGAAAGCGTGACCGCTTTAGAGTTATTCCTTCCGAGCCTAAAGCATCATAGGCAGTTCTTGTGTGATCTTACGAGGCCCCTTTCGATGCCGAAGATGAGTGCTCCAGTAGTTTTAGCTGATAGGAGTCTGGCATGCTCCTTCACCCTTCCCCGAGGCGAAGGAAGTTCCTAATTGGGACTGGGGACCAATATAAAAAAGGTATCTACATAGCTGGACCCTTTCAATAAGATAGCCACCATTAGTGAAAGCGATTTGACTTCCGTACATATCAACTGATAAGGATCAATATTCTTATATTTGGCTACGTTTGTCGCGTTCATGCTTTGAACGGATGACGTTTCTATACAATCGTACATGTCGAGCGATTAGTATCAAGATCAGCAGTAGCTGCAGTTGTCACGTGCTTTGAACGTATAAGCTTTCTTTAAACTCGGGTGTCTGTTTCCCCGCGGAAAGCAAGTAAAGTCATCAGACTCAGTCACAATACCTATTGCAGTAATTGCGGGTAATCAGAAGCCGAAACTGCTGTCCTGGTATTCCCACATATAATGTTTTATGTTATTAGGGTATTCCGTAATAATTGGGCTGCGGGGGTCAGGTCAATACGACAGTCTAGCAACTTATGTTTTACTCCAGCCCCAATGGCCATCTACGACACTACAGATCCCCGCCAAGAACATACACTATTCTTTTTATATTACAGTTTTAAAGCAGGTTTTAACAATACAAGTATTACCAGAGCCACTTTGAGTTTTTAGTTCTGCGTAGTATTTGAATAAAGGTGTTGACTTAGTTCTCTGAAGCACTTGATTTTGTATGAATACCGCGTAGAGGAAAGGAAAAGGTAGAGCAATACCTTATATCTATCCTTATACCTAATATCTTTAGAAAACACTTTCAAAGTGTTGGAGACATACTTCTTATATTTCCTTAAAATAGTAAACAATGTGAGTAAATCTAAATCTTTCATTCTCTCTTCTCTTGAAGATAAAACATTTGTTATCGAAAGGAGTTGTCACTACTAGTAAGGTAGAATTACTTATATATTTCTGTTCATAGTCAAAGCTAGTATAATATTAATTAGTCACCTAATTAACGTACGGCCAAATACTGAAACGCCAGTTAATGTTAAACCCCGATTTAACCATTCGAGAAACCTGTTTTCGGTACGAAATTGGGGGCTCAAGTAGTTTAAAGAGGGAATTAATAATGAACGGGCGTTTCATTATTCGGCCATATTATATAAAACATCATATATACATTATGTATAACACTAGGAAATGTCCGACAAGCGCTGCAATGCCACTTTTTTTAGGAATCTTCACTCATGTGCCAGCAACAATTGTACAAAGTTTCAACTTAATCGGTCAACTCAATGGTCTAGGAGCGCACAGCGGACAAACATACAACAAAACATTAATTTATATATAAGAAGATAGGCGACATGGTATATACAAAATCTATTTGGCACGAATGAGTCTTCTTTACTGAAGGATTTTTCTAAAACAAATTATAAAAAGTATGACTTAGAACGTTCCTGTTGTGTCCGAATTTAGAATATAGCACCACTCCATCTGCTCCCGTGGATGTCGTAAAAGGCGACTAAGGCATTCTAAACCAGAGGGATAGGCAGCAGCGCCAGCTCGACAAGCATGGTGAGTGGGCAAATTCCCCCCAAAAATGTTGACGCCGTTGTAGAAATATATGGGAGAGGCCTTTGTTCAGCAGTGGACATCCTCTGGCTGATATGATGATGACGATGACGCCTTTCTTAAACATATTTTAATGTTATCGTAATTGCAAACTAGATTAATTTATGCAAGATGACATAGACCCAACCCACCCTCAGTAATTTCATTTAACATATCACAAGACAAAGTAACAAGCGGAACTGATTATAATTAATAAAGTTTAACAATAAATCAGTTCATATGAGCACCACAGTAGCATGGACTTCTATGAGTAATTTAGTTACAGAAGATTTTATCAATGTACGGGTTAATTCAATTCGTGTAAGATGAGTGTTGGAAATGTGGGGTGCCCAATATATTACGAAGTTTCTTTGACTTTAATGAATTTTAAAATTAATGTTTTAATTAGGTGCGTTATTTATGTATGTTCGTTATGGGTTGAAGTAAAATAGGTGTATTGGATATTATTTAAATGTATTTTGTATCATTAAATACATTTAAATCAATCTTTATGTAATAGTAATTGTAGCTAATGGTTAGCATTTTAGGCATTCTATCACCCTTCTTATTTAGTGTGCGTAGCACAGCGCAAAGCTTGGTTTGGGGGATCCTTTACAATCCTCCCGGAGAAGTGCCTGGGGGCGACCTTTCTACAGTCGCCTTCCCTCCGCTACAGGGGGTGACCGCTTTACAGTCATTCCCTCCGTGATGTGCCTAAAGGCGTGGCACCAATGGGCGGCTCTAGTGTGATCTAACGAGGACCTGGAGCCGGTGTTTCGGTGACGAAGATGACCGCTCCAGTGGTTTTAGCCGGTAGGAGTCTGGCATACCCCTTCGCCCTTCCCCGGGGCGAAGGAAGTTCCATGTATAATTTCCACAGGAAATCAATTAAAAAAGAAAATTACTGTATTGTAGGGTTCAAACTTTTTGGGAGAAAAATCCTAGCCATAGAATAAAAAAACATTATTTGAAATAACTATATGAGAATATTTTGAGGGAGAAAATAAAAGAAGAGAATGAATTCGTGCTGCCGTCAACGAGCTTGTCGGTTATGAAAAAATCAAATTATATAATCTTCAGAGAAATAAACTTATCTAGAAGTAACTAGAGTTTTATAATTATAATTCCGAAGTCATATATAGGTTCTTTCCCGCGTACCAGTACCCAATTAGTCGTTACAATTGCAAGGCAATAAGAGACCGACTAGGTAGATAACACCTCAGTACCAGATATTCCTGACTAAGTAGTAGTGTTTAAACTATAGATATTACTGTGTTCAGGTTAGAAGGGTACTGTAGCTAGTAGAGAATAAATAACTTAATTATAATAAAACAATTTTAAACGGATTAGATCGCGTATATTATAGATTTTTGTTTTTCCTGACGTTTCGAATACTTTGCAGCATTCGTGGTCGCAGGATGACTAAGGTGACAGGAGTCGTTACAGATTTAAAAAAAAAAAAAAATTATCTACCGTACAATTTTAATCAAAAATTAGTTTCGATGCACGCAGTAATCACTCACAGTGTCTTGATGTTTTTTAGTGCGGTATGTTGTTTGGGACTTTATTATTTTAATAACTGGATTCCAAACAGGTGGACCCTGTCAACCATTTTCTCTATTAAAATTAGGATGTTTTTTAATTTCAATAGCCTCAAGAAACATTCTTGGTACATATCGGTTTTCTTTCGCGACGACTTGAGGTTGATCAAAACGAAGATAGTGGTTGGGTTTCCCTAAGGCATGTTCACAGATTGCAGACTTTGTGGAGCGTCTATGCTTGACGTCAGCTATATGTTCTTTTATTCGGGTGGCTATGCTACGCTTTGTTTGCCCTATGTATGACAAGCCACAATCATAGTCAATCTTGTAGACCCCTGCATCTTGTAAAGGTATGTGACATTTCACCGGTTTTAAAAGTTAGCCGATCTTCTTATGCGGCTTGAACTAGGTTTTTATAGAAGCACGCTTCAAGATGTGACCAATTTTGTAGGTGACTCATCGATCGATCAACCGTGGTGGATTTTGGGCGGCGTCTGCGACGGGGATGTGGAGCTTTCAATTTGTTATTTTTAAGAACTTGCTTCACATGGTTAAGTTCCCTTGCCAGATGGTCGGCATCACAGATGCCATGTGCTCTCTGCAACAAAGATTTGGCCGTCTAGTCCGTTTAAAATTGTTTTATTATAATGTGTAATAATCGCGAAAACCTAAGACATTACTAAATAACTTCATGTTACGAGGTGACGAGTGCAGTGTGGTGCCACGCAGGAGTAGTACTGGGTAGCATTACAATTATTATGGCCAGCCCTGACGCCTAACACCAGGCGAATGACGTACCCGTCTCGTCGCCATGCCGTATAAAAAATATAAATGATCAGTTTCTGTTATATTAGTATCCAGTCACGAATAATTAATTGAATCGCACCCGCTTGTATTTCGCTATCAATTCATATCAAAAGAAAACAATACCAACTAAATATTAATACAGAAAATTGACGAAACTCCAGCAAAAAATGTTATATGAAACTCTCCAAAAACAGAGGTTTCTGATTTAAGTGGTGATTAAATTGAAACGTCTGGTGGAGAGCCATCGATCAACGCAGACGATGCTCGTAGTCCTCGGGACACGATGCCGGTCATCAATTTAGCTGTTACTAATAAAACTACAAAGACGGACAAAAACTATTTCGTACAAATTCATGTGATGAATCGGGTACGTGGATTTTGTTTGGCTAGATGTGAACATGTTGGGGTTTTTGTTAAACTATTTTGAGATTCAATGACTGACTTGATACAATCATATTTCAAGATAGTGTTTTCATGTTTTAAAACCCTCTCATTTACTTCAATTCTCAATAATTATGGCATAACTTTTTGGACCACGATCGGTGCAGTTGGTATGCGCTTCGGTTCCTGCACTACGTGTCGTGATGGTGTTTGTGATGTATAGATATGACGGCTAGTCACTAGTATCGACTTTAAACGCGGATAAATTACAACGTATAACATTAAAGCTTTGTTCGTAATAGGCAAATTACTCGTACTTTGAAATAAGTATTGTTTGGTTTTGTTTTATGTCCCTCATGCCACATTGATTTTTTTGCCACCTTTGTCCTTTTTCCTTCTCATGTGTTTAGTGGCAAACCTTCGGCCAGAGTTGTTCAACTGCGCAAATGCCTTAAACATGGCTTATCACCTGACGTTTAATGACGACAATTGGTACCGATGACTATAATGCTCGAAGAAGCTAAGTTCAAATACCACTATGCGGTCACTAATCTAAAGACAGCCAACCGAGCATTGCTTAACCTCGCAGATTGTTTAACGATCAGTGAGTGCAGCTAGCTATGAACGCCTTAGTTCTACTCTTTATATTAAAGCTAACGCAGACTTATAAAAGGCGAGACGTCCCAAGTACTTACCGCATCTGCCAACTCTATATCTTTATCATACGACACACAAAGCGTTCTACTCCAGTGTGCTCGTGCCAACAAATGAAATTTTCGATCGTGACGTATGACTGTGCATTACTCTTTTTGTATGCTCTAACAACAATGCCGCTTTCGAACAACGAGAGATGTATTGAGAAAAAAAATGGCCATGTTGAACTATATGTGAATTCGAATAATATATATATATTGTATTAAATATTATGCGAATAGGTTGTCTGTGGTAATAAAATGAAATTAAAGATTTATAACTCTATCTTTAAAACACAACTTTTTTACATTTAGATGTGTGATTGCCAAACTGTGGTCGAAATTAAAAATAATATAGCGTTTAATAACAGTTTGTCTCATAGGCTACAACAATTTATGAAAGTAATCTATGAATAATATACTTTTAAATAATACGTTTTTACAATCGTTTGAATAAAGATTAAACTTCCATATTGTCATAAGTAAAAATTGATCTATAATGGTTCTTGGTAGTTCAGTAATGGACGTTCCTAAATCTTGATAGATCTATTTATTGCTAAATAAGAAACCATGCACCATTGCTAAAATACTAAAACTACTTAAGTGGTAAATATTTCCGACTAATCTTATTACAAAAACAAACACATTTTACTTATCAAGAAGAATTTTCATTAAAGTTTCACACAAGGTCTTACACTCAACGCGGAGAAATTGTAAGATAAGATTAGTTTTAGAAGGTCTTTAGAGAGTTTCGGGTCCTTATTTTTCCTACACTATCTAAAATTATGGTTTACACTTTCTGTAACAGGGTCAGTCAGTCATGATGTAGTCTTTGGTAATAAGTAATCATAATCATACAGAAATACTTACATTACTTTGATTTGCTTCTCATTAGTTTATAATGTATAATATAGTCAACAGTAGACAAAATTCAAGTCCAGCATCTACATCGACAAGAGTTCCATGAAAGATGCAAGAAACTCGCAATAGGCGTCGAAGTAAAGTTATTTGTTTTGACATGAACAGTTTGTTACCAATCTCCATTTTACCACAAACACTGATATCAAACTAATATATTATGACAAGAAATGTGTGAAAACTAACAACGGTGCCGTATTAGCATAGAGATGGAATCTCCTAGACGGATGAAATTTCACAGACATGGGATTGAGTTACGAATATTTTCCAACTGAATTGATTTAGCTGGGGCGGTTTCGTCAAATATAGGCGGAGAGCTGTGAACACTCTCCGTCTGTCATTTGCAGGGCAGGCAAAATCCAATGCCATAGAGCAAGTGAAAGGTTTCATGTAGACGATCAACTGTGTTGGTGTTATGAATGTTACGTCTTGTCGGCTATTGTAAGGAGCATTGAAGTCTTACACTTCTCAGATATTTACACCTAAACTGTTGTTAAATAACATTGAAATAAAAATGAAAGCCATTGCGATAAAGAGCAAAGACTTTTTTAAACAATTATTTAAATGTTGGTTATGAAATAAATAATATAAGTACGCAATTTGTCTGATGGAAAAATAACGACAGCACGATTCCAGCTCCGGCTCCGAGTCGTGGGTTGGATTCCCACAAGGAACAAATCAACAGGAGAAATCTTAGTCCTGATAGATCCTGGGGCTACGTATTACAAAACTTTGTGATGATTACGTTCTCAGGTAAATTGCTGTTAATGATTAAACTGATTCACATCTATATTGACATCAAATCTTAGTGGTGCTGTAAAACACACAAAATTATTTATTTGGTAAACATCCACAATAACGTTAGTTTATTCGTGAACATCGCACTTGCAATGAACAGTGCCGAAATATCGGGAACACAAAATAAATAAAAAGCATGGTACATATCTCGTTTTCAGTTCTAATAATAGTGTCAATAAGCATATCAGTTTAAAACTTAAATTATATATTTGTATATGTGCTCCTTACTGGTTCTACTGCAATTACAATTAATTTTATATTAGTGTCATTCTGACATTTTAAACAAAAATATTGCATAAAACCTATTACAAATTCATTTATTTAAAGAAATATCTTTCTTTTACCGCTACCTGGGATAATATAAAATTATGCACTGTCTTTTTGAACTTATAAGTCTTCGTAAATTATATGTTAATTTACTCAGCCAAGACTCTAAGATATTCAGAAGGGACAATGTTGTCTGAATATTCTCGGTCCGTAGCGACATCTTGGACGTACAACTCACAAACTTGATTATTGAGGGGGTTGAAAGGGTTAGGGGGATGGTTGAATGAAATGCATCTAGTTCTATTATATACAAGATTAAATTCTGTACATATCGCGCTATGATGTTTTGGTGTTTTAATAAAGAAGGTTTGGTTTTTCATGAGTCCTGTGTTTAGAGGTAGTAACAAGGATTCTATTATCTTTTACTTTTGTACCTTTATGTTATGTTTTTACCTAAGGAGCAAGAAAGGCTTCAGGCAACGGGGTAGCTACCAGCTATGAATCACCCGTCTTCCTATAGGTATCTCAAGAATGGACTAAAATGTTATAAATACGGAGTAACAAATGAACGACATATAGAATATTAAATGGTACAAATTTAAATACAAGAACAAGTTAATGTAGAAGTTATGACAGTGAGAGAATAGCGTGCACGGAATTATTTTACATGATGACTGAAAGGGCTAATCCATGCGGTGTCCGGATTAAAAATATAGCACCACTCCATCTCCTCCCGTGGATATCGTAAAAGGCGACTAAGGGAATCTTTGCCAGAGGGATGGGCAACAGCGTCCCCTCTGAGAATCGGTAACCATACTGCGCTCACCAACCCGCCTGCCAAGCGTGGTGAGTATTGGCAAATACCCCCCAAAATGATGACACAATTGTGAAAATCTCTGGGGAGGCCTTTGTTCAGCAGTGGACGTATAAATGGCCGATATGATTGATTGTCTTGAAAAAGCTGTTACTATATAGCAGAATGCAAAGACGACAAAAATATGAAGTAGTGATTGTTCCGATAGATCTAACAGTTGTTATTCACGAAGACGAGACGAGAAGATCTGCATTTAAGCGTTGGATTTGTCTAGAAATGTGCTACGAACATGGAACACAATCCGTTGATGCCATGATTCTTCTGAAGACGGTGATGATGAACATTTGTCCAGTTAAATGAGTCACCAAGACCCACTTGACACTGTATTAGTGGAGATAATTTACACCATCTTACTCTACATGATCTTAGATAACTAATAAATACATGTGTAGATCGCAAAAAACCATTTAATAAATCAACTAATATATGTTTAACCTGTAGAGGTCTTTAAGGAAGAGATTTATGATATGATCGTACGTAATATGTTATTATATACAAGATAGAAATAATAGGCAAAGGTTTGGAATAAATATAGACGGTTTACGAAATTATCTATGAATTCTAATACTGTCTGGATATCGTAGACTACCTAGAGAATGCTAGTAGTATTTAGTGTTATGTAGAAGTTTCTAGAGAATCTACTCGTTGTGGCAAACTGAATATGATGAAGCCGATGTCGTGATATGAAATCAGCCTGCATTTTGTAGACAATAGTTCAGTTCATATATCGCTCGATAAAATGTTCAACACCGATGCATAAAAAAATGTGTTAAGTTTTATGCCATAATATACCAGTCTGTTACATTCCCACAGCAGGGCAAAAACCTCATCTGATACAGAGAACAAGTAAGCGAGTTATGAACACCACACTTGCTAACTGCGTATTGGAGATTTCAGGTTTTTTTTTGCCCTACACTAGGGTTTCTCCTGTGTCGTGGGTGCGTTTACAGACATGAATTCCACATACAATACACCCAGACCCGGAACAACTACATGCAGAACATAGAAATATTTGTTCCATGCGGGAATCGAACCCACGATCCAGAGTGCAGCAGCCGACTGTATCAGCCACTGCACCAACCATGCCGTCAAGTCAATATTCAGATCCAAAATTCCTCACGATATCTTCCATTATCGTTAAAGTCCAAGGTATCTTTCATATGACATTGGAAACTCGCAACCTAGAGCAAGCACGTCTAGTGAAAAGAGTGGATTAACCACGAGCCATCACGGCAGACATTTTATGGCATTGTGGCAACTAGAACCAGCGTCCGTGCGCCATGCGCGCAGGCATATAACTGACGATTGCACGCGACGCAAGTATTTATATGGCGACCGTTTTTGTTAATTTCTGCGCGCTCATCTGCTATTGGTCAATTCAAATAAGCATACACGATATACTTTCCATATGCTGTGATATGAAATTATCAATATAACCAGTGGTATTAAATACGAAATTATTCAATCAAAATTCTAGTATTATTTACATTCCTGATCTGCCTGGTAAAGTATCCTGGTATCTTGTCATGTGCTGGCTCTTTCATACAGCGCAGTAACTGGGATGGCTTCTGGTCTCCCAACTCCATCTCATTTAGCAGTTTTTGTAATTGCTTTGTGTCCGACTCTTCATACACGGATAGTAATCGCTTCTTAGCCTCTTCATAACGGCCAGAGCGCGACTTGCTCAGGAGAATATCGCTTATTTGTTCCACATCCGTTTTTTCAAGATGTGCTATCAGGAGGCTGAACTTGGCTTCATCACCAGGCTTCTGCGGATTGACCACGGTCTCAAATTGGGCAAACCAAAGTAGTGGTTTATCGCGCCAAAATGTTGGAATGCGAGATTTTAATGAGATGGTTGCAATTTCTTCGGACTTCATAGTATGGTCTTGCTCTTCAATTTTAGACTGCGTTTCCAAGGTGGCCAGGGGCATTATATTTATGTTTAGATCACACTTCGGGGTCACCACTTTACCAGGCAGATCAGGAATGTAAATAATACTAGAATTTTGATTGAATAATTTCGTATTTAATACCACTGGTTATATTGATAATTTCATATCACAGCATATGGAAAGTATATCGTGTATGCTTATTTGAATTGACCAATAGCAGATGAGCGCGCAGAAATTAACAAAAACGGTCGCCATATAAATACTTGCGTCGCGTGCAATCGTCAGTTATGTCCCAACGACTCAGCCCTCAAAGGCCATCGCCGTGGAACGCGCTGAACCATCAGCAAGCGTTCCCCGCCCTGAGGCCTAGTTTACTGACCCAACAGGCGACCCAAGCGTCAGCGATTCCCTCGCTGATGACCGCCCCCCAAACGGCACCGTACCTTCCCGTGCCGTACAACCAACCCGCACCACAAGTGCACTCTCAGAGGGCCGCCCCTCCCTCACCCCTTCTCAAAACTGACGACCTCTCAGTTTGCCTCGGTCTTCTCAACTCTGTCGACCCGAACAGAGTCGCCCAAATGGCCGCAGCCATTAGGGCAAACCAGGGCCAATACGGCCTCATGCTAGTTCTCAGCGACTTCGCTGATGTTTCATCCGCCCTCCTCTCCTACCGCGTTCATCCGTAATGGATTCACAAAGCAGGTGCAGAATAAAACCCCGATCCCTTAAAATAGGCATCTTCAATGCCAACAGCATTAATGGCCAAAAAGACGAAATCGCCTTATTCCTCCGCGACCACCTTATTGACATTATGTTGATACAAGAGTCCTTTTTGAAACCCTCTCACAGGAACCCTAGAATTGCAAACTATGATATAGTGCGCAACGATAGGACCCACTCCCGTGGAGGAGGCACTCTTATCTACTATAAGAGATCCCTTTATTGCATGCCCCTAGATACCCCGTCCCTTTCCAATCTAGAGGCATCTGTGTGCAGAATAGGCATGACAGGTCATCAACCGATCACTATAGTGTCGGCTTACCAATCCCCCAATGCCCAAGACGATCCAATCCAATCGGATCTCGAAGCACTCTTCGATCTAGGCGACTCCGTCATAGTGGCGGGAGATCTCAATGCCAAACATGAGTCTTGGAACTGTCTCACCCACAACCACAGAGGAAGTAAATTATACTCCCTCAGTAACCTCCTCAATTTTGACATCATCGCCCCGATGTATCCCACTCACTACCCCAGCAATGTTAATCATCGCCCGGATATACTCGACATAGCACTTCTAATGAATGTCAACCTCAAGTTGCATTCCATTGAAGTACTACAAGAGCTAGACTCCGATCACCGTCCTGTGATCCTTCACCTCACCTCCCGCTTTGGCCCCACGGACACAGGGCTACCCCCTCAGACCATTGTGACGACGGACTGGAGGAAAGTTAGGCAACGCCTCAACGACCCCTCGTCCGCTCAGTTAGATAGAATTCCCGAATGCATAACGTCAGTCGCAGACACGCTAGGCGCGATCGACTCCCTCACCGGGCATGTACAGTCCGTCGTGGACGAGTGTTCACGGCGAGTTCCTGCGATGGAAGACCATCGCATGAAACTCCCTGACGATGTACGTGCACTGATGACGGAGAAGAACGCAGCCCTTAGAGCGTACTCATCTTTTCCCAGCGAACCCAATCGCCTCTTTATGCGCCACCTGCAGCGTGCTGTCAAGGAACGTATCAAGGAGTGCCGAGAGGCTAACTGGGATAAGATGTTGGGCGACTTAGAGCCAACCCACCTTGCGTTCTGGCATCTGCAACGGAAACTCAAATCCGAAACATCCAATGCTGTCCCCCCCCTCAACCGTCCCAACCAAAGGCCGGCCTTTGATGACGACGAAAAATCCGAATGCCTAGCTGACAGTCTAGAAGCGCAATGTTCCCCAAGCACTCTACCTGTAGACCAAGCTCACCTCAAAAAGGTTGACGCTGAAGTCGAACGTAGAGCAGCTATTCCGCCTGCCGAGGACCCTGACGACCCCCTCCCTCCGGTCACGGCAGACGAGGTCAGAAATCTCGTGAAAAAGATTCACCCTCGCAAAGCCCCCGGCTCTGACGGTATCACCAACAAGGTGATTAAACTCTTCCCCGAACGTCTTATCGCCTTAATGACCGTCATCTTCAATGCGGCATTAAACAATAACCTATTTCCGCATACGTGGAAACAGGCCACCGTTATCGGTATTCCCAAACCCGGTAAGCCCAAGTGCGAGCCTTCCAGCTATCGCCCCATAAGCCTTCTCAATTCTCTTGCGAAGATTTATGAGCGGATTATCTATTCCCGATTAAAGGATTATGCCGATTCCAAGAAACTCATTCCCGACGAACAGTTTGGTTTTAGAACCAAACACTCGTGTGTACAACAAGTCCACCGACTAGTTGAACACATCACGTTCGGATTCTCACGCGGCCTGATGACGGGAGTCCTCTTTTTCGATGTTGCGAAAGCATTTGACAAAGTCTGGCACAATGGCTTATTATATAAGTTGTACCAACTCGGAGTGCCTGACCGTCTCGTTCTCATCATACGAGACTTCTTGTCAAATCGCAGTTTCCGATATCGAATCACGGGCGCTCTCTCTTCCCCCCACCCCATTAGAGCCGGAGTCCCACAAGGATCCGTGCTAGCCCCATTATTGTTCACACTGTACACCAGTGACCTCCCCAAAAGACCTGCTAATACGACCCAATTAGCACTGTTCGCAGATGACACGGCCATATTCTACTCTGGTAGCAGCCCCGATAGTATAACTAAGATCCTCCAAACCACAGCCAACGTCTACGGTAAATGGTTTAGGAAATGGCGGATCGAAGTTAACCCTATCAAAAGTAAAGCCGTCCTATTTTGCAAATTAGGCGACGACCACCCACGCTTCAGGGAGATCTCGATGCTGGGCCAATCGGTTCCTTGGGAACCGCACGCCAAGTATCTTGGAGTCACCCTAGACAAAAAACTGACCTTCATTCCCCACACAAAGATGGTGCGTGCCCGCGCTGCCTTTGTGCTCGGTCGCCTTCACTATATTCTGAACGCTCGTAGTAAATTATCCCTTAGAAATAAGGTGAGAATTTACACCACATGCATTCGACCCATCATGACCTATGCCAGCCCAGTGTTCGCACACGCCGAATCATACCCACTCCGTAGATTAGAAACCCTCCAAACCCGTTTCATGCGCAAGGCCACCGGAGCGCCTCTGTACATGCGAAACGACCAACTCCATTTCGACCTTAACTTGCCGACCATCAGGCAATTTATGAAACAAGCGTCCAAACGCTATCTCGATTCTGCCCTGTCCCACCCAAATCCCCTTGTGGTATCAGCCGCCGACTACGAACCCTCCCGTATCAGTAGAGTACGCCGCCCGAGGCACGTTCTGGTCGATCCAGACGATAAAATCACGTTAGATCACATGAAGAGACTCGCGTTGTCTCGTTCACTGAACACCCGACCGTTGTACCGCCCTCGCCGCCGAGGATGCCCGCCTCACCGACGTCGCGGAGGCCTATCGCCGCGTCACCTTCCCGTTCAAGTTAGCACTTCTCCCTCCCGTCTCTTGCTCGCGCCGGCCCGTGCCGAGCCTGTAGCTTTAAATGTCCCTTAATACAATCTAAATAATACCGATCCAGCTGTCCCCAAAACAATAGCTTGATATCCCCAGTAACGCCCTAAGCCGAGGTCCGTGTCCCGCAGGGGGCGCCCTTAGCGAAAGTTGCTTAGTTTTTAATAATTAATTTAAGCCTGGCTGGAGGCCTCTTTTGGCTTCGCCAGCAAATGACCGGTTAAGCAACCACATTTCCCAGAAATGTATGCGAGAAGCCCAACAAAAAAAAAAAAAAAAAAAAAAAAAAAAAAAAAAAAAAAAAAAAAAAAAAAAAAAAAAAAAAAAAAAAAACAATCGTCAGTTATATGCCTGCGCGCATGGCGCACGGACGCTGGTTCTAGTTGCCACAGCATATTTCCATAAAATGGCAGGGTATGATGTGCTAGAAATCTTATTGCATTGACAAAGATCGTTTCGGTAATTATCACACTTAAGTGACCGCTATACTTTACAATGCACCTATTGAAGAAACAACTTTATTTTGATGCACTAATTAAATTTAGGTGTAATTATCATAAATAAAGATAGCTGTATACAAACAAATACAAACTCGTTTCATTCGGGCGAAGATGGCTTAATTACCACCCAGAATAGAAAAAATAAAAAAGAAGAGTAACACAGAAACGCAACTAGATTATCTTATTTCGTATTTCTGCGACACGAGTAACGGTTAATGTAAATCTTTTACAAAAAGAAAAGCCCTGCACATTAATATTATGAGAGATTTTTAAAACAAGAAAAAAAACATCTGACATTTTGTCCACGACCGTCGCCCGGGCACTTCACTAATGAATGCAAATTTCATCAAGCCGTAACACACGCTCCTCATAATAAAAAGTTTAATTTAAAAAATATATAGCAGCTAAAGAACGCTATTATTAAATTACTGAGTTACGTTTATTAAATATAGAGTTTTATGAAAGTATTATGATGGGTATTTGTGGGGGTATAAAAGAAAACGGTATTAACGTTTCTCGTTATAACGATAATGGAACAAAGATATTGGTATTTGCCTATCGTATATAACGGTTACGTTTTTGTATATTAAATGGTTTATAGAGGTACTTGTACTCGTACGCAGCTTGTTCATGACGGTGTCTTTATCCCGAGTGCGCATTAAAACGAATTTGGATATTAACGCATCAAACTCAATGAAATTTAATAATAACGATCTAGAAACTAATATCTGTGTCCATGGTAGGTATTTTGATAAATTCATCTGATCAGTTTATTAAAAGTCCAACAATATGGCCGAGCCTCCGAATACCTAGATTGTTAAAGGAACCGTTCCTTTAAATATATTTACTATGTCTAAGAAATGGTAGTGCTCATCGCCGTCAGATAATTCATACTTTTTAAAATTAATTCTTAAAGAAATAAGCAGTGTTTTTGTCCTATGGCATCATAATCATCATATCAGCCAAAGGACGTCCACTGCTGAACAAAGGCCTTGAAAAAGTTAAAAAAAAGTTGAACTAAACCGGTACGTTTTTCTATGGCACCAAACAGTTCAGGAAATACAGCATATACATAGTATATATGTTATTTATTTGCTGTACATTCATTATTTTTAGTACATACAAAACCCGGAACAACACAAAAATATTTTCAGTAAAAGAGTCTGTAGATAAAATAAAACGAATAATGAAAACTCTTTTCTTTTTCTTTTTGTTGGGCGTATGCGAGAAGCAAACATTTCTGGGTAATGTGGTTGCTTAACCGGTCATTTCTGGACGAAGCCAAAAGAGGCCTTCAGCCAGGCTTAAAGTTAATATTAAAAACTAAGCAACTTGCGCTAAGGGCGCCCCCTGCGGGACACGGACCTCGGCTTAGGGTGTTGCTGGGGATATCATGCTATTGTTTTGGGGTCAGCTGGATCGGTATTAAAATGAAAACTCACAAAGTTACAGGATTTTATATTACCCAGTCGTCTACACATATGGGTGCGCATACCTGGAGGGAACGCGATGGGCAGTAATACCTAATCTACAGATGCGATGTGGCCAGCGCGGTCCTCTCACTTGCGTATAAATAAATGTGTCACAATTGAAACGTTTCTAACAAATTTTTGGGACAAAATAAAATATGTCTACAAACTACTGAAACCGATTCAATTAATGCCTCTGAATAAACTGGTTTTTTATAGACTAAGAATAATAATGTATAAATGTATGCCATTGTTTCACTTCTCTTTTCCACCAACCTTTTTCATTTCGGCCGAATGAAGTCCACTGCTGGACATAGGCCTCCCCCAAAGATCACCACAACGATTGATATGGATGTGTTGGCTGGCTCATTGGGGGGTTTTGCCATAATCGCCACGCTTGGCAGACAGGTTGGCGATCGCAGTTGATTTGTTAATGTACTCGAAGGACGCTGCTGCCCATCCTTCGGCTAATCCTTTAGTCGACTTTTACGACACCCACGGGAGGAGATGGGGTGGTGGTATTCTGAGCCGGCACCACACGGCAACACCTTACGAGCACTTAAAACCTTACTAGAACGTTCCCCACAAATGTGCCATAACCACTATTACTTCAAAACTTAACGCGAGAAAATATACATTAGCGCGACATAATTCTGAAAGCACCTACACTACTAATTATTTTAAGCAACAATTTGATACAAAACTGGCGCTAAGTGCAATACGCGGTAGCGTTAAAGTGGAATGCAGTTCGCAAGTTGCAGCAGGTGGTGGAGTGACAGCAAGTGTGTTAATTAGACCAAGTTTGTCTGCGCTGAGCTGATGATGGAGGCACGGCTTAGCGGAGGCATACTGGCTGTAATGCTGTGTGGCTTTGTTGTAATATTTTGGCTATAAAATACTTAGTGTGCCAAATCTTATGATAGAGTATTTGACAATGGCAACATTCTATATGACCACAATTTTTTTTAAATATAGGACAACATTTACAACGTCTGTAGGATTTTTCCTGTATCGTGGGTGCGTTTATAGACATAAATTTCACACACAATACGCCCAGACCCGGAACAAATACCTGCAGATTATACACATATTTGTTCCATTCGGGAATCAAACCCGCGATCCGGAGCGCAGCAGCCGACTGTATCAGCCACTGCACCAAACGTGCCGTGCCGTGTGAAGATAATTGAGATACCAATGTTCTGTAGTGGAAGCTTACGGGCTTATGTGTGTGTGTCATAATTCACCAACGAAATCTATGAATTCAAACCTTTTCAGCCACAAAAGCAAGCGGTCTTTGAAAGACGTAGGCATATTTTTAAATTGATTATTTATCGAATAAAATACTACTCATCCGAATGGACAGTGTATCACACGAGTTAGCGACACCATCCGAGCTAAACCCTCGCAAGAAGAGGAAAGCTGATTCGGATTAAAGTTTGAATATGTACGAGTTACTTTAGCTGAGCTACATTGTCGTGTGTCATTGTGTTCAGAAACTGTTGGCGATCGACTACGCTGACTGATTTTGATTGCTGCCAGTTTATATTCGATGAGTTGAGATTAACAGGCAAAAACATTTTCGCTGTGGAAAAAATCGATGAGATCAGGTTACGTCATTTTTTTAGTTTTCGTTGGTATCTTCATATTTGTTTTCAGTTGGTTACATATTGAGCTTTAGCAATCATTTATTTAATCAACATGAAGATTGCATTGATTTAAGAGCAACATAATAGTGCGTGTTTTATACTAAATTCGCTCATATTCCAATTTTCAAAAAGTCACCGTGTCTCGCTAACGTACCATATATTTTTGACTTCTTGCATGCATCTCTGGAAGATGTCGCTGTTAAACCGGGTATTCTAGCTAATCCAAATATGCCACCAGCTAGGCAAAATTACTTAAAACTAAGCGACAGCAACTAACCGCCGCTTGCAGGACTCTATCCTCGGCTTAGGACCAGACTAGGGACAGCTGGATCGATATTTTTAAATGAATTTTTAGGAGATGTTTAAAACTACTGGCTTGTCACGGGACGAGCAAGGGTCGGGGTGAACGCTGGCCAGAATTTCTTACCCAAGACTTTTATACTAAGCCAACACAACTCAAACACAGTGTCATGGTATACATTAGTTGAAAAACGGCCGTGCTACCCCGCGGCTGCCAGCGTGTACCGTTGGAGCCGAATAATGCATTTCGTAAAACTTTCAGCTTGTGTTACTCGGTATATTAAAGTGTCTCAGTTGTAAGACTCAGACAGTTCTGTTTAATATCAGCATAAAGAGTATGCACGTGCAGTTTTTGACTTAGGAATATCTTAAACAGCTTTAAAATAAGTTTTGCTTCATCAGGGAAAGTAACGATTTTGCAATTTGGGTGAAACTGAAGTTTTTGAAGTAGATGAAGTATGTAGTAGAAAACTAGCTATGTTTAGTTTTTTGGTTTTGTATACCTTTACATGATAATGGCCATTTATACGTCAACTGCTGAACAAAGGCCTCCCCCATAGATTCCACAACTGTGTCATCATTTTGGGGGGCATCTGCCAATACTCACCACGCTTGGTAGGCGGGTTGGTGATATGTGGTCACGTACCGCCGTGTGCGCAGCACAGCGCATAGCGAGGCTTCGGGGGAATCCTTTACAATTCCCAGAGAGAGGTTACTGGGAGGGTGGCCTTTTACAGTCGCCTTCTCCCACTAGGAGGGGTGACCGCTTGACAGTCATCCCCTCGAGATGTGCCTAAAGACACGGGGCCAATGGGTGGCTCTAGATGGAGATTATTCGAGTTCCTGGAGCCTCGTTACATGCATCCGGTCCGGCATGCCCCTCCGCCCTTTCCCGGGCCGGAGGAAGTACATGAAGTATTTCCACCGGATCAATAAAAAATAAAATAAAAGGCGGGTTGGTAAGCACAGTATGGCTACCGCTTCACAAAAGGGACGCTGCTGACCGTCCCGCTGGTTTAGATTCCCTTAGTCGCCTTTTACGATATCCACGGGAAGAAATGGAGTAGTGCTATATTCTTAATCCGGACACCACACTGACCTTTATATGTATCATAACTAGTCTCTTAAATAATACGCTTTATGGATGACAATCACATAGTAACTACGACGACGTCACGGTTAGTGCAGTGGCTGATACAGTCAGTACAAATATTTATCTGATCTGCAGGTTGTTGCAGTTGTTTCATGGTATATTTTCTAGGTATATTTTGTATACCTACCGCCTGACGCAGGTACTCACCGGGCATGGTTGTTTCGGTGTGTACCTGCACAGGATAGCACGTGAGGCCACGGCACAATGCCACTATTGTGATAGCGACCAGGACACCGCGCAGCACGCACTCGAGGCGTGCCCTGCGTGGGCCGCCGACCAGCGGATCCTGGTTGATCGGATCGGGCAAGATCTAGAGGCTATGTTGACAGAGCATGAAAATTGGAGTGCAGTGGTCTCCTTCTGCGAGAGAGTAATGCTCCATAAGGATACTGCAGAGCGGGATCGGGAGAGGGCCGATTCCGCACGGAGAAGGACCAAACGGCGCCGGGGTAATAACCGTCCCGGCACCCAGGTCCAATACGCCTGAGCTCCTTGCCATCGCCACATGGTGGGGGGCCCCAGGGATCGCGGGCGCGCAGATTAGGGAGTCTGCGTGCTCACTTAGGCCTCTCCCAAAGATCGCCACAATGACCAACCTGGGTTTGCGTTGTATGCTCATTGGGGGGTTATGCAATAATCGCCGCGCTAAGCAGGTGGGTTGGCGATTGCTGTTGATTGGTATTAGCTTCTGTGCGATTGTTCTTGTTCTTTGAGCCTCCTTGGTGCCAAAGTTGACTACTCCTGTGGTTATTCCTGGTAAGAGTCCGGATACCTCTCCGCCCTAGCCCGAGGCGAAAGAAATCCATGGTGGATTGTCATTGTGGATAAAGAAGAAACCTGCTACATATCATATGGTAGCAATAGCAACATTATTCGAAAAGCGTTTAATGAATGTGTCAAAGAACTACTTCCATGCATGCATGCCTTGCATAAGTTTTGTGAATTTTGCAAACGATATATTCACGTTCGTAATTCTAAACATTTATAGCGTGAAGATATGCAGTCGTAAGTTTGCTGAACCCATTTGTCAGCTGACATCATAGTGCCTTCTGTGGGTGACCTTCCTTACTATATTTCGTTTACTTTATGTAGTTGCCTTAATTTTTTGTGGGCACCACGATGAGCGACGACATTACTCAAACGATACAAAGTAGCGTATTGGAAAAAGCACAAATGATCGACTAAAAAGTTTTACCTATAGTAATATAATGAGCTGAAGAGTTTGTTTGAACACGCTAATCCCTAAAACTACCTGTCGGATTTGAAAAATTCTTCTTGCTTATGATGGTCCAAGGAAGGAGGAACGTCATATAACATCACGCTACAACTCTTAGGAGCCAAACAATAAGTAAAAACGATGTTATAGTGAGGGTAGGCGATGCAACGCGGTGGGTCGGGGGCCAAGGGCGGCCGCCCGACGGGAACCGAGTCTTACCGAAGTACTCTAAATTATTTACAAATAATCTGATTTCTTTTAAATCAAACAGCGGGGGAAACCGCACTGCACAGCTAGTATTGTACAAAATGTTCAGCTGAGTTGATTACGTATACAGTAAGTATCTGTATGCACTTTTATTAATGGTGATTGCGGTATTTCATTGGAGGTTTCAGTTCTCTCAGTTTCTTGACACAATACCGGAATGAAATAAGGGTAGCGTATTATTTTTGAAAACACACGTATCTACTTATATGTCAACATAAAATTTTAATATCTAATTTCGTGCTACTTATGCTAATGAAGAAAATCAATTATGAAGTTTAATTACTACTACAAACACGTTGCACCCCATATAGATAGTTAAGACCAACCGCGGAAGACATGTTGTTGTGTTGTTCGTATTTGAAAGTTTATGGATAATGCGTCCTTTAATGAATTATATAAATGTCAAAATCTTTTCTTGTGAAGTTACTTCAGAAGTTTTGATTTCGTCATTTAATAGTAAATATAAATTTGTAATAAAATACTTAAAAACTTATATATACATAACTAAAAATATACACAATATTTTCTTATTAAACTGTATACAACTCAAAAAATGCCATACTTAAGTATCCAAATTCTAAATTAAATATAATTTTACGTAAAAATTTTTGACACAAAAATATATTGGCCTTAAAAGAATTAGGCATGTGTTATGTGTAATATACTAATAAGTTAGTCTTAGCCCTAGAAATAATATTCTAACTCTGCTACGAAGAAGATATTATAACACATCTACACTGCAAAAGATACTAGTTTAACAGCTGTGATTTATCTTCTTAATTGTTCTCAACTTGATTCTCCCCTTTGCACTATTGCACCATTTGTCTATTCTTACATTGAAAGGATATCGCGAGGCTACCATCATTAATAATTCCAACGTATTTTGTACCCCTCATAATGACTGGCAGCTCGGCAAATTTCCTGTGGGGACTATCAGCCATCTTTAAAATTAATTGAAACATTTTGGCTGTAATCTGTTGTAATAATTCCATCGTAAGGGGGCGTCTTGAAGATTTACTCATATAAATAAATAATAACTCCTTAATAGCTTTGGCAACTGTTAAATAAGGAATTTGGTTTCAATGTTGAATAGTAAATGGTAATTTTCAGGTACGTACGGATCCCTGGTGTTATTGTTATTTGGTTTAAATACGTTGAGGCTTTGAACTTACCTGCAATTATGTTTATTTTGTATTTATGATATCTTTAAAGCTATTCGTTGTATTAAGTTCGACCGAATTTATTTAATACTTCCATATTCTAAAATCACAATATTCATTTATTATCTGTGACTGTGAAAACAGTCAGATTAAAACTATAAACGCTATTTTTTTTTAAACAATCTCACACACTGTAGTTACTCCTGTATTGTGTTGTGAGTATAGTTTGCAGACATAAATCTCAAACACCCAGACCCAAAATAACTATCTGTAGGTCATAGAAATATGTTCGTGTGGAAATCTAACTCGCGACACGTAGCGCTGAAAGCCAGTCGCTTAGCCACTATGCCAACCGTGCCGTCAAAAATAGGTGAGCTTTCGTCCATTTCCTGTCTCCTTCCCTTTCCCTATTATCTCCAGATACCCTTGGTCAAAGAAAAATGAGCATGCCCGCCAATATTCAGTCTTACGTCTTCGAAAATAGCACTGTATGCGCTTGCGAACAATAGAAGAATCAAGGCTACAATTTTGTGCGCGTCCGATCTGGCCCCTAATTTTTTTACTTAACCACCGGTTGCCATTCCTGCAAATACTAATATCATCTGTAAGTACAATTTCATATTACCGTTCGTGAAGTGCGGCCAAATAAACCGAATCTTACATAAGCTGCCGAAGAAGTACCTACTTCGTGAGTTCCTTTGTATTCACCTTTTTTACTCCTTCGGCGATGGCTCATTGGTAATAGCGTACTAAATCTACCACATTATATAATTCAAACACCACCACTACCCCCAATTGAGGCAAGCTACGAAAGAAGTATGGCTTGGTAATATCCTCAAGTATTTTTATAACCACTGTGATGCTGTATCACCGCACTTCTCTGTATAAAATCTAATCAAACTTACCATACAAGGCTAAGTTGCCCTGACACGATACCGCACCGCACCGTTATCGTATGCCAAAGTCGAGTGATTTTCATTCAAAGTAGTGTTTCACCTAATCCACCTTATCACATTTCATAGCAGCGCGTGATATCACATCTTATAGGCTTTTTATCTGATTCTCTAAATTTTGGTTCAACAGTTTAGGTAATCTTCGAGATTAGGTTTGATTACATTTTACTTTTGCCATCAAATTTAAAAATAACTGGCATCTCACCAAAAACCAATAACCATATTATCCATATAAACGAACAATGACTGCAACATTCCAAATCAACAATGAAAATGCGGGATATTACATGAAAGCCATTTTCACGGCATTTAGCTGGCAATTCTATTACGTCATTACATATTCACACAGTCATGCTGCCATGGAATGTATGGGTGGTATTACATCAAAGAGAGTATTCGATCAACGAGACTTGCGTATTTTTTTGGTTCATTTACCACGAGCCATACGCTCGCTTCGCCTTATTTCAATGGCATAAACTATCAGGATAAGCGATTTGACATGGAGTTATTAAAATACTTAGTTACACACTTATATTGGTGACTAATTTTTTCGACCACCTGCCAAGCTTTATTTACAGTTAACTGATTAGATGAAGTACCCGTGCAGATATTAATAGTTAAGTCGCATACAAGAAATATTAGTATAAGAAGCATGTTTATGTTTATGACATTTGATGAAGTAAGGCTAACCTTCTCTATACATATGTATTTGTCACCGACCTACGTCACGATATTGATAAATCAATTTAGTGGTTTGATTATTTGACACAGTCTGAACAGATAATACAATTCCAGTTTAGAATCAAATAATTATTCAAGCACCGTAGCCATTAGTTCAGTACAATGTCATAGGGAATTAATGTTCATCCATATATCAAAAACTTGCCCCATCACTGTAATTTGGTAAAACCCTTAAGATCAATCAAGCCCGCTACAGCCTTCATCTCAAGGCACCCCGCTAATGTTCGGTTTATGTAAATATTATGAGACTTTAACTATTCACTTATTCACTTAGCGTCAGCTCTCTTAGGTTGTCTTTTTGTATCGGAATACCTCCCCTTTTCCTTTCTTCGCAGTTAAAATTGTTTTTTGTCGTGCCATCCAACTTTTCTAAGTCGATTTAAAATGTACTTAAAACGATTAATTTGAATGGAGTTAGGAGTTTCGTGTGACACTGACAGTCAAATTTATTCCGGAGTGGATATTTTTGTTTCTTAATTTTGTTGGAAACGCTGTTTCTCTTTCATATATTTTTGTTTTCTGTAGCATAATAAAGGCAAGGAATGAAAATAAGAAACAAATAAAAGAGGGTACGAGTTTTTAGCAACTTTGTAATCAGTTGAAATTTTCTATTATTATATCTTATTCTATTATACTTTCAGTGAAATTGCAATAGATATTACATACGATAATCTTAAAATAAGTTAATTAGAGCACAAGAGCATAGCAGTTGAATGGTCACCCAATTTTCAATTTAAAATAATTAATTCCTTGGTGGGTCGTTTAAAATAAAAACAGGTTCATATATCTATAATATACATCGTAAACGAAGATATATGGCCTAAGCTAATATAGCCAAATCGTAATATGCTTTAGTCTCTTAATATGGCATATTAAATGTAGAGTAGATACATACTATGTTATTTAAGTTTTATCCGACTTTATTAATAATAAGATGAATTTGTGATTTTAGGTAACCGAGACTCGATAGTATTAACTATATATTTTACATGATGCCGTTAATACGTAACTAGTATAGTGGTTTGAATAAATTCCTTTAGTGAACGTTTTTTAGCTGATATGAGGATAATGATGATGTAGTCTTATACATTATTTTTAATCAAAGAAAATGACCTCTTTGCACCTCGCAAGTGAAACGAAGACAACATTGAGCCAAGACCGTACAAAGATGCATATAACTATATAAATCTGACTAATTTTCCGGCCATTAAAAAGGCTAAAAGAAAAATACGTTTTAGCTGAACTTTACTAAATATAAAGAAGTTATTTAAAATTAAAATGAATTGAGCTGGATCAACTCCGTGTAGGATTTGCATAGTAGTAATGTCTTAGGTTTTCGCGATTATTACACAGTCATCCTGCGACCACGAGTGCTGCAAAGTATTCGAAACGTCAGGAAAAACAAAATCTATAATATACGCGATCTAATCCGTTTAAAAATTGTTTTATTATTTGCATAGTAATTCTTAAAAAATAAGATTTTAAGAATAGTAACTGATCTCCATGTTAATAATCATGCCAAACTCTTTGTCGTGAATACACTAGTTTTATACCACATGCTAAGATTTTCCAATGTGCTGTCTACTTGTGACCACATGTGCCTTAAGATCACGTGCTCTTTGATGGTCAAAACCACACACTGCTTATAGTGAACTGGAGATCTATCTAACATTTGATCGCCGCAATGATGTTCAACCTTATTGATTTATTGATAAGTGCAAATTAAACCACATTTATCTAAATCCGCTTCATCTTTACAAACCGCGAGTTTTCTGCCCCTATTCCGCTAAAATTCAACACACGTCCGTCCACATAGTGTGTCCACCTTGCGACGCCCGCTTTCTTACCCGGATTAACTCGAATTAAGATCGTACGTATCTTTGTGTTTGCCAGACGTTGCAACAGATCTTGTTAGGAAACGCAGAGGGAATTTCAATTCGTGTAAAATCTTGTAAATCGGAATTAAACGGGTAGACCGATGATGTTACTATTGAAGAGGATATTGAATAATTTGTGAGAGATGATTCTAATGAATGAACGAAAATGAGTCTTAATAGTGAGGTTCATTATTTACAAGATTCTAGATAATTTTTTGCATTAATGGGCTGATTTAAGACTAAATACCATTTCTCACAACAATTATGCTTGCAATTAAAATTGTGAAAGTAATATTTGAAGAGTAAACCATATTTTTCTTCTTAAAAAAGTAGCTAGTCTTATGTCTTCATAAAAATGATTTCAATATTATCAGTAAAATAGGTTGGTTATCAATGAAATAATCATCCATCACATTCAACTGCTGGAAATATGAATAATCTACCTCCAAACTCTACTCTTCCTTGATTTCGTCACATGTGTTTATAACAATAGTTAAGCTAGAGTCAAATTCTGCAAAACACGTTTACTATTACTGGATTGTATTCATATAGCCATATATTGTCTTATCTACCGTCTAGCTAAGCCTGAAACCAAAGTTTTTAGTTTCAACAAAAATGTTTTGGAAAAGAAGATTTTATGCAACCACATATTCACTTTAAGGATAGCTAGATACCATAGTACCCGCATTCACTGGTAATAAAAAACGTAAGAAAAGGTAATCATTTGGTTCAGTTGACTATGGATGCCACAATAGCCTTTTTTCCTCAGAAAAGTTCAGATTACTTCAGATTACAAACTTCTGATGCACGGTACCCAGTCTCAGATTAATTTGTAAGTTTTATTCTGTTTATAATAGCATCGTTTAGGATCGTAACTAGAATATGCCACTTTTAAAAGCTTTTGTTGTAATTAATATGTATGAAGAAAGACGACGTATATCTTTGAGTTACTTAGATTTACAGATTTTTATAAATTGTAAACACAATGAGATCACAATAAGTTTATTGGTTGTTAGGACTCAGGTGTTGTAGTCCAAAAATGAACAAATATTGGTGTGTAAAACTCTAGGGATACATTAAATAGATTAAAAAGATATATTCTGTGTGAATAAAATAAAACATTTTCTTTGAAAGAAACTATATATATTTACATAGCGTTAAGAAGTAAATAATGTATTCAAGTCTCTTACATCCATAATATCGTTCTATATTTATCTCATATCGTTATTATTCCTTCAAGTTATTTACTGATACTGTCAGTAATTATATTTCCTCGATGGTTTGATTATTGACTGTCATATCAGTTACTACAACATATTGCCCCGAATAAAACAATGCGTATTTAAAACGATCATTACAGTTGCGACTGACGCGTTCTGCTACATAATTCAGTTAGCTGTCAGCTGCAGGCCGCTTCACACGAGTTTCATGTGTAGTGTTGCTACATTGAGGCTACTAAATTAAATGGGAAATATAATGTCCTTTACGGAGGTTCTAAATTTAGGGGCTTTAAAGTGCAGGTATTGTGGTTGAAGCTTGAAATTTGATAGTCGCAGTACTCAGGTCCACACATAAGCTTACTGATAAAAAATACAAGTCTTGGCTGAACATTGGTATACTACACACATGATCAGATTTTAATTTGAAAATATCATCATCATCACTACGCCTTTCATATTACATACAGGAATAGGCTTCTCCAATCACGATGTATATATCTCACAATCTCAGCTCTTGTATAAATTGTCCTACCGTGCCCGCTCTTGGATGTCTTCACTCTCCTCCAATGCAATAAGAAGTGAGTTCAAACTAGTTAGTAATCCATCAAAGGAAGATGACATTGAAATATAGTTATTAAACCTAGTTAGGTTTGTAGCATATTTTCCAGATAAGCTTAATATATCTTGAATATTAATATTTGTTCCAGTATAATGTTAGAGCTAGAAAAAGCTCTCAAATCAACGTTACGTCCGCGTCACTTACAACTTGAATGAAACATATAATGTACAGCTATATAAATTGTTTTTTACATACTAAGGAGATTCTATTTTTAACACGCTTTTATTAGCTTCACCTGTATGTATGTATGTTTGTTTGTAACCGACTCCTTTGAGCTCGATTTTGCCTTACTTTGAACGATCAGATTTGATACAAACTTTGCACACCTGTCAAAGGTCGATGACAATGCAATAATCCGATCAAAATATCCGATTATCCTAATTAGATTCGCCAGGATTAATTAATTTCTTTCCGCATCCTTTGCATGCGAGTAAGAGAGACAGAGCTAGTGCGCGAACTACGCATGCGTGCAGTTCTAGACTTGCTCTTTCGGGCACTCAGTTCAGCACAACCTAGCGTGTTTTTTTAGTTTTTTTAAACTATTTTAAGAATAAATAGTGCAGTCAAACATTGTCGCTATTGACGTTTCTGCGGTTTAATCTTCCCAAATTTAACACCAGGAAGTGAAAAAAGTTCGAAAGCTTCGAAGTATTAGGTGCTGACGTGTATTATGTCGTAGTTAAATAGGATAATGCTAATCTGTTTTGGATAGAAGGTTTAATAGCTTTTTAAGATGAATGAAACCAACAATAACATTCTGATATCTGTAAGTTGCCGTGTGGTGCCGGCTTAGAATGCCACCACCCCATTTCATCCCGTGGGTGTCGTAAAAGTCGACTAAGGGATTAACCGGAGGATGGGCAGCAGCGTCCTTCGCGTACATTAACAACTCAACTGCGATCGCCAACCCGTCTGCCAAGCAACAACACACCCATATCGGTTGTTGTGGTGATCTTTGGGGGAGGCCTGTGTCCAGCAGTGGACTTCATTCGGTCGAAATGATGATCTGTAAGTTTGTACATAAGAATGGTACCTTCATTTTTTATACTAGAACCATCCCGTAAGTATCAATTCGGCTGTATCAGGTCCACTGCTGGACACAGCAAAGATCACCACAACGACCGATATGGGTGTGTTGTGTTCTCATTGGGGGGCTTTGCCATAATCGCCACGCTTGGCAGGGGGTTGGCGATCGCAGTTGAGTTGTTAATGTAATCGAAGGACGCTGCTGCCCATCCTCCGGCTATAGTCACCTTTTATGACACCCGCGGGATAAGATGGGTTGGTGCTATTCGTAGCACATATATGATCCCAAAAGAACGAATTAAAGATTGTGTTTTTTTTTTTTAAAATCAAGCAAATATTGGGAGACAGCGATTTGATCCATATGAGTATAAAGTACCATGCGATAAAAGCGAGCGTACTGCAATATACCCCATGTAGTAGTTCTAACCCTTAGATTACAATTGACTGGGAACATCACATCTTCCCGCGGATAGAACTCAGGTCCTCAATTTCCCAACCATTACACATGCTATTACTTTACCAATCATGCAAACTAAAAGAAGACCAAAAACTTTCAACTTACAAAACTAAAACTCATTTTAGTGACAAGTTGACAACACTAGCCGCTTCAATAATTCGCCAGCAAACATTTTGCGTGATGGTCCAGCACTGTTTATACTCTGATAATATATTCCTACTGTATTCCGCTGATTTTGATGATTATATTGTTGGCTACGTTTTGGCGAGTCACTGCAATGGTGGCGTAATGTGCATGTGAATTTGATCCAGGAATGAGCGTATAGAATTCGGTGATCAATCACAGGTAGCTTTTTAAAATAAATGTTTTTATGATCTGAAAGTTTAAATATAGAATAAGTATAAATACATTGCTATTTACTATTCAGACAGTTTTGGTACGATGAAAAACTTTGTTGTCAGATACTAATACTAGCAATACTGTTCTTGGAATTTTAGATCGATTATGTTTTATTTTGCAGTTACATTCAAATTCTTAATCTAGTGGTCGTTTGAAGCATGGTGAATACTGGCAAATTCCCCCCAATGACGACACAAATAAACAATAGTCATGTAGCTCCAGTCACGAATATGGCTACACCAAATCATCCCCTGGATGTCGTAGAAGGCGACTAACGGCTGAAAGGACATTATTAAAAATGGCCTAAGGACTAACACGTTTGCAACCTATACAATAATTTCTATTTTTTTTAATGCTTTTAATATTATTTATTGCAATCAAACGGACACTTCATTAATAATAGTAGATAATAATAGTATTAGAGCTTTCACCTATGAATAATATTTTTAATTGTAAACCGTTGTATTAACGCTACAGCGACACAAAGTGCTGACTCGCGGAATGGGTGAGGTTATTACGAGTGACATTGACACTAACCAAAATGTTTTTATTTTATTGAAGTAGGTATATAGATATAATATAGATAGATTATTCCGTGTGGTGTCCGGATTAAGAATATAGCACCACCCCATCTCCACCCGTGGATGTCGTAAAAGGCGACTAAGGGAACCTTAACCAGAGGGATGGGCAGCAGCGTCCCTTCTGTGAAACGGTAGCCATACTGCGCCCACCAACCCGCCCGCCAAGCGTGGTGAGTATTGGCAAATACCCCCCAAAATGTTGACACAGTTGTGAAAATCTATGGGGGAGGCCTTTGTTCAGCAGTGGACGTATAAATGGCCGATATGGTGAGGTATATAGATTTGGATTTCCACAAAAAAATAATTATTTCAATTATTATCACAATTGCGTACATTACAAGTTACCTACTACTATAATATCAGTTCCAAAGTTTTCGTTTTCATCTGCAGTCTTAACAATTTTGTTTCGAAATACTAAAATGTTCGTGGCTCCATGTTCTGATCAAACAGATGGAGCTATTTCCCGATATCAATAGCAGTAAAATACACACTGTCGTCTGTAGGTCACACAAAAACAATACATATTGTCAACAACATAAGGCAGACAAATAAATCATTTTAATTCATGAAGAATATTTTTTTTTAAATCTGACTGAACGAAACGATGAAATGAAGCGTTTAAATGTACAATCTAATCAATTTTTACGTTCATTATAGATATTTTTAATGCGTAATATTATAACCCAAAAATTCGAAAGTTTTTTGGATAGTAACATTGACAATCACTTCTTAGAAGTGTCCGTTACTTAATTTAATTTCAGACAAATGTAGTCGTCACTAAGAATATAGTAACTAATTTTACGTGCATGGTTCTTCGTAGGCTAACAATGTAGGCCGCAGAACAATGTTCTTTATAATCAATCTAATCCAAAAATTATGATTTTAAAGTTAATTAGTATTTGTGTTAAATGTAAACTTAACACTAAAACAGATCAAGTTCAAAATCCTAAATCTAACAAATTCGGCCGTAAGTGAGTTTGGAACCCAATGACTTTGGGTTACAGGGTTGGTGTCGACCGACTGTAAAACCATTTTGCCAAAACGATTGCAATATGACTAGTAAGACATATTGCGCCGACCCCAAGTAACTTGGGACCAGGACAAGACGATGATGACGACACAAATAAAGAACCAGACCATAGTGTAACTGTTCGTTGTAGAAATCTACTGGGAGACCTTTGTTCAGCAGTGGCTCATTCGGCTGATATGATAATGATGATAATTTGATTTCCAAACACCTACATCAATCCAACCGTGCACCTATACAAAAATAAGAAATCCACTATCAAACTCCAAAATCACTACCGAATAACACTTGTTATAACGAGATCATTACTAAAACTCCGCGCATTCGAAAGCTGTATTCGTTGGAACAAGCTCGGAAAAAAAAATCTACTAAAAACAGGGCGTTGCTTTGAGAAATGTGGTTGGTCTGTGGCGAAAAAAAAGAAGAAAATCGCGTTGCAGACACCTGTAGGGATGTAGTGAGGTTCCCACGATATTTTCTTGCGAGCTCCAGACGAGTGTACATAGCACCTAGCATAGTATATACTCATGCAGCCGTCTCTACGTCCTTGGTGTTTGAATGAACGGAGTTTATGTAAGATTCATGTATTTATTTTTAGATTTGGGCATATATATTTTTACAACGAGTCTCTGCCAGTAATTTTAACGGTATTTTAGTTGTCGAAGTGTCGTCAAATTGCTCAATTAACATTAAATCAATCCTACAAAGCCATTCTGTATTTTTGCACTATTACGTACTCGTATAGGTTGGTAGATTCGATAAGTTGATAAAAGAACTCACTGTATTTGCATGTGAATAAGTATTTGAGTAATTATATACATGTCTCTCTTGTCACGGGTTTACATCCCCTGTAAGAGGGAACCCGGTCTTTTGATAGGCTTACGCGACAAGCGCGGTCCAAGGGAGAATTTTAATATGTAATGTAATGGGACACTAAACGGGGACTCTCCATGGCTACACTATAAAATGTAGTCTCGGATTGTGCCCGGAGGTGTAAAACTATTGTATAAAATGGAAACTACTATATATATATATAATAAAACTATAAGGTGTATTGTGTTATATACTTCTAAAAATGGAAACAACGGCGTCAGCCTTTCAACCTTGAACGTGAAATTTTGTGGCAGACGGTAACTTGGCACTCACAAGATGGGCCCCCTAAATGGTCACCACTACAGGCGACAAAGAGCAACACTAGTGTGAGCGGTTAGGGGTGTAGAGAGGTGCGGCACTGGTTTCATCATCGCGCGTCTCGAAGACTCGGAGCGGGATTCCCCGTTATTACACCATTAGACACTTCCACCTCCGAGCATATAGCTCTGGCGGCCCCCCTCTGTTCGGCCAACTAAGGCAAGCCAGAGTTGAAAATCCTACGGGCACTCATGGGGTACCACTCCAACCAAACAATAAAGGCAAGCTGGGGACGAGGCCCTGACCGGCTCTCTGGAGCATTCGGTTACGCAGTGTCGCCACTCACATTCATCTCGCCACAAACTGCCCTGCGTTCTGTAAGCTACTTAAGATACTTTTTTTTTCTTATGATATACTTTTTCTTATCATAAGTGTTAGCCTTATGATATGTAACTACATGATTTATTTAAATATTGTTCTACGATTAGTTAATTTTAATAAGTTGTATCGATATTTATTAACTTACCGTTATAAATATCGATGCAACTGTTATTTTGTTCATAATGTTGATAGCAACACTTTTGATTATATATTACGGTCGATACTGAGATGACAGGCATTCGGACACGAACTTTTGTCGGTACACGTTGTTCTGGAATATACGTTTGTGATTAAGTAGAATAAATCCGAATATATAACGATAATCCTGTGTTATTGTTTCAAAGAAGGACCTGACCTTTACATCTCAGAAGTGGGATAGACCAGCGCAACGAATATTTTGCAATATAATACTTGGCAAAAGTTTTAATTATACCTACGTTGTGAATTATAATAGTGAATTTTTTTAATCCGGTTAGTAACTCTAAAATGGAAAAAGAAATTGCATCATCTAAACGAAATAAAACAAAAGGACGAGGATCGCGTTCGAGAAAAAGAAAACATCATAGTAGAAGAGGCAAAATAGACAATTCTAAAACGAAAAAACATAAAGTGAGACGTCATTCTTCAACGGAAAGTACCTATAGTCGAGTGAATAGAAGTAGTGGTTCTTGTGAACGGCGTAGCAGTCGGTCTCGCGAGTGTCACAGTGATAGCTCTCGTGATCGACGTGGCAGTCATTCCCGCGAGCATCGCAGCGATCGCTCTGGCAAGCGGCGCAGTAAGCGGCACAGCAGTCGCTCTCGCGAGCGTAGCAGTGAGCAGTGCAGCAGTCATTCTCGCGAGCGCCAGAGCTGTCGTTCGCGCGAGCTTCGGAGCAGCCATGTGAGTCGGATTGAAAGCAGGAGACGACACAGGAGCCGCAAGCGGAGTAAAAATCGGAATTGCGTGGATCACCTTAGTGACGAGAGTAGTTCATCTCCATCTTCGAAACAAAAACGCGTAAGTCGTTCCAATGCAAATAATAGTACTACGTCTGAATATGCACTTTTGTCCCAATTAGTAAAGTCATTAGTGAATAGTCGCCCTGAAGGTAATAAATTTCCGATGCTTGGCAATGTCATACCAGAATTCGATCCAATGGTTAAAGGACAGACTGTTCACACTTGGCTTAGTAAGGTGGATGAATGTGCAAGGTTGTATAGATGGTGTGATGACCAAATTATTCATTATGCTTTACCTAAATTAACTGGAGTTGCCAAGAACTGGTATCAGGCTTTACCTACCATGTCTTTTTCCTGGCCTGAGTGGAAAAATAAACTTACAGAGTCCTTCCCTAGTAGCGAAGACTACGCCGAACTATTAACCGAGATGTTGTCAAAACGTGTAAAATTTAATGAGTCATTAGAACTGTACTATTATGAGAAAATCAACTTATTGAATAGATGTGAGATTAAGGGAAGACGAGCTGTTGACTGTTTGCTGTACGGTATTGAGGATAGATCGTTAAGGCTAGGCGCCAAAGCATCAAAATGTCAGGAACCTGAACAAGTATTAGAATACTTTCAGTCAATTAAGCAACAACCCCGGGAAGTAGAAAAAAGTAAATATATTCATAATGATAAACGGGCAGGCTCGTCTAATTTTGTTAACACTCACAAATTTTCAAATAGCGGGGACCCCAAATTAAAATTGCAATCTAGTAATTCAGTGGTATGTTACAATTGTAATGAACCAGGACATTTTAGTTTCAAGTGCACAAAGAAAATCTTAAAATGTACCATTTGTAATAAACTAGGACATACTGCAATAAATTGTGCGAAGTTACCCAGCGATAATAATAATAAAATAGATAAACCTACTGAAAAGAATATTTTACGAATTGACACCGGGCAGATTAGCGATCGTAAATACGTGATACAATTGAAGCTTAATGGACATCCCACATGTGGATATGTAGACTTAGGTAGTCAGTGTACCCTCGTTCGCTGCAGTGACGCTCAACATTTAGGAATTAAATGGACGACCGGCATCAATTTGCCGATTATGCGCGGCATAGGTAATAACATCGTAATACCGTTAGGGGTGGCTGTCGTCGACATGGATATACAAAATATAGTTCAAAAGGTTGACGTTTTCATTGTACATGATGATATTATTAAATATCCCGTGTTAGTTGGTCACAGTTTTACAGAAAAACCGAATATTATAATTACTAAAACTAGTGAATCTCTTATTTTCAAAAGAGGTGGGGTACAAAAATATGATTTAATGCTAAGAAGCGATATTAAATTACAACCGATGAAAATGAGTGTTGTAAAAGTATCATGTCGTGAAGATTATTCGGGTTACGTGTACGTTAATGGTTCTTTGCGAGGCGAGCCGGGTAAGGAGATTTATTTACTACCGGGTGAATACGAGATTACAAACGGAGAGGGTTACGTATTGTTGCAAAACGTTACTAATCATCCGATAAATGTCAAGGAAAATGCATTATTGACTCGTGCCCTTTGCACGAGTCATTCTCTTAATGTAAATATGTTGGATCTCGAAAACTCGGACTCAGGTAGTTTGCTTAATTTTGATAAATCCTTAACAAATGAACAGGTCGGAATGCTAAAGGCGTTACTAAAGAAATTCGAAAGCTGTTTTTCAAGCAATTTAAGGGACTTGGGATTTACAAATGTTACAGAAATGGAAATTGAATTAGATGACAATAGACCAGTTGTGTACCGGCCGTATAGACTTTCTTTCCCTGAACGTGAACTAGTACGATCAATGGTACAGGAAATGCTTGAGGCAGATATAGTTTGTGAGTCGAGGTCTCAATACGCCAGTCCAATTCTACTAGTTAAGAAGAAGACTGGCGAGAGGAGACTGTGCGTCGACTATAGAGCTCTTAATAGTAAGACAAAAAAGGAACATTATCCCTTACCATTGATCGACGATCAGCTAGATATGTTAGCTGGAAACTCGTTATTTATTACTCTTGATTGTGCATCCGGCTATTATCAACTACCGGTTGCGGAAAGCTCCCAAGATAAAACCGCATTTGTTACACCCGATGGACAGTATCAATTTAAGCGCATGCCGTTTGGGCTGGCAAATGCTCCGTCAGTTTTTCAGAGAGCAATGAATAAAATATTGTCTAAATCCAAGGTCAACTTCGTTGTTATTTATATGGATGATATCTTAATCCCGGCCAAATCGTTTCTGGAAGGACTAGATAGGTTAGAGCAAGTATTGAGACTTTTGTCAGACGCAGGACTGACCTTAAAAATAAGCAAGTGTTACTTCTTTTATAAAGAAATAGATTTCTTAGGATTTCAAGTTAATGGCAGTGGAATTAGACCTGGCTCTCGTAAGACTCTGGCGATAACAAACTTTCCTGAACCGCAGAATGTGCACGATATTAGACGTTTTATAGGTCTTACTAGTTTCTTCAGGAGGTTTGTGAAGGATTTTGCCCTTCTAGCCCAACCGTTAACTGATCTTTTGAAGTCTAACTTTGATTGGAAATGGGACGACGAACAAAAAGGAGCATTTGAACTACTTAAACAAAAGCTTTTGGAGCGGCCAATCTTGGCATTATATGACGTCGGGTTTGAAACCGAACTTCATACGGATGCATCAAAATTAGGGATAGCGGGAATATTAATGCAAAGGCACCCGGATGGGCTTTTAAGGCCAGTAACTTATTACAGTCGTAAAACAACGAGTGACGAACAGAAAATGCACTCATTTGAATTGGAAACATTGGCAGTTATTGCTTCTCTAAAACGATTCCGTGTTTATTTATTGGGGCTTAAATTTAAAATTATTACCGACTGCAATGCGTTACGGACTACACTAACTAAAAGAGATCTCATACCGCGAATTTCACGATGGTGGGTCCAGTTTCAGGAGTATGATTGTGAGATTGAGTACAGGGCAGGGTGTCGAATGGCACATGTGGATGCCCTCAGTCGTGCTCCTGTAACTGAACCTGTACCCGGCGATGATGATAGTCAAATACTTGATGTTTTGGGAATAGAACTGAAGGACTGGATCTCAACTGTACAGGGAAATGATGAGGAGATAGAAAGAATTAGAAGCATTTTAGAAGATCCAAAAACGAAACATGTGACAGATGTCTATAAAAATTACCAAGTAAAGGGAGGTTATGTATATAGGATAGTCGATAACGGTGTAAGGTGGGTAGTTCCAAGAGCAGTAAGATGGCAAGTTTTAAAGATGAATCACGATGATGTGGGGCACTTCGGCTATGAAAAAACCTTGAGCCGCTTACAGAACGTATTATGGTTTCCCAAGATGCGCCGTTTCACAAAAAAGTACGTCTCTGCTTGTTTAGAGTGCGCCCACCACAAAGCCCCCAGTGGTCGTAAAGAAGGGATGATGCATCCTATCCCCAAACTTGAAATACCGTTCCATACTTTACATGCTGACCATTTAGGGCCTTTCATTCGTTCTAGGAAGGGCAACATATATATACTAGCAATAGTCGACTCGTTTACAAAGTTTATCAGTATTCGACCTGTGAGAGACACAAAAAGTTCTACTGCAATTAAAAACTTTAAAGAACATTTTAGTTATTTTGGCACGCCATCTCGCTTAATAACTGACCAGGGAACATGCTTTACAAGTGCTAAATTTAAATCATTTATAAAAAGTTCGAGTATCAAGCACATTCTTAACGCTGTAGCCACACCAAGGGCGAATGGACAGGTAGAGCGCTTTAATAGGACCATTTTAGACGCACTGAGCACAAAATGCCATGGGAAGTATGAAAATTTATGGGATGATTATGTAGGCGATATACAGTTGGGATTAAACACAACTATTAACAAAACAACCGGCAAAAGTCCCTCTGAGTTGTTATTCGGATGTAGAGTTGTCAGTGCTTCAGAAAACATATTGGGTGACATCTTAATTGAAACTAATGATCGTGTAATTGGCGAGAATCTTACTAAATTAAGGATAGAAGCTAAAGATCGAATAGAAAAGCAACAGCATAGATCAAAAAAGGAGTTTGATAGGCATAGAAAATTAGGTACGACTTATAATGTTGGTGATCTCGTTAGGGTAGAGCGAATGATTAATGATAAGGATCATTTAGGCAAATCAAAAAAGCTTATACCAAAATTTCATGGTCCTTACCGAATAGTTAAGATTCTAGATAATGACAGGTTTCTAATTGAAGATACACCCTTAAGCAGGAGAGGAAATAAGAAATATGAGAACATTGTTGCAATAGACAAGATACACCCGTGGTTGTCATTTAAAAATATTTCCAGTGAGGCCAGTGAAAGCGATCGTAGTGATAATGATTCGGATAGAATTGATGACCATAATGATTAATTATAATTTATCAATTAAATGACTAGATTAATTCTGAAAGAGATAAAATGATGTTATTTACTATGTATGCGATTTATGAATTGCAGTGACGGATAAGTACATGATACAGAGTTTGATTAGATAATTTAATTTGAGCATAGGTTGTGAGCAATCAGTACTGAAGCATAGATGGTCGTAGATCATAGCAGACTGTGTAGGACAGTGAAGTGATGACGACTGCACCTACATAGGCTATGAGCGGTCAGTGCCGAAGTACAGATGGTTGTAGATCACATCAGACTATGCAAGATACTAAATTAATTGTGATATGAGCATAGGCTATGAGCGGTCAGTGTCAAGGCATAGATGGCTGTAGATTGTAGCAGACTGTGCTGGCACAGGCTATGAGCAACCAGTGCTAAGACATAGATGATCGTAGATCATAGCAGACTGTGCGAGTGTCATAATAAAGGACATGAGCTATGAGCGTGTAGTTACGTAAATTGCCGTAGATCATAGCAGATCATGTTCCGTATTATTACTGAGTTCAATGGATTGTATTCATGGTGTACTAGATTATAATTACTAAAATTGTATAGAATCATGGTGAGAATTTTGCATTGTATGGACTTTTTTTCTCTCTTCTCTTTCTTCTGTCGTGAGAGGACTCACTAAAATAAGGATGGCCGAGCTGTTAGCCTTATGATATGTAACTACATGATTTATTTAAATATTGTTCTACGATTAGTTAATTTTAATAAGTTGTATCGATATTTATTAACTTACCGTTATAAATATCGATGCAACTGTTATTTTGTTCATAATGTTGATAGCAACACTTTTGATTATATATTACGGTCGATACTGAGATGACAGGCATTCGGACACGAACTTTTGTCGGTACACGTTGTTCTGGAATATACGTTTGTGATTAAGTAGAATAAATCCGAATATATAACGATAATCCTGTGTTATTGTTTCAAAGAAGGACCTGACCTTTACATAAGGTAGGAAGAAATCAAGCAGCTACTTTAATCTACCCTCCAGGATTACCTTTTCCCATGGTGAGTAACGACTGCCGAGAGGGATTCGTTAATTGATTATTAACTGTGAGCAGTTACTGTCTGATCCATACTTTTATTTAATAAGAGACTATAAGATACTGAAAAAGTTCCTTTTCATGCCATCCATTTTTTTTAATGTGTCCGAGCATATATTAGTTTGTCAAAACAAATTACGGATCTTACAAATTGGAAGTTTGAAACACGCATTAAAACAGTTCTAATAATGTAGAGTACATTGATGATAGGGATGTGTGACGCACATGTGGCTTCCCTGAAAGTAAATTGTACTTACCTTCTTTGTATTGTATAGCTGAAAAATGAGAGCTGTGATAAACCATTTGTGATCCCCAATTTGTAAAAGAATTGTACAAATCATAAAGGTAAATAATCAAAAAAGACCTTGCCATAGGTTTCTTTCGGAATTTCTTCTAAGAGGATATTAAGTATGGAAATAACCTCCGTTGTTTCAGTATGACATGTAAACGTCTCTTCAAGAATCTAATTTCGGAATAAATAATTGAATTAAATTGAATTGGACCAATCCCGATCTAATACGGAAAATGAAAGTCTAAATCTAAGTCGAAGTCTAAGTCTTTGACAATAGTTATATCGTATTACCGTCGCCGCCCTATCTGGCAGACTAACCCGTGATCAGTTTGTTGTTTTCAGTACACAGAAGGCTGCCGCTTTTCATTGTTTTTGGTCGTTTTTTATGAGATACTATTATGGAGAGATGCTTATTATTTGCTGGTCATACCATGGATGTGCTAATTGACAACCAATTTAGTATTTTCACATGCAACACAGACATGCTACGTGCATCTGAATCACAAATTACCGCTAATTTCAGTTCAAAGAGACTAATTGCCAACACAGTTTTAATTCGTCCAATAAATGTCATCATAAATCCGGTCGTCTCAGCCTGAGACGTGTCCACCGCATACACGGCAGACGGCGATAAATCTGGCGCTTCGTACGCCGCATAAGTGACTGGTGGTTGTCACACCGAAGCGTAACTATAGATGTGCGTGTGTCCTTGGGTACGGCAATCAGAAAGCCAATTCTCGTAATCAATTTATACTACGACTGAAAGTTTACCTAGCTGAGATAAAAATTATGAATTGCCAAAAAATTGGTCTTGTTATGAGTTAGATTTCAGTAAGTCGTTTCAATGTTAATTTTGACGTTTATTTTGGTAGCTGTATCAGTTCAAAACGTTAGAAGAACACCGTTTTGGCTTCGGTCAACTTTCGAGCCATTTTCGATATCATCACAGTATAAGTTCACATTTTAAATTATTTGTTAGTTTAGGAGAATAACATTTGTGCCTTTTACGACATTGAGACTAGATGGGAACTATATTTTGAATGGTTTTTTATTATAAGAATTGGCCCTCAGGTGTCGAACGACTGCTGTGTGGTGCCGGCTACGAATAGCACCAACCCGTCCATCCTGTGGGTGTCGTAAAAGGCGACTAAAGAAATAGCCGGAGGGGCTGCAGCTTCCTTCTTGTATATTAACAAGTCAACTGCGATCGTCAACCCGCCTTTTTTATTGATGTCCAGTGGAAATTCTACATGGAACTTCCTTCAACCCGGGGAAGGGCGAAGGGGTATGCTGGACGCCTACCGGCTAAAACCACTGGAGCGGTCATCTTCGGCACCGAAGGGGGGCTCCAGGTCCTCGTAAGATCACACTAGAGCCGCCCATTGGTCGCCAACCCACCTGCCAAGCGTAGCGATTATGGCAAAACCCCTCAATGAGCACACAATACACCGATGTCGGTCATTGTGGTGATCTTTGAGGGAGGCCTTTGTCCAACAGTGGACTTTATTCGGTCGAAATGATGACCTATTCCGTGTGTTGACCGGATTAAGAATATAGCGCCGCTCACATCTGTTCCCATGGATGTGGTAAAATGCGGCTGAGGGACTCTTAACTCGAGGGATGGGCGGTAGCGCAGCGCCACTTCTATGGCACAGTAGCTATAACTGCGCTCACCAACCCGCCTGCCGACTCCGACTAAATTCCGCTCAAAATGACGACATGTTTTGGAAATCTATGAGGGAGGCCATTGTTCAGCAGTGAACATCCTGTGGCTAATATGATGATGATGATTAAATTTTAAATTTTCATAATATTTTTAACATATACAGAATCTATCGCATCACATACGTCCATAAATTCAGCCAGTAGCTTTTATTCCACGAACGCAACGAAATATATAACAAGATACTGCAGCTGGTGTATTAGCAACTTTCTCTTACACGAGTTGAGACATAGCCTCAGTAGACGCAATAAATCTTACGAGCCACGTGCAGTAGGGGCGTACGTCACATGAGCAGCATGTAACATGATATAATTTAGGGTGTGTCATGTAAAGTTATTTTATATTTGAACTTTTTAGTTTATATAATTACTGATAATGAGCACTCGATCGGTCATATTACAAAAACCTGCATTGGAATAGTGAATTAAAATGACAATGAGAATAGATAAAATGGATTTGAAAAATTAAGTTTTCAAGTCCGCAGTGTCGTGCCGGCTCAGAATGCCACAACCCCATTTCATCCCGTGGGTGTCGTAAAAGTCGACTAAGGGATTAACCGGAGGATGGGCAGCAGCGTCCTTCGAGTTCATCAACAACTCAACTGCGATCGCCAACCCGTCTGCCAAGCACGTTGACGGCACGGTTGGTACAGTGGCTGATACAGTCGACTGCTGTGCTCCGGGTCGTGGGTTCGATTCCCGCACGGAACAAATATTTGTATGATCTGCAGGTAGTTGTTCCGGGTTTAGGTGTATTGCATGTGGAATTCATGTCTGTAAACGCACCCACGACACAGGAGAAATCCTAGTGTGGGGCAACGTTTTTCATAAAAAAAAAAGCGTGGCGATTATGGCAAGACCCCCCAATGAGCACACAGTACACCATATCGGTCATTGTAGTGATTTTTGGGGGAGACCTGTATCCAGCAGTGGATTTCATTCAGCCGAAAGAAAGTTTTCAAGTAGTTTTCTAGCTGTAGTTAATGTTCTGAATTACTGGAAGTTTGAATTTCTTACTTAACTTAAAACATGTCTAGAATTGGACTATGACTCCCCAACTTATTGTTTAGTTTATGATTTTTGAGATGAACTCATAATGCTGCATAATGAATATCGATTTTTGTACTACACACATCACTAGCCCATCCACTTCTGAATTTTGGCCTTCCAATAATCACTACAATGAGCTGACAAACGATATTGCCATAACAATGGCACGGTTGGTGCAGTGGCTGATATAGTCGGCTGCTGCGCACCGGGTCGCGGGTTCGGTTCCCGCATGGAACAAATATTTGTATGATCCGCAGGTAGTTGTTTCGGGTCTGGGTGTATTGCATGTGGAATTCATGTCTGTAAACGCACCCACGACACAGGAGAAATCCTAGTGTGGGGCAACGTTTTTCATAAAAAAAAAGCGTGGCGATTATGGCAAGACCCCCCAATGAGCACACAGTACACCATATCGGTCATTGTAGTGATTTTTGGGGGAGACCTGTATCCAGCAGTGGATTTCATTCAGCCGAAAGAAAGTTTTCAAGTAGTTTTCTAGCTGTAGTTAATGTTCTGAATTACTGGAAGTTTGAATTTCTTACTTAACTTAAAACATGTCTAGAATTGGACTATGACTCCCCAACTTATTGTTTAGTTTATGATTTTTGAGATGAACTCATAATGCTGCATAATGAATATCGATTTTTGTACTACACACATCACTAGCCCATCCACTTCTGAATTTTGGCCTTCCAATAATCACTACAATGAGCTGACAAACGATATTGCCATAACAATGGCACGGTTGGTGCAGTGGCTGATACAGTCGGCTGCTGCGCACCGGGTCGCGGGTTCGGTTCCCGCATGGAACAAATATTTGTATGATCCGCAGGTAGTTGTTTCGGGTCTGGGTGTATTGTGTGTGGAATTTGTGTCTGTAAGCGCACCCACGGCACAGGAGAAATCCTAGAGTGGGACAACGTTTTTAAAAAAACAAGCTGGATTGGTGATCGGAGTCTGTTACTATTGGCACACGAGAGAAAGCCACTGTCCATTTCAGGTCACCCTTAGTTGTCTTTTATGGCATTAATGGATGGAGAGTCGTGATCTATTCTTTATCAGAAAACACACAGCGAGAACAAATCACTTATTTTTGTACTTTTTGAAATCGCTGGAATTCTAACTGACAATTACAGGCACGGTCAAAATGATAAATAGTACGTATTCATCATTTCGGCCGAATGAAGTCCACTGCTGGACACAGGCCTCCCCCAAAGATGTCCACAACGACCGATATGGATGTGTTGTGGGCTCATTGGGGGGTTTTGCCATAATCGCCACGCTTGGCAGACGGGTTGGCGATCGCAGTTGAGTTGTTAATGTACTCGAAGGATGCTGCTGCCCATCCTCCGGCTAATCCCTTAGTCGACTTTTACGACACCCATGAGAGGAGATGGGGTGGTGGCATTCTGAGCCGGCACCACACGGTTATAGTGCGTTATAGTACGTATTATATATAGTATATTTTAAACCTATATTTTTGACTGTATCTATAGTATGTAAATATTTATGTATGTATTATTAAGACATTTTTGTGATATATCTTTTTTGTACCTCATTTTGATGCTTTTCTTTTTTAACCCAAAGGTTGACTGGTAGAGAATGCCATATGGCATTAGGTTCGCCTTGTGTACCATAATTGTGCATAAGCGTATAAATAAATAATTTCCGGTATATTCCTTTTTATATACCTTTACGATCTAAGGAATAATGTAACAAAAAAGTAGATTGTTGTATAATTCCTCATATCCAATATAGCAGTGATAGCCTAGTTGTTGAATGTTTGCCTTCCATACAGTACAGAATATGAGTTCGATTCTGGTCCGCATCTCTGACGTCTCGGATTCATTTGCGGATCAGAATTTTGACTATCGAATTTGAAGGAGAAGTATCGTGCTGAAACCTGCACACATAAGGGTTCTAAAAAATAAGTTGAGTGTTTGTGTAGTCGGCCAACCCGCCAGCCGGCTCTAAGGCCAATGTTTTTTCATCATGAGAAATAGCCCGTGCCCAGCAGTGGGAGAGTGATAGGTTAGTTATGATGATATCTATTATCGGCTGTATTAATCAAATTCGATTAAAATAACTTTAGACATAAAATCCTTTTTAAAGTTTTTGATGTATGTTACTTACGCGGATGGCATCGCGCGAAGGGTTAATTATTTGATGAGAACAAACTGCGAGTTACGATTTGGTGTGATATTCGTCTATCAGTAGACGGTGGTGCATCGTTGAAAGCATCTATTGTGACATGACAAACGACTCAATGCGTGCATAGACTCAAGTAGCCTCTAGCAGTGAAATATTGCTTGTTGCTGACTCTGGTTCGGACATCTGGTTAGATTTGTATTATTGTACTGTATGTAAACACGAGCTCATTCAAATAAAGTTATTATTTAATAAGTTAATATATTACAAAAATGTTCTCAAGTGGAGACCGTGCACCGGAAAACGTAGCGTGGGACGACCTCCTCGAGGTGGGCACACGATCTCGTGAAGGTCGCTGGGAGTCGTTGAAAGAGAGCGGCATGTAACCGCTCGTTGTGGAAATCTAGGACGCCTTTGTTCAGCAGTGGCCGTCCTGTGGCTGATGTGATATGACACCTTTTATTGACATTGAATTTATACAGATATTTTGACATGTGATTTATATTATTATTTTTAATTTTATTTATACAATTTTATGACATATTTGTGACACTTAATTAACATACATTTTAGACATTTTTTAAAGTACATTTTTGTATTGTTTTGTGTACATGTACTTAAAAACATTGTATATGACAGATGTGTTGCTGGGGAGTTTGTTGCGCCTTTTATTTTGCCCAGCTTAAACACTAGGCAGTGGTGAGGGGTGGGCTTATATGGGTGCTGTCTAATGTTGACGTTTAAAAAGAACTAATTCATTTGACTAAGGCCTCCACCTTAGATTTCCACAACGAGCGGTCATATGCCGCTCTTATCCAACGGCTCCCAGCGACCTTCACCAGGTCGTCTGTCCACCTCGTTGGAGGTCGTCCCACGCTGCGTTTTCCGGTGCGCGGTCTCCATTCGAGAACCTTTGTGCCCCAACGGCCATCAGTTCTACGAGCAATGTGCCCTGGCCATTGCCACTTCAGTTTACTAATCCTTTCAGCTATGTCGACAACTTTAGTTCTTCTAGGAGATCCCTCCTTATTTCTGGTTCGATCCCGTAGAGAAATACCAAGCACAGCTCTCTCCATAGCTCACTGAATGATCTTGAGCTTTCTTATGAGGCCCATTATGAGTGACCACGTCTCTGTTCCATATGTCATCACTTGTAACACACACTGGTTAAAGACTTGCGTCTTGAGGCATTGCGGTATTGTTGACGAAAAGACGTTGCGTTTCCCAAACGCTGCCCAGCCGATTCGGATTCGACGATTGATCTCTTTCTTGAAGTTGGACCTACCTAACAGGACAGTTTGTCCCAGGTAGACATACTCGTCAACAAGTTCTAGAACAGAGCTCCCAATGGGCAATATTTAGAAACCAATAACATAATTTAAATGTAAATGTTTCTCGTGTCTCTTAAATTTCATAATACTATTATAGATCTAATCATTAATATTATCCCACTAAAACAATAATTGGATATAATACAGCAAACATAAACACATGGACATGTTCCCACCTGTAAAGTGTAAGCAACAAGGCGTGGCCAATTACATCTCCAACCAACCGTCTGATTGAAATTATACAATGCTTGATTGATAAGCTGATGAGGTACCATTTGCTCGGGATTCAGTTAAGTACTACTGCTATGTCACATATTGTTGATAGGGACATATATCAGTCAGATTATTGTAATATATTTAATTCTTCTTGGGAGATTAAGTTTCGGATAATTTTCTGTTTGAAGTGTCACGCTTATGATTAACTAGTCGTGAACCGTAGGCTTCGCTGAGCATTACGCATGTTATTGTCTTAAATAAAGATATATTTTATCATTTTCCAAGTCATAATCTACCTATCTACCAAATATCACCTGAGTTGCCATCTTGTTTCAAAGCATCATACACTATTTAAAATTCTCTTATAATACATTTTTAGTGTTTTTTGGGCTTCTACGGTCTCTCTAAAAGTTATTCTAAGTAAGACTGATAAAAAGAAACATTAATTTCAACCATTTTCAGGCACTTAGGAATAGTCGAAAATTTAGTTGCCGCGTTCCAAGATGTCACCTTCCTAAGGAGAAAAGCGGGCAAGAAACTCCATCCTCCATACACTTAGACGCCACAACTCACACTCCACACTCCATCTCCAAAATCAAGTATTTGATTTCGAAACCAAAACCTGTCTTAACTAAATCACCAATTTAGAAGTCTCATTTCCGTCTTTCACCTAAAGGTTAAATCTACTTGGAGCAACAGCATTGAATAGAAAGCCAGACAATTGACTAAGACAGATCCAAACCAAAAAAACATAAAGACATTCCAACCGATTCCGCAAAACTTTTGCTAAAAAGACTCTCGAAACCCTTCAAGCCGTCATTCGAAAACAAAAACGACAGGCTGATAAAGCAAAAGGTGGCTAATGCGAAATCGATGGCACCCCGAATGGGGACGCGAGAGCCGGGGTTGACGGGGCCGTGACGGGTATAGTTGACAGCCGCTTGACGAATGCCTCTCTACTGGCGATCCGTAAATATGCCAGTTATCAATTTTCTATATGGTCGAGTGTCAAGTTGCGAATTAATTAATGGAATTGATAGGATTATGATACGTGTGAATTGTTCACTAAATAAGAACTATCAGCGGGGCCAAATCTCGTAATTAATTTACAAAATAGCTGAATGTTGACCAAACTAAGATTAAATTACGAATTAACAAAAAAATTGTATTCTGCTTCTCTTAAAGTTTAGTCGAATTTCCGTAAGATCTCAGTCTAGTCTCAGTTCAATGTAACTTTTGAAGTTTATTTAATGCCAATTTTAGTACCTGTATCAGTTCGAAATGTTAGAAGAATAATACCGTTTAGGCTTCGATCAACTTCCGATCCATCATCGATCTGATCACAGTGTAAGTTCACGTTTGACGCTATATGTAAGTTTAGGAGAATACCATTTGTGACATTTATGACACTGAGACTTGGTCGAAACTATATTTCAATTTTTTTTTATTACGCGTAATGGCCCTCGATTTCAGTGAAGTTGCAATCATAAGTTCAACGTCAGGTAGACGGCATTGATTGGCAATCAAGAGCTGTGAGTTCAATTAGATTACCGAGATTCATGTGTGAATCAGGACTCTAGTAATGATTGTGCATGTTAGCCTCTACAGACTCATAGTACTAGATCCCTAAGCGAAAAAAAATCCAATTAGATTCCTCCAGTTTCAGTACTAGATTACAAACGAATGTAGGTTCCAGGAGAATAGCCACACATACATATTCGGCACAAGTTGGAATTTTTGCCATCACTTAGAACGAAGGAAGTCATGTTGAAAATTTTGGGTTCCGTATATCCGAATGGAAAACCGGCGTAATCCTTATAGGATCACTCATATATCTGCCTGTCACAGCGAACTTGCTCCGAATCTTCTGGACCGATTAAGTTGAAATTTGGTACACATATGAAACTCTGCGTTCCAAACTCAAACGTGTAACGTAAATAAATTAATTTTGAATATAGGGGCCACGTTGGCGAGGTAACACAGAAAAAAAAAATTGGTTGCTGTACGGTATTACACATAAAATGGAAAGGCTTGTTGTGAGGGTTTTAAAATATTGTGTTTTTTATAATTTGAAAATAATGAGTATTAAAGTTATTATATTAATGAGTATAAAAGAAATCGTTATTTACTTTTAGATAATGGAAAGCCTATAAAAGTCTATGGTTTTGAAATAACATGGCAAAACGTTCAAAATTGGGCGTACAAACTTACATTTGCAATGGGAATGTATCGGGGATCATATTTTTCAACTACAATGTTAAGTTTATTCTTGGCATATATTATTGCTACAAGACAGAATTCAACATTAGACAGTATATTCAGCAGTTTCCCTATACACCTACCACCAACAAATTTATGTCAGACTAAAAAAACATGGTACTAATTACCATAGATTCATCATATCGGCCATTTATACGTCCACTGCTGAACACAGGCCTCTCCTATAGATTTCACAATTGTGTCATCATTTTGGGGGGTATTTGCCAATACTCACCACGCTCGGCAGGCGGGTTGGTAAGCGCAGTATGGCTCCCGCTTCACAGGAGGGACGCTACTGCCCATACCTCTGGTTTAGATTCCCTTAGTCGCCTTTTACGACATCCACGGAAGGAAATGGAGTGGTGCTATGCTCTTAATCCGGACACCACACGGACATTAGCATATTAATCATACGGAATCCTCTCCATGCAAGTTCACTCGTGTCCGGTTTTCTTACACAGCGGAGTGACGAGATGAGCATGTCATTTGCCTGGTGGTAAGCGTCACGTGTGCCCATAACAACTGCAATGCCACCCAGACCTAGTCCTGCGTTGCACCACACTGTCCTCATTACCCCGAAACATTTATTTAGTCTCATATGTCCAGTAATTTCACTAGCAACATTCTACATACAATAAACAATACAACTCTTTACATCATTTAAAAATGTCTTCACTCTTCTACAAGTCCACGTCTGGCAGCAACAACCCCACACAAGCTGTCACCATGTAACTGCAAATCAATAGCCGTGTGACAAATGACGCGGACGCCATTTGTGACGTGACGCTCTCGGGACGCTCGCGTGACGGATACGACATGAGATTACGCAGACAATGGGTTAGTTCTTATGTTAAAATAATGTAGTAGAAAAAGTGAGATTCGGGCTTCAATATTTTATGATTGTGTATATCCCATTTTTTGTAGTCAGAAAATTATACTGTTTCCTTCACGTCAATTGAATATGGAATGGTAAATGGGAATATGGAAGTATTTTCCAGCAATTTTATAACATTCATCATTTCGGACGCGTGAAGTCCACTGCTGGACATAGGCCTCCCACAAAGATCACAACAACGACCGAAATGGTGTGCGTTGTGGGCTCATTGGTGAGTTTTGCCATAATCGCCACGCTTGGCAGACGGGTTGGCGAACGCAGTTGATTTGTTAATGTACTCGAAGGACGCTGCTGCCTATCCTCCGGCTAATCCCTTAATCGACTTTTACGTCACCCACGAGAGGAGATGGGGTGGTGGTATTCTGAGCCGGCACCATACGGCAATAGTCAATATAGAATATTACAGAGCATTAATTTACTTTGCAGAGATTAGAAGTCAGAAGAATGACAGGACTAGATAATATCCTTATTATAATAAACTTGAAATTCACATTTTCGATGTAAGCCGGTTTTTTAAGCACATCGTGGCATTAAGCCATCCACATAATACTGGAATGAAGAATAAGAAACCCCATTGCTTGATACATACAGATTCTCACAAAACAAAAATACAAAATCCAAACCAATCGAGACCAACTTTTGAAACAACGTATGGCTGACATGAAACATTCAGCATTAAAGTTGGAGCATCGCCTATTCACAGGTTCCGTGCTCTCGCGTGAAATAGAGACAAAACACTTCCTGTAGGCCGGGTTAGGGCTTTATTGTCTTGTTAGTCAACTTTGTGGTGACGATATCATTTTAGCCAAGCGTTGAGGATTAGATAAGAAAGAAAGAAAAATGATGTATTAGATTAATAACGAGAGCACGTATCTTTTAACGTATTGAGCAAAGGTTTAAATCGTTAGATAAACCCTCACTATACATTGCAACGCTCCTAATAGGTAATTACTCAAACGAGTCATCAAGTGCATTTGACATCAAACGCGATCGAGTACCGGTCTGTGAATGTTACCTTACATCTATACAAATGTTTTCAATATTTAGATAAATGTCACAATGTATCCCAACTCATAACGCCATTTAACGCCACGCTCAAATAGCCGTAGAGAATGAACTATTTGAAATACTTATGAGAATGATAAGGACAGTGGCAAAGATAGTTTCGCACATCGCCAAGAATACAGCGATAATCCATTATCCGAACTACATGTTTTCCATTTATCACCACAGTGCGGCAATAATTATGCGTGACATTGCAAGTCATCGACACAATGTCTTGCGCGTTTATGCTGCGCTGACCATCACGCTTGCTCACTGGATGATGGTGATTTCAGACCATTAGATCCGAGATATCTTCAAGAGGTTTTTCTTCAACATTAAAGTCTAATTCATCAAACAGTGTCTTTTTTTTCTTTGATTCTTTTAAATAAAACCTTGCCCCACACTAGGATTTCTCCTGTGTCGTGGGTGCGTTTACAGACATGAACTCCACACACAATACACCCAGACCCGGAACAACTACCTGCAGATCGTACAAATATTTGTTCCGTGCGGGAATCGAACCCACGACCCGGAGCGCAGCAGTCGACTGTATCAGCCACTGCACCAACCGTACATATTAAAGAGACAACCGTGTGGCGACTGGATTAAGAATGTAACACCACTCTATCACCTCCCGTGGATGTCGTAAAAGGCAACTAAGGGACTGCAAACCAGAGGGATGGGTAGCAGCGAATCTTCTGTGGCACAGTAGCCATACTGTGCTCACCAACCCGCCTGCCTAGCGTGGTGAGTATTGGAAAATTGCCCCCAAAATGTGGCCACAAATGTGTTAATCTAGGGGGAGGCTAGTTCAGTAGTTGACGTCCCTTTGCCTAAAAAATCAAATCATGTCAATCAATCAATCATCAGACATATAGATATATACATATATGAAAGATTATTGAAAAAGTCACATTGGTTCAGTCAATAGACTTTCTTTTTACCGACTTCAAAAAGGAGGAGGTTATCAATTCGATGTGTGTTTTAAAAAAAAAAAATATGTACACCGAATACTCCGAGCGCTGTTGACCGATTTGAGCGATTCTATCTTTAATAGGTGCAAAATGCTTTCGAATTGGTCCCATATAAATATCATTATATTTGATAGAGTAGTTTCTTAACCAGCTTCAATAAACTGGTTTAATTTTACTGCGCTTACCTAGATGATGTCTTAATAGTTTCGATTCTTAGAATTATTTTTAGTGTTAGATACGGATACCAAGTTGGGAAAAGTTCTTACATTTATTTTCACTAAAAAAGAAACAAATAAAACTTTTTAACAAAAGAAATACCGACTTCAAAATTCTATACGATATTAAAACAACTAAAAAGAAAAAAAGTACTTTATTTATGAAGTCAGGCGGGCCAGGTATGCCCCAACCATGGTTCATGCAGACCAACGAGTTACATTTATGGGCCCCACCCGACTTCATAAATAAAGTGTTCTTTGTTCAGAAGTGGGCGTCCTTCGGCTGATATTATGATGATTGATGACAAATGATTTACCAATTTTGATATAACACACAATTTTTTCTATGTAAGAAAAATATTTATCGGTTTAGAAACTTGATTGTATACATTGTGCATACGAAGCCGCCATGTAGACTAGAGTACACAAATTAATTAATGATGTTTTGGCTAACCATGGTATTACCAAAGGGTAGCAAGATCAAAATCAGCCAGCCAGAATATTCCTGGCTTGAGACAGATAGCCACCAGGGTGGGCTTATGAACCCGTTCTCCAGCATGATCGTTACCGTGCTTGCCTCGTTCTTACCCTGACTGTGATAATATGGTGCAAATTTTTGAAGATTTGGTACGAAGGCCATGTCATATTGAAATAAAATTATCAGGTACTTTCCATTGTATAATATACTGCTCATTGTTCCATATGTTACAATAATCATATCATTTCAGCTCATAAGTAAACACTGATAAACACAGGTCTTCTAATGACCATCATAAAGACTAGTTACAGAACCAATTGTCATAATCACTACACCTGGCAGCTAGATTAGTGATCAGAGTGTTTTGTCAAACAAGAGTACGCTGTTGGTCATTCCCTTGGCTTAATCCAAAGTTATCTTTCACGAAATATATTGGTAGACAAAGAATAGAGATTTTATTGCTTGGAACTACACCACCAATTAATTTGTAATCATAGAATAATTAATTAATTACAGAGAGAAAGATCGTTTCTTGCGGAGTGCTGGCATAAACTCGTAACCCAATCACTATTCATGTGAACGTGAGGAGTGTTTGTTTACTTATGCTGTCACACACACAAGCACATAGGTAGATGTTCACAAGAAAATTAGTCCGCTAACATACCGTCTCGCGAATGGTGTCATATACGTCACCGTTTGAATGTTTACCATTTTTGTGTGCTGACTTTCCGTCTAGGTGTCAATATTCTATGTTCGTAATATAATAGTTACTAGAAGTAAATTCGTTTCTCCTGTGTTTGTATATTGGCTCAAGTTTTCGTTGTACACAAATTGCGAGATACGAACAGCTTATAGTGCAATCGTAGCCTTTAATTAAACCGAACATGTTCAAACTGTACCTACTGACGTATCCAACGTTGAAACCACTTGAAATTCTATCCATCCAAAACAAAGCCTGCACCGAATTAACAAGCACCTAATTCACCCTCCTCCACTTTTAACCAAAATCCACCAAATAATGTAACAGAACTGCAAAACAAATATGCCGTTTTCGGAAGCCCACTAGTACGGTTTTTGTGGACGAGCAAGCTTCTCTTTATATTAAGCTCTTACCTTTGCCTTGTATAGTAGATTGTTATAATTCAACCTTTTGAATGGCTCTTGGAAACTGGTATTAGTTTCGTTTATATTTATAGATTATGACCTTTAGGAAACATTATCATTCTGCCAATCATTTAGGTTATGTTTTAAGTTTGCGTCACTAAACTAAAACTTGCGCTTACTTCTTAGTATTCATATTATAACTACTTATAGACTTCAAAACATATAACTTAGACTTATCACAAAGTACTAGTACGTAATACTGAAGTTGTAACAGTTTCTGAACCACAAACAAGCCCTAACGATCAAACTTCTCAGCTCACATAGTAAGACTATTGTACGGTACAAACTGTATGATCACTTCTAACACGAAGTGTCCGATGATGAAAAAGAAATTGTTGTGATCCTCAAACTATTTTAATGGATAAGGGTCGCAGTTTGACAAAAAACTTTTGACAAATATGCACTAAGCAAAAGACTTTTCAAAATGTATTATTTCAGAAACATATTACAAGAATTAGTTTGAAAAAGTATTCATTTATCAAAATGTTATTTGAAAAATACCATTTTACAAATTCACTTTTCATAAACTATCTATTTGGAAAATGTACCAATAACTTCGCAACACTACTTTCACTAGAGAAATTTTTCATATTATATTGATACTGATAACTGATGTTATGTGAAGTAAATTAGGCTACTTTTATTTTAGAAAATATATTAGGGTTCCGCGAAAAACAAACCCATGATATGCAATCCAATTTATATACTAACTAGCTTAGACTCGCGGTTTCACCCGCGTTTAATTTAAAAGACATTTAGAGTACTTCGACATAGACACTTGACAGAATATCTATTGGATTTCAAGGGTTTAATTTGTTTGTGCGGAACACTAATTATTTTTCAAAAATAAAAGTAGCCTAAGTTATTCCTTATAACATCAGCTATCTGCCAGTGAAAGTCCTGTTAAAACCGGTCCAGCCGTTTCGGAGATTACCCGGAACAAACAGACAGACAGACAAAAAAAATTGGTTTTTTGTTATATGTACCGTATATACTTTCATATGCATGCTTGACATTACAAACAGACACTTCAATTTTATTTATTTGTATAGATTATACTTATGTATTTTCATCTAGCTATATTATTATCTACATGTTTTTCTTTTACACGGGTTTATATCCCCTGTAAGGGGGAACCCGGTCTTTTGATAGGTTTACGCGGGGACATGGGACCAACACGCAGAGGCCCTTTAGAGATTTTTCATCTAAAATGTAATGGGACACTAACCGGGGACTCTCCATGGGTGCACTAAAAAAAAACGGCGTCTGCCTTTCAACCTTTATAGTGAAAAGTGAAATTCTGTGGCAGACGGTGACTTGCCACTCACAAGATGGGCCCCCTAAATGGCCACTACTACAGGCGATAAGGAACAACACCGTTGTGAGCGAAAAACCAGTGCTGGTGTAGAGAGGTGCGGAACCGGTTTCACCATCGCGCGTCTCGAAGACTCGGAGCGGGTTTCCCCGTTATTACGCCATTAGACACTTCCACCCCCGAGCATATAGCTCTGTGGGCCCCCCTCTGATTGGCCAACTAAGACAAGCCAGAGTTGAAAATCCTACGGTCACTCATGGGGTACCACTCCAACCAACCAATAAAGGCAAGCCGTAGACGAGGCCCTGACCGAGCATTCGGGTACGCAGTGTCGCCACTCACATTCAGCTCGCCACAAACTACCCTGCGTTGTGTAAGCTACTTAATAGACTTTTTTTTTCTTATGATATACTTTTTTTTTATCATAAGATAGGAAGAAATCAAGCAGCTACTTTAATCTTTACTTTAAATTATTATTATTATTAAAAATAAAAGCGCGAGTGAAACCGCGGGCAACAGCTAGTAGCAGTAGTAGCTAGTAGTAGAATACTGGACCTGTGCTTGTAACTACCTAGCCAGCGTACAATAAGAGGCCTACCACCACTAAAGATAAGAATAAGTATCCGATTTAGATTCAACAATCAAGATTGTTGGAGGTTAAGTACTAGCTATTGAATTACTCCGTACCATATTACCGCAGTATAAAAATATACTCTGTTTAATACGAATAAGTCCGCGGCTATTCTCAATAGTCCGTTGTCAACAGCGCTTAACCCCGGAATCCCTGTCCAACCGTTGGAATTTGGTCAGCTGTCCTATTTAAAGCTGAATAGTGAAACGGATAGGTTCACCTAATATGTGTACAGACCAATGTTTCGCGTCGCTTCGTATTGAAACAAAGTTTATGTAACGCCACAAACGCTACGTTGTTTAGTTACATAACTCAAAATTTATACAAATCCAAAATCAATACGGATTAGAAAAAAGAATCTGTGAAATAGACTTTAGAGCCATAAGTTAAAATCATAAAAGGTCAGATAGTTTTTTTTTTTGGGTAGGCAGGATTCTTTTCATTTGCCTAAAGAGGTGAGGTATATAATAATATGGCAGCCTCCTTACAGTCGCCTCCCATTTACTAAAGAGGATGACCACTTTACCGTTATCCCCTGCAAGATATGCCTAAAAGCGTGGCATCAATGGGCGGCTTAAGATGGAGGGTTTCACGCGCCCCAGGTTTTTACTAAAAATCTGACATTTTGACATTACAAACAGACACGTATTTTTTATTTATTTGTATAGATATAATTATGATGATGATAGTTATTCAAGAACTCCATAGTCTTTTACGGGAGAATTAGCCAATACTCACCACGCCTGGCAGGTGGGTTGGTGAGCGCAGTATCACTACTGTTTCGTTAAAGAGACGTTGCTGCCCATTATTCTGGTTAAGGGTCCCTTAATCACCATTTACGACATCCACGGGAGGAGATGCAGTGGTGCTATATTCCTATTCGGATGCCGCCCGGTATTATTAGGGGCTAAGGTTATGTCTTGCTTTTATTATTTTTTATGAACACAAAATGATGGCCAGCATCATTACCATAATTTACCCGCTTTATTATACAAGTTCTTGTTCCAAAATTTCGCAAAAGCACATTCAAAACACGAGTCCGTGTTCATGAGTCCACCTTTTGAACTGTCATATTGTATTGTTTTTCGGTCGTATATTATGCAGAAGGGTTCCTGTGAAAGGCGCGCGACATTTTTGCGCAGTGTGCAGGACGTCCATTTTATCATAATACTGTTTAAAAAAAGAACGGAAATATTTTGCTGTAGTTAAGAGTTGCTGGCGTGTGTAGCGCAGTTTGTTTTAATGTGCATTTTGTTTTTGACTCCGTAATGAGACGCGTTCGTAGTTAGGCGTGTCGCGTTGAGTAAATTTACCTGCACTGGAAATGTTTATTATATTTACGGGAGTGCATACGTGATACTTCATTCAAGTATTATCATTTAAATAGAAATAAAGTGAGTTATAAATCTATCCTTACTTGTCATAAGTTTCATTTTTAAACGGTTTTATTTAGCTAGCTCTGTTGTGTTTTTGGATGAAATTTAGTCATTGAAATTTTACCCTTTCCTGTGGACAGATTGATCTGATATTAGGTGCACACCTTAAATTTTTGAAACACTAAAATTGAATACATCCAGTATCATTGTAAATTCAAGATGGCCGCCACCACAAAATGGCGGATTACATATTTTTTCGAAATGTTTATTATATTTAAGGGAGTGCATACGTGATACTTCGTTCAAGTGAGAGGTATTTAAACAAAAATAAAGTGAGTTATAAATCTATCCTTACTTGGCATAAGTTTCATTTTTAAACGGTTTTATTTAGCTGGCTCTGTTGTATTTTTGGAAGAAATTTAGTCATTGAAATTGTACCCCTTTCCCGTTGACAGATTGATCTGATATTAGGTACACACCTTCAATTTTTGAGAAACCAAAATTGAATATATCCAGTATCATTGTAAATTCAGGATGGCCGCCACCACAAAATGGCGGATTACACATTTTTTCGCAACCCCCTCAATATTATATGATATGGGTATTATATGATAGGGCTTGACTACTAGATATAGTACACAATAAAAAATTCCAAATCTAAGATGGCTGCCGATACAATATGATGCATTTTATATTTGTTTCTATCCCCTTAACATGGATATCTATTATGTATTGAGGAGTTAGAATGCAACAAATTGACTGGAAATAAATCCTGTTATAATCAGGCACTAAATGAACTAAATAGAAAGAGAAATAAAAAGTAACGAATAAAAACTATATACTTGAATATTAAATAAGATTTTTTTTAAACGCTTTCATTCAAAATAAAGATAATAATGATGCAGATAATGTACTAAAATCTAAAAATAATTAGGTAGGTCTTGGGTACCGTCATCACACCATTCTCCTCATCAATCTAAAGCATTGATCATACTCAAATATAAAATGCGTGGGGCATTTAAAACCCCCCTGTGGTCCGATACTTACAAAGCCAACACCTCACCCCTAGCCATAGGTATGTTGAAGGAACACCGTGGGGTTCTAGCCATTAAGTATTTAGTATCCCCTTCTTCCCCTCTCAAGGTGGACGAAGTCTATGAGGATTTCCCCACGACGAAAAAATGAGTATACGGGGTAAAAATACATTACTTAGTACAAAGATTTAAGTATTTAAGAAATCATAAACGCTAAGCTCAATATTATAAAGGCATTTTTTTTGTGTGACATTATAAGTTGCTGCGTTTGCGGACATATTTATTTTAATCATTATAGGGTCTGCTCTTAACCTTGATCTCGCCTGATGGAAACTTACTGATGAGTTCTATGATGAAAGAAGCGCAACCGTAAGACACCAATTCTCTCTTGCTCTATATGTTAACGGGTTACAGGTAGTAGGGAATACAGACGTAAGCAAGGCAAGGTGGCAAGGAATCCACACTTGAAAGTTGAAGAAATGCGCTGAGTAATATGTTATTGCCGCATTATTTTCCTATACTCTGTCCAGGTTGTGCACCGAAAACTTATCAAGCTACTACATTTCAGCATTCTTCCTGAATTACAGGGGACATTTGGGTGCCGGGGATAAGGTGTCAGTATACCGCGTCTCTGAAACAATCAGTGGTAACCCCGAAAGCTTTCGGTACGTACTTCGTCGGTGCGAAAACGTACCGATTAGTAGACAATCCGTGTCACTGTTTCCGGTAAAGAACAGAGCAACCCTCATCACCTCAAAAGGATGGGCAGCATCATCCTCCTGTATTCTCATAACAACATACTGTGATCACCAATTAGCCTGTCAAGCCTGGTGATTATGACAATATAAATCTACTGGTGGTAGGTCTATTATTGTATTTCCCCTCCGAGATGTGCCTACAGACGTGGCATCCTGGGCAGATCTTGTGTGATCTTACGAGGACCTGGAGCCTTCTTTCGGTGCCGAAGATGACCACCCTAGTGGTTTTAGCCGGTAAGAGTCCGGCATGCCCCTTCGCCCTTCCCCGGGGCGAAGGAAGTTCAAGGTGAATTTCCATTGGAGACCAATAAAAATAATTTTAAAAAGGTCTCCTATTGCAAGAGGCTGGCAAGGTAGGTACCTCCCCAGTGCCAGATATTCGCCATTAAGCAGTAGTGTTTACACTTAAGACATTACTGTGCCCCGGTTCAAGGGTACTGTAGCTAGTGAAATTACTAGAAATTGAATTTGCTTAAGAGACTAAACAATTTTACATCTCGAGGTGACGAGCACAGTGTTAAGCCTCGCAGGACTAGTCCTGGGTAACATTCTATAATGGGCAGATATGTCGCTTACCACCAGGTGAATGACATGCTCGTATCATCACCAAGTTTCATAAAAATTGAAATAAATTTATATTCCCTAGGAGCATTAATTTAAGCGGTCATTAGGAGGCCCGTGTTCAGCAGTGGCATTTCTGGTCTGATATGATGAGATGAGTGAAAAGGTGCATCAGTATCATGTAAGTAAAGCAGCAAATATCGAGTATAGATACCTCACCGACAACTGATATACGGGCGAAACTAATAGATAATCAGTCTAATCCAAAAAAATAATTGATTTAAGATTCTGGATTTGATCTGACATAAATCCTCAATCCCAAATCCAAAGATTCTGGATTAGATTGATTATTAATTTCAGCCGTTAGTGACCCAGTTGCAGCATCATATCCAGGATCTTACGATTGACAACAATGATCTACTTAAGGGTTACGCACAAGGATCTCCACAGTAATCCGATCTTAATAATCCAATTAATACCTTGATCTCTTTAATTAATAATAACCAGTTAATAAGGTAATTATCAAATGAAGCCGGTTTACCAGGCAGTGTCTTTGATTAGCAGGATTAGACTATAAAATGAAAATGTTATAATTGTTTCATCATGAGCTTGTATTAGAGTTTAATTTGAGGGCTGTTAACATTAGGTAAATACTAAAGGAGACCGATACGGTTTCATACAAGCCTGGGCACGGATATAACAAAAATGAAAGTGGTGTCAATTAACATACATCATTTATTAATTTTTTCGTTTTAAAAAACGTTGCCCCACACTAGGATTTCTCGTGTGTCGTGGGTGTTTACAGACATGAATTCCACATACAATACACCCAGACCCGGAACAATTACCTGCAGATCATACAAATATTTGTTCCGTACGGGAATCGAACCCACGACCCGGAGCGCCGCAGTCGACTGTATCAGCCACGGCACCAACCGTGCCGTCAAAAAATTATCAATATGAGAATAGAGTTATAAGAAATTTGTTAAATGTAAGGTAAGCAACCTGCATTTTAATAACTTAATATTGAAGTTCAGTCGATACATATATATTTTTCATATATATAGCTGTGAAACTCACTATTCACATACTTAAATAATATCAAGAATCGCCTTACCGAAAATTCCGTTTGATAATATTATAAATACTCTTTTGTATATTATTTTTAGCATGCACATCAAATGTCAAGAGTCGGTAATACTGACCTTAAAATACGGTAGTGATCGAATCTTAGCTAACGAATCGATTCGTAAACGAGAATCGACTAAAAGACGTATCGTTATTAAATAGATGTTTATGCTCTACGGATAATAGAAAATATAAAAAGAAAAGTTCCATGAGGTTCTAAAAATATACATGTTTATAAATTCTTGAAAGAACTAAAGGTCTAGACAAATTTTGTTAAAACGGTTTTTTTATCTCGGACTGTTTGCTGGTCTAGCTGAATGGTTTGAAATAAGAATTGAATGAAAAATCACTAAGGTCAACAGGGCCTTCACCGTTTTTCTTTTTCTAACTCACATAAAGCGTTTGGCTTACTATTTCAAAAGGCTTAACTAGATCACTGAATAGCATCAGGTTCTTCCATCTTCAAGTTTTATTACTTTTATAGAATGAAATTTTTGTTTAAGTAGCAACTTCCTATCTTAAATAGTTAAGCTGAATTAGACAAATTATTCAAATTTTCTTCGAAAATCTTTAAGTTTAAGGCCAATATAACATTTCAGATTTGGTTAAAATTGAGTTTACAATTTACAATTTTTTACATAATCAGTTAGTTTTTTAATGTTCGTTACCTACATGTTAATCAATGTGTTTTATAATTGGATTACATATCTTCCTAAGACCTAGCGCGCATAGGTGGCTTTTGTCACCGTGAAAATTTCGCCACTCATATCAAATCAATGGATATATGGAAATGCGACGTCACGTCGTCGTTGACTCATTAAAAATTTCATAAAATTTTATGTTATTTACATCAATTTAATATTACGGCATAGATTGACTATTAGTTAATATTAATATTGTTCTTGTGACATTAACTTATAATATTTACAAAAAACTCTAAATGTGTGAGCATCATGTAGCTATTAATGTTATATGTTTAGTACTTATTTTGAGTGTCTTTTGCTTGGCTGTATTGGTCTGCCATGCTCGTGAACGGGTGCCATCTGTTGGGACTGGTCGGCTGTTAACTGCCACGGCAAATTCATTATAATAATATTATTCTGGTATGTTTCATCTTTACACATTAACCTACATTTTTCTCTGTATATGTTTTACAATCATGTGTACCTATACAATCAACATTGTAATCCTCAACTATTTTAAAAGAGTATCCATGGAGTCTCTTGCCGGCTCTTCTCCAACTATTTGGAACCGTGCAACTTAAATTCTGACGTTACATAAGTGCCAATATTTCATTTATATGAAATAAAAAACGTTGACCTCGTCACGTCGTGACGTGTGCGCACCTCCATACATACCCAAGGACTTGATAAGAGTGACGAAATTGTCACGGTGACAGAAGTCACCTGTGCGCGCTAGCTCTTAGTCACAGATCTCTCGGAGCCTAAATCCTTGTCCATAAAAGTCTAATAAAATAAAATCGGTACTATTTCTTGTATGTTTAATAACATCTGAATTGTTATAATAGCTTTGTACGAATGTAGTTCTAAGCTCAAATATCATGACTTCTGTATAAATTCTCATTTTCCTATGAAAACATAGAGTATTTTTGCAATTATGCCTATGTATAGTAATGGTTCAGATAAATATTTAGAAAGGATTCTATCAAAATTTTCCTTAAAACATAAAGCTCATTTATCCTAAGTCGATCCTTGGCAGAGAAAAAATAACAAAGCTGGCCATTTAAAATTCCAGTTAAGAAAAATAAGCCGGTTGCTATGCTACGTAATGAGACCGTGGTACTCATTTAGTGGTAGTAGTTTCTTTTAACGATAATGCCCATACCATTATAGCTTTAATGGTAAGCAAGTATATGGTACAACTTCATAAGAGCTAATACGGCCACGTTACTGGAGATGGTAATGGTAAAACAATAGCTATTCGTTTTTTAGTTTAAAAGGCTTTAGTTATATGTAATAGAGACAGTTACAAGTTTAGATACGTTATTTTAAAATACTACGAAGCTGCATGTAAAAAAAAACCGGGCAAGTGCGAGTTGAACTCGCGCGGAGAGGGTTCGGAAATTGCTGAATATGTTGTCTATTGTTGAATTCGGTCTTGTACCAATAACTTATCAAGAACAAATTTAACGTCATAGTTGATAAACGTATATTCCCATACATTCCAACCGCAAACGTAAGTTTGTACGCACTATATTGAAAGATTTATCACTTTGTTTTAAGACCATAGACTTCTTATAGATTTTCCTGCCATCTATAGGTAAAGATAATAACTTAATTAATAATATAATTTTAGTAGTTTCGGAGATAAGGGTGGGAGTGATCATTTTCGTCTTTTTTCTTAATTAACTTTAAAACTGTATATTTAAAAATTATGAATTAAATACATTTGGAGCCCTTACAACAAGCCCTTCCATTTTATATATTACACGGTTCAGTTTGCAAAACTTTATTCTTTAATTTTCTATATTACCTCCAAAAGTGACCCCCATATTCAAAATTCATTTATTTACGTTATACGCATGTTTGGGTTTGCCGAAATCCATACGTGTACCAAATTTCAACTTAATCAGTCCAGTAGATTCGGAGCAAATTGGCTGTGATAGAAGGACAGACAGACAAACACACGAGTTATCCTATAAGGGTTCCAGACGTTTTTTCCTTCGGACGTTCGGAATCCTAAAGATGGGATTTTCTACGGAATATATTCAAAGGCTTCATGTTTTAAACAAGATTTACTTTTATACAAGCGGTAACTTTTTTTTTTTTTTTTTTTTTTTTTTTTTTTTTTTTTTTTTTTTAAAAACGTTGCCCCACACTAGGATTTCTCCTGTGTCGTGGGTGCGTTTACAGACATGAATTCCACATACAATACACCCAGACCCGGAACAACTATCTGCAGATCATACAAATATTTGTTCCGTGTGGGAATCGAACCCACGACCCGGAGCGCAGCAGTCGACTGTATCAGCCACTGCACCAACCGTGCCGTTGGTTTTTTGGTTTGGTTCCTAACGTATATTTATAATGAAATGGTTTCATTATAAATATACGTTAGACGTTACAAACAGACACTTCAATTTTATTTATTTGTATAGATTATACTTATGTATTTTCATCTAGCTATATTATTATCTACATGTTTTTCTTTTACACGGGTTTATATCCCCTGTAAGGGGGAACCCGGTCTTTTGATAGGTTTACGCGGGGACATGGGACCAACACGCAGAGGCCCTTTAGAGATTTTTCATCTAAAATGTAATGGGACACTAACCGGGGACTCTCCATGGGTGCACTAAAAAAAAACGGCGTCTGCCTTTCAACCTTTATAGTGAAAAGTGAAATTCTGTGGCAGACGGTGACTTGCCACTCACAAGATGGGCCCCCTAAATGGCCACTACTACAGGCGATAAGGAACAACACCGTTGTGAGCGAAAAACCAGTGCTGGTGTAGAGAGGTGCGGAACCGGTTTCACCATCGCGCGTCTCGAAGACTCGGAGCGGGTTTCCCCGTTATTACGCCATTAGACACTTCCACCCCCGAGCATATAGCTCTGTGGGCCCCCCTCTGATTGGCCAACTAAGACAAGCCAGAGTTGAAAATCCTACGGTCACTCATGGGGTACCACTCCAACCAACCAATAAAGGCAAGCCGTAGACGAGGCCCTGACCGAGCATTCGGGTACGCAGTGTCGCCACTCACATTCAGCTCGCCACAAACTACCCTGCGTTGTGTAAGCTACTTAATAGACTTTTTTTTTCTTATGATATACTTTTTTTTTATCATAAGATAGGAAGAAATCAAGCAGCTACTTTAATCTTTACTTTAAATTATTATTATTATTAAAAATAAAAGCGCGAGTGAAACCGCGGGCAACAGCTAGTAGCAGTAGTAGCTAGTAGTAGAATACTGGACCTGTGCTTGTAACTACCTAGCCAGCGTACAATAAGAGGCCTACCACCACTAAAGATAAGAATAAGTATCCGATTTAGATTCAACAATCAAGATTGTTGGAGGTTAAGTACTAGCTATTGAATTACTCCGTACCATATTACCGCAGTATAAAAATATACTCTGTTTAATACGAATAAGTCCGCGGCTATTCTCAATAGTCCGTTGTCAACAGCGCTTAACCCCGGAATCCCTGTCCAACCGTTGGAATTTGGTCAGCTGTCCTATTTAAAGCTGAATAGTGAAACGGATAGGTTCACCTAATATGTGTACAGACCAATGTTTCGCGTCGCTTCGTATTGAAACAAAGTTTATGTAACGCCACAAACGCTACGTTGTTTAGTTACATAACTCAAAATTTATACAAATCCAAAATCAATACGGATTAGAAAAAAGAATCTGTGAAATAGACTTTAGAGCCATAAGTTAAAATCATAAAAGGTCAGATAGTTTTTTTTTTTGGGTAGGCAGGATTCTTTTCATTTGCCTAAAGAGGTGAGGTATATAATAATATGGCAGCCTCCTTACAGTCGCCTCCCATTTACTAAAGAGGATGACCACTTTACCGTTATCCCCTGCAAGATATGCCTAAAAGCGTGGCATCAATGGGCGGCTTAAGATGGAGGGTTTCACGCGCCCCAGGTTTTTACTAAAAATCTGACATTTTGACATTACAAACAGACACGTATTTTTTATTTATTTGTATAGATATAATTATGATGATGATAGTTATTCAAGAACTCCATAGTCTTTTACGGGAGAATTAGCCAATACTCACCACGCCTGGCAGGTGGGTTGGTGAGCGCAGTATCACTACTGTTTCGTTAAAGAGACGTTGCTGCCCATTATTCTGGTTAAGGGTCCCTTAATCACCATTTACGACATCCACGGGAGGAGATGCAGTGGTGCTATATTCCTATTCGGATGCCGCCCGGTATTATTAGGGGCTAAGGTTATGTCTTGCTTTTATTATTTTTTATGAACACAAAATGATGGCCAGCATCATTACCATAATTTACCCGCTTTATTATACAAGTTCTTGTTCCAAAATTTCGCAAAAGCACATTCAAAACACGAGTCCGTGTTCATGAGTCCACCTTTTGAACTGTCATATTGTATTGTTTTTCGGTCGTATATTATGCAGAAGGGTTCCTGTGAAAGGCGCGCGACATTTTTGCGCAGTGTGCAGGACGTCCATTTTATCATAATACTGTTTAAAAAAAGAACGGAAATATTTTGCTGTAGTTAAGAGTTGCTGGCGTGTGTAGCGCAGTTTGTTTTAATGTGCATTTTGTTTTTGACTCCGTAATGAGACGCGTTCGTAGTTAGGCGTGTCGCGTTGAGTAAATTTACCTGCACTGGAAATGTTTATTATATTTACGGGAGTGCATACGTGATACTTCATTCAAGTATTATCATTTAAATAGAAATAAAGTGAGTTATAAATCTATCCTTACTTGTCATAAGTTTCATTTTTAAACGGTTTTATTTAGCTAGCTCTGTTGTGTTTTTGGATGAAATTTAGTCATTGAAATTTTACCCTTTCCTGTGGACAGATTGATCTGATATTAGGTGCACACCTTAAATTTTTGAAACACTAAAATTGAATACATCCAGTATCATTGTAAATTCAAGATGGCCGCCACCACAAAATGGCGGATTACATATTTTTTCGAAATGTTTATTATATTTAAGGGAGTGCATACGTGATACTTCGTTCAAGTGAGAGGTATTTAAACAAAAATAAAGTGAGTTATAAATCTATCCTTACTTGGCATAAGTTTCATTTTTAAACGGTTTTATTTAGCTGGCTCTGTTGTATTTTTGGAAGAAATTTAGTCATTGAAATTGTACCCCTTTCCCGTTGACAGATTGATCTGATATTAGGTACACACCTTCAATTTTTGAGAAACCAAAATTGAATATATCCAGTATCATTGTAAATTCAGGATGGCCGCCACCACAAAATGGCGGATTACACATTTTTTCGCAACCCCCTCAATATTATATGATATGGGTATTATATGATAGGGCTTGACTACTAGATATAGTACACAATAAAAAATTCCAAATCTAAGATGGCTGCCGATACAATATGATGCATTTTATATTTGTTTCTATCCCCTTAACATGGATATCTATTATGTATTGAGGAGTTAGAATGCAACAAATTGACTGGAAATAAATCCTGTTATAATCAGGCACTAAATGAACTAAATAGAAAGAGAAATAAAAAGTAACGAATAAAAACTATATACTTGAATATTAAATAAGATTTTTTTTAAACGCTTTCATTCAAAATAAAGATAATAATGATGCAGATAATGTACTAAAATCTAAAAATAATTAGGTAGGTCTTGGGTACCGTCATCACACCATTCTCCTCATCAATCTAAAGCATTGATCATACTCAAATGTAAAATGCGTGGGGCATTTAAAACCCCCCTGTGGTCCGATACTTACAAAGCCAACACCTCACCCCTAGCCATAGGTATGTTGAAGGAACACCGTGGGGTTCTAGCCATTAAGTATTTAGTATCCCCTTCTTCCCCTCTCAAGGTGGACGAAGTCTATGAGGATTTCCCCACGACGAAAAAATGAGTATACGGGGTAAAAATACATTACTTAGTACAAAGATTTAAGTATTTAAGAAATCATAAACGCTAAGCTCAATATTATAAAGGCATTTTTTTTGTGTGACATTATAAGTTGCTGCGTTTGCGGACATATTTATTTTAATCATTATAGGGTCTGCTCTTAACCTTGATCTCGCCTGATGGAAACTTACTGATGAGTTCTATGATGAAAGAAGCGCAACCGTAAGACACCAATTCTCTCTTGCTCTATATGTTAACGGGTTACAGGTAGTAGGGAATACAGACGTAAGCAAGGCAAGGTGGCAAGGAATCCACACTTGAAAGTTGAAGAAATGCGCTGAGTAATATGTTATTGCCGCATTATTTTCCTATACTCTGTCCAGGTTGTGCACCGAAAACTTATCAAGCTACTACATTTCAGCATTCTTCCTGAATTACAGGGGACATTTGGGTGCCGGGGATAAGGTGTCAGTATACCGCGTCTCTGAAACAATCAGTGGTAACCCCGAAAGCTTTCGGTACGTACTTCGTCGGTGCGAAAACGTACCGATTAGTAGACAATCCGTGTCACTGTTTCCGGTAAAGAACAGAGCAACCCTCATCACCTCAAAAGGATGGGCAGCATCATCCTCCTGTATTCTCATAACAACATACTGTGATCACCAATTAGCCTGTCAAGCCTGGTGATTATGACAATATAAATCTACTGGTGGTAGGTCTATTATTGTATTTCCCCTCCGAGATGTGCCTACAGACGTGGCATCCTGGGCAGATCTTGTGTGATCTTACGAGGACCTGGAGCCTTCTTTCGGTGCCGAAGATGACCACCCTAGTGGTTTTAGCCGGTAAGAGTCCGGCATGCCCCTTCGCCCTTCCCCGGGGCGAAGGAAGTTCAAGGTGAATTTCCATTGGAGACCAATAAAAATAATTTTAAAAAGGTCTCCTATTGCAAGAGGCTGGCAAGGTAGGTACCTCCCCAGTGCCAGATATTCGCCATTAAGCAGTAGTGTTTACACTTAAGACATTACTGTGCCCCGGTTCAAGGGTACTGTAGCTAGTGAAATTACTAGAAATTGAATTTGCTTAAGAGACTAAACAATTTTACATCTCGAGGTGACGAGCACAGTGTTAAGCCTCGCAGGACTAGTCCTGGGTAACATTCTATAATGGGCAGATATGTCGCTTACCACCAGGTGAATGACATGCTCGTATCATCACCAAGTTTCATAAAAATTGAAATAAATTTATATTCCCTAGGAGCATTAATTTAAGCGGTCATTAGGAGGCCCGTGTTCAGCAGTGGCATTTCTGGTCTGATATGATGAGATGAGTGAAAAGGTGCATCAGTATCATGTAAGTAAAGCAGCAAATATCGAGTATAGATACCTCACCGACAACTGATATACGGGCGAAACTAATAGATAATCAGTCTAATCCAAAAAAATAATTGATTTAAGATTCTGGATTTGATCTGACATAAATCCTCAATCCCAAATCCAAAGATTCTGGATTAGATTGATTATTAATTTCAGCCGTTAGTGACCCAGTTGCAGCATCATATCCAGGATCTTACGATTGACAACAATGATCTACTTAAGGGTTACGCACAAGGATCTCCACAGTAATCCGATCTTAATAATCCAATTAATACCTTGATCTCTTTAATTAATAATAACCAGTTAATAAGGTAATTATCAAATGAAGCCGGTTTACCAGGCAGTGTCTTTGATTAGCAGGATTAGACTATAAAATGAAAATGTTATAATTGTTTCATCATGAGCTTGTATTAGAGTTTAATTTGAGGGCTGTTAACATTAGGTAAATACTAAAGGAGACCGATACGGTTTCATACAAGCCTGGGCACGGATATAACAAAAATGAAAGTGGTGTCAATTAACATACATCATTTATTAATTTTTTCGTTTTAAAAAACGTTGCCCCACACTAGGATTTCTCGTGTGTCGTGGGTGTTTACAGACATGAATTCCACATACAATACACCCAGACCCGGAACAATTACCTGCAGATCATACAAATATTTGTTCCGTACGGGAATCGAACCCACGACCCGGAGCGCCGCAGTCGACTGTATCAGCCACGGCACCAACCGTGCCGTCAAAAAATTATCAATATGAGAATAGAGTTATAAGAAATTTGTTAAATGTAAGGTAAGCAACCTGCATTTTAATAACTTAATATTGAAGTTCAGTCGATACATATATATTTTTCATATATATAGCTGTGAAACTCACTATTCACATACTTAAATAATATCAAGAATCGCCTTACCGAAAATTCCGTTTGATAATATTATAAATACTCTTTTGTATATTATTTTTAGCATGCACATCAAATGTCAAGAGTCGGTAATACTGACCTTAAAATACGGTAGTGATCGAATCTTAGCTAACGAATCGATTCGTAAACGAGAATCGACTAAAAGACGTATCGTTATTAAATAGATGTTTATGCTCTACGGATAATAGAAAATATAAAAAGAAAAGTTCCATGAGGTTCTAAAAATATACATGTTTATAAATTCTTGAAAGAACTAAAGGTCTAGACAAATTTTGTTAAAACGGTTTTTTTATCTCGGACTGTTTGCTGGTCTAGCTGAATGGTTTGAAATAAGAATTGAATGAAAAATCACTAAGGTCAACAGGGCCTTCACCGTTTTTCTTTTTCTAACTCACATAAAGCGTTTGGCTTACTATTTCAAAAGGCTTAACTAGATCACTGAATAGCATCAGGTTCTTCCATCTTCAAGTTTTATTACTTTTATAGAATGAAATTTTTGTTTAAGTAGCAACTTCCTATCTTAAATAGTTAAGCTGAATTAGACAAATTATTCAAATTTTCTTCGAAAATCTTTAAGTTTAAGGCCAATATAACATTTCAGATTTGGTTAAAATTGAGTTTACAATTTACAATTTTTTACATAATCAGTTAGTTTTTTAATGTTCGTTACCTACATGTTAATCAATGTGTTTTATAATTGGATTACATATCTTCCTAAGACCTAGCGCGCATAGGTGGCTTTTGTCACCGTGAAAATTTCGCCACTCATATCAAATCAATGGATATATGGAAATGCGACGTCACGTCGTCGTTGACTCATTAAAAATTTCATAAAATTTTATGTTATTTACATCAATTTAATATTACGGCATAGATTGACTATTAGTTAATATTAATATTGTTCTTGTGACATTAACTTATAATATTTACAAAAAACTCTAAATGTGTGAGCATCATGTAGCTATTAATGTTATATGTTTAGTACTTATTTTGAGTGTCTTTTGCTTGGCTGTATTGGTCTGCCATGCTCGTGAACGGGTGCCATCTGTTGGGACTGGTCGGCTGTTAACTGCCACGGCAAATTCATTATAATAATATTATTCTGGTATGTTTCATCTTTACACATTAACCTACATTTTTCTCTGTATATGTTTTACAATCATGTGTACCTATACAATCAACATTGTAATCCTCAACTATTTTAAAAGAGTATCCATGGAGTCTCTTGCCGGCTCTTCTCCAACTATTTGGAACCGTGCAACTTAAATTCTGACGTTACATAAGTGCCAATATTTCATTTATATGAAATAAAAAACGTTGACCTCGTCACGTCGTGACGTGTGCGCACCTCCATACATACCCAAGGACTTGATAAGAGTGACGAAATTGTCACGGTGACAGAAGTCACCTGTGCGCGCTAGCTCTTAGTCACAGATCTCTCGGAGCCTAAATCCTTGTCCATAAAAGTCTAATAAAATAAAATCGGTACTATTTCTTGTATGTTTAATAACATCTGAATTGTTATAATAGCTTTGTACGAATGTAGTTCTAAGCTCAAATATCATGACTTCTGTATAAATTCTCATTTTCCTATGAAAACATAGAGTATTTTTGCAATTATGCCTATGTATAGTAATGGTTCAGATAAATATTTAGAAAGGATTCTATCAAAATTTTCCTTAAAACATAAAGCTCATTTATCCTAAGTCGATCCTTGGCAGAGAAAAAATAACAAAGCTGGCCATTTAAAATTCCAGTTAAGAAAAATAAGCCGGTTGCTATGCTACGTAATGAGACCGTGGTACTCATTTAGTGGTAGTAGTTTCTTTTAACGATAATGCCCATACCATTATAGCTTTAATGGTAAGCAAGTATATGGTACAACTTCATAAGAGCTAATACGGCCACGTTACTGGAGATGGTAATGGTAAAACAATAGCTATTCGTTTTTTAGTTTAAAAGGCTTTAGTTATATGTAATAGAGACAGTTACAAGTTTAGATACGTTATTTTAAAATACTACGAAGCTGCATGTAAAAAAAAACCGGGCAAGTGCGAGTTGAACTCGCGCGGAGAGGGTTCGGAAATTGCTGAATATGTTGTCTATTGTTGAATTCGGTCTTGTACCAATAACTTATCAAGAACAAATTTAACGTCATAGTTGATAAACGTATATTCCCATACATTCCAACCGCAAACGTAAGTTTGTACGCACTATATTGAAAGATTTATCACTTTGTTTTAAGACCATAGACTTCTTATAGATTTTCCTGCCATCTATAGGTAAAGATAATAACTTAATTAATAATATAATTTTAGTAGTTTCGGAGATAAGGGTGGGAGTGATCATTTTCGTCTTTTTTCTTAATTAACTTTAAAACTGTATATTTAAAAATTATGAATTAAATACATTTGGAGCCCTTACAACAAGCCCTTCCATTTTATATATTACACGGTTCAGTTTGCAAAACTTTATTCTTTAATTTTCTATATTACCTCCAAAAGTGACCCCCATATTCAAAATTCATTTATTTACGTTATACGCATGTTTGGGTTTGCCGAAATCCATACGTGTACCAAATTTCAACTTAATCAGTCCAGTAGATTCGGAGCAAATTGGCTGTGATAGAAGGACAGACAGACAAACACACGAGTTATCCTATAAGGGTTCCAGACGTTTTTTCCTTCGGACGTTCGGAATCCTAAAGATGGGATTTTCTACGGAATATATTCAAAGGCTTCATGTTTTAAACAAGATTTACTTTTATACAAGCGGTAACATTTTTTTTTTTTTTTTTTTTTTTTTTTTTTTTTTTTTTTTTTTTTTTTTTTTTTTTTAAAAACGTTGCCCCACACTAGGATTTCTCCTGTGTCGTGGGTGCGTTTACAGACATGAATTCCACATACAATACACCCAGACCCGGAACAACTATCTGCAGATCATACAAATATTTGTTCCGTGTGGGAATCGAACCCACGACCCGGAGCGCAGCAGTCGACTGTATCAGCCACTGCACCAACCGTGCCGTTGGTTTTTTGGTTTGGTTCCTAACGTATATTTATAATGAAATGGTTCATTAGTTAAGGATGGAGTGTCTGTTCGTCGGTTTGTACTTACATCGCGTAACTCACTGATTTTAATGGGACTCAATCAATCAATCATATCAGCCACAGGACGTCCACTATTGAACCAAGGCCTAATCCTTTCAGCTATGTCGAAAACTTTAGTTCTTCTACGGATCTCCTCATTTCTGATTCAATCTCGTTGAGAAATACCAAGCATAGCTCTGTCCATAGCTCGCTGTGTGACCTTGAGCTTTCTTATGAGGCCCATTGTGAGTGACTACGTCTCTGTTCCATATGTCATCACTTGTAACACACACTGGTTAATATATTATAGGCTAATTCTTCAGGTTCAGATTCAGTTCGGCTGTTAAGCAAGAAAACTATTTATAGTATATATAAATAGACAGGCACATAAGCCGTTTAATAGAGGTTGTACTAAATTAGTATTAGGTATTTGTAATTAATATAATACTTTAGTAAAAAAAAAAGCATAGAAGTAGTATGCCTCTATTCTATTCTATTGTTGGCTCCCACGGGCTCGGCATCAGCTGAACGCACTTCGACCCTATTGGGTTTATTGTGCTGCCCAAAGCCCTGCACTACTCCTCCGCTGGCAAATCAAGAAGTCCCTGTAGGTACTTCGTAATCATACCTGCCTGGAGCCGCGCAAAATCATCAGGCGATGGATAAGCTATTCCTAGATGTTTTGCCCTAAGTCTTCCCAGAGCGTCACAGCTGCACAAAATGTGCTGCATTGACTCTTGATTGTCCATACAGAATCTGCATGTACCCGTTGTGCTAAGCTTTATCCTATGTAGGTGCTCCTTGGTGCCGAAGTGGCCTGTCATTGCGTCTATATAGTGCCTTAAATGGGTTTTGGTAAGATATAATAGTCTCTTAAACCCGTCTAGTCTTGTGCTGCAGAAAGTCTTAGGAATGGTTTAGGCCTCTCACTTGCCTCCATTCTCTGACATGTTCTTTATCAGCAAATGCATGTAATGCCTGTTGGTAGGTACCCTGATGTATCCCTACGAATGGATTTTTACTACAAACGGAAAAGTAATATAAACACAAAGGCTTTTAGCAAACTGATTCTAGATAAGAATAACACTGGAATGAAAAACCTTCATCTCTTTTCATCAACCAAAAACTGCTCAGACCATCCTATCACCCGCTGTAATCGTTAGCTTAACGCGTTAAAAATCCAAAGACTTCTCTGTCGGTTAGTTCGAGAGCATTTAATTAGTCACTAATTAGTTTTGTCTTAATTTCATTAACTCTAAGCGGAGGTTTAACGTTTTAAAGCGAGAATTTGTTCGCTTATAACAACGTTTTTAAATGACCTTTTTATCTGATGCGGATTTAAAAAACCATCAAGATTTTGTGATAAAAGAAAAAGTTTGTGACCGGTGTCATCGATTTCCGTAATAGGGTACAACATTTTACAATCCGCCCCGAGAAGTTCCTGGGGGGTGGCCATTTTACAGCCGCCTGCCCTCCGCTGAAAACCAGCGTTAGGTGGCCAGTGCTTGCTAGAGGGGGTGACCGCCTTACAGTCATCTCCTCCGAGATGTGCCTAGAGGCGTGGCACCAATGGGCGGCTCTAGTTTGATCTGACGAGGACCTGGAGCTCCTCCTCAGTGTTGAATGACCGCTCCAGTGGATTTAGCTGGTAGGAGTCCAGAATACCCCTTCCCCAGGGCAAAACAAGTTCAAATAGAAAATCCACTGGACACCAATAAAAATAAAATAAAAAAAAGGGTAAAAATAAAGCGTATTAGATCCAGTCCTGAATAAAACGGCCATTAAAAAAAATGTGTTTATGCTGCTCGCTTCACTACGTAAAGGAGTACCAACACGTAATCACGATTTGGATTTTCTTAATAATTACTTAATGTGCGTTTTGGTCATAACATTGTTCGCGAAATATTGGAATTTCCGTTGCATATTTTACATAGTAGAAATGGTTTTATTCAAATGCACAACAAACAGATTGTACAAAGTAATAACACATCGACTCCTACTATAAAGATCCCGCTTCGAAGGACCAATTTTTTATTAATTTCTTGTGCTTTTATTTGAACATGTCTTTCACAAACAAAGGAAATATAACATTTATACATACATACATACATACATATAATCACGCCTCTCTCCCGTAGGGGTAGGCAGAGACCACTTCTTTCCACTTGCTACGATCCTTACATACTTGTTTCGCTTCGTCCACTTTCATTATTCCCTTCATACATGCTCTTCGGTTTAGGGTACTCTTGACCTGGCCTTTTTCCAAGACGTCCCTGATTTGGTCTTGAAACGTCCGCCTAGGTCTACCCCTTCCAGCACTTTCATTCACACTCGCCTTATACACTTTTTTCGTCAATCGTTCTTCATTCATTCTCTCAACATGGCCAAACCATCTCAGCATACCTTTCTCAATTTTTGTCACTACATCTTCTTTCAGACCACAACGTTTTCTTATCTCACTATTTCTTATCCTGTCACTCAGTTTAACTCCTACCATACTTCTTAACGCTCTCATCTTAACTGCATTTATTCTGCTTTCATGTTTCTTCTGCCATACCCAACTTTCACTTCCGTACATGAGTGTCGGAACCAACAACCCCTCATGCACAGCCAAACGAGCCTTGTTAGACACCTTCCGACTGTTCATAAAGGAGTGCAAAGCTCCATTCACCATGTTTCCTGCATTCACTCTTCTTTCAATATCACTCTCACACTTTCCATCTCTTGTAAACTTTGAACCCAGATACACAAACTCATTCACCTGTTCAATTTGTTCATCTCCAATCACGATATTGCAGTCTGTCACTGCCTCATCTCTTTCAAACACCATCACTTTCGTCTTCTTTACATTTATCTTCATTCCCTTTCTAACAATTACATTTATACTGCGATCTATGTACATTGGTGTGCACATAAATTCCCCTCAAGTGTTAAATCGATGAATTGCATACAACAACTTTAGCACTAGAGTTAATAACGTGTAAACTTTGCAAACTGACATTAATATTGGACGCTCGCATTGAAATGTGCCTGCGTTATAGATACCTCAAGCTTTAAGCGATTAGTGTTATGTTATGGTTATATGTTTAGAGGAATTAATTTGTAGTGTGTACTTAAACGATTTGTGAATAATGTTAAATATGTGTTTGCTTGGCTCTGCCCTCTTAAAAATCATAGATCCATGGCCTAATTTCTATCTCGGTTCCACTCAATGTTTTCAATATCACCAAGATTTTCGCCGAACCGCATCAGCAGAGAAAATTTAAGTCATATTGAAAATATAATTCATATTGAAAATATAATTCATATTGAAAATATAATTCATATTGAAAATATAATTCATATCTATACAAATAAATAAAATTGAAGTGTCTGTTTGTAATGTCAAAATAACAGCTTTTTACTAAATGCCTATGAAAGTATATACGGTACATATAACAAATAAACAATTTCCATACAAATAAATAAAATTGAAGTGTCTGTTTGTAATGTCAAAATAACAGTATTTTACTAAATGCATATGAAAGTACATATGGTACCTACAGTAAAAAATGTATTAATTTTTTTTTGTCTGTCTGTCTGTCTGTTTGTTCCCACTAATCTCCAAAATGACTGGATCGATTTCGACGGGACTTATACTGGCAGATAGCTGATGTTTCCTCATAAGGAATAACTTAGGCTACTTTTAAAGAAAAACAATTACGGTTCTGCGCAAAAATATAAAACCCATGAAATCCAATATATATACTCTATGTCAAGGGTCTATGCCGAAGTACTCTAAATTATTGATAAATAATCCAATTTCTTTTAAATTAAATGGCAGGTGAAACCGCGGGTCTCAGCAAGTAATTTATAATATCTTAGATGCCTATAACTATTATCATCATTTTGGTCGAATGAAGTCCACTGCTGGACACAGGCCTCCCCCAATGATAACCAAAAGGACCGACATGAGTGTGTTGTGGGCTCATTGGGAGGTTTTGCCATATTCACCAGGCCTGGCAGACGAGTTGGCGAACGCAGTTGAGTTGTTAATGTACTCGAAGGACGCTTCCTGCCATCATCCGGCTAATCCCTTAGTCGTCTTTTACGACACCCACGGGAGGAGATGGGGTGGTGGTATTCTGAGCCGGCACAACACGGCCATATAACTATATTCGCGTGAAAAAGTTAACCTATTTTTCGCCAGGGTTGCTCTGTTGGTTATTTTCTATAATTTCTAATAAAATATAATGTAGGGCAACACTCATGCAATATTATTCCCTCTATTTCTTATTTAACCCTTATCACACCGCACCATCAAACCTTTCCAACCTTATTTGAATCCCAAAACCAAGTCGACAAGGCGAATGGAAGGTCTATTTTGCCCCATAAAAGTCAATCGATATTCGTCGGCGTCCACAGCCGAACCCATTTTGATCCTGGCACAGTGGGAACACAGATTGAAATCCTATATCTTCAGTATTGACTTTTGAGGGTTCTCCCGGGGTGGACATGACAAGGGTCAAAGTATAATTTTGAGTTCACGACTGAATTATCTTTGGTACAATGACTTGTGCTTCCAAAAGTCTTTTTAAGTATTATTTATGTCTCAGATAAGGACCTTCAGTCAGAAATACTTGCTCTTGAAATCCAATGTTTTTTTAGCTATTTCGCGATCATGATTATAATAATAAAAAGTATTTACTGGTCCATATTACATAATTACATTAATTAGTCTAATTATATCTCAAATTTAAATTCATTCTATTAAAAAAATATCCAGTACTTAAATATATTATAACAATAATCAGTAATTACTCGTATATACATTATTCGACATAACAATCCTATTTCTAAATTTAACAATTCTGCTTAGGATCAATGCATCAAGACCCGACCGAGACGCGTGCCTCCACAAACGAATTAATTAAACAAATGATTGCCTATATAGGTAGAACTTAACAAATACAAAACCGTATAGTTACGGATAATTAAATAACATTTTAATAACACATTTAATTTTCTGTTTAAAAAACGTTGCTCTACACTAGGATTTCTCCTGTTTACAGACATAAATCTCATATGCACCAACACCGAAACCCGAAACTAATAGATCATACAAATATTTATTTCGTGCGGGGATCGAACCCACGACACGTAGCGCTGTGCCAACCATGCCCACCAACATTATATATTTTGTAGTTTTGAAGTGAAAACTTCTTTTAGCGCGGTACGCATATTTTTAGATGAGATAAAATGTCTGCACTCGCGACACCGTTACGAGACGCAGCTATGGTGTGTAAATATCTCCATGTACATATAGAAGACCGCGAACGCGTTTAGATAAAAAAATAGTTTTCACTTCTGTCAGCACTCCCGGAGTGCAACCGGTATTTTTTTTTTATAGGTATTGCATTATTTTCACTACATAATTAAAAACAAAATTTATATCAGTCCCCGCAGAAAGTTACTGAAATCATTAATCCATAATCGTTTGCTCAAATACAAATATCATAATAACTCGCAATCAAATATTTACTACTCTCGATTCATCAGACATAGATGTATGGTAACTAGAGTCATACCAAGTCATCTGAGGTTTAATAATAACTGGCATTTACCGATGTATGGCGTGCGGAGATAAGGGCCGGGCGAACCCAGCCAATAAAAGTAGCCAATCGAACTCGTAAAACTTTATACATCTACGTTTGTTTAATCAGATGGAATAAACGAATAGATATCGAGAGCTTTTAATATAAGTATTTTATTCAAATTTAAAACTTTAATCAAAATTACAATCAGGCTTCTTTAGTCTAGACCTTATAAGAATTTTTGTTTTTTGCTCCTACAATGCCTTCACATAACCTTGTCTTTGAGATCAATGTACTTGTGGCGACACCTACATAGCCACCATATTAGAACTACAACTTACAGCGACATCTCCTTTAACATTAAGTACAACTCTTCGATGACGTCAAAGAATCCTGAATCACGCATGTAAATTATTCGCACAACACTGTATATATACAGACGCCCAACATGAACCGTTGGGCTTCAGCCCACCAGGCATAAAACCCACCACATTGAAAAATACTTCCCTTTCTATGGAGAAACACCACATCCTATTCCACCATACTGGTAACCCTTGACCATGAACATGAACACAGCCTTCACGATGCGAACAAGCAGTTCTGTTGAAGCATTGCTATATTGTTGACAATAAGATGTTGCGAAGTTTCATGAACGCTGCTCAATAGAGTCAGATTCGACGAATGACCTCTTTCTCGAAGTTGGACCTAACCCGACCGGATGATTTGACCAATCGACCTGCCAAGAGTGGTGATTATGGCAAAATCCCTGATGACCACTCATTGTAATCATCATTGTGATCCCATATTCAGCAGTGAATGTTCACGGGCAGTATCTCGTATGTGTGTTGTTTCTGTCTGCGAGTGTGCTGTGTGTGTGTGTTAATCGCCTTTCTGATGCGAATTTTGATACGGAAGCCTACCATTTTGGTATTATTAAAAGACGCTCGTAAACGATACAATGATTAATTGTTTACTTTTTACTATAGAATATACCTTAATTTAAATAAATAAATTCCATCATTTATCAAGTATTCGTATGCCCAATGTTATGCACACAATAAATAAACATTCACATTACACTGACCTTCAAAAATAAAATCCCAAATCAATCTTCAAATTCCAAAATTGATTCCGGTAAAAAATCATATCCTATCCCTCAAATCCTATAACGGTGATTAATATATAAAGGATAAAGTTAACTGAATCGAAGTGGGCCACTCGACTCTATTCATTACTGTCTATGGAGTCCGCAACTAAATCCGTTCGGATATCGGGTTTGATTCCCCGTTTAAAGTCGAATAGGCCGGAAATCGATTGCTTTGGAAGCTTTACGTTCGAATTGTAGGCGAAAATTGCGAGGATGCTGGTTCGCTGGAAGGCTAGGCTATGTTGCGTTTGTTTTTATATATGACATGATGTGTAGACATATTTCTGAAGCTATACTTAAAAAAATTGAGTTAGGAGCTGCGAGCGCATACCGTAAAAAAAATCAGTCTGAAGTTGGCCATCAAAGTAAATATTTGGGTATTTTACTGAATATTAATTGGTTTTAAATATATTTAACTTGTTTAAATAACAATATTCTATTCAACCGTGGCTCTCACTGGTTCAGCATCAGCCGAACGCTCTTCAGTCTCATTGGGTCCATTGTGCTTTATATTAATATGTTTAACTGTATAAATGTAAATTTAATTTATTTATGTCATCGTCATCATTTCAGTCGCAAGACACGGACGTCTGGTGGCAGTGGACTGCTGGACACATAGGCCTCCCCAAAAGATTACCACAATGACCGCTCTGGGTTTGTGTCGTGTGCCGATTGGGGGGTTTTGCCATAATCGCCACGCTTGGCTGGCGGGTAAGCGATCGCAATTGAGTTATTGATGTACTTGAAGAACGCTGCTGCCTATACTCCGGGTAATCCTGATGTCATCTTTAACGACACCCACGGGATGAGATGGGGTGGTGCTATTCTTAGCCGGAACCACAGTGTTGTTGTTGTTTATAGATTTTAAAGATCATTATATCACGTGCTTACTTAAACACGTAAGTATGTGAGTGGGTGTAAGTATGTTTGTGAGTAGTGTAGTGTGAGTGAAAGCTTAGTCTGTAGGTGTGACTGAGAGCACATGAGTGTGAAGGTGAGTATGTGTCAAGGTTTCAGAAGTGTTTCAGTATCATTGTAGGTAAGCGTTTGAATCCATACAAACCTTCTATCTTACATACCTTGACATATTTTAATACTAAAACATGCAATACCAACTTTAATTATTCAAAAATAACCACTACACCAGTAATTCCCGAAGGAGAGAGCCATGCTGTCCCCCTTACAGTTCAACGATGACACTGTTCGGTCCCTCGGTTGTCGCATTTGCGACCTCTAGACTAATGAAGCGGCCTACTTATTTTTTTAAATTATGTTGATGTAATTGCTCTACATAATTGTTGTTTGGTTTTCAGTTACCATTAGGTTTTTTTGTTTGACCATGCGTCATTAATTCTGAGTAACATTGACTGATCATCACTGAGTAATGATCAGAAATTCAAGTAAAATTATACCTAAACTTGTTTTTTTATTTTTTTATTTTCATATAAAAAGTCCCGGGATTCCGGGATTGTAAAAAGCATTGAGTACATTTTTAATTTTATTAATCTAATTACAGTAAATTTCTCTTTGAAAAATGTTTTTGTTTCTAAATTATAAATTACAACTACATGTGAAACTGCTTCGTCTTAGTTCTGATTTCATTATACCTATAAAGGATTGGTAAACTGAAGTTACATTACTCGTAGAACTGATGGCTATTATGGTAAAAAAAAAAAAAAAAAATTAATTTTAATTAATTAATTAATTAAAGTTTATTTATTCTCTCTTCACAAAGGTCTATAATTGTTACATTACTCTAAAAATATTAGATTACAATCCTTTGTGAGAGACCGGAGTCCATACTAGGATACCCTGTGTGACGGATCACCAGGCCCTCCCCCCAATTTATAGTTATTAAATATTAATATTAAATATGCCGTTAATTATATGTTCACACATCATAAGCATGAGGTATTGATATGGAAAAGAAGATTCTCGAGTGTAGACCACGCACCAGGAAACGCAGCGTGGGACGACAATCAACGAAGTGGACTGACGACCTGGTGAAGGTCGTTGGAAGTCATTGGATACGGGCGGCAGATAACCATTCGTTATGGAAATCTATCGGGCGGCCTTTATTCAGCAGTGGACGTCCTTTGGCTGTTACGACATTCAGTAAGCAAAGTGTGAGGTTAATTGTTGAAATAAGATGTATTTGCTTTGGAGTATTTGTATAAATGAAATAACAGATGATTTCTATAGTCAAGTCATTAATTAAGGCATATCGAGATTATATAAACAAGGAAACTTTAGGTAAATAAGCGTCTGAATTTCCAATTTCGTAATCATGGGACTGACATGGGTTTTTGGTAGGAAAATTCAAGAAGGCGTGTCATGTTATGCTAGCTCCTGAACTATAGGCATAATTACGCCCGAATTTTCAGTCACCAGTCGTGGTCCTCTGTTCTTCCCCATTGCAAAAGTTTTAAAAGCAGAAAATGTCAAATAAACGAAACTTCATAACAAAACATTTTCACGGTAAACCAAATTTCGGCATCACATCTAGCGGCATATATCCACGGTCGGTCTGTGCGAACGGAAATAACGCGCTTAATAGATTCGCTTCGGCTCACAAGTGCGCTGACAACTGTATAATCTATTTATGAGGAAACTGCCCGACGCCAGTGTTTCGACTCTATGCAACGCGTATAGAGACGCAAACTACTATTACAGCTGTGTTTGTGTAGTGTAATTATGCACTGATAAGGATAAGATTGTTTTTTTTATTGGCTGATTAGCTGACTGGGTAGCGCGATACATTCCGCGAATATTTGTATGGCCTACACTTGTATCGTCGCGGGTGCGCAGATTGGGGAGTTTGCGTGCTCATATCAAGTGACCTCTCAGAAAACCACAAAGCTCACACGATCACAATCCACCGTGTGCGTAGCACAGCGCACAGTGAAGCTTGGGCAGATACTTTACAATCCTCGCCGAGAACACTCACCTTCCGTATGCTAGAGACTGGACGCTTCGAGATGTGCCTAAAGGCGTGGCACCATCAACAACTCTAATCTGATATTACCAACACCTAGAGCCCCCTTCTGTGCTAAAGATGACCACACCAGTGGTTTTAGCCAGTAGGGGTTTGGCATGCCCCTTCGCCCATACCCGGAGCGAAGGAAGTTCATGATGAATTTCCACTGGAAACCAATAAAAAAGGTACTGTAACGTAATCGGAATCTTTGGGTGACGTGCTCAGGACTAGGAAATGATAACTTTTTTTTTCTTTTGTGGGCTTCTCGCATACATTTCTGGGAAATGTGGTTAACCGGTAATTTCTGGCGAAGCCAAAACAGGCCTCCAGCCAGGCTTAAATTTAATATTAAAAACTAAGCAAGTTTCGCTAAGGGCGCCCCCTGCGGGACACGGACCTCGGCTTAGGGCGTTGCTGGGGATAACAAGCTATTGTTTTGGGGACAGCTGGATCGGTATTATTTAAATTGTATTAAGTCTCGATAGATGTATTTATTTTCTCTTCTTAATACACAAGTATACAACCGTCCCTTCCAAATGTTTTTTATCATAGTTAAATCTTAGTGCGACAATAATGCGTTTGAAAACCGTACAGGCACACCATTTTCAAAAGCAACTTTTATTTCAAAAATGATGTAGTTACGTATTTTATCTTAATTACCAATAACCGCTGGCCATCACCAATATAGTAATCAATAGGTGCGCACACTTACACAAAACCCTATTAAAACAACTAGTTCTAAAACCACGGTCATAATATGGCCGCGAATTACTACAAACGCGTATTATACCTACGCATTAAACCCCTAATGCCATTGGCACACATGAATGTTTAAAATTATCGGTGTTTCAAATATAATTTATGTAAACCAATAATGATGGTCGTTGATATTGAATACATTTAGCTTGCTGATGCGTTTAGTAGTTTGGAATTGTAAGTTTTAGTCGGTTTAAAAGAAGGTTTGCGTTTATCGGTTTGTTATTAGCTATAGGAATTTATCGATTATAGTTCGAGTATTGTTTTTTTAATAATGTCTTAGGTTTCCGCGAGTAACACACATTATAATAAAACACTTTTAGACGGATTCTATCGCGTATATTTTAGATTATTTGTTTTTCCTGACGTTTCGAACACTTTCCTGCGACCACGAACCCTGCAAAGTGTTCGAAACGTCAGGTAAAACAAAAATCTAAAATATACGCGATAGAATCCGTTTAAAAGTGTTTTATTATAATATTGTTTTGTTGCTTACGATTTCAATTATAAACTGTTTTATTGGGCATTACGTTTCTTTTTATATATTGAATAGTCACGAATTCACGATCAAACGTAAAGTGCGTCAACACTTAATGAAATCGTTGCAATCCTGATAATTTAAAACGATCTTCGTCACTATAGTTAAATTATCAGATATTTTTTTGTATTCTATTTAACTATTTATAATTACGTAATATAATATAGTATCCAGTTTTATATTAGTATATGTATGTATTTATATTTTAATACAGTCCATTTCAAAAACATCTAGAGCTTTCTTTTTTTCTCTGTTGAACCGCTGCTTTTTGAACCCAAAGGTTGACTGGTAGATGATTCCTCATGGCATTCAATGTGCCTTGTGTATATAATGTACAAACAAGTTTAAATAAATAAATAGTTCCTGCGTATGACCACTATTTCACCTGATGTTAAGAGTGTGATATATGTGAGATGTGGTGGACGTTAGTGCAAGTTGCCTAGAAGAAACCTGGCCACTCGTGACTTGAAGGATCCCAGATTATAATGGTCGGAAAATACAGACTCTGGCAATGAGTTCCATTCGTTAGCGGTACGCAAGAAAAACGTGGAAGTAAAACGCTTCGTACGTATGAGCAGAATATCCACCATATGACGGTGGTGCAATTCTAGTTAGAATAGAATAGAATATTTTTTATTGTACACCATTATAAACAGTAATCGTACAATGGGTGGTATTATCACTATTAGCGACTTCTTACAGACAACCAAAAGATGGAAAAAGACGACCGTGGTGTACTTATCATTTTTTTTAACTTTGTCCCACACTAATATTTCTCCTGTGTCGTGGGTGCGTTTACAAACACAAATTCCACACACAATACACCCAGACCCGGAACAACTACCTGTAGATCGTACAAATATTTGTTCCGTGCGGGAATCGAACCCACAACCCGGTGCGCAGCAGCCGACTGTATCAGCCACTGCACTAATAATCAAATAGCGTATCTAAAAAAAGCGCAATTCAATATAATACGAACAGGTATATATTCCATAAAATACTTTAATAATATACACATAGATACCAACCATATACTTGCCCGATAGTGAAATGGGTTTGGGCGAATTAAATCATGGAATTCCAATACACACTTTACCGAAATGTATCCAATAAAAACCGATAAGCTTGCAACTCTGCGTTTGTGTTCGATGCTCTGAACTCTTACATTATTTTTAAAGAGCCTCTTAGCATGTCTCTCAATCCCTTCAAGCACTTCAACCTGGTGTTTGGCGGCACCGTCTCAAAGATGCGAGCATATTCAACACACGAATGAGCTTGTGGTTGGTATAAGTTGAGCAAGTGTTCCAGTGTGATGAGCGTAATAGGAGGAAATAAATTAAGTTCCAGGCTATAAGAAAAAGATATGCTAAGCTTGCTTGGAACAAATGAACTACCTCAATCAAAGAAATCAGAATATTTCAGTCTATTGCCATATATCAAAATGGTTGCTTTTCCCTTAAAGGGACGCCGCTGCCCGTTGCTCTGGTTTAAAATCCATCAGTGGCCACTTACAACATCCACGGGATGATATGGACTGGTGCTATATTCTTAATTCGGAAACCACACGGTATATGGAACAGTAACTCATAATTTCGGTCGAATAAAGTCCACTGCTGGACACAAGCCTCCCTCAAAGATCACCACAACGACGGACATCGATGTGTTGTGTGCTTATTGGGGGGTTCTGCCATAATCGCCACGCTTGACAGGTGGCTTGGCGATCACAGTTGAGTTGTTAATGTATTCGAAGAACGCTGCTGAGGATGGACTCCTCCAGCTAATCCCCTAGCCGCCTTTCACGACACCCACGGGATGAGATGGGTTGGTGCTATTCGTACAATAATTAAGTAAGTAAAGTAATATTTTCTGAAGTTTACGCGAATAGCATTCATCGAATTTAAAATGGTTTACGGAAATATATCGCGTTTAATTAATTAATTCTATATACTTACGTACAGCATCTATACGTGCAGTAAGTAAGTAGTAAAGCGTAAGTATACAGAATTAATTAATTAAACGCGATATATTTCCGTAAACTATTTTCAATTCGATAAATAAAGTAACTCAATTCTGAGTTAAGCTCGCATTTTTACATAAAAGTTTGTATTTATTGTTTAAATTAAAATACTTGTATACAATAAAGAACAGTAATTACCAACTAGCAATTATAACATTAAAGCCAGGTAAATAGCCCCAAGTAAAGTTAATACCAGGGGCAGTGATAGCCTAGTAGTTAAAGGCATGCTTTCCATACAAAAGGTTCTGATTTCGACCCCGGCCCACAACTCTGACTTTTCGGATTCATGTGCGGATCAGAATTTGATTATCACTTACGTTAACGGTGTAGGAAAACCTGCACACTGAGGGGGCTCCAAAATGTTCTCAATGGTGTGTGTAATCCACCAACACGCACTAGGCCAGCGTGGTGGACTGAGGCCTAACTTTTCTCATTGTGAGAAAAGGCCCATGGCCAGCAGTGGGACAGTAATGTGCTGATTATGTATGTATATCTTATGTAAAGATATATATAAAATCAATTCACAAATTCACATGAATTATATACTACAATAGTAATATCATAAGATTGTATCTTACTTTTTAAAACCTTATTCGTAATTATTTATAGTAACGATTTAATTTAATCGTATCTTATTCGCTATCTTGTTGTTCTTAACCAAAGGAATCCATATATTAAGTAAATTCTAAATACTAACTACATCTGGGGTACGAGTAGTCAATTGGTAGTAGTAGAAGTAGTCAATTACTGCATTAATTTCACAATATTCTTTACCAATATAAACACAAACAATAAGCTCAAATACTACAAATAAAACAAAAACTTACATTACATCATGAGAGGTGATTAATTAAGCACTTACAATACTCCGAACGCACAGGCGAAAGCACTTACCTGAAAAAAAAGAGACGTAAATTAAAAACTCTCTCAATCATCAATCAGTTAATGGTGTTCCGGAATTACACTGGCAGTATTATGATGATTTATATCAGTGTTGCCTTAATGGGTTCATTTGGATGTTTCGCTGCACCGTTTTTCAACTAGCAACACTGCGCCAAAATGCCCTTTTTAATCTGTTAGTGCTCTGCGTTGAAATACAGTTCTGTGTATTCTGTTGGGAAGTGTGTTGATCCTTATTTGTTGTATCTACGAAATTTATGGAAGTGACATTATTCAAGTCATATATAGTAAGTAGTACGAGTTACATTCCAGTTAAGTTTGAGCTTGGTATTAATTTATATATTATGTATTCACTTCGGGAGAAATATAAGGAGATTAATATAATGATCGAACCATCTCAGCACATCTATGAAAATGTTTTGCATGTACATAAAAATATTAACCGCTTTGCAAAAATCAGTAATATCCATAGTATTAATATAAGGAACAAACATAAACTGGTTGTTCCTACCACTAGGCTCCAGAATATAAGCAAATCATTTAAATGTCAACGTGAGCTTTTACAATACAGGTTGGGAAATCCCAAGTCATATTTAAAAAAAATGTCATAATAAATTCAAGTCCATTATAAAGCAGAAGCTGTGTAGAAAGGGTTTTTATAAAGTTATAGAGCACAAGCATAAGCTGTTCTAACGTCCAGAGGCTGATTATTGGTTTTGATGTTTTGTGGGTTTTCATTTACGTTTCTTAAAATGGAATATACGGTTTAAATGACATTAATAAGTTATTTGTTTTTTTTATACACTTCTTTAAATTTGAAACTGTAAGTGCGAGGACCATGTTCGTTATTCATTTATTTTGTTTAATTGACGTGATAGTTGTCTGGCAGTTTAGCTATGTTATGCTCACTCAAGTGTCCTGCTGATGACACGTCGTGTATCGGGTCGCTTAGTTGCCCTACAATATGGTTGAGCTGAGCGAAGCTGATGCATGCATTATCCTCGTGAACGAGTTCTGTCTCTTGGGATTGGTCAGCTTAATGCAGCCATGACAATTTAACTATGAACTTTAGTCAAGATAAAAATCAGGCTTGTTTTGTGTAGATTTTTTGAGAAGTTTGCTCCGAAAGGAGAGAAAGGAGGGAGAAATCCCACATTGTCCTCACATTACATAATTTTGACAACAATGCATCAAAAATATTTTGAATTAAAAAGAGTAACCTTGTTTCTTGCCGTTTTTCTTCATAGGAAATCAACATCTTGGAACGCGGCAACAAAAGTCTTAACAATTTTGTAAGTGCCTGTAAATGGTTTTACTCGAATAAGAATATTCGACATGGCGATTATGGCAAAACCCTCCAATGAGCCCACAACACACCCATATCGGTCATTGTGGTGGAGGGTTTGGGGGAGGCCTGTGTCCAGCAGTGAACTCCATTCGGCCGAAATGATTGAAGAATATTTTTATCTTTATCTTTTCTTCACATATCGTATAGAGCCAATTTCTTGCCACTTTTGATATATCCGCGCTCCTGCTTTTGGAACTGTTAAATATCGATACTTTGCACACAATGCACATTTCACTTCCAGTGACATTAAGATTAAATTTAGCTTTAATCAGATTTTTTATTAGATATACATAACTCACAGTGTTTCCACATCATTTCCAAATTAGTAGTATACGGAAATATAACTTTGATATATTAATTCGCAATCGGCAATATTTACTTCAACATTGCACGGACAGAAAATCAAAATGTCGTGAAAATTCATTTTCTTAAATTTATTTCATTTCATTAAGGTGAACAATATTACCATTAGCCACAATTAATTTAAAAAACCGGACAAGTGCGAGTTGAACTCGCGTAGAGAGGGTTCCGAAATTGCTGAACATATTGTTTACTAGCTGGGACCCGCGGTTTCACCCGCGTTTAATTTAAAAGAAATTTAGATTACATCGACAAAAGTGTATAACTTGACATGGAATATATATATTGGATTTCAAGGATTTTATTTTTTTTGCGCGGAACCCTAATTATTTTTCTAAAATAAAAGTAGCCTAAGTTATTCCTTATAACATCAGCTATCTACCAGTGAAAGTCCCGTCAAAATCGGCCCAGCTGTTTCGGAGATTACCCGGAACAAACAGACAGACAGACAGACAGACAGACAAAAAAATTAAAAATTGATTTTTTGTTGTAGGTATCGTATATATTTTCATATGCATTTAGTAAAAAGCTGTTATTTTGACATTACAAACAGACACTTCAATTTTATTTATTTGTATAGATTGTTGAATTCGGTCTTATACCAATAACTTATCCCAAGAACAAACTTAACATGTAGTTGAAAAACATGTCCTCCGATACACTCCAACTGCAAACATAAGTTTGTACGCACAATATTGAAAGATTTACCATGGTATTTTAAGACTATAGACTTTTTATAGTTTTTCTGTTATATATAAGTAAAGAGCTATTTTTCATATTTTTTTTCATAATTTTAGGCTTAGTAGTTGCGGAGATAAAGGTATAGTAAATTTTTGCCTATTTTCTTAAATAACTTTAAACCTATTTATTTTAAAATTATAAATTATATATATTACAAACCTTCACAATAAGTCCTTTCATTTTATATGTTACACGGTGCAGTTTGCTAAACTTTACCCTTAAATTTTCTATATTGCCCACCAAAAGTGACCCCCATATTCAAAATGTATATATTTACGTTACGCATCCGTGTTCGGGTCAAAGAAATTCATCATTCATTTTCATTTAATTTCGGCCGAATGAAGTCCACTGCTGGACACAGGCCTCCCCCAAAGACCACCACAACGACCGATATGGGTGTGATGTTTGCTCATTGGGGGGGTTTTGCCATAATCACCACGCTTGGCGTCTGCCCGTCTGGGTTGGCGATCGCAGTTGTGCTTTTAATGTACTCGAAGGACGCTGCTTCCCATCCTCCAGCTAATCCCTTAGTCGGCTTTTACGACACCCATGGCAGGAGATGGGGTGGTGGTATTCTGAGCCGAACCATACCTAATTTCAACTTAATCAGTTTAGTAGATTCGGAGAAAATTAGCTGTGACAGACGGACAGACAGACACACGAGTGATCCTATAAGGGTACCGCCGTTTTTTCCTTCGGACGTTCGGAACCCTAAAAATAAAAAAATATCTATGTCTTAACAATAATAAAACATAGCTGTATATAATATGAGTGGGTAGTTAAATCTTCTAGTTAAAATATACCAGCGCAACTATATTAGTGTAGCCACAATGTATTATATGAATTAATATGGCTCATCGTCTACTAATGCTAATAATGGGACCTGGTTTCAATGCTTACAAATAATTTCGAAGCGAAAAACAAGTTCTTTTCAAGTTACAAAGTGTGAAATCATAACTCCAAACGTTGCCACCTCAAAATACCCCACTAATGATTCCGACTAAACAATGCTAACACTACAAATTCATAATGAAAGCCAACAAATAGCTCGACCAAAGAATTGCGTGCGGCTTCTGATTGAGCCGAATTACGTTTTGAGGAATGCGATTGCATTAGTTAATGCACAGTCAGGTATGAAAAACAGGAGACGCAGATCTAAAGAAATGTGAATCAGTGAAGAGTAGTTTTATTAGGTTTGGTTTGAAAATATTCGAAAACCGTAGAGGGCAAAGGTACAGGATAAGATTTTTGAGTGGTGTCCGGATTAAAAATATAGCACTACTCCATCTCCTCCCACTAAAATCGTAAAACGTGACCAAAAGCATCTAAACCAGAGGGATAGACAGCAGCGTCCCTTCTGTGGAACAGTAGCCCATATTGCGCTCATCAACCCACCTGCCAAGTATGGTGACTACTGGCAAAATTACGACTAAAGTTGTGGAAATCTATAGAGGCGGCCTTTGTTCAGCAGTAATAGTTCTGTGGCTGACATGATGATGATGTTGATGAGGACAGAAGGGCCTCACCAACCAAACCAGAGATAATTGCTAATCAAACATTTATTATTTAATTTTAAAAATGACAGATCATTTAAAATGGACGCATTCTTGAACTGAACTCAGACAATGATAACCGACTTTACCGGTTTGAATGCAATACGTACCTTTTTATTAAGGTTTGAGCTGCAATTAACTCACTTTAGTTATTGATAGATGTTTTATTAAGTGCATTTTCTTTTGCATATATGTACATTATATTATTTCCATAGATCTTTAGTAGAATTTATAATTAAGTAGGTACATGCACCCTATAAGGGCATTTGCAAGTCAGTGCGATTTGCTTTTAAGATTCCATTGATGATTCCACGTAGAAATAATATATTAATAAAATAATTATTTGAACCATTTATACACATTTTGAATGAGACACGAGAGGCTCAATTGAAACGAATCGTTTTCAATCTAACTTTATCATTAAATTATTTTAATTTACGAAAAATAACGCTGTGCATAAAGATCTGCCCAACATCTGAAGGGTATGGGAATAAAAGTATTCGCATGCCCTTCAGATTTTGGGTAATAAGGCCGCAATAGCATCCCTTATTACGGACAATGTCATACTACGAAAATCAGGTTCTCCATTGCTTGGCGGACACCCAGAATTTTTCTATAGAAGCATGTGTCCGATTGGGTCCACCCTTAATAAGTTCAGTACACAATGGAAAATGTTAGTAATTTGACCTGAAAAATCATTATAGATATTACAGTATTGTGTTCAAGTACTGATCTGGTACCCGTTTGTAGTTGCCTAGTAGCTATCTCGAAGTCCCTACCGTTACTATATACCAAAACTTGGTGGTACGGAGATTAGATTCAACTAGTACATAGTGTGGTGCCGGCTCAGAATGCCACCACCCCATCTCCTCCCATGGGTGTCGTAAAAGTCAACTAAGGGATTAGCCGAAAGGTTGGGCAGCAGCGTCCTTCGAGTACATTAACAACTCAACTGCGATCGCCAACCCGTCTGCCAAGCGTGGCGATTATGGCAAAACCCCCTTTTTTTTATTTTTTTTTTATTGATCCGGTGGAAATACCTCATGTACTTCCTTCACCCCGGGAAAGGGCGAAGGGGCATGCCGGACTCCTACCGGCTAAAACCACTGGAGTGATCATCGTCGGCACCGAAAGGAGGCTCCAGGAACTCGAAAGATCTCCATCTAGAGCCACCCATTGGTGCCACGCCTTTAGGCACATCTCGGAGGGGATGACTGTAAAGTGGTCATCCCCTCTAGTGGAGGGAAGGCGACTGTAAAGAGGCCACCCCCCAGGCATCTCTCGAGGGGATTGTAAAGGATTCCCCCGAGGCCTCACTATGCGCTGTGCTGCGCACACAGCGGTACGTGACCACATGCGCACCGCTGTCTTCCCGGGGGTCGCTCGGTATGAGCACGCAGATATGGCAAAACCCCCTAATGAGCCCACAACACATCCATATCGGTCGTTGTGGACATCTTTGGGGGAGGCCTGTGTCCTGCAGTGGACTTCATTCGGCCGAAATGATGAGTACATACTCGCTGCATATGAAATGAAGTCGCGACTATCCATTCGTGTTAATCACAGAAACTACGCAATGGATTTTAATCCATTTTTTATATTACAATTCTCGAAAAAGTTTTAGGTATATTAGCTGGCCATGACGATTGTTATCACTGGGTGAAGAAATGCTCGGCGTATCGATTCCCAAACGTAAACGATACGATGGAGAGTACTATATTTTTAGTAAGTACGGTACCCGTCGACTTGATACAATTATTGCATCCGACAACATTTACTGAAGAGTTAAAACTTCTCTCTTTTTCTCCAAATGTCACACTGTCATTTCAAATTTATCACTTCTAGTGCACATCTAGATCGTCGTCTGCCGCATTAGTAGCGCGCCGAATAATGTTCGGTTTGGTCGAAAATTTTCAGATTCCGTGTAATTGTGATTTAGTGGAGCGAGTTTGATATGCGATAAACTTATCAGCTGAAATAGAGGTTTTAGAGCTATAAAGTTTCACCGCATTTTAGGAGTCGGGTGATTTAAGTGCTTCAATGTTTCAACTTTGTAATTCAAGAAATATTAGTCGCGTCATGTTGTTGGTGCTGTGGCTAAGCGATTTGCTGAAAGAAATTACTTTAAGAACGCAAGGCTGTGATAAAAAATCTGTAAAGATTATTAATTTGAATCTTATGTTTCAATCAAATCTTATTTCTCCATCTCCATCTCCATGTAATTTCTTATTGGTTTTATTTATCGTATTCTGTAAGTGGGTGTATAGTTTTAGTTTGAATTTATTTCGCTTAAAATGTATTTTTCTAGATTATATCATCTGGCCGTAGCTGTAAATTCCACACATTGTTTCTGCGTATATAATTTTAATGTTACTCATCTGGAGCTACTGACTAATACTTTTTATTGATTTTAGCGTTACTATTATTTTCTCTATTTACATTATTATAGTTCTCAGTAACAATAAATATCACCACGATTAACTTCTAAATAGCACGTATCTGTAATTGTGTTCGACGCTCAACGCGTATATTTCCATACCTTACCCTACCGGAAAAGCATGAACGTAGCGAGTGCCAAGTATTCACCGCAACACTCAATTAAGTATCTCCGCTTGCTAAAGGACATAAAGTACGTACTTCATTCTACAATATCCATTAGCGAAACATTGCGTCATGTTGTTTTGTATGGCCAACAACAATCTTATCCCACTAGTATCGTAACAGGTGAGTCACTCAACATCTTACTGTCAACATCGGGAGATAAGACATGTGTTACGGGTTTTGTCAAATCGCTGTGACAATTGCTTTTTTCTATAAGAATAAGAATATTTATTTGCGAGAAACATGGTTTGGTAAGACGGTGTAATAAATACATAGTGCTGCACGTCTCGCCGTAACATCGGCATGCAAATTTTTGATCGTGTTCCAAAGACCACCTGCATTACACTATCATTAAACATTATTATTTAATCGCATTATTAATTCATTTGTACATCATCATTAATTAAAAAATCTAAATAGTATTGACATTACAACAAAACTATTACATTATCAAACAAATATATTATTAACAAAATTATTTTGAAACTCCCATTTATCCTTAATAATATGCACAACATTCAATGAAATATATTTTAATAGCTTACATCTACTGAAGACTCATGTATTCAGTGACAGTAAGAAACATTTCTCTATAAGCCATTTCTTAAGTTCTTTTTTAAACTGAATTTGTGGTAGTTCTTTTAGAGCTTTAGGTAACTTGTTAAAAATTTGAATCATCATACAGCTACAATTTCTTTTAAACAGGGCAGTAGACATCATTGGAAGAACCAATTTACTTGGGTCTCTGGACATGTACTTTTTGGTTTCGCTTACTTTTTCAAATAAGCCACCGTGCTTTTTCTGATTATCTATTGTTTGTAGAACGGATGGCCGATGGAGTTCTTGAGTGGCGAGCGCGTACCGGAAGATACAGTGTGGGCAGACCCCCATGAGGTAGACCGACAACTTGGTGAAGGTTACGGGAATCCGCTGGATGCGAGTAGCGTAAGACCGGTCGTTGTGGCGATCTTTGGGGAAGCCTATGTTCACTAGTCTTTTGGTTGAGATGATGATGGTGATGGTGATAAAATTAGCCATATTACTCCACAGAAGTATATACATATAGCTGGCTGTGATTTTTTCGAGTCCAAGTACTCAACTTTTATTTTTGCCTACACCTGCAACTAGACACATATCTCTGTCAAATCGAACATTTTTTCCGTAGTGAACACGTAGATAATTAAATTGTTAACCGTACAATCATTCCTCGAATACTCATTTCCATACTAAGCAAGCGAGATAAGATAAGATAAAAATATTTGTATTCATGTAAAACCATATGCAGGCACTTATGAATAGTCAAGACTTTAGTTGCCGCGTTCCAAGATGTTGATTTCCTATGGAAAAGAACGGGCAAGAAACTCCATGGTTACTCTTTTTTAATCATAATAATTATTACAGTATTTTTGAGTACATTGTTCTCAAAATAAATAATGTGAGGACAATGTAGCAGAAAAAAGTAAACTTCTTGATTATTTTTCTTAGATGATGAACGTAGAAACAGTCTTTACCCACCCGTAGCTGCTGCTGCTGCTCACTGGCCTAACAGATTGGCTTTATTAACTCATTAACTTCTACTTACCCCTCTCGCGTGTTAATTGCCGGCAGCCGTGTAAGCACAACACATTTTTAATTGTGTCTCGTTTTGCGACACGCAATGAGATAATCACGAACTTTGACTTTCTGAGAGCAATATCTGGTACTTAGCACACAAAAAGACGTCGTTGCTAATTCTCAAGCTATCTTATTACTTTACACCCATTAGTTGAGTTGAAGTAGCCTATTTTCTGTTAGGAATCACGCAGCCAGCTTGATGGCTATTTATTACCAAGCCCATCGGTACATGGCCTATACTTTAACTCTTACCAGAAATGTACCTAATGTAGTACCAAAATAATCCAAATCCTAGCCTAAACGGACAAATGCGTTGATAAAGTAATGTTAATTTAAAATTTTGTAAAATAAACAACTATCTATTTTTGCGACAGCGATCTGTATTTTAGTAAAACAATATTTGGTGAGAAAGTTCTCACTAATTATAAACGCTCATTTATTCCATTTCACGCATGTTTATTTTGGTACTCGCTGCGTTATATTATGGCAACCATAATTCAGTACCAATTTAATTTATTTAAAATCAAATAATTTTACTTGGCACTTATTTTGGTAATTGTTAAACTGTAGTGTGCTAAACTATTGATTGCCAATCTATCTGACAATAATACCACTTATTCTCGAGGAATATCCATTGTGTTTCGATTAGAGAAATCCTTCATGTAGCAGTGGACATAATATGGTTGTTCAAATAAACATCGCGTGAAGTCATATCTCATTATGGCCTCAAACACACAATTAATCATACTTAATGCGTCAGGCGTCGACTGAACACCATATTAACTAACGCTTATCATTTAACTGTGAAAAAGTAATTACATTATAATTTCTACACGTCATAATGAGAACGGCCTCCATAACTCTTCGTGCTAATTCAGGTATGTGAGAAAATTGTTTCACGGAAAAATCTTGCGATGAAAAATTCGAAGAAGTTTCCTTAACTTCATTATGTTCAATCTTTTAGAGAAGAGCAAACGTTGGGGCCCCTGATGGCAAGTAATCACTGCGCCCATGAAAATATACAGCACAGGAGCTGCTGATGGGTTGCCGATACATTGGGGGACTGGGGAAAAGCATATGGATAGCCAGAAGGAGAAGAAAAAGAAGGAATGGGATCGCTACTCATCACTCTTTACGCTGGTATTTCGTAAGAACAAAGTACTTCCTCGTCGACCCATCCCGGTTTCAACCTGTAGACTAATAACAGCTTCATGACAGATTCATAGAAGTAAGTTTGATAATAAACTTTTGAACAAGATTATTCTATATAAATTTATTGAAAAGTGAATTAGTTGTAAAACCGATACAAAATAATTCATCAAAATCAACATAATTTCAGCCAAAAGACGTCCACTGCCACTTAAGTTTAGCATTTCTTCGGGCTATGACAGTTACCTTGGTGTTTTTGAGGATTTCCACATTTGATTCGATATTGCAGGTAACCTCCGAGCATAAGTATTACAAAATGTTAATTGTCAAAAGATAAAAGTTAACATTCTTTTTATGAAAATCATGATTCTTATTTATAATTATTTTCTGTTTGAAAACCCCACACATTTTTTTAACACCGGTTCGAAACATAATATTCCCTTATTTTAATTAGCTTAAAGCTGCCAGAAACATTGCCAGTTAATATAATATTATACGTTTAATGTTCTGTAATTGCTTGTACAAACGAAGCGGTCACTCGGTGTATTGTGCTGGCCTCGGGAATGTATATTTAATGGCAATTACAGAGAGAATTAAAATAATAAAAGCCGTTGATCTGAAATACGTGAAAAATCCCCTGTGATCCAGCAGAACATGTTAAAATTTTACTGAGTAATATTGGTAATTATTGTCGTGACAACATTTTCAATAAATGGTGCGTTTGGCGCTAAGTGATTTATTTTCTGCAATACGTGGCGCGAGTTAGAATTCCACAAAGAGTTATCTACAAGTAGTTGTTTCATGTGTGGATAATTCCTCATGGACTTCCTCCGCCTCGGTGAAGAGTGGAAGGGTTTGCCGGACTCTTACCAGCTAAAACCACCAGGGTGATCATCTTCGGCACCGAAGGCTCCAGATTCTCAAGAACGAACACACTGGAGCCACTCATTAATGCCACGTCTTTGAGCACATCTCGAAGAGAACAGGAACATCTCAAGGGAAAAGTAAAGAAGCCTCGCTGTGTGACGAGACCACGTCGTTTTACCGTTTCCGTTTTACTAGGGCGTTGCTTGGTATGACCGACTCCACCCTATACGCTTACGACTCACGAAACTGAAGTGGCAATGGATAGAGCACATCGCTCGTAGGACTGATGGCCGTTGGGGTAAAAAGGTTCTCGAGCAGAGTGTGTGTGAGAGAGTGAGTCTCGCAACGTGAGACGACCTCCAACGAGGTGGATAAATGACCTGATGAGGGTTACTGGGAGTCATTGGATGCGAGCGGCATGTAACCCCTTGTTGTGGAAATCTATGGGGGAGCCTTTTGTTCAGCATTGGATGTCCTTTGGCTGATAATGAATACGACTAACCCCCCAATGAATACACACACCCCGATAGCTCACTGTGGCGATCTATGGGGGAGGCCTGTGTTTAGCAGTGGTCTTTATTTGGCCGAAATGATGATTACATTACTGTTTTTTCTTATTAAAAAATCAACGGCAGATATACATCTCACATGTACAAACACCCAGACCCGAAACAATTATCTGTAGATCAAACAAATTGTTCCGTGTGGGATCGAATCCGCAACACCTAGTGCAGACAGCCAATTGCTTAGCCACTGCACCAACCATGCCGTCGAATGGTTGAATAGCCGAATGGACTAGAAAAAGACACGTATACTCTACGTTCTTTTCATTCTGTGTGTCGTAAGCCACTAAGTAAATCCAGATGATGCACAGCTGTGTTCGTCTATGTGCTAAATAAAACATCATCCATGTGGCTAATCATTGTACCGGTAATTGGGGAGATGGTTTTGGTTAGTGTCACAAGAGTTAATTGTCGTTCTCTTTATAGCAACTCTCAATAAATACAAATACAATTTATAAAAGACTAGCTGAGACCCGCGACAAACAACGGCGAACAACAGACAGACAGAATCAAATTTAAAAATTGTAAATTTAAAACTTTCATATGTGTTTAGTAAAAAGCTGTTATTTTGTCATTACAAACAGACACTTTAATTTTATTTATTTGTATAGAAATTAGGTTTATGTGTAAAGATGGAACATACTACATCAATATAATAGTAATGTATTTGCCGTGGCAGTTAACGACTGACCAGTCCCATCAGACGGCACCCGTTCACGAGCATGATGCATGCATCAGCATCGCTTAGCTTAACCATATTGTAGGGCAACTCAGCGATCCGATATACGACGCCACCGTAAGTAGGACACTTGAGTGAGCATGACATACCTAATCTGCCAGACATATATCACGTCAATGAAATAAAACGAATTAATAACCCACATGGTACTCGCACATACAGTATCAAATCTAAGTAAATAGTGAATATAAAAATAAATAAAATACAAGTAATTAATGTCAAATATATAAATATTAAAATGTCATTATATGAATCCAGTAACATAATTGTAAGAAATTATGATGTCATTTATTGAATTTCAAGATAAGAATAAAGTTAATGGTATTTTAAACATATAACCAGGAATATCAATAAAAGCCCATGAATATTAGAGCAGTTTAATCCCAAGCATTTTGTCATCTTTATAGTCTGTAACATTATAGAAACCTTTCCACACAGTTTCTGTTTTATGATATGTTTAAATTTATTAAGACTTAATTTTTGAATATGACTTGGGATTTTATTGTAAAAACGTACACGTTGACATTTAAATGATTTGCTTATCTTAATGGAGCCTAGTAGCAAGAACAACCAGTTTGTGTTTGTTCCTGGTATTAATACTATGGATATCACTGTTTTTTGAAAAAATCTTAATATTTTTATGTACATTTTCATACATGTACTGAGATGGAACGGTTAACGGTTATTTCTTCCATGTAATATGATTTATTGTAAGGGTACTTATGTGGCTGTAATTCGTGTATATAACCATTTACCGGTAGACATGAAAAAGCTGAATGGAAAAGGTTTTTTATAACATTAAATAACTTTTCGAGTTCAAATTAATTGTAATTTTTTGGTAATTGTAAATGATTAAATCCGATGGTAATTATTGAGTAATTTAATTGAATGACTGTAATTTAGATATACTAAAAGAAAAAAATTACACGTCCGATATGGATAAACTGTTGATCTAATTGTTGTAATATATTATACACCGTTGAGCAATAAATGTATTCTTATTCTTAATTCTCCCGCTTTAGTAATTATTTTCCTAAGCTTTCGAGTTGTGACCGTACGGTTTTCACTCGTCATTCTCTGGATCTATGAAAGGCCTGAGAAAATGCAAAGCATATATTAAAATTACGATTGACATACTCATTTATGTCTTCGTTCAGATTATTTCGACATAATATATAATCAGCCCATTAATGTCCCAATGCTGAGCACAGGCCTTTTCTCACGATGAACAAGGGTAGGTCTGAGTCGAACACGCTGGCGCAGTGTGGGTTGCCAGTCTTCACACACGATTGAGATCTTTTTTATCCCTCTCATATGCACTGTTTTCCTTCGCCATTAACGCAAAGGATAATCAAATTCTGCTACGCACGTGAATCCGAAAAGTTAGAAGTGCTGGCCAGGTTCGAACTCAGCCCGTCCTACGGAAGGGAAGCGTTCAACTACTAAGCCATCAGCAGCAGCTATTTGTACTTAATGACTCCAAAGTATGTATAAATTGAGCTATAATTCTCTAAAACTATTTGTTTTTCCTTCATTGAAATCAAAATAATTACGTTAAACTTTTGTAGTTTTTTTATAAAAGTTCTTTCTTCTTTCTTTTTTCTTCTCCTTCTGCAGAATATGAGTAGCCTATATTTTTTTTATGCACCATTGTTTTTCGATTAAATATAATTTGTTCAAGCTACTTCACTGCAGTTTGTAATAAACCTCAAACTGCCATATATCATTGTAAACTCATATTATGACGTTATACGATGGACACTAGCAGGCTGTCTCGTCGTGTTATATTGCAATAAAAGTTTAAATATTCAGAAGAGGTCATCTCAGAACGGGTTATGACGTAGACGGAGTACTGTTTTGCAAGTAACTGCTTGATGTAATATGGACGGACAGCAATGCGGTGACATTAAAAGTATAAGCCTTAAAACGCTTTTATAGGAGCTGAATACTAGGTGGGGCGTTCTGTTTTTAAATTTGAGAGGAATACGACACTTTTTTTTGTTCGAATTCCATATGCAATACACCCAGACCCGGAACAATTATCTGCAGATCATATAAATATTTGTTCCGTGCGGGAATTGAACTCACGACCCAAAGCGCAGCAGCCGACTGTATCAGCCACTGCAGCTACCGTGCCGTCAATTTCGGCCATAAGTGTATGTCTGCCTTATAGGTCAATAGCATATCAGTGCCTCCCCTGGTGTTGCGAATGTTTATGTGCCGTGGTCGCTTATGGCCGCAATTAATAATCAATCTAATCTAAGTATGTACTGTTTTTTTAAACGCATGTGATTAACTCAATCATGAAGTCCATTCTGCGTCGTATGTATAAGAGATATGTATGACGGAGAGCTTTCATTTCAACAGACTAATTGGAAAGCATCGAATTGACTTCTGTTAGAAATACAATCATTTAGGTACATCCATAATGCTAGGTTAATAAAACTTTTTAACAAAAAAAAAAAAACCGACTTCAAAAACCCTACACGATGTTGTTAAAATGTTTTATTCGTTTCTTTTTAGGGTAAATAAATGTAAGTACTGTTTCCAATTTGGTATCAGTATTTAACACTAAAAATAAGAATGACTCAAATCGGTTCTCTGATCTGAGAGGAATCGAAACTATTAAGACATCATCTAGATAAGCGCAGTAAAATTAACCTGTTTATTGAAACTGGTTAAAAAACTACTCAATCAAATGTAATGAAATATGTATGGAACCAACTCGAAAGCATTCTGCATCAGTTAAAAAAGAATTGCTCAAATCGGCCTACAAATCGTGGAGTAATCGGTGTACATACATAAAAAATACGCATCGAATTGAGAACCTCCTCCTTTTGGGAGTCAGTTAAAAGTAAGTTTTGAGGCCAGCTCTGGATTCCAAAGGAGCAAGTTTATGAGAATAATTCAATGTTTCAGTTCTAATAATGAAGATGAGCAATAAGCTAGGAATTCTTTAAACATGACCTACAATTTTACATTTCTCATCATATCTGCCTAAAACCAAAAATAAATTGGCGTAGCAACTCACATGCAGCGTAATTACGCCATGTTGACAAGCACTAACGAAGGATTACGGTACACAAGTCCTAGCTTGAGACATCTACAACATAAATGAGATAGGAAGCTCTTTGAAAAGCGAACGACGCTACGATGAAGTTGAATCCTCTTGAGCTACGAATAGAAATAACGTGTTAAAGAGAACGGGCTGCAAGTAGTGACGGGTGTAGTGCGCTGTGAAAAAGGACGACGCAATACGGATAAACAACATGCTGCAAACTTTGAGTTTAATGCAGATTATAATAAAAACTATTCCCCAACCCTCGACCGAGCGAGCCCATGCTGAACCGGGCAGTAATTAAAAAAACTTCTTCCAGTATTGCCACTACGGAGCACGCTTATTGGTTGGGGCAGTGGCTAAGTGATTTGCTTCCGGTGCTTCGTGTCGCAGGTTCAATCAATCCCCACACGGAACAAATATTTGTATGATTGAAATATAGTTGTTCCGGATCTGGGTATTTAAGCATGTGAGATTTATGTCTGTAAACTGTACCCAGGATCCTCCATCGATATAGATACTAGCAATCCTACTGGGGGTTACGTTTTATTTAAAAGATTTAGATTACATATATGGCCGTGTGGTGCCGGCTCAGAATACCACCACCTCATCTCCTCCCGTGGGTGTCGTAAAAGTCACCTTAGTTGACTGGAGTTGGGGATTAGCCGGAGGATGGGCAGCAGCGTCCTTCGAGTACATTGACAACTCAACTGCGATCGCCAACCCGTCTGCCAAGCGTGGCGATTATGGCAAAACCCCCCAATGAGCCCACAACACACCCATGTCGGTCGTTGTGGTGTACTTTGGGGGAGGCCTGTGTTCAGCAGTGGACTTCATTTGGCGAAAATGAGGTTACATATAAGTTCATGTTCTTAGGTTCAGTGCTACCGACAAACAAATTAAAAACGTTGACAATAAAATGGGTTATAATAAATCATAATATATCCTTGTGGTGTCCGGATTCAGAACATAGCTGTTGCTAAGCTCTGTCTTCTCCCGTGGATGTGGTAAAAGACAACTCAGAGACTCTAAACCAGTGGGATAGGCAGCCGAATGCCTTTTGTGTATTCTGCATGCAATTCTGCACTTACCAACCTGCCTGCCAAGCGTGGTGAGAACTGCTAATTTCTCCCAAAAATAACACAATTGTGGAAATTTATGGGGGAGGCATTTGTTTAGCAGATGACGTCCTTTGGCTGATAGGAGGATGACGATAATAAGTTTGCATACTCTTCTGGAGGTTCTTTTGCCATCGCCAATTCGTTTGGAAACAGGCACAGACTCTTGAGCTTATTGCGAATTTTTGTACTATTTTATATCATAACCAAAGAGGATTCTTGCCGACTTACAAAAATCAAGAAAATTGCTCCAACTTACTCTAATTTATAACTTACTGTAAAAGGCCATTTTTCGTCCGGAGCCGTTAAATTACAAAACTACTCCGAGAGCGCCTTTTAGAACCTATTACTCTAACTCAGCTAGCGCCATGTTCCGTATGAACGAAGGAAATTAATATTGCTTGCTCTCAACAGTATCGTCCGACAGTTCTGTAGCGGAACTAGTACTACTATAATGATGACAAATATTGAATTGAAAATTAAACACGTTTTTTATTCAGGTGAAATACAAAAAACATTATACTCTATTTAATAGCAAATTAGATGTATATGTTCTTCATTTTAGCTGAAAGATGTTCAAGGCTGGCCCTAGGCCTCCCCCAATAATTTAATGCCCACACCGAGCGACCCAAGAGAAGATGGTAGCACACATGTGTTCACGTGCTACCGTGGGATGCTTTGGGGGATCCTTTACAATCCCACGGGGTGTGACCGCTTTACAGTCACCCTCTCCGAAATGTGCCTATAGGCGTGGCACCAGTTCTAGAGTGATCATACGAGGACCTAGAGCCTCCCTTCGGTGCCTAAGTGGACCGCTCCAGTGGTTTCAGCCGGTAGGAGTCCGGCATACCTCTTCGCCCTTCTCCGGGGCGAAGGAAGTTCTTGAAGAATTTCCACTGGACACAAATCAAAAATAAAAAAGGCCTCCCCAATGGTCATCATAATGACCAGTCCGGGTTTGTGTTGTGTACTCATTGTGGAGATTATGCAACGCTTCGCAGTTGGGTACGCAATCGCAGTTACTACGATATAAAGTATATTTATTTGTCCAATTAATAAAAATAAAACATTTTCAATTTGGTGCACCATCCGCAATCCCAATTGCATTTTTATCGAATGAATAAAGAATTCATTTCGCAGAAATAATGCGTCTATATTTCAAACAATGTATTTCATTTTAAATCTGTAAACGTACTCGTATTTACGGCATTCGCGCGGACGCCAGATGGATGTTATAAATGTACGAAATATATGTGAATGTCTGCCAATGGATTAACTATCAATATTCATTCTATAAACAGTAAAAATAACATGTGAAAATCTTTTACTAAAATGCTTTTGTACATTTTATTAGATGTAAACATAAGGTGTGAAAATATAACCTTTTCATTTCACCGCTGATTCATCCATCATGAATTTTCACCGCCTCGGTAAATGGCGGAGGGTTGTACCAGACTATTTGCGGCTAATGCCACCATCTTCGGCACCAAAGCCCCGAGTTCGACTGCACCTGAGACGCCCATTGGTGCCACATGCTTAGGCATAATTCTGAGGGATTGTGTGAGAGAGTCTGCCAACTCGTAAATGGGCTGACTCAGCCTGGTCACCCCTTTAGTGGAGAGGAGGTGACTTTAACGAGGCCAACCCTCAGGCAAATCACGGTGGAATTATAAAGGAGTCCGCCGAAGCGTCGCTGTGCAGCGCACAAGGCAGCACGTGCTCGCCATCTTCTTTTTGGGTCCCTTGGTGTGAGCAAGCAGATTCCTGGATCTTCATGCCCACGAACCCTGAAGCACCCGCCATATATTGACTCAGGCATGTTGGACATGGGCACCGATGCGATTGTTATTCTGGCACTGTCCCCTCCTTCTCCGAGCGGCTGATCGCCTTCTTCCGTTCCCGCTCTGTAGTCTCCCACTGGAGCATTTAGCTCTCACGGAACAAGGCCACTGCATTCCAATTTACATGCTCTACCAGAGCTGATACTACTGCTGGCAAGCAGCTAATTTTTACCCAATCTTGCGTACAAAGTTCCTTTAATTTAACGTTTTCCCGATTGCATCCGAAACAATTATAACGTCATCCAATGATATATGCGATCGAAAAACGCAGAATTCATTATATCTTGCTTACGGAAACAATTATAGGGAACAGCTGGCTCCCCAATAACTCATCGGATTTACACAGTGTTGCGACTTGCATGTGTTTCTTTTTGTGTCTGGCTTTAAGTGAATATTTGCATTTAAAGTCGTTTCGAGTTAACGAATGTGATTTAAACGTTTTACTTTATTAATGGTAGCCGCTGCTGTTTGGTTTACTATTAAATTTCCTTTCAATACTGGTATCTTATAATTAGACCGGTTACCAGACCCTTGAGCTTTTGATTTCCGTTACGTAGGTATGTAGAAAGAAAGAAATAAAACAAAAATCTATGTTATAGGTATTTTTAGTACATCCCGTAGTAATATCCGAGAAACGAAAAGGTATCAATGTATAATAAAGGTCATACCACCAAAAGTATGATGCGGTCAGCTCAGTTTACAATCCATCAATCAAGCTGCACGGTTGCTGAGAAGGTAGAGATCAGTATTCTACATTTATCTCGACCTCTCCGCCATTTAGATGCTCGTAACCAATCGGTGAGGTTAAGCATCTTAACGCGGTTAACCCATGGGTAGGTGATATTTGAACTAAGCGTCTCCGGTGAATATCATTGATAAAGCTTACTAGCTCTATCTATGATATTCATATATATTTAAACAATACTGTGTTTCGGTTAGAAGAACATTGTAGCTAGTGTAATTACTAAAACGAATTTCTTGGTCTATTTTGAATAATTGATCATTTGATTTGATTTCGTATCGTCAGGCATGACACATACCACCAGTAAAAAAGCTTTCACCTTGCACGTCGCGTTACCATGAGTTAAAAAAAACTAGTACACACATAACATTAATTCTGTATGTTAATTCTCTCTCTCTCTCTCTCTCTCTCTCTCTCTCTCTCTCTCTCTCTCTCTCTCTCTCTCTCTCTCCATTACAAACACTTTTAATATTACAAACATCTACGCATACCAATCCATACAAGCTTATACAGTGCTCTTTTTCATTCTGAAAGAGGATATGCTAAAATGCTGTTACAACCTGTTTTGCATCAATACCCACCACCCACAACCAGGGGGTTTAAGAGTAGCCCAGCTCTGAGATGCTTGCACCGCACATACCCTAAAAATCGATAATAGATCTATAATATAGATAGAATAGAATAGATCATACAAATATTTGTCCGTGCGTGCATCGAACCCGCGATATCCAATTGGCCACTGCGCCAACTATGCCAGCATTGTTCCAACTTAAATAACCTAAAAGTTTGCAAAACTACACTTAGAATTGGTTTCAAACATAAAAGAGGTCATTCATCATATTAGTCAAAGGAAGTCCACTGCTGAAGACAGGCTTCCTCGATTTCCACAAGGACTGGTTACATGCCGCAACGAGTCCCAGCTATCGTCACCAGATCGTCTGTCCATCTCATTGTTGCCGTCCCATGCTGCTTTTGCCGGTGCATCAAGGTCTTCACTCGAGCACCTTTCTGCCCCAATGACCATCAGTTCTACGAGCTATGTGCCCTACCCATTTCCACTTCAATTTACCAATCTTTTTGGCTATGTTGACAATTCGCTCTTCTAAGGATCTCCTCATTTGTAATTCGATAATAATTTATTTATCAATATAAAAGATGAAGAAATTTAAATTCTGTTAGATATAGGTGTTACTGCAGTCACTTGTGTACGAATAATCAGTTTCTTCTTCTAATATTCCTCCATATTAGAAACGTAAACTTTTACCGTTGAACATTAGCCTCATGCTCACGAATATATTAAAAACTTTTAAACAGACGACAACCCTGCAAACCAACAAACCTATAAAAGACGCGCCGTGTGATGCCGAGTAAGAATAGCACCACCCTATCTCATCCGGTGGGCGTCGTAAACGACGACTATGAGATTACCTGGAGGATGGACAGCAGCGTCCCTCGAGTACACAGGACACGGACCTCGGCTTAGAACGTTGCTGGGGCTAACAAACTATTGTTTTGGGGAGAGCTGGTTCAGTATTATTTAAAATGCATTATAATGTCCCCTATTTAAAACTGCAGGCTCGGCACGGGCCGGCGCGAGCCAGAGATGGGGGGGGGGGGAGTAGTAACTTGAACGCGAAGGTGATTCGGTGATAGGCCTCCGCGACATCGATGAGGTGGGCATCCTCGGCGGTGAGGACGGTAAAACGGTCGGGCGCCAACTCACCTGCCAAGCATGTTGATTATGCCAAATTCCCCCAATGAGCACACAACATAAACCCAGACCGGTCATTGTGGCGGCTTTTGGGGGAAAACCAGCGATGGACATTTTTAAGCTGAAATTATTATGATACGCGACCTATTCCCTTTAAAAGTGTTATAAAGAGTAATAATAAACGGAAGGCATTGATATCTCTAATATTGTTTCCCCTTATTTCTTATTACATTTCTAAAACAATAAAATTCTATTTCCTCACAAACAGAATCTAATCATGCGTTCTCAGTATACGTCTACATATTCGTATATGGTTAAACGGGTACTTATGTACTGATCCAACCCTCTGTGGAAAGTTCCAAGGGATCGCACCAAACTTCATTATGAATTTATATTCAGTCAATAGCTCTTACTTTTGGGACTGAACTGTACTTTGTCAATCCCTAAAATGTTTCGGAACAGTTGGATTCGGAGGGTTTCGGGTTCCCTACTGAACTGGGTTTAGGAATGGGCTGGAGAGTTTGAAGGATTGAACTGTGGGTATACCTATAATAGATAGATTGAACGAATTAAACCGGTTCTTAGTCAATACGAAATAGCATCTGTGGCGACACCTACATTTATTACACATACATCTCATCAACGTTATCATATCACCCAAAAGTCGTCTAGTGCTGGACAAAAACATCTCTCTTGGATTTCCACAATTGTGTAGTCATTTTTAGGGGAATTTGCTAGTACCCCACCATATTTGACAGGCGGGTTGGTGAGCGCAGTATGGCTACTATTCCCTAAAAAGGGACGATGCTGTTAGTCTGGGCCTGGTCTGGAACCTTAGCCACCTTTTACGACGTTCACCGGAGGAACCGGAGTGTTGCTTAATTTTCTTAATACGGAAACCACGCAGACACTGAGCTATTAAGTACAACTATCTGATGATGTCAAGAATCCTGAAGCGCACGACTACCTAATATGTGAGCCAAACATCTTCATCATCATATCAGCCAAAGGATTATCCACTGCTGAATAAAGGCCTCCCCCATCATCATTTCAGCCGAATGAAGTCCACTGCTGGACACAGGCCTCCCCCAAAGATCACCACAACGACCGATATGGGTGTCACAACACATTGGGAGGTTTTGCCATAATCACTACGCTTGGCAGACGGGTTGGCGATCGCAGTTGAGTTGTTGATGTACTCGAAGGATGCTGCTGCCCAACCTCCGGCTAATCCCTTAGTCGACTTTTACGACACCCACGGGAGGAGATAGGGTGGTGGTATTCTGAGCCGGCACCACACGGCACACCCCATAGAATTCCAAAATTATGTAGTAATTTTGGGGAGAATTTGAAGGTACTGACCACGCTTGGCCGGCGGGTTGGTGAGCGCAAAATAGATGCTGAACCACAGACACTACTGCCGATGCCTAGAGACTATAAGACCAGAGGGATGCCTCTGGTCCAGAGTTCCTTCGTCGCCTTTTACGACACCCCAAGAGGAGATAGAGTGGTGCTATATTCTTAATCTGGGCACCATACGGAAACCGGCCACCCAGTATATTATCTAAATATATATCGAAAGTGACTTAATACTTTTTTAAGGATAAGTTTAGATATAACGCGCTCGGCGCGCGTTCCAGCCTCCGACACAATATCTCGAAGCATAAATCGAATAATATCTTAATCTCCCTTCCTCCAAGCCCCAAGTGGACCAAATCCGAAAAACAAACGTCTTAAATTATAAATGGTACAGACATCCTCGGAAAAAAAATCCGTAATACTTTTAGGTCTAAGTCAAAAAAAAATCGCCCCGAACAATTTTGTAATAATAACGTATTTTGTTAAAGTATTCCCATTATTTGCTTTTGATGTAATTTTTTACAAGTGCTGTTTCTCTTTCTGCCGCCTTAATGCCTTTGAGATGTTCATAAACCGAAAAATTAAAGGAAAAATTCTGCTGTTTCTATTTTGTTTCGCTTTGATTCTGATGTCTACATGACTGCGGGCGTTTTGTGTATGGTCTTATTTTCCAGAGATTACCTAAATAATGGTAATTATTTGTACGCATTATATAAACCTTTGTCTTGTGTCTTATTTCTGTAATGAAGAGATCTTTGAAACATTTCTTCAACACATACACTTACTTTTGTACCAGAAAAATCATCTACATATTGTTTCGGGTCTCAGTGTTTGTGTATGTGCGATTTAAGTCTGAAAAATGTACCCACAATACAGGAGAAACAAAAGGGTGGGCCAACGTTAAAGGAATCTTATTCTATCAAGACAAATTCTAACACATTGTCCTAACATTATAACCTAAACAAGAGATAGCTCTGCGCTTCGATGACGGCACAGTTGGTGCAGTGGATGATACTGCGCTCTGGAACCCACGACGGGTTCGATTCCCGCACGTAATAAACATTTGTATGATTTGCAGGTAGTTGTTTCGGGTCTGGGTGTATTGTGTGTGGAATATATGTCTGTAAACGCACCCACGACACAGGAGAAATCCTAGTGTGGCGCAACGTTTAAAAATAAAAGTACGGCACATATACCCAAAAAGTTTCGCCCAAAATGTATATATACGTAGCAATTCAGACGATGCCTTTAAGCGGCCGTCCGAGGCAAATGAATAAATGAACATCTGTTTAACAAGTTTTTTCTGAAACTAATGAAAATTTGATATTTGGCTGTCGCAGTCTGGACCGGTGACAGGGTTGTTAACGGTGACACACGGTTCTGTCCAACGGATAAACAAATGAAAATGTTGGCAATATAAGAAGTTATAATTAATTTAATTTCATGATCATGACGGGAATATAGCACCACTCCATCTCCTCCTGTGGATGTCGTAAAAGGCGACTAAGTGAATCTAAACCAGAGAGATGGGCTGCAGCGGCCCTTCCGTGAAACGGTAGCCATACTGCGCTCACCAACCCGCCTGCCAAGCGTGGTGAGTATTGGCAAGTACCCCCTAGAATGATGACACAGTTGTGAAAATCTATGGGGGAGGCCTTTGTACAGCAGTGGATGTGCAAATGGCCGATATGATGAATCATAACGGAAATATTATATGGTGTCCGATTTAAGAATATAGCAACACTCCATCTCCTCCCGTGGATGTCGTAAAAGGCGACTAAGGGAAACTAAACCAGAGGGATGGGCAGCAGCATGCCTTCTGTGGAACATCAGCAATTCTACACTCGCCAACCCACCTGCTAAGCGTGGTGATTACTAGCGAATTCCCCCCAAAACGACGACACATGGCATGTTGTTTCACACCACTCGTTTATCTGGAGGCCTTGTTCTACAGTGGATTTCTTTTGGCTAATATAATATATGATGATAATAAAACAATTTTAAACGGATTAGATCGCGTATATTGCAGCTTTTCCTGACGTTTCGAATACTTTGAACACCTTAGTCATCCCGCGACCACGAATGCTGCAAAGTATTCGAAACTTCAGGAAAAACAAAAATGTATAATATACGCGATCTAATCCGTTTCATTTCATTTCGGCCGAATGAAGTCCACTGCTGGACACAGGCCTCCCCCAAAAATGGCCACAACGACCGGTATGGATGTGTTGTGGGCTCATTGGGGGGTTTTGCTATAATCGCCACGCTTGGCAGACGGGTTGGGGATCGCAGTTGAGTTGTTAATGTACTCGAAGGACGCCGCTGCCCATCCTCCGGCTAATCCCTGAGTCGCCTTTTACGACACCCACGGGAGGAGATAGGGGTAGTGGTATTCTAAGCCAGCACCACAAGGCAAATCCGTATCAAATTGTTTTATTATAATGTGTACCACATCGGCCATTTATACGTCCACTGCTGAACAAAGGCCTCCCCCATAGATTTTCACAACTGTGTCATCATTCTGGTGGGTATTTGCCAATACTCACCACGCTTGGCAGGCGGGTTGGTGAACGCAGTATGGCTACCGTTTCACAGAAGGGACGTTGCTGCCCATCCCTCCGGTTTAGATTCCCTTAGTCGCCTTTTACGACATCCACGGGAGGAGATGGAGTGGTACTATATTCTTAATCCGGACACCACACGGATAATTATAATGAGTAATAATCGCGAAAACCTAAGACATGACTATGATATATGATGATGTTAAGTAGTTTACATAACTTGGATTTTTTGTCTTTAGTTGTTATTGGCAACGTTTAAGGAAAACCGATTCCAAATTTGTTGCTTTTCTTTCGTATTATGTCCATATGTTATTTCCGTATGAATACAAAGAAAGAATCGTAAATCATGATTTTTTACACCAATGCACACAACAAAGACGTGGAGACAACCCACCGGATAAGGCAGTACGGGACAACCTCTAACGAGGTGGACATGTGAACTAGTTAAGGTAGGTATGAGACGTTGGATGTATGTAGGTGACATGGAACGGTGCGCTGAATACGTAAGTCGCAGACGCTTTGCGACAGTAAATCGCGCAGACGCCGTTCTTAAACGTCATTTTGGTATTACGTATTTGCCGATAGCGATTAAGTAGGCGAAGATCGCTGACGCAGAGTCTGCTAGACGATCAATGAACTAAAAATTGCATCCTCGGATTTCAATTTCAGGCTCTCTTGCGCGATAGCTGCTGTCGCGTAAGCTGCCGCTGTTTTTAGCTATTATGGGTGCGGGTTGTAGGGTTTTTTTGTTTGGGGAGGCCAAAGGCTGATATGAATATGATGACGATGAAACAATTAAAATTATGTACACACATACTAACTTAATAAAATAGCTACGTAACTATAAAAGCCGTAGACAGAGACTCGTTAACGTAAGACGTTAACTTACAATATTTATATGCACTCTAAATTCCTACCAGTTAAATAAAAAATAAAACGTATTAAAAATTGCGCCTCGTATTCGTAGATACGGATTCGGCTTCAGATAATACGTATATATTAATATCGAATTTCGAATAACTATAATATGATTACTAATTATTGAATATATGGTGCACAAGGGGTGTTATATATAAAAGAGAGGATCCTCCAACCAGGCGGGTGGTATGCCTGGCGGGCCGAAGCCCAACGGTTGATGTTGGGCGACTGTATATATGCAGCGTTGCGCGAATACTTTACACGCGTGATTCAGGATTCTTTGTCGTCATCGGAGAGTTGCAATTAATAGTCGAGTAGATGGTGATGAAACTAGCTGTAGATTATTATAATAAACGGAAGAAATAAAATAAGATAAAACAAGCCTATGATTTTTTTTTAATATCATTTTCTCTAATTTCCATTTCTAGCTGATGGCTTATAAAATGAGGGATATGTTACATTATTTCAAATATCTACATTTTATAAGCATCAGCTAGAAATGGTTATAAAATTTGCGAAATTTACTAATCTCACATACCCTAGATATCTTCCCGATAGTACTGTAGATTACCGTTAGATGGCGTTGGTGGCATTATTTTGACTGAAGTCTCTATTTCCGTATATATAATGTACTCTGTGGTAGTTATGCTGGCGATTAGGTATCGCCACAAATAAAAATGACTATATTCTCATAAATCTATAATATCAGAAATATGTATTTATAAATTGAGGCGCTCATAGCCAGTTGCATCTGTTACTATCGAGTACATGCAACGTTAGACGCGGTCAGTCTAAAGATGGGTGACCGTATTTGAACTGAGCGTCTCCGTGGTTCGGTGGGTGCGTAAAATCGTCAGTCCCGGTTCCACAACCGGGAATGAATTAATGACAACTCATTAGACGGCCGTTGTTTGGGCAAGTCGAAGGCCTCTGGGCGGCTTGAATAACTCGGTCACAAGGTTGACCACTAACCACACGAAAAGAAAGAATGAGAAATAGGCCAAAATAATAAAATTACCACAATCATTATTGTTTTATGGCACCATAGTGGAAATAATACAAAACATTGATGACATATAAATAAATATGTTTTTTTTTTTTTTTAAACATAACCTCACACTAGTATGTCTCCTGTGTCGTGGGTGCGTTTACAGACATGAATTCCACATACAATACACCCAGACCCGGAACAACTACCTGCAGATCATACAAATATTTGTTCCGTGCGGGAATCGAACCCACGACCCGGAGCGCAGCAGTATCAGCCACTGCACCAACCGAGCCGTCAATCCGCCATTTATCCTCTGCTTAATCACAATATTTTTTTTCACTTGCTAAACTGCACTTATTATTCGAATTTTGTACAATGGTATTTAAAAGTGTCAATCCATATCCACAACGAACGAAATAGAACACTTTACAATTCAAATAATTCTATATGACTGCAGCAAAATGAAACCTTCAAACGTTTATTGCTAAACATGGCTTCGATTGAATTTAAATAGCTTACGGAAATATATGGCGTTTGTTTCATTCATTCTGTATACCTACGTCCTGCATCCGTATGAACGGTATACATATGTGCCACATGCAACCTTAGCACGTACTATTATTATATTACTAGTTGCGCCGCATGGTTTCACCCGCATAGATCCGGATAAAAGAAGCTTATGTGTTTATCCAGTGTGTAAGCTATCTACGTACCAAATTTCATCCAAATCGGTCCAGACGTTTGAGCGTGAAAGAGCAACAAACATCCAACATACATCAATACAAACTTTCGCGTTTAGTATATTAGTGGGATTCATCATCATCATATCGGCCGAATGAAGTCCACTGCTGGACACAGGCCTCCCCCAAAGATCACCACAACCACCGATAGAGATGTATTGTGGGCTCATTGGGGGGTTTTGTCATAATCACCACGCTTGGCGGGCGGGTTGGCGATCGCAGTTGAGTTGTTAATGTACTCGAAGGACGCTGCTGCCCATCCTCCGGCTAATCCCTTAGTCGACTTTTACGACACCCATGGGAGGAGACGGGGTTTAAGTTAGCGTTTCAAGTCAGGCGAGTAGTTGAACTGCCGGTAAAATTATTTACCGATATACTGATGCTTTGGATTTGCACGCGGAGCTGTGTCAATTATGTGTACCTAATAATTACCGTCGCTTCCGAAAGCATAAATAATTTAATGTCCTATTTTGTCGTACAGTATCCAGATCCACCTCCGTCATACTGCGCATGTTGACTATGCTCAACGCGCTCATGGAGACCAGTCCAAGACTGAATTATTGCAGTTTCCTGATGAATGGAAGACGATAAATTTAGAATGAATTGCGAGCGGACAGTGTGAAGGATCCATTAAATTTAGTGTTGTTTTTTAATGTAGTAATAATGGCTAATTGATATAGTAAATACACAATAATAAATAAATCATCATCATTACAGCTGAATTAAAGTCCACTGCTGGACACATGCCTCCCCAAAAGATCGCCACAACGACTGGGTGTGTTGTATGCTCATTGGGGTTTTGCCATAATCGCCACGCTTGGCAGGCGGGTTGGCGATCGCAGTTGAGTTGTTACTGTACTCTGATGCTGCTGCCCATCCTCCGGTTAATCCCATAGTCGCCTTTTACGACACCCAAGGGATGAGATGGGTTGGTGCTATTCGTAGCGTAAATAAATAAATGGCCGATATATCCAGATATCCCAAGAGGGTAAAACTTACATTCGTTTATACTCTTATTCTAATATTATAGAGGACGAATTCTTGCGAGTCATTCGTTATGGACCGTATCTAGAGACAGTTCAAATATTTGAAATTGAATTATGTGTCAACCTGTTTTGATCATGATAAAGGGACAATAAGAAACCATGGAATTACGTTCTTGACATTCGGCTATCATCATCATCATCATCATTTCGGCCGAATGGAGTCCACTGCTGGACACAGGCCTCCCCCAAATATCACCACAACGACCGATACGGGTGTGTTATGTGCTCATTGGGGGGTCTTGCGATAATCGCCACGCTTGGCAGACGGGTTGGCGATCGCAGTTGAGTTGTTAATGTGCTCGAAGGATGCTGCTGCCCATCCTCCGGTTTATCCCTTAGTCGACTTTTAGTCGACACCCACAGGATGAAATGGGGTGGTGGCATTCTGAGCCGGCACCACACGAACATTCGGCTATGGAACCCTTGAACTCTAAAAGCTATTAATATTCCCAAATTATAGGAACAAATAGGAAACTGACCCCTCCATTTGGTTGTCCATATTTCGCACCCGTCTATCACGGTGGTTAGCCAAGCGCCCTATTTCTATCACTAAATTATTCATAGCCTTGAAGGCTTCGCTAAGTATCAACCGTCCCGTCGGCAGGCGGGGTTGAATCTCACCTTGTTATAGAACGTTGTTTCATTTATTGCTACCATTAAAATGGTTTGAATATACCTCTTAGAACATTAACATTTACGTCAAACAGGATTAGATGTTTCTGGAAATTATAATAAATGTTTTTATATACAAAATTAGTTTCAGTTAAAAATACGGGTTTTTGACTGGCTTGGACAGCTGTCAAAATGTCTTTTTAGTGTTTAGAGAATAACATTTTCAAAATAGAAAGAAATTTCTGTGAAAGAAAATAAATTAGCTGTTAAAAAAAGAGAGAACACCTTTACATGAGAAAATGCTGTAGTCTATTCTTTTAATGTTTAATCATCTCTGAGGCGTCCATAGTGGTCAATCGTTTACGTAACAGTAACCCCTGACGAGGTTAAGCAACACTTGGTAAGGTCAGACTATGGATGGTCATATAGTGCGCATAGTGGTATTTGTACGGAGTATCTCCGGGCTCCGGAGCATACGTAAAATCGGTCGGTCCCGGTTATTGAAAGTCGGAAGACGGAGACGTTAAGCCAAGTCGGCGGCCTTCGAGTGGCTTGGACAACTCTGACACAACGTTGGCCACTAACACACACTAAAGAAAGAAGATTGAATCTTCATCTTTTTTAGTGTCCCTGATATGGGATGAGATTCCGTGTGGTGTCCGGATTAAGAATATAGCACCAATCCATCTCCTCCCGTGGATGTCGTACAAGGCGATTAAGGGATTCTAAACCAGAGGGATGAGCAGCAGCGTCCCTTCTAAGAAACGGTAGCCATACTGCGTCACCAACCCCACAAAATGATGAGACAGCTGTGAACATTTATGGAGGAGGCCTTTGTTCAGCAATGGAGTATAAATGGCCGATATGATGATATGGGATGAAGGTTATTCAAGGTTAGTTTTGCGTTAATCGCATTGTAATATATTTACTTCAACCTAGACGCCGCCATATTCCTTCTTGACTAGACTCGATAGTCTCAACACGAGTTCAGATAAAACTGCACGTGGCGAATTCTGAAACTCTGAGACAAAGGTAACACGGTTGGCAGCAGCTGCTGCGCTCCGGGTTGCGGGTTCGATTCCTGCACGGAACAAAATTTTGTATAATCTGCAGGTAGGTTTTAGTTTTAGCCGGTATGAGTTCGGCATGCCCCTTCGCCTTTTCCCGGGGAGAAGTACGCGAGGTATTTCCACCGGATCAATAAATATACTATTATACTACAATAATATGGATACAAGAAAAGATCTTCTGTAGGGCAATTATAAAATAGAAAATCTGGTTGTTAGTGATGTTGGCCACAATTATTACACCGGCCAACATTGCATTGGTGATGGGCTTGTAAACATTTCTATAAACAGGTTGTTATTGTATGTAGTTCTAAGCACCATAGTTAAATTTCTTTGTATAGGCTGTAGGTGATTTACATAGAAAGATAAATAGCCACGGAGTTTGGAGAGCTGCTGCAGTAAACGTTTCTGGGTGATTATGGTGTTTTGAGGAGGCGAATGCTGCTGCTTCTCCATCTGGTGAAGATTCCTCGTCGCGTCTTACTACTATTACGCGAAGCCTCTGATATACACCCTCCAGCCCGTAAAGGCCCACTGCTGAATATAGGCCTCCCAATGATCATCATAATAAGCGTTCAACATTTCGTGTCTGACGCTCGCCGCAGACGGTCGTGCAGTGCTCGCGCTCCCCGATCAGTGTGCCGTGTAGTGTTTGTTCGCAATCCGTCCCGTCGGATTGCAGTCACTTCAATTAAATCACGCGTTGCCTTTTTCAAGGCGACTACTGATTTTTGTTTCTTTGACCGATTAAATTCATCGAGTTATTGTGCCCCTTCAGGGAAAAACCACTGTTTGGTGGTCCTCGGCGGATACCTTACGGTGCCAACGAAGCCGAGTGGGGTGTTGACCCGGCACACCCGCCTAGCCCCATCAGGGCAAAGCAGTTAGTCGGCAGCGGACTAGGACCACCGGCCTTGGGGGCTACCCTAGTCGACCCTAGTTCGAGTCTACATTTTCAGATTATACAGTCTCTTGCGGGCGATACCTTATCGCCCCTTGCAAAAGAGCTGTCAGGGACCCGTTTGCCCATTAAGACTGGCCACGGATGGTACTAGCTTAGGGCTCACCACAGGTACTCACACCTCCCTGCCTATACCCGGCAGGGAGGGTTTGTTACACACCCCCGGGCCCATCCAACCCGGGAGGTTAGGGACCGCGTAAATCGCGTTTGTTCCTCCGCGCTTATAGCGTATTTTTGTTTTCGTCCCCCCGTCCGCCATTTTGTTTTATAAACAAAATGGCCGACGACGCCACGCTGTGGAAAAATATTAGGGAGATCCTCCTAAAGGACCCCTACTTTGTTGCCAAGTATGGCAACCTTCTCTCCCCACTAGAGCCAGGCACAAAAGTGCAGCCCCCCTATCCCGAACCCAAAAAAAGGGGCACAACCCCCGAACTAGATGCCGGTATATCATCCGCCCCTCAGGCAAAAGCCCCCCTCCCCACCGCCAGCACGAACGCCTCCACGTCCCCCGAAGCCGACATGCCCATACTCTCGGACGTGTCGGACATGTCAGAGAGCGAGGACTCTCCCCCTCCCCCCCAAATCCCCTCCTCCGATTCGGCCTCTGACGAGTTCCAACTCGTCAGCGGTAGCCGTAAAAAGCGGGCCCGCAAGGCCAAGTCCTCTGCTCAAGCAGCGCCCGCTAAAGCCCCGAAAACGGACGAGGCTTCGTCCTCCGCTCCGCCCTCTGCCCCTGTCCCCACAACGGCCTCTTCTCAGGCCAGTCTTCCCCCTACCCCTACCCCCGCTAACTCCCAATCCCAGCCCGCCAAGGTCCCTAAAAAGGACAAAAAACCGCCTGCTATATACATTCAGGCCAAGGACAAGTGGAATGACGTGTCCAAAATGTGTATAGAGCTAGGTATTAACTACCTAAGTGCCCGCACCACAGCCGTCGGGGTCAAAGTGGCAGTTCCCACTGCCCAAGACTTCAGGTCTTTGACCCGTGCCCTCCAAGACAGGAACGTGTACTTTCACACGTACTCTCTCGCTGAGGAACGCCCACTCCGGGTAGTCCTTAAAGGCATCCCCAAGGAGATCGACACCGACTCCATCAAAGACGACCTTCTGTCGCAAAGTATCCCCGTCCTCGAAGTTCATCGCATGCACGCTGGTCGCAGCGGTGAAGCTTACGATATGGTCCTCGCCATATGCGAAAAGACCGCCGATAATGATCGGAAGATTTTTAATATCAAGACTGTATGCCACCTCTCAGGCATTAAAATCGAACCTCCCCATCGTTATGGTCCTCCCGGGCAGTGTCACCGCTGCCAACTCTATAGTCACGCGCAGCGACACTGCTACGCCAAACCTAGGTGCGTTAAGTGCCTAGGTGACCACAGCACCTCCGACTGCGATCGCCCCAAAGATCGCACGCTTTGCACAGAGCCTCCGAGTTGTGTGCTTTGCGGTGAGTCGGGTCATCCCGCGAATTATCGCGGATGCCCCAAAGCACCGCGCGCTAACAACAAGGCAGCAAAGCGCAAAGCGGCTACCCAAGCCTTCGCGGCCGCCCATTACGCCTCTCAGGCCCCTCCTACGTCCCAACGACTCAGCCCTCAAAGGCCATCGCCGTGGAACGCGCTGAATCATCAGCAAGCGTTCCCCGCCCTGAGGCCTAGTTTACTGACCCAACAGGCGACCCAAGCGTCAGCGATTCCCTCGCTGATGACCGCCCCCCATACGGCACCGTACCTTCCCGTGCCGTACAACCAACCCGCACCACAAGTGCACTCTCAGAGGGCCGCCCCTCCCTCACCCCTTCTCAAAACTGACGACCTCTCAGTTTGCCTCGGTCTTCTCAACTCTGTCGACCCGAACAGAGTCGCCCAAATGGCCGCAGCCATTAGGGCAAACCAGGGCCAATACGGCCTCATGCTAGTTCTCAGCGACTTCGCTGATGTTTCATCCGCCCTCCTCTCCTATCGCGTTCATCCGTAATGGATTCACAAAGCAGGTGCAGAATAAAACCCCGATCCCTTAAAATAGGCATCTTCAATGCCAACAGCATTAATGGCCAAAAAGACGAAATCGCCTTATTCCTCCGCGATCACCTTATTGACATTATGTTGATACAAGAGTCCTTTTTGAAACCCTCTCACAGGAACCCTAGAATTGCAAACTATGATATAGTGCGCAACGATAGGACCCACTCCCGTGGAGGAGGCACTCTTATCTACTATAAGAGATCCCTTTATTGCATGCCCCTAGATACCCCGTCCCTTTCCAATCTAGAGGCATCTGTGTGCAGAATAGGCATGACAGGTCATCAACCGATCACTATAGTGTCGGCTTACCAATCCCCCAATGCCCAAGACGATCCAATCCAATCGGATCTCGAAGCACTCTTCGATCTAGGCGACTCCGTCATAGTGGCGGGAGATCTCAATGCCAAACATGAGTCTTGGAACTGTCTCACCCACAACCACAGAGGAAGTAAATTATACTCCCTCAGTAACCTCCTCAATTTTGACATCATCGCCCCGATGTATCCCACTCACTACCCCAGCAATGTTAATCATCGCCCGGATATACTCGACATAGCACTTCTAATGAATGTCAACCTCAAGTTGCATTCCATTGAAGTACTACAAGAGCTAGACTCCGATCACCGTCCTGTGATCCTTCACCTCACCTCCCGCTTTGGCCCCACGGACACAGGGCTACCCCCTCAGACCATTGTGACGACGGACTGGAGGAAAGTTAGGCAACGCCTCAACGACCCCTCGTCCGCTCAGTTAGATAGAATTCCCGAATGCATAACGTCAGTCGCAGACACGCTAGGCGCGATCGACTCCCTCACCGGGCATGTACAGTCCGTCGTGGACGAGTGTTCACGGCGAGTTCCTGCGATGGAAGACCATCGCATGAAACTCCCTGACGATGTACGTGCACTGATGACGGAGAAGAACGCAGCCCTTAGAGCGTACTCATCTTTTCCCAGCGAACCCAATCGCCTCTTTATGCGCCACCTGCAGCGTGCTGTCAAGGAACGTATTAAGGAGTGCCGAGAGGCTAACTGGGATAAGATGTTGGGCGACTTAGAGCCAACCCACCTTGCGTTCTGGAATCTGCAACGGAAACTCAAATCCGAAACATCCAATGCTGTCCCCCCCCTCAACCGTCCCAACCAAAGGCCGGCCTTTGATGACGACGAAAAATCCGAATGCCTAGCTGACAGTCTAGAAGCGCAATGTTCCCCAAGCACTCTACCTGTAGACCAAGCTCACCTCAAAAAGGTTGACGCTGAAGTCGAACGTAGAGCAGCTATTCCGCCTGCCGAGGACCCTGACGACCCCCTCCCTCCGGTCACGGCAGACGAGGTCAGAAATCTCGTGAAAAAGATTCACCCTCGCAAAGCCCCCGGCTCTGACGGTATCACCAACAAGGTGATTAAACTCTTCCCCGAACGTCTTATCGCCTTAATGACCGTCATCTTCAATGCGGCATTAAACAATAACCTATTTCCGCATACGTGGAAACAGGCCACCGTTATCGGTATTCCCAAACCCGGTAAGCCCAAGTGCGAGCCTTCCAGCTATCGCCCCATAAGCCTTCTCAATTCTCTTGCGAAGATTTATGAGCGGATTATCTATTCCCGATTAAAGGATTACGCCGATTCCAAGAAACTCATTCCCGACGAACAGTTTGGTTTTAGAACCAAACACTCGTGTGTACAACAAGTCCACCGACTAGTTGAACACATCACGTTCGGATTCTCACGCGGCCTGATGACGGGAGTCCTCTTTTTCGATGTTGCGAAAGCATTTGACAAAGTCTGGCACAATGGCTTATTATATAAGTTGTACCAACTCGGAGTGCCTGACCGTCTCGTTCTCATCATACGAGACTTCTTGTCAAATCGCAGTTTCCGATATCGAATCACGGGCGCTCTCTCTTCCCCCCACCCCATTAGAGCCGGAGTCCCACAAGGATCCGTGCAAGCCCCATTATTGTTCACACTGTACACCAGTGACCTCCCCAAAAGACCTGCTAATACGACCCAATTAGCACTGTTCGCAGATGACACGGCCATATTCTACTCTGGTAGCAGTCCCGATAGTATAACTAAGATCCTCCAAACCACAGCCAACGTCTACGGTAAATGGTTTAGGAAATGGCGGATCGAAGTTAACCCTATCAAAAGCAAAGCCGTCCTATTTTGCAAATTAGGCGACGACCACCCACGCTTCAGGGAGATCTCGATGCTGGGCCAATCGGTTCCTTGGGAACCACACGCCAAGTATCTTGGAGTCACCCTAGACAAAAAACTGACCTTCATTCCCCACACAAAGATGGTGCGTGCCCGCGCTGCCTTTGTGCTCGGTCGCCTTCACTATATTCTGAACGCTCGTAGTAAATTATCCCTTAGAAATAAGGTGAGAATTTACACCACATGCATTCGACCCATCATGACCTATGCCAGCCCAGTGTTCGCACACGCCGAATCATACCCACTCCGTAGATTAGAAACCCTCCAAACCCGTTTCATGCGCAAGGCCACCGGAGCGCCTCTGTACATGCGAAACGACCAACTCCATTTCGACCTTAACTTGCCGACCATCAGGCAATTTATGAAACAAGCGTCCAAACGCTATCTCGATTCTGCCCTGTCCCACCCAAATCCCCTTGTGGTATCAGCCGCCGACTACGAACCCTCCCGTATCAGTAGAGTACGCCGCCCGAGGCACGTTCTGGTCGATCCAGACGATAAAATCACGTTAGATCACATGAAGAGACTCGCGTTGTCTCGTTCACTGAACACCCGACCGTTGTACCGCCCTCGCCGCCGAGGATGCCCGCCTCACCGACGTCGCGGAGGCCTATCGCCGCGTCACCTTCCCGTTCAAGTTAGCACTTCTCCCTCCCGTCTCTTGCTCGCGCCGGCCCGTGCCGAGCCTGTAGCTTTAAATGTCCCTTAATACAATTTAAATAATACCGATCCAGCTGTCCCCAAAACAATAGCTTGATATCCCCAGCAACGCCCTAAGCCGAGGTCCGTGTCCCGCAGGGGGCGCCCTTAGCGAAAGTTGCTTAGTTTTTAATAATGAATTTAAGCCTGGCTGGAGGCCTCTTTTGGCTTCGCCAGCAAATGACCGGTTAAGCAACCACATTTCCCAGAAATGTATGCGAGAAGCCCAACAAAAAAAAAAAAAAAAAAAAAAAAAAAAATCATAATAAGCGGTCATATATTCGTCATAGGTCGATATTGGCATGATCACTGCTTGGTTTAGTTAGATTGCTGATCGTAGTATGTTATTTTATACGGGAGGACAGTGTTGCCCATCCTCTTGATATCATGCTTCGGTGGCCTTTTATGACACCCATGGGAGGACGGTTGGTCTTTTCTTTGCCAGAAACCACAAGAAATGGAAGATTCTCATATAAACGGATCGCAATAAAATTATTCGAATGGTGTCCGGATGAAAAATATAGCACTACTCCATCTTCTATCGTGGATGTCGTAAAAAGGGGCAAAGGGACTAAGAGATAGGCAGCAGCGTCTCTTTTGTGGAACACCAGCCTTAATGTGCTTAGTGTAACCGACTTGCCAAGCGTGGTGAGTCCTGGCGAATTCTCCCCAAAATGAGGACACAATTATGGAAATCTATGTGAGAGGCCTTTGAGTATTGGACACCTTGTGGCTGATATGATAAATATAGCTATACTTATGTAGTTATGCTTATATGTATACACCAAATCATGATAACATGGTTGGGGCAGTAGATATGTATATATAGAAAACCAGCGCTGTTGATGTTGATTTTATCTCAACGCTGCAGCATAATGCTGAGTGTCAGCCATTTTCTGCACACGAGCGGCGCACAATTATTTTAAATAAATCATAGCTTTATATAGTATAAATTAATATTGAGTTGCTTAAGTAGAAATTTAAATCTCTTGCCAATATTCACGCACTAAACAGAGCTGGCAATGTTGTATTACTTTTCTTTTTTATTTGTGAATAATGATAGTCTGGACTCCAAGTCCTTTGGCGAGGTACTTTATCAATTTGTGTGAATGTTGCAAGGAAAAAAAAAAGATTTTTACTTTGATGTTAATGTTATGCGCGTCTCTATGGTGTTCAGAAATATCTAATACTTTTTCTTTCTTTCTTTCTATATGCGATTGGATATCTCTGCTACATGTCGCAGGTTTGATTCCCGTACGGAGCAAGTATTTGTATGGCATACAGTTAGTTGTTTTGGGTGTTTTTGCATGTGCAATTTATATCTATAAATTGTTTATCAACTATTTGGACCCGTACAACTTAGATTCTGACGTTTCATAAATGCCAATATTTGGTTTACTTGAAATAAAAATTTGACTTTGACTTTGATTTGTCTGCCCCTCACGTTTAAAAAAGGCTCAACGTTCTGACTGTTGATTAGAGTCATATCAAAATCCATTCAACACATTTTAAGATCTGGAACGATAAGACACTATTGGAAACTTTGTTTCATAATAACATGAAGTCATTAAAGTAAAGAGGAAATTGCTTTCCAAACACACGCCAGGTGTAGCAAGCCTACTATAAGCAGTTTAAATATATCTAGTTGATCACGCGCGACTGTTTACAGAATATGTTTTACGTTTCGTGAGCCTCATTTGCTTTCAAAGATAATATAGTCAAATTGATATACACAATCACGTCTATAATCTCAATATTCATTACAGTATTAAGTTGAGGGGGTGTGAGTATTGCCATATATATATATTTGATATATGCTATAAAAAATTTACTAATAGAAAAACCCAATAACAACTGGCTTCTGTAACTGCTAACCAAATATAGCTCAAAATTGGTGTACAGAAATTGTTTCCCCAATCTGTTACACTTTTTATAGTTCATGAAGAATTTCCACTGGGTCTAGTAAAAAAAAAACACTGTAGCTAGTGAAATTACTAGCAATAAGAGACTAAATAACTTAATATCTCGGGGTGACAAGTATTCAATATTAGTGTATAATCTATGGTGACAAGCGTAGTGTGGTTCTTTAATGCAGGACAAGTCGTGGGTAGCTTAACATTTGTTATGGGCAGGTGTACCGTTTATCACCAGGCGAATGAATTGCTTTTCTCTTCACCACCTTGATTAAAAAAGGTAGGTAAGTTTTCTTATTTTTGTGGTATGAAAATAGGTATAAACCTATTTCCACACATACGCGGTTACCTTTAACAAAAGATCGTCAAGTGATTGGAAATTATGGAGATTGATATGAAGAAATGTTAAGCTGAAAATCAGTGCTGCACTGGCGTTTATGACCTTACTTCATTACCTTTAACAAATGATCGAAAATGATGGTGATTGATATGCAGAAGTGTTAAGCTGAAAATCAGCGGTGCAATGGCGTTTGAGACCGTACTTCATTTGTACCTATAAATTGCTATATGTACGTATATAGTCATATTATTATGACTACTGAACATTTGGAACAGTAAACACTTAATTGTTAACGTTTTAAAGAACAAAAACGATAATGTCTAGTTAAAATAGGTATTTAAATTCATTAAATATGCACAGGTTTTTAAAATAAACAAATCTACATTTATTGTTTCAGCAGTAAAACGTCTACTGCTGGACAGAAGCCTCCCCCAAAGATTGCTAGAACGACCAGTATGGTTTTGTGTTGTAGGCCTATTGAGGGGGTTTGCCGTAATCGCCACGCTTGGCAGACGGCTTGGCGATCGCAGCCGAGTTGTAATGAATGTACCTTTTTTTTTTTATTGGTGCCCAGTGGAAATTCTTCATGAACTTCCTTCGCCCCGGGGAAGGACGAAGGGGTATGCCGGACTCCTACCGGCTAAAACCACTGGAGCGGTCATCTTCGGCACTTAAGGGAGGCTCCAGGTCCTCGTATGATCACACTGGAGCCGCCCACTGGTGCCACGCCTATTGGCACATCTCGGAGAGGGTGACTGTAAAGCGGTCACCCCCCCGGGGGGATTGTAAAGGATCCCCCAAAGCGTCCCACGGCAGCGCGTGACCACATGCGTGCTACCGTCTTCTCTTGGGTCGCTTGGTGTGGGCACGCAGATTCCCCAATCTACGCACCCGCGAACCCAGAGGTCCCCACCTTATAGCAATGGCAGGGTTTTTCAGGCGTATCGGAGTTAGGCGCCAGGGCGGTTGTTACCCCGGCGCCGTCTCCTTCTTCTTCGAGCGGGATTGGCCCTCTCCCGATCCCGCTCTGCAGTCTCCTTCTGGAGCATGACACTCTCACAGAAGGAGACCACTGCATTCCAGTTTTCATGCTCTGCCAACATAGCCGACACTATTGCTGGTAGAGAGAGATCTTGCCCGATCCGATCGACCAGGATCCGCCGCTCGGCGGCCCACGCAGGGCACGCCTCGAGCGTGTGCTGTGCGGTGTCCTGGTCGCTATCACAATGGTGGCATTGTGCCGTGGCTTCGCGTCCTATCCTGTGCAGGTACGCACCGAAACAACCGTGTCCGGTGAGCACGTGCGTCAGGCGATAGGTGACGCGCTCGCTCCTGCTGAGCCAGGCTCCGAAGACCGGCAGGACTGCCTCGACGACGCGCTTGGTCGCAAATTGCATCCGCAGGCGGTGACGCCACTTTACAAGTGCGCGTCGCCGAGCCAGCCGCCGCAGCCTGTCCAACGCCCCTGGAGGCGCGTTTTCGCCGCTCTGGCGGAGGGAGCGTGTCTGATCGTAGACCCACGCATCCATCTCCGCCAGGATGTCGAAAGGCGGAAAACGCGCCAGGAGAGTTGCCGCCTCGTAGGACACCGTTCGGTATCCTCGTGCGATCCGGATAGCCACTCTGCGCTGCAGACCGTGAATTTTGGTTCTGCAGCGCTGGGCACCTGACAGTCGAGCTGACCATACAGGCGCCCCGTAGAGGGCCACGGACCGCACAACCCCTCCGTAGAGACGGCGAACTTCCTCACATGGTCCCCCGAGATTGGGCAGCAGCCGGTGTAGTGCACCCACTACCCTCTCGACTCGGGGGACGAGGCGCTGAAAGTGCTCTTCGAAGCCCCAACGACTGTCCAGGGTGAGCCCCAGGTATTTCATGTACCGGCCCACCCCGATTCGCGCGTCACCAACGCGTATCCACGAACTGGGTGGTTCTCTGCTCCTCGGCAGTTTGTGGAACCATAGCGCCTCGGTTTTTTGAGGCGCTATCCGCAGACCCAGGGCGTGGATTTTGGCCACGACAATTGCCACCGCTTGCTCCGCAAGCTGGATGGTTCCCTCGAAGGACTCCCCACTGGCCAACACCAGAGTGTCGTCAGCGTAACAGACTAAGCTGACGCCCGCGGGGAGAACAACACGCAGGACCGCGTCGTAGGCGAGGTTCCATAAAAGGGGGCCGAGAACTGACCCCTGCGGAACCCCGCACGTAATCTCCCTCCGCTTTACGCTACCGTCCCTACCCACGTAGCGAATGTGCCTATCGCGCAGATAGGCCCCTATGATGCCCTGCAGGTAGGGCGGACACCGATGATGGACTAGTGCCGCCCTAATAGCGCCCCACGGGATGGAGTTGAAGGCGTTGACGATGTCTAGACTGACCGCCAACGCCACCCCACCCCGCCGAGACACTGCCTGTTCCGACAGCGAGCGGACGCGAAGAATCGCGTCAATGGTGGACCGCCGCTGCCGGAAGCCATACTGACTTTCGGCCAGGTCGGGGCCAACTCGCGACAGGTGCTCGACGAGTCTTCGGGTAATTATTCTTTCGAATAGCTTCGAAGCCTCGTCAAGCAGGCAAATGGGACGGTATGCAGAGGGAGACTCCGCAGCCCTTCCTTCCTTCTTCAAGAGAACCAATCCGGCTGCCTTCCAGCCGGACGGGAACACACTACTACGGAGGCAACTGGTGAACAGCCGCCTCAAGCGGTCCCCAAGAGACTGCAGTGCATACACCCACGCACGGCCCGGAATGCCGTCCGGACCCGGTGCGGTGTTGCGACTCTTTAGGCGGCCAATGGCTCGGCCCAGCTCCCCTTCAGAAACCCCCAACTCCTCGGCCCAGTCCGAGGCAATCGGGGGTGGAGAGGGACCAGGATGGTCCCGGACCGCTGGAAAGAGCGTTGAAAGTACTCTCTCCAGCAAATCCGGGGTCATGGTTTCGGTCACGGGGGGGACATAGGGGCGTAACTTGCCCACTACCATTCGGTAGGGTCTCCCCCACGGACACCTGTCCAGTCCCTCCAGGAGCTCGCTCCAGGACCGAGCCTTCGCCTCGCTGATGGTGGTCTGAAACGCCAGCGTGGCCGCCCGGTAGGCCGCATAGGCCTCGTCAGTCTCTCCGGCTGTAGCGCTGTGTCGGCGTCGGCATCGTTGGTACCGGCGGCGGGAGGCCAGGCAGACCGCGCGCAACTGCGCGATCTCATCCGACCACCAGTACACTGCCGTACGTCGGGAGCGCCTGGCCCGGGGCATGGATGCATTGCATATTGACGTCATCGTCTCCCGGAACCAGGACGCTTCCTCCTCTGGATCGGGCAAGATCCCTTGATCAACCTCTGGCCAGGCCGCGACGTTGGCAGCTGCGACGAGCAACTCGCGATCCAGCTGTGTGAGGGCCCAACGCCGCGACCGTGGGCTGGGACTAGAACGGCTCGGGCGAGGCGTGCGGAGGGCCACGTCGAACATTATGTGGCGGTGGTCCGAAAGTGTGACCACCTCCTCCGCTACTCGCCAACCCGACACCATGCGGGCCACAGAAGGAGCCGCCCATGTCAGGTCCACGACCGACTCCCCCTGCCACCGAACGCAGGTGCTAACGGACCCCCGATTGAGCAATCGGAGGTCAAGTGACGCCGCCCAGTCTTGCATTATCCTCCCCCTCGGCCCGTCCCGACGGTTGCCCCAAGCTCTAGAATGAGCGTTGAAGTCCCCCAGGACGAGCACTGGACGGGGCAAGCACTTACAGCGAATGCTGCGCGCCACCCCGTCCAGGTATCCCTCGAAGTCGACAAGGGACACGTTGGGGGAGATATAGCAGCCCACTACTGCCAGAGGTCCCCATTCTACTACGACAAAGCCCTGCCCCCTGTCCAACAGGGAGCAGGGCGGCTCACCTTCAGCTCCAGACCAATATATAGCGACGGAGTCCCCGGCGCCCCCGAACCAGCGAGGGTGTTCCTGGACGCCGTAGGGCTCCGCCACAACCGCCAAGGCAACTGACCACTCCGCAACAGTCTGCAGCAGCAGATTCTGCGCGTTGCGGCAGTGATTTAGGTTGCCCTGGAGGACCCTTAATTGGCCTCCATCGCCTCCAGTGAGCCGGAGCGTGCGATCGGTGCTGCCAGCGCAGGCGTCGTCGGCCTCCCGGCCGGAGCAAGGGGGGCTGGTTTTCCCCTCCTGCTCTTCTGAGCCGCACAAGAATTGCAGCCCAGTCTGTGTTCGGCCGGAAGACCGAAGTCCGAGCACAACGGACAGTTTTTTGTCTGCGCCGTGCATTCACGTATTTTGTGGCCCTGGCTGCCACATCCGAAGCACCGATCGCTGCGGTCAACCCCGCCGTGTGTGGTGCACCGGAGGCGCACATGCCCGAGTTCGAGGCATCGGAAGCACTGTAATGGCCGTGCCGCCAACACCTCGACCCTGGCCGACGTCCAACCGACGCAAATGCGGCAGGTAGACGCCAGCTTCTTGGCCGCCTCCAGTGGGATCCGGACCCAGACCGTGCCCAAAGACATCGGTGAGCGGCGAATTTCGCCCACCCTGACATCCTCGGGCAAACACGCCGTCACAGCCACTATGGCTTCTGCGATCTCCAATTTGGTGACGGCGTCGTCCAGGTCCAACACCCTCAACTCCGCCATCTTAATAGGACGCGCAATATGCACGTCATATATGGGGGTGAGCACCTCCCGCATTTGGCGCGCCAAGCTGTCGGCCTTGGCACCGCCATCCTCGCCAGCGACGGAAAGCACTATTCCGCCGCTGGCTGACCGCTTGATGGTCACGGTGTCCGGACCGATGCCGTGGTCAGCAAGCTTAATATTCCGCCGAGCCGTGGCCATGACTTCACCCAACTTTGTGTCGGGTGAGCCCTCGGGCACCGTGACCGTTATGGCGGCCGATGCGGGAACCTTTGGGAGATTGACCTTCCCTTTCCTTTTTCCGCCCCGTTTTCCGCGCCGCTTCCCCCCATTGTGGGGAGAAGACTGCGCAGGTTGCGCAGCAGTGGATTGTTGGGCCTGAGAAGGCTGGTGCTGCCGCTTCTTTTTGCCCACAATGGACCACCCCTCAGTGGTGTCCACTGCGGACTGTGGAGACTCTGGCTCCGTAGATTCTGGCTGGGCTGTCGTGGATGCAGTGGACACCGCATTCCCAGCCGTTGTCGCCTGCCGGTCAGCCTTCCCGGTACCCTTCACCACACCGCGACCCCCAGTCTTTCCCTTAGATTGGGGCTGGGCCAATGTTGCGCGTGTTTGTGCCCCAGCGGAGGCTGCGGTCGTTGCCACGCTCTGCGTCGCCTTGGCAGCTGCTGCATATGTGGCCGTCTGCTTCGCAGACTGCAGCCGTCTCGCGTCCGCTGCCAGTGGCGGGCGCAGGCGTTGTTCCGAAGGGAGCCGCTCCGCCAAGGCCGCCAGCTTGGCGTCCATCATCCCCCCGACTTCCAGGACAATGGATCGCCGAAACTCGGCCTCCGCATCCGGAGGCAAAAACGCCGGAACGACAGCCCTACTGTGGCCCGTATTCGCATCCCTCTGACGACGGAGGAGACCCACCTCCGTCGTCAGTTTTTCTATCTGCATCGAGAGGCTAGTAAGCTGGGAGCGCAACTCGGCATTCTCCCTTTCCAGCCTCTCAACGTCCGACTCTTTTCGGGCCGTTCTTTTTGCTTTAGGGGACGACCCCACAGACGCCTTCGGGAGGGTACGCTTACGACCCTCACTACCCAACCTGATGTTGAGTGAGGCGTGCGAACTCCGAGGGTCCAAGGATTCCTCGGAGTCGCTCACCCCACCCGACGGCAATGGCGTACCTGGACGCGATAGCGACGCGACCGTACGCTGCGCACGTGCACTGGCGCGCAAGTTACGTGCACTGCGCGTCCTAGTACCCGAACCGGACACGGAACCGACCTCCGATCCCACGTCCATCTGGACGCTGTCAGCCTCTGACAGCGATCCAACCTTCTCGCCTCCCATCTTCTTACTCTCCACCTTCTCCTTCTTCGTTTCCTTTGTTTTAGATAAATGTTCCATATTTAGACCCACGAGTATGGGGGAAATAAGAGGTCGACCCGGGCAGTGCCCCCTGTACCCGGGCAAGCGTATCCCATGTTCAGGTGCCGCCAGTCCTGGGGAATGCGTGCTCGCGACTGAACTTCCCATCAGCCATGCACCCCTCGCCGCACGCTAGCTTGGGTTCGGGGAATTTTTATAGAGGCCTTCTTCCTCGCGATCCGGGCGGTTAAGCCAAGCTCCTCGTTCCCGGTCGAAGCCGCGAGACGTGACCACGACACTCCAACCGAGTTTACGATATCGACGGTGGCAGGGAAGGGGAGTCCTCCCACTACCTGCTCGGGGCAGGGTGAGTGCACACCGAGCCCGCCGCTAGTCCGCCCATGCTCCTCCGAAAACGGAGGAGCACCCTACGGCCTACCTACAGCCCAAAAACTGGGCCCGTCCCTGTCAGAATATTAGCCACCGGGCAACAACGTCCTCCAAAAAGTGGAGTAGTTATTGCCCGGTGCCCAGGGTGCACCGGCCCGACAGCTGCTCTTCCCCCCGGACGTATCAAGAGGGACCAGCAACCACCGAGCGCACGTGGAGGTTTCCTGACCTAGCACCCCAATGAATGTACCTACTATCTACATTTATTTTATAATTATTAATTCGGACGGTTGGTGCAGTGGTTGATACAGTCAGCTGCTGCGGTCCGGGTCGTGGGTTTGATTCCCGCACGGAACAAATATTTGTATGATCTGCAGGTAGTTGTTCCGGGTCTGGGTGTATTGTGTGTGGAATTTGTGTATGTAAATGCAGCCACGACACAGGAGAATTCCCAGTATGGAGCTAAGATATACAAAAAAAGAAAAAAAATCCCGTATCTTATAGTTTGCCACTTTTTTTTTTACTTTGTTCCATATTTCGAGCATTATGATGCATATTATGGGCATTCATGATACATATTTCGAGCATATTAAATTACATATAATCCAGTCTCTTTTCATTATTTTCAGCCCGTAAAGGCTAAAACGAAACTACAATACGAATTTAACTGATAATTGTAATGTGAGAAATTTTTTAAATGGTCTTTATAATTCAGTGACATGATCTAGAATTTTTGTTTTTATTTTATTTTTTGTTGCTGACATTCACATGCTACTTAGGCTTATCAGATTATAAGTACTCGCTATGTAAAATGACATCTGTATAAACTCGACTATTTGTGAATAAATGACTATGACTATGACAAAAAAACAGCAAAAAGTTATTTAGGACACGATTATCGAGAAAATTGGCACTTACCTTACGGAGATACCACAATAATTTATAAATACTAATTATTAATACATTGCGTGACGAAAAGGACTTACTAGGTCCTGCTTACTTCAGTTCCAGATAGGAATAAGACACAATCTGCACGTTGACTTTGAAAACAAATCGCTGACCTTTATTTGCTGGAACAATACGAGATGATAATCAGGATCCGCAATAAAGGCTCACTCGAATAAAGATTTCTTTGAATAAATAATAAAGGCCTAATTCAATTTCTGTCCCATACACACAATCCCGTTTTCGGCTTCAGAACACTCGGTAAAATGTTTGGCTGCCACAATTTCTTCATTAGAATAGAATTATATTGAAGAAAATTCACTGTACTAAATAAGTATTTCCTTCTTTATTTAATAATAGCCGTTACTCGCCCGCTTCGTAAGGCGTAAATTGTATTTAAACTCATATCTTCTGAACCCTGCAAGGTTTGTAAATGCAACAATAAATGCACAAAAATTTAGGATAAAATTCCGGTTTTAATCCTAAAACGTTTCATTAAAATACGTTGAGCCGTTTCGGAGTTTATTCAAGACACACAGCCAGACAAAAAATCTAAATACTATATCATTTAAGGCGTTGTATAAATAGCAGTTTTCATTTAATTGAAATAGACACATGTGTAAGGGTTGCACGTTTCATGTATATACAGGTCACGTATGGTTGCTGCACGCAAGTATATAGAGTGAATTAAATAAGCACGATGTAGGTATTTCTATGTATAAGCTATTTCGATTCAATAGATGCTATTCGCGTAAACATCAGAACGTTTATTTGCGGTGTTCACTTATCTTGAAAACAGACAGACAGAGAGGTAAATGCTAGGGCAATGACTGGCGTGCTGACCCGGAGGATTACGAACTCGTTTCTTAAGCATAAGGTTGCGGGTTCAAACCTGGCATGTACTAAAGAGACTTTTTCAATATCGTATGTGCTTTCTTAGGTGACCTAAGACTCCACTGACTTTAATGGTGAAGGAAAACATCGTGAGGAAACAGTGTGTATATAGTGATCTGATTTCACCAACGCGCAGTGACTAAGCGTGGTGATCAATGCTTGATCTTCCTCTGCATCAGAAGAGGTCTTTGCCTTTCAGTGGAGCAGTTCCAAGCATATAATGATGAATAAAATGGGTAATCATTCTGGGGAGTTTGTTGCGACGTTTCTTTGGAAGCAGTGAGCGTTTTGGCGACTGCCTCGTATCATGTTCACGTTCGAAAAGTTTTCGTTTTCAGTCTATTATGAATAAACAGTTTTGAATTGGAATGAAAAGGATACGGTATAAAACTATTATTAGAAGCGTTATAGAATAATTATGTAACTTACGGCCGAATACTGAAATGCCACTTAATATTTAAGTACTGCTACACTATTTGAGATGCGTTTTCGGTAGGAAAGTGGGCATATTATATAGTTTAGCGGGACTTGAAATAGGACGTGGTGTTTCAGTATTCGGCCTTAGTATAATTCAATTAAATAACTTGGCCAATAAAAGTGCCCTGACCATAGGTTGAACATCCGCTCTATAGTCAGATAATGTCAAAAATGACGTAGATAATGAAAGTGGTTTCATGTGGTTCCCGGAAAAGAATAGAATACCCCTCCTAATCCATGGTTGTCAGAAAAGGTGACTAACGGTTGATATCAAGGTGAAGGGCAGAGGCATCCTTTAGCTTGTCCACAACAACCGTCAGTTGTCAACAATATACCAAGCGTGGTGATAATGGCAATATACTCTATGACTACTCGTTGTAGGGAATATTGGGAGGCTCGTGTTTAGCCGCGGACGTTTATGTGTGTGAGAAAGAAGATCTCTTAATGGCTAGAACCACTGGAACGTTCATTTTTGGTACTGAAGAGAGGCTCCAGGTCTCCTGGTCCAGGTCAGAGGGATTGACTGTAAAGTAGTGCGAACCGCTGTCTACCCGGTGTCGGGCCTTATGAGCCACATTTTAAAATCACTATACAACAAAAAAAAAACTTAGCAAGTTTACCCCATAAAACAATTTACGAAACTTTTAAACCAACAGAACATTGAGATAAATATTTAAAGTGTACACGGACGTGTTGTTTCTCTACTCAGAATGGGTACTTCGGTCATAAAGACTACCAGATATCCCGTACGTACGTACTAAAGCCTATTTAACATAAATAAATAATACTGGCAGCAGTTACACCTGATTTATGTGGCCGGCAGTAATTTTTTAAGATCCTTAATTGGACAAAAAATTAGCATAAGATGGTGCCGCACGAGTCTAAAAATTAACTGTGTAACGAAAAGAAAGAAAGGAAGAAAGAAACTATTTATTTTTGCACCACAACGTTACACAACACACATTAAAAAAAATCACATGAAAATTAAAATGCTTGCTGTGTGGCTCAGAATATCACCACCCCATATCCTCCCGTGGGTGTCGTAAAAGTCGATTGAGGGATTAGCCGGAGGATGGGCAGCAGCGTCATCCGAATACATTAACAACTCAACTGCGATCGCCAACCCGTCTGCCAAGCGTGGCGATTATGGCAAAACCCCCCAATGAGCCCAGAACACAGCCATGTCTGTCGTAGTTGTGATCTTTGGGGGAGGCCTGTGTCCAGCAGTGGACTTCATTCGGCCGAAATGATGATGATGGTGATGAAATCTCCACACTAAAACTATTAATTTAATAACTAAACCTAAACCTTAACATTTTATACACGTGCTGGCAACACCGAGAATTTTGAAATGCCTATGGCCAAAGGACATAGACTCCAGGCCAAAATAATGATAAAAAAGTGTATGTGTGCGTGTGTGTCAATTTTTTTCTTAATTTACAGGAACTTCAAACACAGCCGCAGAGTTGTAAGCTAATCGGTGTTTTTAATCGACTTCAAAAAGGAGGAGGTTCTCAATTCGATGCGTATTTTGAAGGGAAAACTTCTTTTAGCGCGGTACGCATATTTACAGTTGCCTTCCCACCGCTAGAGGGGGTGACTGCTTTACAGTCATCCCTTCCGAGATGTGCCTAAAGGCGTGGCACCAATGGGCGGCTCTAGTGTGATCTTACGAGGACCTGGAGCCCCCCTTCGATGCCGAAGATGACCGCTGCAGTGGTTTTAGCCGGTAGGAGTCCGGCACACCCCTTCGCCCTGCCCCGGGGCGAAGGAAGTTCCATGTAGAATTTCCACTGGACATCAATAAAAAAAAGGAGTCCCGCATACCCCTTCGCCCTTCCCCGGTGTGAAGGAAGTTCCATGTAGAATTTCTACTGGACACCAAAAAAAATGAAAATATGAGATAAAATCTCTGGACTCGCGAGACCGTTACGAGACGCTGCTATAGTGTGTGTATATATGCGTGTACATATATAGCAGACAGCGAACGCGTCTTGATAAATAAATAAAAAAAATGCTGTAAATTTTTCACTTCTGTCGGCACTCCGGGAGCAACCCCTTTTTTGTGGTATACATTAGGGCGGGTGTGCATTGGAATTGCACGATTCAATTGCCCCAAGCACATGTCATCATCGGACAACCAGACGAATGATTTTGCGCCACCGTTTTATGATGAACTGTTTTGCTTCTACGTTTGCGCGTACTGCGAAGGAGCTGTTCTCCTTGCCAGAGTCTGTATTTCCCAACATTTGTGGAACCTGGAAATCTTCAATTCACGAGTGAACTGGTTTCTTTTAGGCACTGTCGTCAACTGCATCGACGCATAACATCAGATGAGATAGTGGTCAAACGGAATACGATTTATTAAAAAGAACAGTTGCCGGGAAGAGATCGCGGATAGCGATAGGCCCACCTATTGTACTGTATATTTTATTAAAACTTCTGTGATTAAATATGTATTGGTGTAAAATAATGCAAGAAAAAAAAAAGGAAAACGTCTATTCTTAAACGCACACAGTCATCCAGAAATTGTAATTATTAATACAAACTTTAGAGGACGGAACAACACTCGTGACACACCACGCCAAGTGACATGTTATGGAGAGAAAGAGAATCGAAATTTCGTATTTGGGATCGCCTTATTTGTGTATGTGTGGGATGACGTTGTATGTCACCAGTGAGTCACCAGGATTTTGAAGGTTAACTGTGTGACGCCAGAAAAGGCCGCTATCTCAGCTATAAGCTGCAACAAAACAATGTTGCAGCGCTGGTCTTCCGATAATGAGTATATAAATAATAAAATAAAAGATTTGCATTAGCAGAAGTGCCTTTTGGCCGAAAATAACTAATAATTTGAACATCATATCGGCCATTTATACGTCCACTGCTACAAAGGCCTCCCCCATAGATTTCCACAACTATGACATCATTTTGGGGGGTATTTGCCAATACTCACCACGCTTGGCAGGTGGGTTGGTGAGCGCAGTATGGCTACCGTTTCACAGAAGGGACGCTGCTGCCCATCCCTCAGGTTTAGATTCCCTTAGTCGCTTTTTACGACATCCACGGGAGGAGATGGAGTGGTGCTATATTCTTACTCCGAACACCACACAACATTATTTTATTCATAATTTGAATGTTGTTCTGTAATTATTGTTACTACTTCGAAATAGTAGTCATTAATTTAACCATTTTCTAGTATTAAAATATCCATAGAATATTTTATCGGCAATAAATTCCCCACTTAGGGATCTGAGGACTCTGGTACTTCCCTTAGGACTCATAAGTAATGTCCAATCAGAATCTCATCACATTCTGATTAGTATGCAACTATGCATGCCGCGTGTGTGACTGGAATTGATTACTGTATGTAAACTACAGTAGAATTTTAATAATGTCAAGGAATGCTGGATATATTGCAAACCAACATAAACATAGTTGCCATCATAGCTGAAAGGATTATTAATATGAAGTGGTAACGGGTAGCGCACATTGCTCGTAGAACTGAAATCAAATGAAATGAAATAATCATAAATTCAAAATAGACTAAATTATTACTTCTTTTTGAACGTCAGCATTAGACAGCACCCATTAAGCCCACCCTTCACCGCTTCCTTGTGTTTATGCTGGGGAGAAGAAACGGCGCAACAAACTCCCCGGGTTAGTTTGTCATATACAATATTTATACATACAAATACACAAATAAAAATTCAAAAATTACAACAGTACTAAAATGTATTTATATGTCAAAAATGTATGTAAATTAATTATAAATAAATCGTAAAAATACTAATATAAATCACATTTTAAAAAAACTGTAAACATTCAATGTCAATAAAAAGTGTATAAAATAACAGATTAAAAAAAATCAATGCTGACTGTACTTTTTATTGATCCGGTGGAAATACCTCATGTACTTCCTTCGCCCCGGGAAAGGGCGAAGGGGCATGCCGGACTCCTACCGACTAAAACCACCGGAGTGATCATCGTCGGCACCGAAGGGAGGCTCCAGGAACTCGAAAGATCTCCATCTAGAGCCACCCGTTGGTGCCACGCCTTTAGGCACATCTCGGAGGGGATGACTGTAAAGTGGTCATCCCCTCTAGTGGAGGGAAGGCGACTGTAAAGGGGCCACCCCCCCAGGCATCTCTCGAGGGGATTGTAAATGATTCCCCCGAGGCCTCACTATGCGCTGTGCTGCGCACACAGCGGTACGTGACCACGTGCGCACCACTGTCTTCCCGGGGGTCGCTCGGTATAAGCGCGCAGATTTCCCAATAAGCGCGCTCGCGACCCCCAAGGCCCCCTGCCATATAAAGACGACAGGGGGCTCAGGCGTGTTGGACACGGGCACCGCGGCGGCTGTTACCCCGGGTCCGTGTCCTCCTCCTCCGAGCGGGATCGGCCCTCTCCCGATCCCGCTCTGCGACCTCCTTCTGGAGCATTACGCTCTCACAGAAGGAGACCACAGCACTCCAATTTTCATGCTCAAAGAACCTTGGGACGGAGCTGCTCGCTAGGTACAGTCAGCCACTACTGTGGAGACGATCAGGATACCGCACAGCACACGCTCGGAGAGTGCCCTGCGTGGACTGCCGAGCGGCGGATCCTGGTCGATCGGATCGGGCAAGTTCTCTCTTTGCCAGCATAGCCGACACTACTGCTACTGCGGCAGTCCACGCAGGGCACTCTCCGAGCGTGTGCTGTGCGGTATCCTGATCGTCTCCACAGTAGTGGCTGACTGTACCTATCGAGCAGCTCCGTCCCAAGCTTCTTTATCCTCAAGACAATCAGAAATCTTATAATATCCTTTATTACAGAGGTTAGATTTAATAAATGTTTGCCTCATTAAACATAAACTCATTGCCGTTGAGTAAAAATATTCTCGAGTGGAGACCGCGCACCGGAAAACGCAACGTGGGACGACCGAGGTGGACATACAACCTGGTGGAGGTCACTGGGAGTCATTTGATGAAGGCGGCATGTGCGCTCGTTGTGGAAATCTATGGGGGAGGCTTTTGTTCAGCAGTGGACGTCCTTTGTATATGATGAACAAAAACTGAATAAACTTATTATGTCACACATAATAATAATCAGAACGGTTGACGGCACGGTTGGTGCAGTGGCTGATACAGTCGGCTGCTGTGCTCCGGATCGTGGGTTCGATTCCCACACGGAACAAATATTTGTATGATCTGCAGGTATTTGTTCCGGGTCTGGGTGTATTGTGTGTGGAATTTATGTCTGTAAACGCACCCACGACACAGGAGAAATCCTAGAGTGGGGCAAGGTATAAAAAAAAAAAAAAGTTACATTTCAACACTGAAATCGCTAGAAAACCATAAAACTGCCTCGCATACAATGACCATAAGTTGACCATGTAACGTCACTGCTCGCCGACAAGCCGCAGTGGCGGCTAATGGACTCCGCTACTTTAAAGTTTTAACGATCTTTACTTAGAGCTAATGCTGCTTTACAAAATGTTCACTAGCAAATGCTTCGTACTCAACTCAAGTAAAAACAGCATTAGTTTGGCAAAAAAGTGTCGGAGAACATTACTTTGTAACCTTATGTGCTTGTGAACTGCACTATACTTGATTTAGGTTGTTATGTATTGTGTTGTAAGTTTTAATTTTACGTAGCCTTAGTGAGAAAAGAATATTGGTTTCGGTCGTTCTTGTCGTCTTGAATAGTGTATAAGTAAATATAAATGTTTTATTACGGAAGCCGTGTGGTGCCGACTCAGAATACCACCACCCCATCTCCTCCCGTGGGTGTCGTAAAACTCGACTAAGGGATTACCCGGAGGATGGGCAGCAGCGTCCTTCGATTACATTAACAACTCAACTGCGATCGCCAACCCGTCTGCCAAGCGTGGCGATTATGGCAAAACCCCCCAATGAGCCCACAACACACCCATATCAGTCGTTGTGATAATCTTTGGGGGAGGCCTGTGTCCAGCAGTGGACTTCATTCGGCCGAAATGATGATGATTACGGAAGCTATAATGATACACACTAAACATAATACATTTACTTATGATTATTGTAGTTTCCATCTCGTACAATAGTTTTACACCTCCGGGGAGAATCTACGACTGCATATTTATAGTGCAGCCATCCCCGATGATAGAGTTCCATTACATTTTAGATTGTGTGTGGCCCTGGTGTCCACAGGCGAAGCACCGGTTGCTTCGGTCAACCAGCCAGTGAATGGTGCACTGGAAGCCCACGTGCTCGAGTTCGAGGTAACACTATAAAGGCCGTGCCGCCAATGGCTCGTGCTGAAGGCCTCTTTTGGATTCCCCAGAAATGTCCGGTTGAGCAGCCACATTTCCAGGATAGGAATGCGAGAAGCCCTACAAAAAAATTAAAATCTCGACGGCACGGTTGTTGCAGTGGCTGATATAGTCAGCTGCTGCGCTCCGGGTCGTGGGTTTGATTCCCACATGGAACAAATATTTGTATGTTCTGCTGGTAGTTGTTCCGGGTCTGGGTGGGTGGGATTTATGTCTGTGTACCCACGACACAGGAGAAATCCTAGTGAGGGGCAAAGTTTAAAAAATGACTCGTCCGACTCGACTCGTCGATTATGGCAAAACCCCCCAATGAGCACTCAACAAAAACCCATACCGGTTGTTGAGTCAAACTTTGGGGAGGCTTCTGTCGAGCAGTGGACGTTTTTCGGCTGAAATTATGATACATTATATATTTTATACAATAAAATCCCAAGTTATATTAAAAAAACTGAACATTAATAAATTCAAGTCCATTATAAAACGGAATCTGTATAGAAGGGGTTTCTATAACATTACAAACTATATGGATGCCAAAAGTTCTTGGGATTGAGCTGCTCTAATGTTCACAGGCGTTGATATTCCTGGTATTGATCTATCAAATAGCATTTTTTGTTTTTTGACGTTTTAAATGCATGAATTCTTAAAATATATTACATTAATTTATATAATGATATTGAGTTGTTATGAAATATTATTACAATAAATGTGATTACTTGTTTTTAATGTTTATATTTATATTAATTTTATACGTACATTTAGATTTGATACAGTATTATTATTTTATTATATATTAGCGGGGACCTACGTTTAATTTAAAAGAAATTTAGAGTACTTCGACATAGAATATATATATTGGATTTCAGGGGTAATACTTTTTTTTGCGTGAAACCCTAATTATTTTTCTAAAATGATAGTAGCCTAAGTTATTCCTTATAACATCAGCTATCTGCCAGTGAAAGTCCCGTCAAAATCGGTCCAGCCGTTTCGGAGATTACCCGGAACAAACAGACAGACAGACAGACAGACAAAAAAAACTACCGTATATATGCATTAAGTAAAAAGCTGTTATTTTGACATTACAAACAGACACTTCAATTTCATTTATTTGTATCGATGATATTAGTTTTACTCTTTTATTATTGTAAATTGCATTATGTAGCCACTATTGTAATAGTATATGCATCAGCAGGTTGCCTGGTAGTATGAGTCTGTCATGCTCACTCAAATGTCTTATTGAGGGTAGCGTTGTGTATTGGGTGGTTAAGTTCCCTGCATTATGGTTGAGCTGAGCTCTGCTGATGCATGCGTTATGCCCGTAAACGGGTGCCTTCTGTCGGGACTGGACAGCTTATAACTGCTATAGCAATATAATTTGTAATGCAATTAATTATCATTGCGCATATATGTGTGTGTATTTATCCTACACATTGGCATGCATTATCCTAACACAGCTTTTTACTATTATATTGTATTAAGTAATAAGACTATAATACTTTCGTATATAATTTAAAAAAAGTATCCATGGAGTTTCTTGCCAGTTATTCTCCATAGGACCAACGACTTGGAACCGTCCAAATTCAAATTCTGACTATTCATAAGAGCAAGCCAAAGGCTTTCATGAATAAAAACAAATACTTTGCCCTTGATATTTTATGAAATGATCTAGTAATTATTTTGTCAAATGGGTTATTTACGGAACAGTAGTTTGTACAAAAATGAAGTTATGATTCATAGCTTTTCCAGACGTTCTTTGTCAAATGAAAATTTGGCATCTGTTTTTTGTCAAATCTCATATATCTCATATCGGCCATTTATACGTCCACTGCTGAACAAAGGCCTCCCCCATAGATTTTCATAACTGTGTCATCATTTTGGGGGGTATTTGCCAATACTCACCACGCTTGGCAGGCGGGTTGGTGAGCGCAGTATGGCTACCGTTTCACAGAAGGGACGCTGCTGCCCATCCCTCTAGTTTAGATTCCCTTAGTCGCCTTTTACGACATCCACGGGAGGAGATGGAGTGGTGCTATATTCTTAATCCGGACACCACAAGGAATATGAATAAGTCTAATGATAGGTATGAACACCTTTTATCTACTTATAATTATCATTTCTCGACAATTAGTAGACTTCGACTTTAAGTTGTTTTATACATTTATATAAGTGTGAACAACTCAACTTCTCATCAACAAAATAAACGAAAAAACTGAAACGCCCAAACAAGAATCTCAAAGTATGTCCCAAGTCACGTGTAGGCAAGTAATTCAGTAGGCGCAGGAATACTTCGAGTATCTTTCTTGTCTCTTTAGATAGGCAAACTTCGATTAGAAACTAAGCCGGGTGCTTTAGAGTTTGACAAGTGGAGTCCGACTTCATGCTGTAAAGAGTAATTGCATGTGACTTTTTATAGTTCGGAAGTCTGAAGCGTTTGCCAAAGTTTGGTGATTCTTTTGGGAGTTTGATAGATGTAGTTATTGGAAAAAGTTTGTGTAGGGGCAAATAAGTTCTTCTTAATTTTCAGAGGAGCTTTAAAGCTTTGGAAATCTCTTAGGTATGTTGGGTAAGAATGTTAATTTTAATCTTCATCATAATAAAGAAATAAGGGCGAATAAATTAATGTGGAGGTACGGCTACTGATTAAAAATAAGGTGCCCCATCTGTTTCCTTAGACATATGTGAATAATGAAGATGATATAAAATGTTCCTCTGGATAAAAGTAAAATAGTATATAGTGCCTTTAATAAGTTTTCATTTCATCATCATTTCGGCCAAATAAAGTACACAGGCCTCCCCCAAAGATAAATAAAACGACCGATATGGGTGTGTTGTGGGCTCATTGAGGGGGTTTTGTCATAATCACCACACTTGGCATGCGGGTTGGCGATCGCAATTGAGTTTTTAATGTACTCAACGGACGCTGCTGCCCATCCTCCGGCTAATCCCATAGTCGCCTTTTACGACACCCAAGGGATGAGATGTGTTAGTGCTATATTCGTAGTAGTTATATATGGTAGTTATATTCGTAGCCGGCACCACACAGCAATTGTCATTTCATTTCGGCCGAATGAAGTCCACTGCTGGACACAGGCCTCCCCCAAAGATCACCACAACCACCGATATGGATGTATTGTGGGCTCATTAAGGGGTTTTGCCATAATCGCCACGCTTGGCAGGCGGGTTGGCGATCGCAGTTGAGTTGTTAATGTACTCGAAGGACGCTGCTGCCCATCCTCCGGCTAATCCCTAAGTCGGCTTTTACGACACCCATGGGAGGGAGATGGGGTGGTGGCATTCTGAGCCGGCATTTCATTGTCATTTATCAAGTATAAACTATTTAATTCTTTGATTACCCAAGAATCGAAAAGTAATCGCAATACATTTTGCGCTAGCTTTGCTATTAACTTGCGAACAGAAAACAGAGAGGCGATATATACATAAATACACAAACGTGAACATATTGAATCCGTTTCACAGTATTAACTTCACCAGTTTATTTTGGCAATTTCAAAGTCTAGTACAAAGAGATAGGTATTCTTGTAATAAATTACATTAGAATATACAAGCTTCTCGTAGACTAAAACCAAACAGTCCAGCTGATTAATTACCCAGCTCGCCTTGCGCTAAAATAAAAAGATGTATAAACAAATTCAGCTTGCTATTAATCGATTTCTATATTTTTATTTGTTCTAGAAAGTGATTTCTTTTTGGAAAATATCCATGACCCGGATATGGAAAAGTTAACAGTACAAGTTATCTTACTTTGACGACTTTTGTCAGTCGTGATAAAAATTTGGTAAGAGTAAATTATATTACTAGCGATGTCATTTATGAATAACTGAATTAGCAAATTCTAATCCGTTTCAATCATTTCGGCCGAATGAAGTCCACTACTGGACACAGGCCTCCCACAAAGATCACCACAATGACCGATATCGGTGTGTTGTGGGCTCATTGGGGGGTTTTGCCATAATCGCCACGCTTGGCAGACGGGTTGGCGATCGCAGTTAAGTTGTTAATGTACCCGAAGGACGCTGCTGCCCATCCTCCGGCTTATCCCTTAGTCCACTTTTACGACACCCACGGGAGGAGATGGGGTGGTGGTATTCTTCCGTTTATTGAAGACAACTGAATTACGGCAAAAGCAGTAGAGGTAGCAAATAAGAAATAGGCTATATTTTTAACAGAGATTTTTATGAAATAGAAGCTTTTTTTTAGTGTTAGGTCTATTGGAAGGTACCAGCTAGGTAAGTACCACTACGGTGCCAGATTTTCTGCTGCCAGCCAACAGTTTTATAACTTCAGAAATTACTGTGTTCCATTTTTCTGAGCTCTGCAGCGAGTGAAATTAGTGAGCATAAGAGACTAAATAAGTAATGCCATGCAGAATTAGGTCTAGGTAGCATTACAATTGTTATGGGCAAGCGTGGCACTTTCCATCTGGTGACTTGTTTATCTCGCCTATTGATAGTGTAAAAATCGCCAGTATTTAGAACATTGCAAAGAATACAGTTTGCGTAGTAAATACTTTACAAGATAAGCTTATCTGTTAACTTATTTACAAACCGAATAGATGCGTTCCGAATCCTTGGCCTAAGGCCATAAATAATGTATTCTAACAACAGTATAACGAAATGGTAATCGAGTGCCACATCAATATCGTATAAATAAACTTGGTACATCGTAAATCTCAATAAAGTCTTTGGAAAATCCTTCACGCGAGAACTTTAGTATGAGACACAACTTACTATGCTTCTAGCCTTGAACTGGTAATGGATTCCTTAGGACAACAGTCACAAATGTTAGGTATATGTGCATAAGAAATGGCATGCGAAAATCGTTTCCTGAATATAATGAGAGATTGTTATACTAGAAGTTGATATACTACAATAAATTAATTAATGAAGAAACAAATTTTAACTTTAAACCAATATTATTCATTTGCATCAAATTTAAAACGAACCTTATCTCAACACAAATGTACAGCAACATTTTCTTCAATACCCGAAAAGGTGATTCTCTAAACTGTATACCTACATTTTGTACGAAAATTCTATGTAGACTCAATGAATATTTAAAAACCGAAACAAAATATAAATTGTTTAGTAAAAAGCTAAAATTATATCTTATTAGAAAATGTTATTATTCGGTAGAAGAATTTAAAAATGACAATCACAACATCATAGACTAACATACCACTTATAATTTATTATGATTAGTTAAACAATTATCATTTGACATAACAAGAATTGTAAATAAATATGTACTCGTATGACACCTAATTATATTAATAAAATATTGTGTAAAATGACGATCAGTTTAATACCTGAAGTAATATATTCTGTCTATTTTTGTGTACTGACTAAAAAAAATATATATATATATTATAATAAAAATTTAATACTGTAAAATGACACGGGTAAAATGCTCGCACCCAGTTGCAAACACCCTTACGGGGTACATGTACTTACTTGCCTACTTAATATAATTTTACTGTAACTTTAATGACATAAATAAATAAATACGTAAGTTCGTAGGATGTTGTTGATTTACTGCAATTCCTAAGTATAGATAAGAATGGATTTTACTAATTTTGACATGTAAAAACGTGAAAAGGGAGTCGAAAGTTTCAAGGTGTTGCGTAATCTACACATTAGTGCTGATAAAATTAAAACGCTATATTGCTATTCAAAATTGTGACCTAAATTAACGTAAACAGAATTGAAAATAGATGTAGCCGTTATACTTATAACATCATTGCTTGCAGTCAGAATATATTATGCTATATCCAACTCAAACAATATGTAAATAAAAGTGATAGTAGAATAATTAATTTGGCTGTTATTTTGTTTATTATCGTTATCTGAGCTGTGTATATCTATATTAGTTTTTCCTTGTAAAAGTAAAGCTTTAAGTAAGGAGATTAAGGCTTGAAACATATACTTGGTAAAAAAAATTAAAGCGTAGTCCCACCTTAGCATATCTCCTGTGTCTTGGGTGCATTTACAGACACAAATTTCACACACAATACACCCAGACCTGGAACAACTACCTACACATCGTACAAATATGTATCCCGTGCAGGAATCGAACCCGCCAACCGGAGCGTAGCAGCCACTACACCAAACATGCCATCAAAAATGTTATATTTACATCAATTGGCTATGATAACATTATTTATATCTTTAGAACGACTCAATCGTAGGATGAAGGATCAAGTAGGATCTATATCACAATACAAAGAATAACGAAAAGTTTATTTGGTTACAAAACAAATCAATTATAATACCGATAAAATGCGTCAGAATTAAATAAAACGAAAAGCTACTACGAAGTACGTGTTCAAATTTAAGCCAAAAAGGTTACCAGATTAGCGTACGCCGGAGGTTTTCCCGAAGTTGATTTTCAGCTGATTTTTAGATCTGCAATAGTAGTTTGTTACCCGATAACTTTACGGCTGTAGTAACCTTTGAATCCAAATTTCATCAACTCATATGCACTGGCATTTACTATAAGGTCATCAATGAAAAACATTGAACTACTTACTACGGGACTTGAGATAAAATTAAAATAGAGGTTTCAGCGTTTCATAATCGGTATATCTCAAGACACTGTTAGGGTGGAATTTATAATGACACTTGGCATAAATTGAGGGCACCACTCGAACCTCCGGCTGTTTATGTGAGATAAAAGTATATGACAGTATCCGAGACCCAACGCGCCCAGGAGAAATATGGAACATTTTGGGTTGCACCCCTATTTCGGAGAGTTACTTTCATATTTTCATTTATTTATTTATTCATTGTAGGCAAAAGGCTAGAAAACTATTAATATAGATAAATGTTTGTTCTTTAATCCTGACATAAAGCTACTCTATGGCTGGTATGTTTTTCAATTGCTCCTTGAGATCACTTGTGAATCTTGAGTCGACATCACATGGCAAATAGAGTGAATGAAAGTGTCTATCTATCAGGAGACTAGGGTCTAATATTTTTCAGGCTTCATAAATTTGTGTTCAGTATGATTGTTTTAAAGTTGTTAGCATAATAGATGCTCACCAAGAGCTTGATTTATTGTTATCTCATTTTTGATACATCTGATGAAGTAAGGAGTGGTATTTCTCTGTCAAACAGGCCTCCCTCCATTCTCTAACTAGGCGGGTGTTATGCCTGGTGGGCCCAACGGTTGATTTTGGGTGTCTGTACATATGCATCGTTGTGCGAATACTTTACATGCGTGATTCAGGATTCTTTGGCGTCATAAAAGAGTTGCACTTAATGTTCAAGTAGATGTCACTGTATGTTGTAGTTATATGGTGGTGATGTAGGTGTCGCTACTCATTCACGAGTTAAAATGACGACCCAACTTTCCATTATTAGCAGGTATAAAATGTCTAAATATGCTAACGTTTTTCCCCCTCACGTGTTTTGCTTTTCATTATATTTGATGCTCAGTGATGACCACTATCCAAGAACATCCACAACTCCAACAGGAGTAATTTCCCATGTACATTTTAAAGCTAGGTTTAGTAAATAATATATAAATAATTCCAATGTGTGTATCTTAAATATATAGCAGTACAATTTCTTAAGCTCAGACATCCATACATCCTTGAATGCAGTACTGAAATAACGGGGAAAAACCAATTTGATATTCGCTAGGACATGATTGAAGCTTTGCAAGGACGTGTTGCAGACGGTGAGCTATTAGGACGAGTCTTAGCGAATACCAAATTGGGTTTTCACCGTTATTTCATTTCTGTTTTCAAGAATGTTTGGAGGATGTTTGAGCTTAGGGAATTACAATGCAGAACATTATATTTATTATGCTTCAATTTTGTTAATTAAATAAGTGCAAAAGTAATCTTTAAAAAAATATCCTTGTATACTTGGTGCCGGCGGTAGACTCTCAAAACAAAGGAAAAACTCAGTCTTCCTAAAGACTTACGCAAAAACATCCTCTCTATCCGTCCTTTAGTGTATTTTAATCTAGAATGTTATGGAATACTAACTGGAACTCTCTATGGCTGCACTCTAGAAATACAGTAAAATTGATCCTCTGGGAATACAGGATTATTGTATGATGGAAAAGCCTATTATTTCCGCCGTGAAATCATTATGATAATACATTCACGATTTCATTGAACTTATTAACACGTTAAAACTGCTGCAAAAAAGCCAATGCCCAACGAAATTCCCCGATCATGTAAACACAGACGATACCAGCAAAATACAAACAGAGACCAGCCAATTTTACTTAGTAGTTAATCTGTAATTCGTGATTCAAATCCCCGACGCGGTCGATGCGACACCGCGCCTATCCGTTTAAATGGACAGAAAAAAAGACGAGGTGTGGCCGATTCGACCATTGGGAATCGGTTATGTAGTGAGCGGTCAGCGTGCCCGTGTAAGTAATGGTTTACTTGCCTAACGAGGAAAAAGTAAAAGTGCTGTGTGTAAATGCGTATTACAAAAAGGGATGGAAACTTGCCTGGGGTAATATTAGAAAAGCAGTTGGGTTTTACAGACACGTTAATAAATTTATGTTCACTTGAAATATATATTCATCTCGGAGATTATCATGTAAAATACGGTACTAGTGGAGGGGAGGCGAATGTAAAGAGGCCGACCCCCAGAGCACTCTCGGGGTGGATAGTAAAGAATCCCCCCGATGCGTCACTGTGTGTCGTGTTGCGCACATAGCAGCACATGGTCACGTGAGCACCGGCGTCTTCTCGGGGGCCACTCAGTATGAGTACGTGGATTCTCCAATATGCGCGCCCGCGACCCCCACCCATAAGCAACATCAGGGGCCTCAGGTATGTTAGACATGGGCATGGGGGTAGCTGTTACCCCAGTGCCGTGTCTTACTTCTCGGAGCGGGATCGGCTCTCACTCTGTAGTCTCCTTCTGGAGCATGACGCTTCCACAGAAGAAGACGACTGCACTCCAATTTTCAATGCTGAATAATCTATAGTCCTAGTATAGACTCGGCAAATGAAACAGAAAGTATGGTAAAAATCCAATACACGTGGCTAACATACATGCTTAAAAGTGATTAAGAATTTGACACTAAATCCTATATGCTAGATTTAAATATTCTCTCACACTTTCTAATTTCTCCTTGTCAGTGAATGTCACTTTCTAAGACTCCTGTCCTTTATTTTTATTACTCCCATCAAGTGCTGTTTGCCATCTTCTTTATCACAACACATATTTTATATCCTTTAGTACGTCTATTTGTTCGACACCGCACAAAGGTCACAACAATTTGTCGCTCCATATCACACGAGGCCTTTACATGTACATTCAGACTGCACTTTGCGGCGTTAGAAGGACAGAACACGCCATTGGGGTTCCGCAAAGCTAAATTGGACTTCGGGACCGATCACTTGGTTCGTTCCAATCGAGTTGTTTCTTTAAAGCTAAGCAAGAAAATGTTTTAGATTATGCCAATAAAGAGATAGAATAGGGCAATTTAGTAAAACATTGTACTTCTGTGAGTATCATCGCGAGCGTTTGTTTCAGCGATTACTTTGGATGTGTTTATGGAAATGAGGGTATTTGTTATGGCAGCGTTCCTGCAAGTATTGGATGTTTCTAAATTGAAATTCTGCATGTGTAATTGAAAATTCTCAACATTATTGTCGTTTTCGTCATTGCTGTGAGAGGGTGTTAGTTTTAATACTGAGTACTGTTGTAAATTAATTACAGAAAATACATTGGAAACGTGTTCTCTATAGTACTAACGTAATAATTAAATATTCAACGAACTGTATCTTATTTATCTGCCTAAGAATTAGTCCTCCTGTGACAGGAGGACAGTCATTAACGTAACAGGACAAAAAAGACAGAAATGTGGTAGTTTAGTGAACGCAAGAGTGGACTCCTTTTTTCAGTGCGTCGGAAATCCTCTGTGTTTTTACCAGCTTAAACTACCTTGATGGTCATCTTCTGCACCGACCAGGGATCCAGGTTCTCGACAATGATTGCACTGGGGCCACCCATTGCTGTCACGTGTTTAGGCATATCTTGGAGGGAGTTACTGTAAACAGTTCCAGCTGAGGGAAGACGACTATAAAAAGCCGCCCTCCAGGCTTATCTTGGAGGGGATGGTAAAGGATCCCTCTGATGACTTGTTGTGTGCTGTGCTGTGCATGCTGACTTGTCAACACTTGCACACCACCGTCTTTCCAGGGGTCAGTAGGAGAGGACCCTACACTGCTTTTATATCTTCTTATGAAACGAATAATTTTACGGCCTTAGTATATCTTTTATGTTTAGCATTCCGATAAGTAATAGTAACGCAAAAAACCTATTTCAAAATTAAGCTCCACTAAAGCATTTCTTTACATGATTGAAAATGGAATTGTTTAAAAGTTTTCAATACAATTCTTAGGAGCACGTGCTATACAGGCATACTCTGGGGATTCGACAACGTAACTCTATACTTCGAAACGACTTACAGATACAAATGTTGCTACGGCACCTCTACAATACACTGTTCCTGTTTTACTATCCAATACTGTCCGATTCTCAATCTTCGTGCTTTCTTCACTGACAATCTTATTTCTATTTGCTAGCAATATATTTTATTGAAATTTCGGTTTGACTGATGTTCATGGAATGAATAAATTGAATTTATTATGTATGTATGTATTATCTGCAATTTATTTTTAAGGACATTGTTGTTAACATCAAAAATAATAAGTACTGAAAGGCAAATGGCAGCAATTTTCTTGTTTTTTGCATTATGGTTTTTTAGACTTTTAGGATTATATCGTAATTTAAGAATTTCAGTGTGCAACCACACATTACCCGTAACCAGTGAGCAAAATTGGCCATGTCCTTTGTCGTCATTTTTGTTCACATTTTTTACAATTGTATACACGATTAGAGGTATTTCGTATACATATGTTTTATTTCGCAAGTATATTTAGATGTATATAGACGGCAAGTTTTAAAAACTTACTCTCACTTTTGCATACCTACTATCTTCAAATCGGCAATCGTTTACTGGCTTAGCAAATATGGTAATCGAGTATGCACTCTCGACATGAGGATTTTCTCTTAAATAGTGAAAGTTTTTTATTCTATAGAACTTCAGTAACGTAGTGGCTAAACGATTCGCTTTCGCCTCGGTGATTGTTAACGAGTTATTGGCCAAATAGGGCAACCAAAGCATTCGAATTTATTTTCATCGGCAATGGCTCAAATTAGCGCACTTTTAGTTTCTACTGCAGGGATCCTTTTCCTGTACAGTCTTGATTTAATTTTTACTTATTAAACATATACCCATTTATACGAAAGAAGTATTTGAATTCCGAGACGTATGTTACACCCTCAGGCTTACGACATTCCATCTGAAAACTCCCAGAAGTCGCAAGATAAGTAGTTCCATCTCCAACAACAAACAAAACAAAAACTAAAGAATATTCAAGTACAATCCACGATACAGAAGTTCGCACAAAAAATGATGCCTCTTGTAAGACGGTCCTTCTATCTGTAGTTCGCTAACATCTGGGACCATAGCGGTAAATTGCACCCGAGGGATGTGTCGATTCAGTTATACTACATTCGTTGCTTATCCAGTTGTGGCACTGAGATAAATAGGAAATGGCTTTTTATCCAGTATTCACGGTATATCTATTCTGATATAAAAGTATTTGGTAGTATAAATTGGCGCTGTTTTTAGTTGAATTCAGCTTTTACGGTATTCAAATTGTTATGTTTGTTAATAATATATTTGACAGTACCAGCAATTAAACCATATGTATATCTTACATACTCTTGATAATAGTAAATTTAAAGTAGTGTCAAGTAATTGATTCGGCTACTATAAGGCTATCAAAATCTCTAGTTGTGGTCAGTATTGTGCTTGAATTAAGAACGGGTTAGTTGTAAAAGAAGTGCTGTATTTTTATGTTTACGCTCACGAGTTCATAATAACACAAAAAAATCTTATAAAAAGATATATACTATATAGATTATTGCGGCCCGCTTCAATAATGTCACAATTGTACACTATTACAAACTTTAGATCCAACGAGTATTGGCAAATGATTTGGAATAAGTGTTGTATATATTGCTTCTTTTCTAAATCATGTTCTATTCGATTTTAAATCTTTTAACATATTATACTAAAGTTGTAAAACAATGTTTTCTGTTATTGAAGTTGCATTATGTAAGTGCTAATTCGAATAATCAGCATATTAATGTCTACAGCCTAATTAAATTTTGCCATTCTAGAATAAACAAACTTGACCGCTTTCTAATATATGTATTTTATTTATTTATATATATAATGTATCTAAATATATAAAGTATATCTCTTTCGGTATAATATTGACGGAACGGTTGGTGCAGTGGCTGATACAGTCGGCTGCTGCGCACCGGGTCGTGGGTTCGATTCCCAGACGGAACAAATATTTGTACGAGCTGCAGGTTTAGGAATCTGTGTTTGTAAATGCACCCACGACACAGGAGAAATCCTAGTGGGGCAAAGAATTTTCAAATAAAAAAAATAATAAAAAAATGTATATATATATACCTAAAATGTCATTGAGTCACCAATTATGTCATATAAGTAGTATCGTAATACTTTTTATAATGCACCTACCAGATTGTTATCTCTGCAGGGTTAGGGTTACCTAAGGTAGACAGGGAGAAAATGCCTAAGGCATTAAGTCCACCTCTGTGCATATTTGTGCATAAAGAATAAATAAATAAATACCTCATAGCCTCAATCTCTATATAACGCACATTATGTACTATATGACATCAGCTGTGTGAATAATGTTTAAAAACCTCAAAATCCGAAGATAATTATACCAACGTGAACCTGGTAGAATACAATTTTCTCATTCTACTGATCGTTGAACATCACACAAACATTGACCATGATAACATTTTGGCATAGCACACCATAAATATAAAACTTTCCATTCAAAGTACTCTAAATAATAGTATTTTAACACTAACTTATAACCAGAAATAGGCCAATAATTCCTCTATTAAAGCAATAAAGATATCGCCACAATATTTTACGGCATTTTTACGTTCATCCTCGCAGTTATAATATTTACATTTCATTTTATGCTATCGTCCAAGTTGTGGTAGACGAGAGCGTGTTTTTATATTTCCCCTTTAGACACCAGTTTTATATATTTGAACATGTGAGAATAACGAGATGTGCACTGGACCTGAAGTTTACTATTCTGTGAGGACCTAAAATATTACCTTGTGGCATGAAACATTCTGTATAAGTAGAAGACTTGGTTCATCTTCATCCTGATGCTTTTTCTGTCAGCACACTTTTTTTTTTTCAAATTTATCTGTATCAGTTGTCATATATCCGCCGTTAATTAGCAGGAAATCTAAGGACGCATCATGTTTCTGTAATTAACATAAATTTAGATTGAATAATAGACTGAATAAATCAAATTAATCATATCGAATTATTATAACTATATAGATTCATAACATTACATTTAATTAATGTAATTAATATCATTGTTCTTTAGTTTAGAAAATCTATCTTCATTCTTACTGAATATGATGTAATCATTATAAACTACGACAATACAAAACAACTGAAGATGTGAAGTGAAAGCTAGAATAGTGCTTCTAATATTTCAAAGTTTTATGGACCTGCGAAGCGTGACAGTTATTTATAGATATTCTTGACCAACCTAGCATTAGACTAGCAAACTGTCAGTCCTCACGATACTAACATAACCAATAGACCCTCATCGTTAGTGAAGTTGATGACTTCATGAGGCGTTGTGTCTAAATACATCGTTAAAATTGAACAATATCATAGCAATGTACAAATAAAGTTGATTTTAAGAATATAAAAATATATCAGCTTTAGAATATATATATTATAATTAAATAGCAAAATAAGACACAATGTGAGTGTTCCAATCTAACGAGAATATATTTACATAATTTAACAAACCTAAGATGGCGTTTACATTTCATTATATACAGGCATAAATAGTTCTAACATAAAAGGGCGCAAAAAATCACCATTCAACCAAACTAAAACGCAGAGGCACATGAGACACTGAAAGTTTTAACACGTCCATAAAACGCTGTGGCCCACTTCACGCGATCCGTACAGACCTTGATGCGGTCGTAAACATTAGACCGAAATAAGTGAGCCAATATCAATCAGCCGAACGAACAAGGTGCGGCCTGTTCGTGATATTGATAATATAGGGGATTTGGCAGAACTAAAGGTAATTTAGGATAATATTGCGCATTGTCTTTATAGTAAACAATTTCATGTGACAAGAGGTTTCAAGTCCTTAACTTGCAGTATAATATGCGGGTCACTCATTGAAAATGATTAGTGAAATTGATCCAGATAACACTAAAAAATTAACGGCCGAAATTAATAATTAATCTAATCCAAAATATTTAGGCTTAAGATTTTGAATTTCTTTCGGTTTTGTGTTAAAATCACATTAACACAGAGATACAGGCAATTCCTTAATCTCAAATCCAAAGATTTTGCATAAGATTGATTATTAATTTCGGCCGTAAATTCAGTTCACTTAACTATAATTGGTACCCTTTACATTTGATATTCGTTCCATGTTCAGTCACCCTTAAACAAAAATGTTTTTGAACTTTCATATCAACAAGTTTTGCCTTTTTAGATAATATGAATGTTATATTAATATTTTTCTACCTGACCTGACTGATGAAGGCGAAAAGTAAGTAAGTAATAGCAAATATCCTCAAAACTATTGGTCAGTAAATTTCTTTAACAGTTCTGTTTATTGGAAAAATCTTAAACCCCAATGTAAAATTTTGTTCTAACATATAAATGTACAAATCCGCCCAAGCAGTTTATAGTTATAGCATCAGCTACTATGTAGATAACCTACTGGGTAATTTGCAAATTGATTCTAGATGCCGCTCTTGGCAGTGTTCCGTTGGACGTTGGTTCGGTATATTTACATAAACCCAACTACACATACGGTGCGCATGCGATCAACGTTTATCCTAGACCATTACCTATCTTGTAATTGATAACGTCTGGCAGTGTAATTTGGTTACCCAAATTGTATGGTACAAACGAAATAAGGAGGATAGAATTTAATATCGAAGTAGATGGTAATTGGCAGTTTAGATGCTAAGCATAAAACTAAGTAAAGGTGAAGAACATGTTGGTTGCTGGGTAAAAATAAACTAGCATTTAAGTTAGTATAATACTGTTTCAAGCTGTGAAATCTACAAAACCATCTTTATTATTATTCATTGAATCTTAGTACTCGTATATCTCGTACTCAAAATCAACATTTATTTTAAAACAGACCTACAATATAAAACAATAAAACATCCGGGCATTGTCTTAACAAAGCTGCGCAAACATCTTGTTTACTTCTTCAACAAAGTCAGAATCCGTGAAGCTTAAAAATAGTATGAAATAACTCAAGCACACCCTTCGTTAAGATTGAGGCTCATTTTCTCGAAAACCAATACCATAGCAATATCAATAATCAATTGGTGCATTCTTGGCATCAGTTCAAGTCTATTACGGAGGCGATATAAGCGATGCATACGCAAATGTATTGGGATCCTTTTGTGAGTCTTGCATCTGGCCTCTATTCTAGTTTTATATTTTACTTTTGTATTGAATCGTGTTTGGATATAAAATGTAACGAAAGTGGATGTTGCGGCGAAGTATTTTGAATTCGGTCCATTTTGGATTAGTTTCCCTTAGATCATGGCTGCTGTTTGCAAAAAACGCTACTTCCCATCTCTCTGGTTTAGAGTCCTTTAATCCCCTTTTACAAAATCCACGGAAAGACATCGAGTGGTGCCATATTCTTAGTCTGGACATCACAAAGAACATCTCAATCTACCTGTAAGCCATCAAAATATTTGTTCTATAGAGAATCAATAACACGTATCACAGAAAGCCGAGCGAAAAGCCTCTGCTCCAAACGTAACGAAGTTAAACTCAAAAGGTCCCAAATTCCAAAATTGAAACAATATCATAAACGTGTCAATACTATTTGCTCAACAAACAATTATCAATCAAACGACGGTGACGACATAACTCCAGGCATTCTTGTCCCCATTGCGTCAAACGACGAAGTTTAGTTAAGTTCATGTAAAATAATAGACAGTTCATGACCTCCTTGTACTAGTCACCATGACTCATAGAATTTGTTTGTCATAACTTCGCCATGTAAAATAGAAGTTCGGTACTCCTTTTCTGTGTTGATAATGGAGACAAACATCGGCATAAAATTCCTTTAGGGATCTTGAAGATATATTTTTGGTGCAAGGTAGAAAAAAATGCCGTGTGGTGCCGGCTAAGAATACCACTACCCCATCTCATCCCGTGGGTGTCGTAAAAGGTGACTATGGGATTAGCTGAAGAATGGGCAGCAGCAGCATCCTTCGAGTACAGTTATAACACAACTGCGATCGCCAACCCGTCTGCCAAGCGTGGCGATTATTATTAAACCCCACAATGAGCACACAACACAAACCCATACCGGTCGTTATGGCAATCTTCGGGGGAGGCTTCTGTCCAGCAGTGGACGTTTTTTGGCTGAAATAATGATGATGATGATGATAGAAAAAAATGTCAATCAAAAATCATCATTTGACGTAATTTATCATTTTCATGATAAGTATTCGAGATAAAACGAAACTGGAATATTTAGAAACGACTATTTGAATAAGTTATTACTCGTAACGAGACAGAGAGAGAGTAACAGTTATATATCATCATTACATCAACCTATATACATTCAATGTTGAAGATTACCCACATTATAGACAGCTACGATGATCAGGCAAGAAATAATATTGCCACTATGATACTGATTGCATAAAAGTGTGCATGTGCGCCTCAGCAAAAACTCCGATGCATGATTTTAAGCTAAAATGTTTACTTTTACTGCAAACCGTACATATCTTTTCAAAACGAAAAGCTTCAAAATTCACCCCCAATGACGTCAACTCCATTATTAAATTAAAACTTTCCTACAACTGAATTTAACGATATTTTAACTGCGATATTCCCGTGGGCTGTCAGTTAATAATTTAGGTGTGCGATTGCTAATATCAAAATAGATACGTGCGTGTCTACTCTTTAGGGAATACTCCTATTAAGAATCGAAATAGGTTTCGTGACACACAACCACAAAGGTTGATAAACAGTTACTAATTGTTCTCGAAGCTTCTTACATAATATTAATGTTAAATGTAGTTTAATTCAAGCCTGTTTTTTGTTGAAACAGATAGTAATAAAATGTAACAACCTAATGTAATGACCTTACCTCTTACAGTGTAGTGCCGACTAAGAATAGCGCATACACATCTCATCACGTGAGTATCTTATAAGGTGACTATGGGATGAGCAGCAGTCTCCTTGGTGTATATTAACAAAAAAAAATCTTGTTTTTTTTCTTTTTTACAAAACGTTGCCCCACACTAGAATTTCTCTTGTGTCGTGGGTGCGTTTACAGACATATATTCCACACACAATACACCCAGACCCGGAACAACTACCTGCAGGTCATACAAATATTTTTTCCGTGCAGGAATCGAACCCACGACCCGGAGCGCAGCAGCCGACTGTATCAGCCACTGCACCAACCGTACCACTCTATATCTTGCTGTGTATGTGATTAAAAGCGAGTAACAAACTCTTTCTTAACCAAAGAGACGGACAGCATCGTACTTTCTATGGAACAGTAGCCATATGCGTTCACCGACTTGCCTGCCAAGTGTGATTAGTACTGGCAATTTTCCCCCAATGACGACACAAATAAACTACTGGCTCCCAGTGTAACCAATCGTTGTATAAATTTTACGGTCAGTTTAGTTAATTTATTTTAACATGACACAACAACAACAGTAAAGAAAAAGAAAATGGCCGCTGGTTTTGGCGCTTGATTATCTGACATTTGTGTGAGTGTGACAGCGCGAATGCGTATGAGTCGACAACGTTACATTAATTTACACTTAACTAACAATTTACATGCAGGAGAACTAAAGTTGTCGACATAGCTGAAAGGATTAGTAAACTGAAGTGGCAATGGGCAGGGCACATTGCTCGTAGAACTGATGGCCGCTGGGGTTCTAGAATGGAGACCGCGCACCGGAAAACGCAGCGTGGGACGACCTCCAACGAGGTGGACAGACGATCTAGTGAAGGTCGCTGGGAGTCATTCCATGAGGGCGGCATGTAACCGCTTGTTATGGAAATCTAAGGGGGAGGCCTTTGTTCAGCAGTGGACGTCCTGTGGCTGATATGAATGAATGAATGAATAATTTACATTGATATATCCCCTGTAGATTTAGGTATTGCAAATACTTATAAATTACACACTTTAGTCAGTTAATACAACTGCTTGTGTTTAGCGCCAGTTTAAGAAAGGTTTTTATTTTAAGGATGTTTTATGGTTTTATGTTATACCGGACGACGTCAACCCGTCATATACAAGGATGTCGCAGAATATCAGAGCAGTGGTTATGCGACGCCACTTCATCAAGCTGAGCGATATACCGATTTCTGTTTGTGCGGGCGGGACGCACACTTTTGCATTGTCATTGATTTTGTTTTATATAACTTTTATTGTTCGGCTATGCGTCATGTCCGTGTCAGATAAGAAATAAACATGTTTTCCTTTTTTCTTTCTTTCTTTCAAATCTATGGGAAAGCCCTCGGTTCAGCAGTGGACGTACTTTGGCTGATATGAGGATGATGAAGATGATAACTGCAAAATAAATTGTGACATAAAAGTTATAAGTAAATAAAGAGTTCATATGACTGTTCATTGTAGTGGTAATTGAATAGACCGTATTTGATAATCGCCATTAACGGCCTGGTACAAGAATGATAATGAACTGAACCAAACCGAATCAAAATATAAAATAAAAACAAATCGTATTTTATCTTCCAACCATACATTCCTGTATCCTTAGATTTGTGCACCACCATCATAAAAATTATAATTAGACTAACGTGCGAGAACACTTTCGTTAATGTCCTCTACGTTCTGCGACATTTTATGTACCGCTATAATGTAGTAGTGATACCCTTACCCAAACATTACAGAAAAAAACAAAATAAGTGCAATTTTTTTTTATTCCTTTCGAACGTATGACACGGTTAGGTTACAGCTGAAAACCAGCGTTAGGTAGTCAGTATTACTGCCGCCTAGCATTATGCTGAGCATTATGCCCTTTGCCACTAAAATTTTATCACTGCACGATTGGTATAGCTGATGTATTTAGTTATTATGTTTAAGTTTCTATTGTGTGTATTGTTTGTGCTAATAAAACATTTTTCTTTTCTTTCTTCTTTCTTCCTTACCCAAACATTTTAAATAATATTACAGGCATTTCCGTCACCCATCAGGCTTAACGCGACAACTGGCGATTGGTGTTAACACACCCGACATAATCAACTTTAATGAGTCACGAACGTTAATAGAATTTGCCGACAATTTATTTCAAACTTTCGCGTGGTTAGTGGTCAACCTTCTGTCAGAGTTGTTTCAGCCTCCCAAAGGCCCCCGACTTGGCTTAACGACTGCCGTCTAATGACAACAGCCGGCACCGATGATTTTAAGTGCCCTCCGAAGCACGGATGTGCCTAAAGGCGTGGCGTCAATGGGGGGTTCTAGTGTGATCTTACGAGGACCTAGAGTCAAGTGACCCAAGAGAAGGCGGTAGTACGCATGTGATCACGCGCTACCGTGGGATGCTTTGGGGGATCCTTTACAATCCCCCCGGGGGGGTGACCGTTTTACAGTCTAACAGGAGGCTCTAGATGGAGATTGTTCGAGCTCCTGGAGTCTCCCTTCGGTGCCGACGATGATCGCTCCGGTGGTTTTAGCCGGTAGGAGTCCGGCATGCTCCTTCGCCCTTTCCCGGGGTGAAGGAAGTACATGAGGTATTTCCACCGGATCAATAAAAAATAAATAAAGGTGCCGAAGATGACCACTCCAGTGATTTAAGCCGGTAGGAGCCGGCATGCCTCTTCACCCTTCCCCGGGGCAGAGGAAGTTCATTAGAAATTCCACTGGTGACCAATAAAAAAGACGCTCAGTTTAAATACCGCTATGCGGTCTCCCATCCGTAGACCGAGACTTGACCACGCCGAGCGTTCTTAAACTCATTCATCATTTTCCAACATGTCACAAGAAAGCATCAGTAAGAACTGTATCTGTCCCAAATACTCGTTAGCTTTTTTGACAAATAGTGATAATATCTAAGTAATTGGAAAAACATAATTGGAAACACCAATTGACGCAGGCTGACGTGATTCGAGGTTTTGATCCACACAAGGCATAAATTAGAAAGAAAGCCGTGTGGTGCCGGCTCAGAATGCCACCACCCCATTTCATCCCGTGGGTGTCGTAAAAGTCGACTAAGGGATTAACCGGAGGATGGGCAGCAGCATCTTTCGAGTACATTAACAACTCAACTGCGATCGCCAACCCGTCTGCCAAGCGTGGCGATTATGGCAAAACCCCTCAATGAGCACACAACACACCGATACGGTCGTTGTAGTGATCATCGAGGGAGGCCTGTGTTCAGCAGTGGACTTCATTCGGGCAAAATGATGAAGGCATAAATGTGTGTATGATCTACAGAAAGTATATCTAATTATGTTCCTGTATGCCATAGTGACCACGTCTCTGTGCCATATGTCATCACTGGTAAGCGAGCTATAAAAAGAGCTGTGCTTGGTATTTCTCTACGAGATCGAATCAGGAATGAGGAGATCCGGAGAAGAACTAAATTTACCTATTTAACTGAAAGGATTAGTAAACTGCAGTGGCAATGGGTGAGGCACATTGCTCGTAGAACTAAATATCTCTAGAATAGATATCTTTTGGGGCAAAAAGGTTCTTTCTTGAGTGGAGATCGCGCACTGGAAAAGGCACCGTGGAACGACCTCCAACAAAGTGGACAGACAACCTGGTGAAGGTCACTGGGAGTCGTTGGATGCAGGCAGCATGTAACCAGTCGTTATGGAAATTTATGCAAGAGGCCTTTGTTCAGCAGTGGACATCCTTTGGCTGATATGAAGATGAAGATCTGGGTGTTTATGTATATTTACCTTTGTGGCTGTTACTGTACCGAAAATACAGGATCCATATTAGTTTAACGAAATAGTACAGATTTTTATCGTTATGTTTTATATGATTATTATTTGAAGTATAAGGTAAAATATCACAATAGTGTGGGGAAATTTTTCCCGTAACAATTATATTTTGTTAGCCAGGTTATCAAGCTTATCAGCTTAGCAAATTATCTGATACATTAGTATGAGATAATGTTTCCAATTGCATAATTTGGTGTTGAACTATATATTTATCCTTACGTTTCGAATATAAAGTAGAGCCATTATAGGCGAGTAAAAGAGTAATAACTTCGACTAAACTGGGAGGAGTATTTTAATGGAAATGAGCTTTTTTACAGGTTGGTGCGATAATACATGTAAAACTAAGGCTTCGGATAAACTTGCGTGCCAGCGAATCGGGAGCGTCAGCCTCGCGGCGTACGCTACCTATGATATGTTATGGCAAAATGCATACCTATGCGACTACAACGAGGGACGACCGCATCAGCAGAGAAGAAGAAAAAAGAAAGAAATATTTTTATTTCTGCATTACGAGCGCAGGTAAAACTATGATAAAAAAGACAATTTAAAAACTATAACTAAGTCACAAATAACACATATAAATAAATAAACACTTATCAATAGACACATAATTTTATTTTTTAAAGTGGCAATAGAATAAAGTAATAAAACTAAATATAGTTAAAGGCTCCAATTTAAATTAAAAAATACAGAAAAGTGCACCGAAGTGTGCAGAAACAGGTTGATACTCAGCATATTGCCGAGGCGTTGAGACAACGCCAACAGCACTGATTTTCAGTGTCAGAGCGACGGGCTCATTACGTAACTCACAGATGGTTTGCGATAGGCGTAAATCGCGCATACACTGCAGTCAAACGTCATTTTAGTATTACGTATACGATAGCGAGGCGAAGATCTCAGACGCACACTGTCGGACGATCAATGAACTAGAAATCGCAACCTTGCCTTTCAATTTCAGGCGATTTGCCACCGGTGGATCGTCTGCTGTCGCTGTATAGCTAATCTGGGTGCCGGACGAACACATCTAGTGGCAGAGGATTTACTAACAAATGAAGATGGCGATTCACGCCACAATAAACTGTTGTTAATTATTTCGAATTCCGTGTGGTGTCCGGATTAAGAATATAGCACCACTCCATCTCCTCCCGCGGGTGTTGTAAATGGCGACTAAGGGAATCTAAATCAGAGGAATTGGCAGCAGCGTCACGTCTGAGAAACGGTAGCCATACTGCGCTCACCAACCCGCCTGCCAAGCGTGCTGAGTATTGGCAAATACCCCCCAAAATGATGACACAGTTGTGGAAATCTATGAGGGAGACCTTTGTTCAGGAGTGGACATATAAACGGCTGATATGATGATGATGATGCATTATTTCGAATTCCTAACACATAAATAGAACATCCCCCTTACAATTGTGGAAATCTAAGGGGAAGGCCTTTGTTCAGCAGTGGACGTCCTGTGGCTGATGAAATAGAACACAATTAATTAAATAGCATAAATCAATTATATGACTCTTGTTGTTATGTAACTTACCAAACATTTCTACACCGTTCAAAATAAATAAAATACTTCTACGCGATCATATCTCAAACAACATTCCCCCGTTGATCGCAAACGGACTCAATAAAACCGCACTCGGATACATATAATTATAATATTACAGTGCGATATCTTCGTCACCGAAGTCCGGATTGTTCCCGGATCTCTGCGGACTTTTGTTCGCTCTGAGGTCCTTTGTCGATGGTTCACAATAAAATTTTATCCCGGAAACCTATTCGCAGTTACCTTTTATTATAATGTTGCAGCGGGCATCCGGGGTACTTTTCAGACGGGCTATTGTTGTCCGCATAATGGGGGCAACCTTTTTATTCCGCTACAGATTTTTGAATGTACCGCCGGTATTAACGCTTGTATGAAATTCGATCGATTGGACGTCTGAAGTGGTTCTTTATTCTGAAGTTTGGAACGGATTTCTTTGTTTGTATGAAATGGTCGACTTTGTTTGTGCACGGCACTTTTGATCTTTAGCTTCGATAGATAAGTTTAAGAGTTCTTCGAGAGTTAAGTGTTTTGTTCTAATTGTTTCGTGGATACTATGGGCAGCAGCATTGGCCCTAAATATGTTGCTTGTTGAGACTATTGTCTCTTAATATGAAGAAGGTCAGACGAATACCGCAATGTAAAAAAACGAAGCGTGTTTTAAAAAAATACTATCCGGTCATGAGATGTAACCGCTCGTTGTGGAAATCTAAGGGGGAGGCCTTTGTTCTGCAGTGGGCGTCCTTTGGCTGATATGATGATGAGACGAGCAAGGCATCCGCCTGTTGCCTAGTGGTAAGTGTCATGCCAGCCCATAACAGTTGTAATGCTACCCAGGACTGGTCCTGCGTGGCACCAAACTGCGGTCGTCACCTCGAGACTCTTTTACCTAGTAATTTCACTAACTACAGTAATCGGAATACAGTTATATCTAATATTTAAACACGCATAGCATCGAATATCTGGCACTGCAGTGGTACCTACTCAACCGAACTACTGAAATAACAGCATAATATTTTGCATGCATTTCCCATTTGGCCAAAAAACGAAAGACGTAGCAGAAGTAAAGTAAGAATTTAAAATGAGAACAAGATAATTCTGAACATCGCATGCAACCATAGCGTTTTGTCTCGCTTACATTTTTTATTGTGATTAAATATTGACGAGGTGCATCCTCACGAGCAGACGTCAGCCAATGAGTCTAAAGCTCGTATTTCATGAGAAAAACTAAGAGGACGTCACGAACACTGAATGTATAAGCCCCCTTTCTTGGTTCACATGCCATGCTCTTTGCAATAGAACGATTGTAGAAGTTGTTCTTGGACATTCATGATGAATTAAGAGTGGGATAGCGCTTTGCCAATTATGTATTTTATATTGTTTATTTGTTTTAGTAATGAGAACGTATTCCTGTTTCTCCGTTAACTCAGCTTAATAAGCTTAAGCTAGATGTGTGTAATCTTCTAGAGGGGGTGACCCCTTTACAGTCATCCCCTCCGTGATGTGCCTAAAGGCGTGGCACCAATGGGCGGCTCTAGTGTGATCTTACGAGGACCTGGAGCCTCCCTTCGGTGCCGAAGATGACCGCTCCAGTGGTTTTAGCCGGTAGGAGTCCGGCATACCCCTTCGCCCTTCCCCGGGGTGAAGGAAGTTCCATGGAGAATTTCCACTGGACATCAATAAAAAAAAGATGTGTGTAATCTTGCCTGCAAAAATGAATTCTCTAAGTCTCGTTCAAAAATACCTTTATACCATCCTCACTAGCGCGGCGCGCCACGTCTGTATATCGTGATATATCTTTTTTTTGTACCTCTTTTCTTTGCATTTCTTTTTAACCCAAAGGTTATGTCATTAAGTCCGCCTTGTGTACCATCATTGTGCATATAAGTATAAAATAAATAAATAAATAATTGATTACACTATAGAGACTTACCACCTGTTTTTAACGTTTTTTTTTTTTGACGTTGACCCACACTAGGATTTCTCCTGTGTCGTGGGTGCGTTTTACAGACATAAATCCCACATACAATACACCCAGACCCGGAACAACTACCTGCAGATCATACAAATATTTTTTCCGTGTGGGAATCGAACCCACGACCCGGAGCGCAGCAGCCGACTGTATCAGCCACTGCACCAACGTATGGAATGCAATAAAGAATTGAATACTTGCAAATACCGTAAATATAACCGAGCCGTATCGGTGGCTATGGTCACATCAGTGCGCGTTTGCTCTTCCCCACGGTAGAGGACATCCCCGAGGATTTCCCCAAAAATAGTTTTCGAACGCGTTCGGGCTCCACCACTTGGGTTGTCATTTATTACTATTGAATCATCATATCATTTCGGCCATTTATACGTCCACTGCTGAACAAAGGCCTCCCCCATAGATTTCACAACTGTGTCATCATTTTGGGGGATATTTGCCAATACTCACCACGCTTGGCAGGCGGGTTGGTGAGCGCAGTATGGCTATCGGTTCACAAAAGGTACGCTGCTGCCCATCCCCCTGGTTAAGATTCCCTCAGTCTCCTTTTACGGCATCCACGGGAGGAGATGGAGTGGTGCTATATTCTTAATCCGGACACCACACGGACTATCCGGACACCACACGGACTATCCGGACACCACACGGACTATTGAATACGGAAGAACTAAAGCTGAGTGATGTGGCACAATTTTGATCATTGGATGCGGAAGGGGTGTGGAGTGATGGGACAATCATGATGAGAACGATGTCCAGCAGTGGTCTACCATAGCCAGCATTGTGAATTGGTCTGTCCAACAATGAATTTTCTTTTCTCTCATTTCCCTTATATCACGTTCAACGTGACTTCAATAGTGCTCTGGCACTAATTGGAAATGCTTACTGGACTGGAAATTGGTCCCGTCATTGCTTACCGAACGGGGCTTGCCATGCGAGTTACCATACGTTTAGGCATCATAACTCATAATTACATGAAATCGAGAGTGTAATGAATGCATGACCTGATATATAACCAATCTTATGATGGTACCTAATTAACATGTTACATTAACACTACTTCCAGAGATATTGGGAAACGTGCATTATGTAATTGACCTGAATATGCGAGTTTAGTACCTACTGATATTAAGTACTCTGGTGGAAGTACTCTTCCTACATTATGTTTCCTTTGCTTTTTTAATTTCATAATCACAGCCAAAAATGACCACTGCTGGGCCACCAAAAATCACCAGCTCCACCGGTCTGGGTTTATGTTGTGTGCTCATTGGGGGTTTTGCCATAACCACCTAGCTGGGTAGGCGATGGCAGTTGAGTTGTAATTAATTAACTCAAGGGATGCTGCTGCCTATCCTCTGCACGTAAAAAATAAATACACATTTAACGGCATTTTTTTTATTTACGAATATAATCATCTAGGCAGAGTAATCGTAGAGATTGAAAAGCTATTTCAAATGCGTGAAAACTTTCCGTGTCGAGAACGTGTCTACCTCTACAGAGACCGGAATTATAAATATACCTATTATGATTGAGGCTTACGAAAATTTGTTTGTTTTAAACTCCTACCCTTTTATTATTGGTAGGTTTTAATACCGACCTCTGTAGACATGTGTCCAATATGTAAACTTTTCAGGAGCTCCAAAGGGCTATACAGGGTTAGTTGCAAAAAGATTTACCATGCCGAAAAGGTATTAAAGTACCTATAATGGATAATAGTCGTTCTATACTTTCTCAAAAATATGTAGTTTACGGAAACGACTGTTTATACAACATATGCAATATAGTCGCCTTTTCCGAAATCCACGGGAGGAGACGGAGTGGTGCTACTCGTATATTCTTAATCCGGACACCACACGGAATCTATATATCTAACCATATATTTAAAATATCACCGGCATTTTAATTCACAAACTACAATATATAAGAAAAACAACGTTTTTTTCTTTGAGATGAGGTAAAAGGCGAATGTGCTTACACGAAAAAGACTGTGTTTCTAATATAATTAATGAAATAACTAGCTGCGTTCGTCCTTATCAACGACCAACTGAAGGAAAAACAGACTTTAGCAATTGTCAAGTTAGGGAAAGCTAAGTATGAAGAAGACACATACGCCTATGGGAGTCGTATCGTCCCCTTGCCGTTTCGTCTGTCTTTTGTCCGGATGACGTAATTAATGGCAGCAGGCTGGACAGCGTTCGGGAAACTTCGCAACGTCTTTTCGTCAACAATACCGCAATGCCTCAAGATGCAAGTCTTTAACCAGTGATGACATATGGAACAGAGACGTGGTCACTCAGCGAGCTATGGAGAGAGCTATGCTGGGTATTTCTCTACGAGATCGAATCAGAAATGTGGAGATCCGTAGAAGAACTAAAGTTGTCGACATAGCTGAAAGGTTTAGTAAACTGAAGTGGCAATGGGCAGGGCACATTGCTCGTAGAACTGATGGCCGTTGGGGCACAAAGGTTCTCGAATGGAGACCGCGCACCGGAAAACGCAGCGTGGGACGACCTCCAACGAGGTGGACAGACGACCTGGTGAAGGTCGCTGGGAGTCGTTGGATGAGAGCGGCATGTGACCGCTCGTTGTAGAAATCTAAGGGGGAGGCCTTTGTTTAGCAGTGGACAACCTGTGGCTGATATGAATTAATGGACTGGACGCAATGTTTAGCGAAGGGTTTAATGGGTTTATTTTGTTAGCACCAAATGTATGGGATTATGAGATTTAGGTCAAAAGTAAAAACAAATACAAATATTTAAATGAAATAGGTTCATTTTCTTGGGGCGTAATTAGAGCTTATTTCATAAGAACTGGAAGATGTATTGTTCTTTCAAATAACTCCATACCAGAAGCGAAATGTATTACCATATACCAACACGCCTATATTCACCAAGAACTAGGTACGCGCAAATTTTTCTTTCTTTCTTTTTTATAAAACATTGCCCCACACTAGGATTTCTCCTGTGTCGTGGGTGCGTTTACAACCATAAATTCCACATACAATACACCCAGACCCGGAACAACTACCTGCAGATCATACAAATATTTGTTCCGTGCGGGAATCGAACCCACGACCCGGAGCGCAGCAGTCGACTGTATCAGCCACACATCCTACAGGAAATACCCAATATATGTTGCATGTCCTGGGAATACAGGATCACTATGTCACTGTGTGCCAGCCATACTTGAGACCAAGAGACCAAAACAAAACTGATGTAACACTATTTGAGACAAAGTATCGTAACTTTAAGGCAGTGGTATGAAACAGTTAAAAACGAACTACTGAGTTATAATCACTTGCGGCCCTCACTGATCTCCGGGTTTACCGTGTGGTCCTCTTATTATAAAAGGGTTTCAACCCATCTATACAAATAAATAAAATTGAAGTGTCTGTTTGTAATGTCAAAATAACAGCTTTTTACTAAATGCATATGAAAGTATATACGGTACATATAACAAAAAAACAATTTTTAATTTTTTTGTATGTCTGTCTGTCTGTCTGTTTGTTCCGGGTAATCTCCGAAACGGCTGGACCGATTTTGACGGGACTTTCACTAGCAGATAGCTGTTGTTACAAGGAATAACTTAGGCTACTTTTATTTTAGAAAAATAATTAGGGTTCCGCGCAAAAAATGTAAAACCCTTGAAATCCAATGTATATATACTATGTCAAGTGTATATGTCGAAGTACTCTAAATTTCTTTTCAATACAACGCGGGTGAAACCGCGGGTCCCAGCTAGTGCTTTAATAAAAGAGATAACTGGGCATTTTAACTAAATTGGCTAGAAGCTTCTAGTAGAAAGGTGGCATGTATGTGAATAATGCTTTAATCGTTTAGTTTTCTGCGTAACGTCACGTTTTCGTTCCCGATACGAAAAAAATGTTTGTATGATCTACAGATAGCTATTTCGGGTCAAGGTTTTTGTGCATGTGGGATTTTGTATGTCACTAAACTGTAATAATAATACCAAATCAATATATAAAATCAGTACAAGTGCGAGTTAAACTCGCGTGGAGGGCCTTTCGTACGACGAATATGTTATTTACCATTTTTTTTTAAATCTGAGCCAAATTTGTTTGTGGTTATTAAAAAAAGTATCTATGTATGACAGCTGTATCAACCACTGCACCAAATCAAATCGACTGTGGCATACGGAAAGACAGACACACGAGTGATACTATAAGGGTTGTTTATTTCATTAGGACCAACGGAGCCCTAAAAATGGAAGTACTAAGCTAAAGTGGCGACAAACCTACAAAGATTTCTAGCTAGAGCCTATCTATTAGCCTACGGTAAGCCTTTACATCCCGCCGAACAAAAGTTTAAAAGCTATCGTTTCTTAGCCGCTCCCGGCACCGCTGTGCGCTAAAATAGCAAAATATAGTACAGTCAAATGTTTCTGAACTTAGCATCGAATTTTGGGATACTTTCCCGATCTCTGTTACACCGTCTTTTGATCCACAAAAGTGGTGTGCCGTCTCAACTATGAATATGCGAATACGAAAAGTCAAATATAATGTTTACATAAAACTGTATATGTGTATGCATCGTATGGCCATTAATATTATATATTGTTTATGTATTTTGCCCATCAGTATTGGTCTGTCATGCTCACTTAAATGTCTTAGTGGTGGCGGCGTTGAGTATCGGGTCGTTGGGATTTGTACTATTTGGTTGAGCTAAGCGATGCTAATGCATGCGTCATGCCGACTGTTGGAACTGGTTAACTGGTAACTGCCATGGAAAATAAGTTTTTATATTATAATAAAACACTTTTAAACGGATTCTATCGCGTATATTTTGATTTTTGATTTTCCTGACGGTTCGAATACTTTGCAGCATTCGTGGTCGCAGGATGACTAAGGTGACAGGCGTCGTTACAGATTTTAAAAAGTTATTTTATTTTATCTACCGTACAATTTTAATCAAAAAATTAGTTTCGATGCACGCAGTAATCACTCACAGTGTCTTGATGTTTCTTAGTGCGGTATCTTGTTTGGGACTTTATTATTTTAATGACTGGATTCCAAACAGGTGGTACCTGCCAACCATCTTCTCTATTAAAATTAGGATGTTTTTTAATTTCAATAGCCTCACGAAACATTCTAGGTACATATCGGTTCTCTTTCGCGAGTACTTGAGGTTGATCAAAACGAAGATAATGGTTTGGTTTGCCTAAGGCATGTTCACACACTGCAGACTTTGTGGAGCGTCTATGCTTGACGTCAGCTATATGTTCTTTTATTCGGGTGGCTATGCTACGCTTTGTTTGCCCTATGTATGATAAACCACAATCACAGTCAATCTTGTAGACCCCTGCATCTTGTAAGGGTATGTGACATTTCACTGGTTTGAGAAGTTGGCTGATCTTCTTGTGCGGCTTGAAATAGGTTTTTATAGAAGCACGCTTTAAGATATGACCAATTCTGTCCGTGACTCCCTTAATAAATGGTAAAACAGCGGGCCGTCGATCAACCGTGGTGGGTTTCGGGCGGCTTCTGCGACGGGGATGTGGAGCTTTCAAATTGTTATTTTGAAGAACTTGCTTCATATGGTTAAGCTCCCCTGCCAGGTGGTCGGCGTCGCAGATGCCGTGTGCTCTCTGTAACAAAGATTTGGCCACAGTAGCTAACTGACAAGGATGGTGGTGAGATTCACCGTTAAGGTACCTGTTTGTATGGGTAGGCTTTCTATACACAGTGTGGCTAACAGAATGATCTGGATTATGGATGAGAAGTATGTCAAGAAAGGCTAAGCAATTGTTATCCTCCAATTCCATAGTAAATTGAATTTTACTGTGTATTGAATTTAGGTGTTTTAGGAATGCAGAGACCCTATTGTGAGGCAAGATGGTAAATGTGTCATCTACGTACCGTTTGAACATCTTTGGTTTAGCCGGGGCTGTCATCAGTGCTCTCTCCTCAAAGTCCTCCATGAAAATATCGGCGACTACAGGAGAGACCGGTGAACCCATGGCCACACCGTCAGTTTGTAGGTAAAACTCATTGTCCCACAACAGGTAGCCGTTGGTAAGGCAGTGCTCAAGTAACTCTGCATATTGAAGAGGCATGTCATGCTCACTTAACCTTTTCTTAACAACATCCAGGCAGTCCTTTACTGGTAAATTGGTAAATAAGGACTGCACATCAAAACTGACCATCACTTCGCTTTCAGCCAGTTCATGGTCTTTTATTTGGCCGACAAAGTGATAGGAATCCTTCACATATGTGCTAGACGTTCCACGAAGTTTTGAGAGTATCTTCGCTAGATGTTGTGCCAGTTTGTAAGTTGGTGTATCAATCTGGCTTACTATTGGTCGTAGGGAAACATTGCTTTTGTGAATTTTCGGCAACCCATACAGCTTTGGTGGTTTTGCGCAAGATGGAATTAATGTTTTTACGTCCAATTATAAAATACTTGAGCACTGCCTTACCAACGGCTACCTGTTGTGGGACAATGAGTTTTACCTACAAACTGACGGTGTGGCCATGGGTTCACCGGTCTCTCCTGTAGTCGCCGATATTTTCATGGAGGACTTTGAGGAGAGAGCACTGATGACAGCCCCGGCTAAACCAAAGATGTTCAAACGGTACGTAGATGACACATTTACCATCTTGCCTCACAATAGGGTCTCTGCATTCCTAAAACACCTAAATTCAATACACAGTAAAATTCAATTTACTATGGAATTGGAGGATAACAATTGCTTAGCCTTTCTTGACATACTTCTCATCCATAATCCAGATCATTCTGTTAGCCACACTGTGTATAGAAAGCCTACCCATACAAACAGGTACCTTAACGGTGAATCTCACCACCATCCTTGTCAGTTAGCTACTGTGGCCAAATCTTTGTTACAGAGAGCACACGGCATCTGCGACGCCGACCACCTGGCAGGGGAGCTTAACCATATGAAGCAAGTTCTTCAAAATAACAATTTGAAAGCTCCACATCCCCGTCGCAGAAGCCGCCCGAAACCCACCACGGTTGATCGACGGCCCGCTGTTTTACCATTTATTAAGGGAGTCACGGACAGAATTGGTCATATCTTAAAGCGTGCTTCTATAAAAACCTATTTCAAGCCGCACAAGAAGATCAGCCAACTTCTCAAACCAGTGAAATGTCACATACCCTTACAAGATGCAGGGGTCTACAAGATTGACTGTGATTGTGGTTTATCATACATAGGGCAAACAGAGCGTAGCATAGCCACCCGAATAAAAGAACATATAGCTGACGTCAAGCATAGACGCTCCACAAAGTCTGCAGTGTGTGAACATGCCTGAGGCAAACCAAACCATTATCTTCGTTTTGATCAACCTCAAGTACTCGCGAAAGAGAACCGATATGTACCTAGAATGTTTCGTGAGGCTATTGAAATTAAAAAACATCCTAATTTTAATAGAGAAGATGGTTGGCAGGTACCACCTGTTTGGAATCCAGTCATTAAAATAATAAAGTCCCAAACAAGATACCGCACTAAGAAATATCAAGACACTGTGAGTGATTACTGCGTGCATCGAAACTAATTTTTTGATTAAAATTGTACGGTAGATAAAATAAAATAACTTTTTAAAATCTGTAACGACGCCCGTCACCTTAGTCATCCTGCGACCACGAATGCTGCAAAGTATTCGAAACGTCAGGAAAATCAAAAATCAAAATATACGCGATAGAATCCGTTTAAAAGTGTTTTATTATAATGTGTAATAATCGCGAAAATCTAAGACATTACTATAAGTTTTTATATTATTTTTGTAGAATATTTTTTTTTACGAAATAACCTACAATATTTTCTACATATTTTTTACCATGTAATTTTTTATCTGGCCCATTGGACATTCTACATGAACTTCCTTCACCCCGGGGAAAAACGAAGTGCCATGTCGGACTCCTACCGGCTAAAACCACTGGAGCGGTCATCTTCGGCACCGAAGGGGGGCTCCAGGTCATAGGATCATATGAGGTATGATCACACTAGATGGCTCTGGTGCCACTGGTGCCACGCCTATAGGCATATCTCGGAGAGGGTGACTGTAAAGCGGTCATCCTCCGTGGAGATAGTAAAGGATCCCCCGAAGCGTCCCATGGTAGCATGTGCACAGTGACCCAGAGGTCCTCCGCCTAAGAGCAATGACTGGGGTTTCTGGCGTTTAGGAATTAGGTGCCAGGGCGGTTGTTCCCTCCTTCTTCGAGCAGGACCTTATACTATACCTAATAATCAACACTGTAATCTCAATTATTTTAAAAGAGTATCCATTGCGTTTCATGCCTGCTCTTCTCCACAGGACCAACCAATTGAAATCGTGCAAATAAATTCTGACGTTTCAGAGCCAGTAATTGGTTTATTTGTTTTTTTACTACTGACTATTTGGACTATTGGCTATAGAAAATGGATAATACTTGCAATCACAAGTTTCACAAATTAGGACAACCCTAGGTCATACAGTTAAAAATATTTATGAAGCACTTTTGGATACCAACACTCACTGACGGATGACTATGACTATCCTAGACGAGTATATCATGCCTATATCGCACTCATCATTTCAGCAGAATAATGTCCATTGCTGGACGCAGGCCTCCCCCAACGATCACCACAAGGAACTGTCTGAGTGTGTTGTATGTTCATGGGGGGATTTGCTGTAATCACCACGCTTGGTAGGCGGGTTGGCCATCGCAGTTGAGTTGTTAATGTAGGTACTTGAAGGACCCTTCGGCTAATCCCATAGTATTTTAACGATACCCACGGAATGAGACAGGTTGGTGCTATTCTTAGCTGGCATGACAAGGACCGCACACGTGTGTGTAATGTATCGATATACAATGTACAAAACAGAGCCATATTGAACCGAAAATCTAAACAAACCAACATCCTCGTTACCCTCTTAGAAAAACATTATTTTTCCGAGCAGGGAAAACTCTAAGCAAATAACACTCGATCAATTAACGCAGCTAAAAGCTGGGAAAATTTTTATACGAAAAACCCAATTTCGAGGGGTGTTGAGCAAGTGTGGATCTAAACAAAACATCGGGGGCAACCCGTTGGACGTATCAATCAATTACCAAGGCTGACGCCTCCGGCGATATACGGTGCAGATAGGCGGGCCGCACCCGCACAAACTACGGCGCTGCGGTATAAATTAGGGGAGGTAGCGAATATTTGTCCGCACAGTTCGCGCAGTGGCTTTTTTTTGTTTTAATAAAACGTTGCCCCACACTGGGATTTCTCCTGTGTCATGGGTGCGTTTACAGACACGAATTCCACATACAATACACCCAGACCCGGAACAACTACTTGCAGATCATAGAAATATTTGTTCCGTGTGGGAATCCCCAAATATTTGTATATATTCGATTGAACCCACAACCCTGGTGCAGCAGTCGACTATATCAGCCACTGCACCAACCTTGTCGTCATTAGTGATTAACTTTCTTTCGTGGCTTCTATTCCCGCATGGAACAAATATTTGTATGATCTACAGATAATTGTTTTGGGTATCGGTGTTTGTGATGTGAAATTTATGTATAGAAACTGTACCCACGGTACAGGAGAAATCTATGCTAATAATGGTAAAAAATATTGAAATATTGGTGTGATTTGCCTTCTAAACTCATTTATACTAAAGTATTATTGAAACTTAACAAATAAATGTGTTCGAAAGCCAATACAAATGTCAATAAAAGCTTATCAAATAGGCAGACCGCATACCTACGCACTAACTTCGGTATAGCGGAAAAAAATTAAAGACTGTATCGATGCCGCCGGCCCACACAGTTTTATTTTCAAACTTAGTATGGGTACGTGTTTATATACGCTGTGCAGGCTGCCTTGCCACATGTAGTGCTGCGTGCCGTGGTAAGTGGGAAATTTTACTAAAATAAACACAGTTTTAAGAATCTCAATGCAGCTCCTTTAAGAATACTTTATTGCATATGGTGACGGATTTAAGAATATAACGCCACTTCATCTCCTCACATGGATATCGCAAAAGCAACTAAGGGGCTCCAAACCAGAGGAATGGACAGCAGCGTCCCTTCTGTGGAATAATAGGCATTCTGCGCTCACCAACCCGCCTGTAAAGCGTGGCAAGTATTTGCAATTTCCTCCCAAAAATGTGGAAATCTATGGTGTGGCTCTTTGTTCAGTAATGGACGCCTTCCTCCTTTGGCTAATATGATGATGATGATGAAAATTAAGTTTTAGTAACCTCAATGCAGCTTCTTTGAAAATAATACAATAAAAGCACAAGGTCTTTTCATTAGCCAGTTGTGCATCTATATGAACATTTGAATTTAAGTTTCACGTTATCGCTAACATCTCATTCCTTGCACCACAACAAGATCTATTGCTCACAACCCTAATCAATATCCACGCGTTATTTGCCAACATGACGTTTTTATTAAATAAATACCAACGTAAACTGTACTCGAAGACGATTGGATGTTACGACATATAGAAAACTGTGACGGATTGACAGTCAAACAAGTGTACAACGTGTACAAATAAAACCGGGGCTTTGGGCGGGAGTATTGAGATGAGACAGAAGATGATCGACTGAAATAATTTGTCGTGTCCTTTGAGCAATCAACGTTTTTAGAAAAAAAAATTAGACTGTTTAATGCTTTGTAACTAAGCATCGATAAACTTTCGTTTTTATGCAGACCGATCTAATGAGATGCCTTAGAATTATTGGTGGTGCAGTGACTGACACAGTCGGCTGCTGCGCTCCGGGTCATGGGTTCGATTCCCGCACGGAACAAATATTTGTATGACCTGCAGGTAGTTGTTCCGGGTCTGGGTGTTTTGTGTGTGAAATTTATGTCTGTAAACGCACCCAGGACACATGAGAAAACTAGATTAGGGCAACGTATTAAAAAAAACTGAATCGACGTTTTGCTAAACCAAGGAGACAGTGATAAGAGTGAAATATTAAAATAAAATATCAGGAAAGCATCATAAAATCATCGTTTATAAAGAACAAAAAAGGAAGGAATAAAATTGAGTTTTGTTTTCTACATGGCTAGATTAAGCATACAGTCAAATGTTGCAAACAAGCCTCTTCTAAGTTACGACAAATTACATGTTTCATTTACCTCTCTGCATTTATAAATACATTCGGGTAGAATTCGGCAAGCTTCGTCAGATCTCGTCGCCTTGCATCTGCAATGTCTGAAAACGAAAGTTTTTAACCAGTGCGTCATAACAGATGACTTGCGGAGCCGAAACGTGGATACTAACAGCCTAGTCCCGCTGACAAGTTCAAACTCACTCAGCGGGCTATGGAACGTGCTATTCTCGGAGTATCTATAGTGGATAGAATCCGAAACGAGGATATTCGGAAGACCACCAAAGTGATCGACATAGCACACGGAATCAGCGAGCTGAAGTGGCAATGTGCTGGTCACATTCGTCGAAGGACCGATGGCCGATGGAGTAGACGAGTTCTAGAGTGGAGACCGCGTTTGGGCAAACGTAGTGTGGGACGCCCACCAGCTAGATGGACGGATGACCTGAAAAAGGTTGCTGGGTCCGGCTGGTTGAGGAAAGCTGATGACCGGGTGTTGTGGCACACGCTAGAGCAGTAGACCAGTATAGGCTGATGATGATGATTTATTAATACGTAATAATGTCTTAGGTTTTCGCGAGTATTACACATTATAATAAAACACTTTTAAACGGATTCTATCGCGTATATTTTAGATATAGTCATCCTGTGACCACGAACCCTGCAAAGTGTTCGAAACGTCGGGAAAAACAAAAATGTAAAATATACGCGATAGAATCCGTTTAAAAATGTTTTATTATTTTTTATTTATTTATTTATTTATTAATAAAGGTACACCAACAGCTTCTGTATATAAAATATCAAATAACAGTAGGTAACAATAAGTTTTGGACTTATACAGTTGCCAATGACAGGTGAACCAACATTCCCAAATATAAGTGATAATTTAAGGTAAAACGAGATGTACTATACCGTTTTGTGGTAATAAACTATAAAAACAGTATAACAAAACTAATAGAGTAGTAGTATTATATAATATAAGAATAAGAAACAAAATAATTTTATATACTAACATAATAATAGAATGAATATTTTGATTCCATTGCTTTAGGGTTTTAGAATTTTAAATTTTAAATTCATAATTTGGTTCTTAAACATGTTCATGGAGTCATGATATATGTCAACATCTGGAGTGGATTTTATATAAGAATTCATCTCCTTGCTGAGCCTATTGAGAGGTGAGTTTTCTTCTATATTTGTGTTGGATACTTTAGTGTGAAATAAATGGGTGATGGGATATCTTGGTATTTTATAGGGGACTTTTATTCCAATTTTTTCAGTTAATTTATTGCAGTCTAATTTATTGTTAACCAATTTAAAAAAGAACATGAGATCTTGTACCAGTCGACGGTCGCGCAGAGTTATCATTTTGTAATATTGAATACGTTGTTCGTATGGACACCGAGGAGATATATCCCCGAAGGTATATGCTAGGTGTTTTGTAAAGGACCTTTGGATGCTTTCTACTCTCTGTGAGTGTACAGCGTAATGTGGGTTCCACACCACGCTGGCAAACTCTAGGTGGCTCCGAACTAAGGCATTATATAGCACAATTTTTGTTCGTACCAGCTTAAAACCTTTAGTGTTTCTCTTTAAAAATCCTAGTAGCCGAGCCGATATTGTAACGATGTTATCAATATGGCTTCTAAAGTTGAGTTTACTGTCTATGATGATGCCTAGATCACGAACCTCATTTACAGTTTCCAATAATACTCCTTTTATATTATATGAGACAGTAATGGATTGTTTTTTCCTTGTAAATCGTATATGGCTACATTTTTGTACATTAAGTTTCATGTGATTGAGATTGCACCAATGCTCAATTCTGTTCAAATCTTCCTGGATTAGGGTAGTATCTTCATTTGAAGTTATACTTCTATAAATTTTAAGATCGTCGGCAAACATTAGATATTTACAACAATGGATTTGGGCAGTAATATCGTTAATGAATAGTAAAAACAGAACCGGTGCAAGGTGAGAACCTTGAGGAACTCCTGAGTCCGCATAATATGGATAAGATTCATAACCATTAACTACAAGAATTTGCGATCTGTGGGATAAATAAGATGAAAACCAGTTTAAAAGTGACCCCTGTATACCATTATATTCTAACTTGGATAGTAACAGAGAATGGTCAACTCTGTCAAACGCATTGCTAAAGTCCGTGTACACGGCATCTACTTCTAGTCTTTTGTCAAGAGCTAGAGACACATCAGATACAAACTCGACGAGGTTTGTTTCAACGCTGCGTCCAGCTTTAAAGCCATGCTGACTTGGTGAAACAATTCTGTCAATGTGGCGAGTAAGGATTGGACAGATAAGAGACTCGAAAATCTTTGAAAAACATGTTAATATTGAAATAGGGCGGTAATTTTTAACATTGGCAGGATCTCCTTTTTTAAAAACCGGGACGATCCTAGCACTTTTCCATACATTAGGAAAGATTCCATCAGCAAGAGAAGAATTAAAAATAATCTGCAACGGTAGGGCGAGTTCATGGCAGCAGCGTTTTATAAACAAAGGTGGTATAGAGTCAGGACCAGCACCTTTGGAGGCATCAATTAGTTTGAGCTTGTTGAAAATTTGTTTCTCCGTGAACTTAATATTAGTTAAGACGGAGTCAATACCTGAGCATCTATTGGAAGTATTACAAGTAGCGGCTGGATCTTGACTAAAAACAGAGACAAATTGATCTGCGAAGAGGTTAGCAATTTCAGTACCATTGCTAGCTACCTTGTCATTCATAAACATGTCAGTAGGTATGCAAGATTCCCCACGATGTTTATCTTTTATAAATCGCCAGAAAGCTTTAGGGTTTTTGGGGATATCATTTTCAATTTTACCTTTATATGTATTATAACAGTTATTTATTAAAGTATGACAGCGACTACGAAGTAATTCAAATGTTAGTTTGTCTCTGGGATTCTTATATTTGCGGTATTTTTGCCTAAATTTCTCTTTTTCAGACAGAGCTCTAACAAGCGAGTCAGAATACCAAGAGGGATATTTTGATTTTTTCTTTGCATATTTGGGTACAAAATTGACAATAACATTCTGCAGTATACTATAGAAGGCATCAACCCTTTCATTTGCATCAGCACATTCATAAAAGGCATCATTCCAATTTATATTTTTAAGGTAGTTCTTGATTTGTGCGTAGTCTGCTTTAAAAAAGTTGTAACCTGAACGATATTTTGTTTTTAATTGTGTTAAGTTTGAAAGCGGAACAGAGATAAGGATGTTCGGGTGGTGAGAGTCCAATTTACTAAGTAGGTCTTTGGACTCACTTACTGTTATATCTGTTAAGTTACTCAATACTAGATCCAATATTCTGCAGTCAGTATTTAGAACAGAATTAAATTGGTGGAGTGCATTGATTGACAGAAAGTCTATAAGTGAGTACCCCAATGAATTTTCATAATTTGATGGTGATAGATAGCCGTTATCACTTTTGTTCCAATCAATAAAACCCAAGTTAAAATCCCCAAGAATCATAACATCGTCGACGTAATTTAGCACGTTGTTAACATTATTTAAGAAGCATTGAAGAGAGTCCAGTTTGACAGGAGGTGGCATATAGATAATACAGATGGCAATTTTCTTAGTATTATTGTTAACAGTTAACTCTATAGACAACCATAAATCTTCGAAATTACTTTCCCAGTTTTTCATTCTTACAGATTTAATTTTACTACTGACAGCAACCAAAACCCCGCCCCCATCGCTTTTGGATACTTTAGAACTTAATCTATCCCTACGATACACCACATATCGCGGGTCAATGAACTCTCCGTTAATTATGTTAGGGTTTAACCAAGTTTCACTAAATGCTATTACATCATAGCTAGTTATTATATTATTATTATTATTTCCTTTATTTCACTTATAAACATATTATATTACATTTTTAAATACACAATATAAAAATAAAATATATTTAAAAATATAAAAAAAAAAAAAAAAATAGTGACGCACCGGCATCGGGAACATGGTCCAAGCTGCCGGTGGTTAGGGCTCCAGAGTGAGGAACCTCCTGACAATACGTGCCGTGTCAAGGAGAACCACTTTCTGTATCAGGCCCTTGACCCAGCTGCCTAACGAGAGCCTCTTAAGATGTCGGTCGAGGCTCTTCGCCATTAGGCCGTTGGCCGTAACGACTATCGGCACAATGATTGCCGAGTCAACATCCCACATGTCGACAATCTCGTGTGCCAAGTCAAGATACTTTATTTGTTTATCTTTCTCGGCTTTCACGAGATTCTCGTCATGCGGGATGGTAACATCAATAATCATTGTGCGGCGCTCTTTCCGATCTATCATCACTATATCAGGCTTATTAGCAATAATAGTCCTATCAGTGATGATAGACCGGTCCCAGTATAATGTGATATGACTATTTTCGAGAACTGGGTCGGGCACATACCTGTAGTATGGTACTTCAAAGGTCACAAGTTTATATTTCAGTGCAAGTTGCTGGTGTATAACCCTGGCCACTTGGTTGTGTCTGTGCAAGTATTCGCCGTTAGCAAGACGAGAACAACCAGAAATAATATGTCTGATGGATTCACCCGGACGGTGGCATGCCCGACAAATGTCAACCGTACCATCCTTAACAATATATTTCCGGTAATTGTTCGTCATGATAACCTCATCCATAATCGCACAGATAAAACCTTCGGTTTCCCCGAACAGGTCGCCGAAACGTAGCCAGGATACTGATGATTGAAAATCTACATCGGGTCCATGGAGGGCCCGATAAAAACGTCCATGCAGCTCCTTGCTCTGCCATATTTCCTTGCGGTCATTGGTACTGAGTACAACAGGTTTTCGCCAGTTCTCTTTCGCCAGACCAAGCGGGGTAAGCCCGTTGTCCACTGCCACTACATCTCGATGCATCCCCACGTGAGTATGGAAAAAATACTCCCTAAGGCTGTACACCTCACGGTTGTGAAGGGTCTTGGCATTTAAAAAGCCGCGACCCCCACATTTCCGTGGGATGTACAGCCTCATTACCGAGGATCGTGGGTGATGCATCCGATTTGCAGTTAGCAATGTACGGGCTCGCCTGTCCAAGGCATCCAGTTCAGCCTGAGTCCACTTGAGTATGCCGAAGGAGTAAATGAGAACTGGCATGACCCAGCCATTGAAGGCACGCACCTTGTTGCCGCCTGATAAAAGACATTTTAGTACTTTTTTCAGGCGGCCAAAGAAGCGCTCCTTCAACGTCTGCCTCATGTCAGCCCCATTGATACCCAACGCCTCCGACATTCCCAAGTATTTGTAGGTCTCGGTTGAGGAGAGAGATCGAAGGTTTACAGAATCCGAGAGTTCAATTCCCTCGGATTCCATAATTTCCCCTTGGTTTACATGCATGACTGCACATTTTTCCACACCAAATTCCATCTTGATAGAGTTACTGAATGTTTCAGTTACCTTCAGTAACTCTATCAGTTGCAACTTGGTGGGAGAAAACAATTTTAAGTCATCCATGTAAAGCAAGTGAGAAATAACCTGACCGTCTCTCCGCAACCGATAGCCCAGCCTTGACCCCTCTAGCAGGTTGCTAAGAGGGTTCAAAGCTAAACAAAACCACAATGGACTGAGGCTGTCACCCTGAAATATACCCCTCTTAATCAAAATCGGCTCACCGTTTTCCAGAATCTGGCGACACCCCGGATAGCGAAGGACTGTCCTCCATTGCCCCATACATGACATCAGGAAGGTGCATAGGGTTGTATTTATTTTGTACAACTCTAGCACCCTCATGAGCCATGTATGTGGCACAGAGTCGTAGGCCTTCTTGTAATCTATCCAACATGTCGACAGATTCTTTCGGTTGCGGCGAACTTGTTGGCAGATAGTCATATCAATGAGAAGTAGCTCCTTAGTACCGCGGGACCCATTCCTACATCCATTCTGAGAAGCAGACATTATAGAATTATTATCTACATGTTGGTTAATTTTTATTCTCAAAATGGATGTAAGAAGTTTATAGACCGTCGGTAGGCAGGTGATCGGCCTATAATTCTTGGGTTCCGTAGTGCTACCTGCTTTATGGAGCAGGTGGGTAATACCTGTCGTTAAGAACTGTGGTAGCGACCCGTGTTCTATGGCTTGTTGAAATTGGGATGCCAAGCGAACATGCGAACTACGGAGCCATTTTATCCAGAAATTGTGCAGTCCGTCCGGCCCCGGAGATTTCCAGTTTGGCATTGGACGGACTGCACTGGCCACGTCTTGAGCGTCTATACTAATGGCTCCCATTTCCTCTATTGGTTCGCACGCTCGCTCCACATCCCTTATCCAACCTTCCTCAGTGTGACTGACGGGCACCGACCAAATGTTGCGCCAGAATTGAATCGTGGTGTTATCATCTGGTGGTGTCCCGTCACTCACACCTTGCTGGGGTCGCTCCCAGGCTCTAAATACCCACCTTTGGTCACTTTGGAACATGCGATTCTGGGTAAATCGGTCCACGCGCTTCTTGTACCGCCTGATACGGTTTGCCCATGCACAAACTTTCTGCTTCAGGAAGTCAATGCGCTCTGTGACCCGTGCAGCATATTCTTGGGGACACGTATCCGTCCCCAAGAATGCCCGTTTCACAAAGCGCATTACCCTTGGACGATTATTGCCCTCCCTGAAGCAGATGAGCTTGCCGATGAGTACCCTAGCCTCACCAATACGACGTTCGATTCTGCATTGCCATGCCGGTACGGACAATTTAGGTCGTGTAGCTCCGTCTGGTTTATCAAATTTAACGTGAGCTACACGACAGGCCGCTACGGCAGCGCAATACAAAATCGAATGTGTATCGGTAAGATCCTTGCTGTTATCAAAATATCCTGATAACAGCGTATCTAGGGCACACACTAACGCCCTATTCCGTTTGTGCATCGGCAAACGTGGTAAACGCGGTCTCTGTTCTGGCGCTATGGATCGATACTCCCGAATCGCATCCTCCAACGCACTCCTCAATTGTTCATTAGACTGGGTACTTACATTTGTAGCCCTGTCATCATCTTCCTCATCAGTGCGGTTGTGCTGTGGTGGGTCCGCAACAAGGACTTCTCTATGTATTGGAGTCACTGACGAGGCTGGGATAACACGGCTACACTGTGTTTCTGAGCGAAGCCTGTCAAGCACGATGTCATCCAACCTATGGCTACGTTGAATGACTCGCACTTGATCTGATAGCCGTTGCGCTGAAACGTTGACTGCTGGTTCAAGCACCTGAAACAGAGAGAGCATCCGACCTCGGTACGCTGTGAGGTTAGTTCCCCCCTCTGTAGCCCCATAGTACGCGCGCATTACGTTTTCATTTATGGACTGTGTCCATTTCATGCGCGGCACATTTCCATCGGCAGCGGGGACCCTGTTCGCGGCCGGTTGGCCTCGAGGTCCTAAGCATGTCGGTGGCCGGCCTCTTCCTCGCCGACGCGCAGGTGTTGGTGACGTCGGCGGTGAAAAGTACTCGTCGCTCGAGCTCGACGCTACTGCAGCGGTCGACACCACAGCACTCACGGTTGAGGCGGGTTCCGGTGGCTGCGAGGCGGAGCTGAGCGACGAGGCCGAAGGTGGTGGGTGTGCATTTAGCAACAATCTGGTCTTATTTCTTGTCAGCATTATCCATTTTCCGTCCAATTCCTAAAATATGTAAAATTTCTGTTCTGTCATTATTATTATTATTATTATTATTATTAAAACATGTTAAATCCTACAAACATATTTAATCTATGAAAACGAAATCAGCGTTGCTCCCGGATCTATATATTCAAGTCATAAATTTTATTAACGATCTGTTTGCGAAGCAGTATTGATATTTCATCTTAACAACAATAAGCAAACGAACCATTAACGGCTGTCTGTAGAAATTGTTCTATTTTTAGGAAAATTTAACGACCTGTGTTAGTCATCTCATGCATGATGTTAAGACTCAAGTTAGGGAATGCCGGTGATTTACCAGAATGACGTCATTCGGCATTTGGCAGAATATCTGATACTTGGGTGGTACTTACCTAGCAACAAGAGACCAACCACTAGTAAAAAAGTAGTCATATTATCATCATCATATGAGCCAAAGGGTGTTCATATGCCACCCGCATTCAACGACTCCCAGCGACCTTCACCAGGTTGTCTGTCCTGGTTGGAGATCATCCCATGCTGCGTTTTCCATTAAGTGGTCTCCACTCGAGAACCTTTTTACCCTTACAGTTCTAGGAGCAATGTTGCCTATTGCCACTTTAGTTTACTAATCCTCTTAGCTATGTCGGCAACTTTAGTTCTTCTACGGATCTTCTCATTGCTGATTCGATTTCGTAGAGTAATACCAAGCATAACGCTCTCCATTCAGACTGATCCAGATCCAGACTGGTTAATGACTTTCATGTTGAGGCATTGCGGTATTGTTGGCAAAAAGACGTTGCGAAGTTTCCCGAACAATGCCCAGCCGAGTCGGATTCGACCTCTTTCAGGATAACATGAGTGTCTAAAACCATACCATCGACACTTCATCAAAGCGTTCTCAAATTAGCAGACTTGGGGCCCTGGTAAAGGTAGCTGGGAGTCGTTGGATCTGTGTGGCATGTAACTGGTCGTTGTAGAAATCAATATGGGAGGCCTTTGTTCAGTAGTAGATGTTCTTTGGCTGATAGAAATATGGTGAAATAGTGATAATTTTCACACATATATATTTAACACCACTGGCACGCTTTCAGCTAAAATTAAAACAGCTATCACCTATAGATCTCACGCACATAAATTCCTCTGTAGATACCGCAGATATATTTTCCAAACATCCCTGTACTGAACCATTATAATATAGCAATATTAATAAAGCCGGTATTGCCTGGCATGCCAATGTAAAGAATGGGGGCGCATACCGAAGTCACGCCGTAAGGCTCCACTGTCATATTAATAATTTCCCTCAATGCGATAGAATTATTGTCGGGACGCAATTATGTGGAAGATGTGTTGAATTATTTGTATATAAGAGATAAGAACCTTTGTCACATAGCTTTTTATTGGATCTATTTATCGGAGGTGGATAATATGTTGGTTGTACGTTTTGCGTCTACGACTACTGGCGGTCACTGGATAGACATTTGGTTGAACAATTGTGTTGTCTTAGGTTTTCGCGATTATTACACATTATAATAAAACAATTTTAAACGGATTAAATCGCGTGTATTATTGATTTTTGTTTTTCCTGACGTTTTGAACACTTTGCAGGGTTCGTGGTCGCAGGATGACTAAGGTGACAAGCATCGTTACAGATTTAAAAAGTTATTTTATCTACCGTACAAAACTAATCAAAAATTGTTTCGATGCACGCAGTAATCACTCACAGTGTCTTGATGTTTTTTTAGTTTGGTGTGTTGTTTGGGATTTTATTAATTTAATAACCGGATTCCAAACAGGTGGTACCTGCCAACCATCTTCTCTATTAAAATTAGGATGTTTTTTAATTTCAATAGCCTCTCGAAACATTCTTGGTACATAACGGTTCTCTTTCGCGAGGACTTGAGGATGATCAAATCGAAGAAAATGGTTGGGTTTGCCTAAGGCATGTTCACACACTGCGGACTTTGTGATGCGTCTATGCTTGACGTCAGCTATGTGTTCTTTAATTCTGGTGGCTATACTACGCTTTGTTTGCCCTACGTATGACAACCTACAATCACAGTCAATCTTGTAGACCCCTGCGTCTTGTAGAGGAATGTGGCACTTCACGGGTTTGAGAAGTTGGCTTATCTTTTTATGTGGCTTAAAAAAAGGTTTTAATAAAAGCATGCTTTAAGATATGACCAATTCTGTCCGTGACTCCGACTGAGGAAGGAAGATTTTCAACTGGTATTCCGATTATAAAGAAAGTATCTATAAATGATAAATTATCCTTATTTATGAAGAAGCTCTCAACAAATGTTTGTTTTCACTCGTCTATAAATGTTGATGAAGCCGACATTTTCTTCCGATAGCTTCAGTTTCTCCTTTTTTTTTAAAGAAATGCCGAAGCATACGTAGAGGTTTACGATTTAAAATGTAAACATATTTTATGGTACAATATTATGTGGAAGCATCTAAGGCAGCGTCTAGAACGGCCTTTTGAAGAAAGTTCCATAGTCAATAGTTTTTTTTTTTCAAATAATCCAGTTATTCTCTCATATGAAACGTCAGAATTTAAGTTGCACAGTCCCAATGGTTTAGTCCTATGGAGAAGAGTCGCTGACTTTAACCGTATCCAATGTTATTTTAATTCTCATTCCCAACCAATCTCATTCAGAAACGTAGATTTAATTACTCTTAAATAAAACGTGTACGTCAACCTGTCTTGGGCAAGGATTTAATATAGACAACCCGCACAGCCTACCGGAATTGCAATTAAAGTCAAAGGAGCAAGTCTTAGAGAGGCAATGTAGCGTGATCTTGGCCATGTAAACGTTTTAACAAGACGTTTGGGATAGGCGATAGCGGTGAAAGCGGTATTATCTCCTCCATGGGTGATTATGATATTTGACTGATGGCAGGTCTCTTATTCTCCTGCTGCGTGGTGTCCGGATTAAGAATATAGCACAACACCATCTCCTCCCGTGGATATCGTAATTGTGACTAAGGGACTGTAAGACAGAGGGATGGGCAGCAGCGTCCCTTTTGTAGAACAGCAGCCATTCTGTACTCACCAACCCGCCTGCCAAGCGTGGTGAGGACTGGCAAATTCCCCCCAAAATGACTACAGAATTATAGAAATCTAAGGGAGAGGCCTTTGTTCAGCAGTAGACGTCTATTGCCTGATATGATGATGATGAGGTTGAGGTTTCGTATTGCAAGTCGGGCCAGGTAAGTACCACCGCAGTGCCCGATGTTGGCCACCTTTAAACTTTAGACATTACTGTGTTCCAGTTAGAAAAGCACTGAATATAACCGGTCGTTGTGGACATGGCAGGCTTGTTCAGCAGTCTTCAGTCTTTTGGCTGATATATGAATAATCGTATATTTATAATTTTTTATACAATATGGTGGCAAGAGGAGCTAGTCATTCGCATTGTGGTGAGCATCATGCCTGCCCATTAGAATTGTAATTTTACCCAAGACCGGTGCTGTGTGGTACTACACACACTGTACTCGTTACCTTGAAACATAAGGTCATTTGGTTTTGAAATTTCACTACTAGTTACAGTAGCTTTCTAACAGGAACACGGCAATGTCTGAAGTTTAAACATTCCTGCTTAGCGGCGAATATCTGGCACTGGGCTTTTTTTTTATTGATGTCCAGTGGAAATTCTACATAGAACTTCCTTCACCCCGGGGAAGGGTGAAGGGGTATGCCGGACTCCTACCGGCTAAAACCACTGGAGCGGTCATCTTCGGCACCGAAGGGGGGCTCCAGGTCCTCGTAAGATCACACTAGAGCCGCCCATTGGTGCCACGCCTTTAGGCACATCACGGAGGGGATGACTGTAGCGGAGGGAAGGCGACTGTAAAAAGGTCGCCTCCCCAGGCACTTCTCGGGGAGGGTTGTAAAGGTTGTAAAGGATCTCCCCAAGACTCGCTTTGCGCTGTGCTGCGCACACGACGGCAAGTGACCACGTGCGCGCCACCGTCTTCCCGGGGGTCACTCGGTGTGAGCACGCAGACTCCCCAATCTGCGCGCCCGTGACCCCCGAGGCCCCCCACCATGTAGTGACGGCAGGGGGCTCAGGCGTGTTGGACTTGGGAGCCGGGACGGTTGTTGCCCCGGCGCCGTCTCGTCCTTCTCCGTGCGGGTCTGGGCTGGTACCTACCTTTTTTTTATTGGTGCCCAGTGGAAATTCATCATGAACTTCCTTCGCCCCGGGGAAGGACGAAGGGGTATGCCGGACTCCTACCGGCTAAAACCACTGGAGCGGTCATCTTCGGCACCTAAGGGAGGCTCCAGGTCCTCGTATGATCACACTAGAGCCACCCACTGGTGCCACGCCTATTGGCACATCTCGGAGAGGGTGACTGTAAGGCGGTCACCCCCCCAGGGGGATTGTAAAGGATCCCCCAGTGCGTCCCACGGCAGCGCGTGACCACATGCGTGCTACCGTCTTCTCTTGGGTCGCTTGGTGTGGGCATGCAGATTCCCCAATCTACGCACCCGCGAACCCAGAGGTCCCCCACCGGGCTGGTACCTACCTAGCAAGCCTCTTGCAATAAGAGACCTACCCATCAGTGAAAAATATGAGTTCATAAAAGACCATATTGTGTTACCTACATTTATATTAAAACAATGCCTTTGAAATTGATGACTATATGAAATTAAGTGGAATAACCGTTTATGTTTTGTTTTATCAACAAAAATGGGTGTTTATTTTGCGGTGTACACTTTAAAATGGCCGTAAAAACTTGAAAGTTTCATAAAACTGAAGCCGTTTAATTTACTGAAGCGGAACAGGCTAGCCATAATTATATTTAACAGTTAACTGTAGTAGCTCTGTAATTAAGTCAATTGCTTTTTATTGCATTGATCATTGCATGCGACACAAACCTCTTTAATATAATTGTTGTGTTTGTACGAGAAAGGACGGTTTTGCGAAATAATTATATATTATTAAATAAAACTATTTGTTAAAACGTTAACAGTAATTGTGTTATTGTAAAAATATTTAAAGAAAGAATTAAAAAATTAAACATGCATTTGGCAGCAAAGCACGACATTGCATACAGCAAATAAACAAAATAGAAAATAAAAATAAAATAAGAAGTTAAACAGAAACAAAATTATTTATCTATTATGTATCATAGATAAGTAATTTGTGGTCCTCTGCAAGAATTATCCTGGTCTTTTGTTAAGCTTACGCGGGTACAAGGGTCTAACACGCGAAGGCTCTGGAAAGTGTTTTCTAAAATTAGTTAAAAAATGAGTGAGTTACTTTAAAAAAATTGGGACACCAAATTTGGACTGTCCTCCATGGCTATATTATAGTAGAAATACAGTCATTGATAATTTAATACTGAGCGTGAATTTTTGTATGAGATGGCAGCTACAATGATAAGGTCTATCGGATGGGGCATTGTATAGAGTGAAGTTGGCATTAAATATAAAAGAAACCACGGCTTTTATTTTTCAATGTTTAAGTGGCAAGTAACTGGCCCTCTCACAAGATTTTATCTCTCTAAGGGTATATCAATATCCTCTAATGGGAGGAACCCAGTCTTTTGACAGCCTTACGTGGGGTCATCTATAATAGAACGGGGGGTATCTTTAATAGAACGATCGTAGTTTCTTAAAGGCCTACCGTCGCTTTCGCCTGAAACTTAATCCATGCACGGAATATAGCAATCCAGCAGGTTATATATAGCAAGGTTGTAATAATACCTAAATACCCCTTACCGTATACATAGCAAGGATCCGGTGGCTATTGCGAGCTATACAACTTTGTTAAAAAATAACTAAGCAAGGCATGAACGAACCTAGATGATCCAGAAAGTAAGAACGCTGGTATGGCTGACGTGATGTGGATTAGGAGCTGCTTGATACATGAAAGAAATCTAGAAATTGAAGCAAATAATTCCTTAGTGTCATTCTTTATCTGAATCATTTCAACAGGCTGTTAAAAAAAAAATACCCGGTTATATCATGATGATAATATGGAAATTTCGGGGTTTACGCCATTTTTTACGTAATGATGTTTCGTCATATAGCAAATTTGAAGACAACTCCCGTGTCCTCCACCTTTCTTATCCAATTTGTCCCAGTAGCCTTCTTCGGGTCATCGGTCTATCTGGCTGGGGAGCGTCTCACACTACCGTTTGTCAATTTGTGATTTCCATCCAAGGGCTCGTCAGCTCCAACCGGTATTGGTCCTTCGACAGACATGACCAGTCCACTGCTGATTCTGGTAGCTATGATGGTGACTCCAGTTATTTCTGGATAGCTTAGTAGCTTTCTGAACCACATCCAGTTGCTACTTTAAGCTAGTATTCTGTGAAAGCGTAGCACTTGTATTGCTTGATTGGCTCGACCACGATGAATATTTGACAAAAACTAAAAAATCTTTTTTTTAAATATTTGGTCATATTTTACTCAAGTTCCGGGTAAATAACCCAGGGGCACTTTGCCCCTAATAAACAGAAATTACTGCAGATGCTACATATACGCTAGTTTCTCTCGACCCCAACCCTATCCCGGGTAGTACCGCCCAAGTAGATTGGCCACTGGGGGAATTTAGTTTCTTCACGCCAACTAACTTTGCGGCTGTTAATGGATAGTGGGCCTGTTTACGTTAAATTCTTATTTTTGAACTTTTAAGGTGGTTTTGGTATGTCTTTGATTAAACTAGTACATTCTTAACGAAATAAAAAAGAGGTTGAGAGTTGGGTTGGATGCTTTAAATTTTATGCATAATAATATCTTCATTATTTGTTTATAATCATCATCATCATCATCATCGGGGCCGAATGAAGTCCACTGCTGGACACAGGCCTCCCCCAAAGTACACCGCAACGACCGATATGGGTGTGTTGTGGGCTCATTGGGGGGTTTTGCCATAATCGCCACGCTTGGCAGACGGGTTGGCGATCGCAGTTGAGTTGTTAACGTACTCGAAGGACGCTGCTGCCCATCCTCCGGCTAATCCCTTAGTCGACTTTTACGACACCCACGGGAGGAGATGGAGTGGTGGTATTCTGAGCCGTTAATGTATTACATATAATAAACTGATTTCTTACTTTTGACGTTTTTGTTTAAGTGAATTTTTATCTTTAAACAAAGTTAGTTTAAGATTATCACACTGGCATTATGGGGACATCCCCGAAAACCCCCCAATGAACACACAACACACCTAGACCGGTCATTGTGATCTTTGGGGGAAGCCTGTGTCCAGCATTTCTTTAGTCCAGCATTATTCAGCAGAAATTATGATGATGATGAGGATGATTTTGTAATCATAAATTCCTAATAAATAGAAAAATGTAAGTTAACAATAAATACAGATAAGTGTAAATTCAATTTAAAAGAAATGGTAACAACACTAAAACTAAATAAAAATTCATAATATTTTTTCGTGCAGCGCAAAGGAATCTTAGCTCATACAGCCATGAAAGTGATCAAAATTCACTTGTAAGGTTAAAGTGTTTCGTATAAAAATATCATGCGTGTATGTTTACTTTATTCTAACCTCCTTTCATAATCAATACAAGAAGTTACTATTTTTGATTTTCACGTATGAGAATAAATGTTACCAAATAGCTTATAGTTATGAGTAAAACATGTAGGATCAATAAATTTATTTCGTTAAAGAAATAAATAAACTATGATTGTGTCGCCCTAATTTTATTGATCTTTTATCGGCTTACATAATGTTCGAAGCTCCGTAACATACAGCACCAGTAATTCATTTACCGAGGCTGATACACTTACCATCCGTGAGTGCATGATCACTGGTCGCAGCTAAGTGCGAGTAAATCAATTGGTTCTAATTCGGTCGGTCGGCGGTTAGGCATAACGAGCAAAACAACACTGTCAATTATTAAAATAAAATCTGCCAAGCGAGGTGAGTATTGGCAAATATCCGCCAAAATTATGACTCAGTTGTGGAAATCTGTGCAGGAGGCCTTTGTTCAGCAGTGGACGTTCTATGGCCGATATGATGATGCACTTTTGTCACTTCACGCCCAACTTCATACCATTGGGATTATGACGGTATACGCGTGCAGCTCCCAATCTTAGTCGCATTAACCGCGTTCAATAAAGTACTTATTACTTCAAAAAACAAAACGAACACTAACACACAAAATAGACACTTAAATTTTATACAAATATTACAGGAGCGTTATTATTAACTAAAATGCGATACTCATTTTAGACCAGGGATTATGTATCAAAACAACGACCATTTTTAAACTCCGAATATGAAAATAATATAATTAAACCATCGGGTTTTAGTATCGACTGGAGAAAAATTACACAATTAACTTAGATTGATTCATAAAATTAAAAAATTGCAAAGTCGTGTCGTGAACAACGACTTTATTTCGACCGGAGTTTTTCAATTGGACTTAATTAAAAGAAAACAAACGTACGTGGTCTAGCCGGGAGATAGCAAATTCTAGAAAAGTGCACCCATGTTATTTAATTGGCAAGCGAAAGCGATTTTGGAACGAGAAAATACTCGTAGAGATCAAGTGGCGACTTCGAGTATCATTTTACACCATTCTATCGAGTGAATACTTCAGTTGCTCAACAAGCAACGAAACTGAATTGGTATCGACTGGACACGCAGTCGAGAGACCGTGAGTTTAATAAAAACACCCTATTCATATACTTTGGATATCCCACTGACGGTGGCACAGTTTTATTTCAAACTAGGTGGGACCCACGGTTTCACCCGCGTGTAATTTAAAAGAAATTTAGAGTACTTCGACATAGACACTTGACATAGAATATAAATGTTGGATTTCAAGGGTTTTATTTTTTTGCGCGGAACCCTAATTATTTTTCTAAAATAAAAGTAACCTAAGCTATTCCTTATAACATCAGCTATCTGCCAGTGAAAGTCCCGTCAAAATTGCTCCAGCCGTTTCGGAGATTACCCGGAACAAACAGACAGACAGACAGACAGACACAAAAAAATTAAAAATAGTTTTTTTGTTATAGGTACCGTATATACTTTCATATGCATTTAGTAAAAAGCTGTTATTTTGACATTACAAACAGACACTTCAATTTTATTTATTTGTATAGATGAGCTTTTGCTTAAACTTGTATAAGGTCAATAAAATTATGGCCACAACAAAGTTCCTGGTCGAAATAAAATCCTCATCATCCGAATCCTTTAAGCGGAGTAAAGTCCATTGCTAAAGACAGGCCTCCCCAAAGACCACCACAACGATTGGTCTGGGTGTGTTCGCATTTGAGTTGTTAACGTACTTGAAAGACGCTTCTGATCAAGATGGGTTGATGCTGTTCGTGGCCGGCACCATCAATCCATAGGTGATGTTTATTAGCGTGATTTAATCTAAATTAAACGATTTTATTAAGCTTCACAGCAGTTTTTTTTTGTTCCAGTTACATGGCAAAAAAGCATACAGCCCGTCTGATGGTAAGTGGCTACCCTAATAAATAATAAAACACTTTTAAACGGATTCTATCGCGTATATTTTAGATTTTTGTTTTTCCTCACGTTTCGAATGCTTTGCAGCATTCGTGGTTGCAGGATGACTAAGGTGACGGGAGATAAACGCTTGCAATAGCAGACTACTATCCGCGTGTTGCCGAACGAAGTTTAACTTAAATAACGTATTTTAAAGTAAGTTAAGTGATCGTTTTGCTATACCTGGTAAAAAAAATGATATATCATCATTACATAAGCCAAATGTCGTCCACTGCTGAACAAAGGTCCCCCCCATGGATTTCCACAATGGCGCCGTCATTTTGAGGAGAATTTGCCAGTACTCACTACGCTTGGCAGGCAGGTTAGCGAGTGCAGTATGGCCACTGTTCCACAGAATGGACGCTGGTACTTATCCCTCTGGTTTAGAGACCCTTAATGTCTTTGTACTACACAATCCACGTTCCGCTTATAACTTGAGCTGTGTTTATCTGATCTTCATGTGTTTTTCAAACTACATTATTTAGTTTCATCTTACACTAGTGCCGGATTAAAATGGTTGTGTGCTCAAAGTAATAGGAAAAAATATTTATATCTACACAGGCAGATATTATCTTGTTTATTATCAACAGATTTATGGTAATTGCTTGCTTATCGAACGATTTATTGTGGATGTCGATGACCGTTGAATCGTTGATCGGGCCGTAATGAAAAAGAATGAACGAGATGACTCTGGTAAACGAACTTAATCGTGGAAGATATAAGCAATATATTGTGGAAAAGTTAAACAGGTTTTACTATAAACAGGATGATTTAGCTGCTCTTTTATCTGTTGAAACCATAAAAAAAGACAGATGATCTGATCATCCTCTTGGTGGTTAGTGTCATGCCTGCCCATAACAATTGTCATGCTACACGGGACTAGTCCTGCGCGACACCACGCTACTCTCGTCACTGGAGGTGAATGATGAAAATGAATATTATAGTTTCATAAACACACGCACACACACACCACCGTACCGTACCACCCGTAAACGTGCATACGACTGCAATGTCTATGGAGTACAAGGTATGATGTTGTTCCATAGAAAAGGGAGGATCCTCCAACCAGGCGGATGGCATGTCTGGTGGGCCGAAGCCCAACGGTTGATGTTAGGGGCGACTGTATATATGAAGCGTTGCGCGAATACTTTACAAGCGTGATTCAGGATTCTTTGACGTCATCAGAAAGATGCAATTAACATTCAAGTAGATGTCGTTGTAAGTTTTAGTTATGCTGGCAATGTAGGTGTCGCCACATGTCTATTGTGGACATTGCCATATTCACAACGTTTGGCATGTGGATAGGTAACGTTTTTATTTGTTCAGTGGAGGATGCTGCTGCCCTCCCTCCCTGTTATCAACCGTCAGTCGTATTTTACGATACCTTTCAGTGGTGGGGAAAATGTTGCTACGCATCCTCTTCATATCAACTCTTAGGGACTGACTACATTTATACAGCTCCATTCGCGTTTCGCTGGATGATTTTGTTTACACTTATTCAGTTCTGCTTCTATCAGCCGTGTACAGCTCCGTTATAGCATGATGTCTCTGCTAAAATGCTTCTATCTACCGCGTACAGTGCTGGAAGACTGAGAAGTAATATAATATAGTAATCTGCTTCGAAATCAGTAAATAATTGACATTAATTGCACGCAACATGGACTTTTTTTTTCAAAATTTTAGGCTTCGTAGTTTATAGATTATATATTTGAGACCCTTACAACAAGCCCATACATTTCATATGTTACACGGTATTACTGATTACAAAACTATATTCTTAAATTTTCTAATTTGCCCCCCAAAGTAAAAGTGCCCCATATACAAAATTCATTCATTTACGTTACACGTCCATGTGTGGGTCGCAGAAATTAATTAGTCGTTCTAGTAGATTCGGAGCAAAGGCTGTGTCAGATGGACAGACAGACACACGACTGACCCTATAAGGGTTCCACCGTTCTTTCGATTGAACGTTTGAAACTCTTAAAAAACCACGAGAAAATGCATGCCCATGAATGATATACTGTAGCATTTCGCACTACAAGTCGGCCTCTAGCATTCCTGCACCTAACGCCCAACACACATTAACTTATTTTTAGCGTTAACACTAACAACGGCGCACGTTCGATTCTGCCGAGGGATTATTTACGACTTACTCTATGGGCCGTGATTAAAATAGAAATAGTGGCCATCGGCTGCCGGCTTTGCGAGTATTACGGACAATCCGCCATTATTACAGTCATGAGTAAAGCAACATTCGTTACTAATACACTTACACACACCGATGACGTCATGGTTTGTAAACTTGTACTTTGGGGATCTTTGCAATGATAGTGGGCTGTATTAGTAAGAGTACGTCAGAGGCAAGTGAATTCTCAAGTTTGTGAGAACGGTAGAATAGAATTGGATGTTGGGAAAATAGTATCTTGTTGTTTATAAGTTCAAGTCATTCGAGTCGACCGGGAAAGCTGAGGAACGAGAATGAATAAGAGTTGATACTGGAGAATGAAAATATTTTGCCTGCTTATCAGTTTACTTGGTTATTCTCCTTAACTTAAAAATATTACGATTTAAACTGATACCTAACTTGGATAAAGTTCTCACATTTCTTTATATTAATAAGAAACAATGCCTCAAGACGAAAGCCTTTAATCAGTGTGTGTCACCAGTGATGACATATGGAACAGAGACGTGGGCTCACAATGGGCCTCATAAGAAAGCTCAAGGACACTCAGCGAGCTATGGAGAGAGCTATGCTTGGTATTTCTCTACGAGATCGAGATATAAATGAGGAGATCCATGAAGAACTAAAGTTGTCGACATAGCTGAAGGGATTGGTAAACTGAAGTGCACATTGCTCATTGAACTGATGGCCGCTGGGGCACAAAGGTTCTCGAATGGAGACCGCGCACTGGAAAACGCAGTGTGGGACGACCTCCAACGAGGTGGACAGACGACCTGGTGAAGGTCGCTGGTCGTCGTTGGATGAGAGCGGCATGTGACCGCTCGTTGTGGAAATCTAAAGGGGAGGATTTTGTTCAGCAGTGGACGTCCTGTAGATGTTATGATAAGATGAATAATAAACAAATTATTTGAATAAAATAATACCGGCTTAAAAAGCCTACACAATATAAAAATATTTTTAAACACTAAAAAGAAAAAAAACGCTTCATTTATGGAGTCGGCCGGGGCCAGGTATAATAATAACACGCAGACCAACGAGAAATTATATTTTATATCTGGACCGTAGTTCGAAAATTACAATAAATAATGTTAGAGGCACATAGCTCGTAGAACTGATGGCCATTAGGGAAAAAAGGTTCTTGAGTGGAGACTGTGCATAGACAAGGCTGCGTGGCCTCCAATGGGGTGGACAGAAGGCGTGATGAAGGTGGGAGTCGTCGTCAATCATCCTTGTGGAAATGAAATCTATAGGGAGCCGAGGGCCTTTGTCCAGCAGAGGACATCTTTTGGCTGATATGATGATGGTTCAAAAATGAGATCTATTTTAATTCTTATTAAATAACTTTTGTTGGCTTCATAAATTCATATAAATGAAATATTTCCATAATTTAATCCAAACGCGGTTACGCAATTACATAATATTCACATTGATACTTGCAAAGTTTGAACTCGCAACCTAGTGCTTAAGAAGCAAGTTGATAAATCACAGGTCCACCAAGACATATCATCATCATTTCGGCCAAATAAAGTCCACTGCTGGACACAGGCCTCCCCCAAAGATCACTACAATTACCAATATAGGTGTGTTGTGTGCTTATTGGAAGGTTTTGCCATAATCGCCACACTTGACAGACGGGTTGGCGGTCGCAGTTGAGTTGTTGATGTACGCGAAGGACGCTGCTGCCCATCCTCTGGCTAATCCCATTTTCGCCTTTTACGACACCCAAGTGATGAGATGGGTTGGTCCTATTCGTAACCGTCACCACACAGCTACATATACATACAGGAAACTAAATTAATAACCCTCCCATTAATGATATTATACCATAGATATATTACGTCCATATTAAATGGCGCGCAAAACTCAGTCTCGCTGTATGTAGGTATAAAACTACACACCTGTAAGAGAAAAGATACAAAATCTACGAGAGTAAAAGAGATAGCTGTCTAAAATGACAACACGTGTACTCGATGTGTCTGTCGCACCTGTGATAGAATGTATGTGTTGTCTCTTTTCTTTGCTTGGCCTGTGTTTTGTTCAAAAATATTATTCTATGTATAATTTGAATACTATTTTTATTAAAATGTTTTGTATAGTTTGTTACTCACGTGTGGTATGAGATCCCTTGTTCTTAATTTATTTTTGCTTGATACTTCTGCATTGTCTATACACACGACGGCAATTGTTATTACTTAATTAATAAAACAATACAGATTGTGACAGTGTGTGCTCGTTGTCCTGTCTTGGGCGAACTGACTGCGAGGTGCTACAATTGGGGGAGGTTTGCTTCTGACTTTTGGCGCGCATGTAACATATCTACTTCTTTTATTATATAATATCATTGCCTCCCATTCACGAATAGTACAGTAATAAAACCTTACCCCGTACAATCTGCTTATCTTCCTGCGTAAGTCATAAAAGTCTGCTGAAGGAAATGGCGTCTAATGGAATTCTTAGTTCGTCGTTCGTCAGTAACCTATTTCTGGCTGTATTTATAAATGGTTTACGAGCCTGCAACCTATCACTGCGAAGGACATTAATATCTATTGCGCTCACATTTGATACTGACTCGTGAATCGTCCGCTTTCTGATATAATACAGGTTGCTATAAAAACTAAATACTTTGATTTGAATGTTTTTAAGTTCTTTCAGCCAGACGGATAGTTTTAATTCGTCAATATTCGCGGTGGTTGAAACCGTCCAACTAGGTAGGGCCTGAATATGACTCATTTATTCATTAATTTATAGTTTTATGTACAATGATGGTGCATAAGGATGCCATGTGGCATTCCCTACCAGTCTACCTTTGCTTTTAAAAAAAGAAATGTATTGAAAGAGGTACAAAAACCCATTATATCAATAATAAAAATTTACAGATACATACATACATATACTATAAGTACGGTAAAATATATAACAAATAAAATCTAGTAAACATATATATATTCACTAGCTTTTACCTGCGGCTTCGCTCGCATTGAAGCCATTAAATAAATATCAGAAATCATTACAATAGAAATGAATCAATCCCTACTAACAAACAATTTTTTTTAAAGTATCCTTTGTTGCTTCTAATACCTCCAATAATATGTGTACAAAGTTTCATGATGATCAGATAAATAGTTTTCGCGTGAAAGCGTAACAAACAAACTAACATTCAAATTTATAATATTAGTAGGGATTTACTACGTGAAGAAACCTTTTTTATCTTCTAATCTTTTTTTAAGTGTGAAAACCTTTGTACCCCTTTTAAGCACATTGCGCGCACGCAGAACTGTGATATTTGGTACAGTTAAAGTTCATATGGAGGAGGAGTGTAGAAAGATAAAATTTAAGATTAAACAAAAAACTCTCGACTGGGCGACCACTATAGTCTATACGCGTTAAAGAAATAGTGACTCATCAGTGCAACTGCAAAGTAAAGGCGTACAACTGGTCAATGTGAACACGGCTTTCTAATTTACTATGATCTAATTGGTCAAGGGGCGTGGAAGCGGAATGACAACGATGAGTCACTATTTTCTTAACGCGAATAAACTATAGTACATATATATATGTCTGGTCATGGTCTCTGCGAATAAAAACTTTTTTTCTTCTTCTTCTAACACTTTTAAATTACATCGCGTATATTATAATGTTTTAGTTTTTCTAACGTTTCGAACTCTCCAGCGTTCGTGGTCGCAGGATGACTAAGGTGACAGGCTATGTAACAGATTTTAATAGTTACCTAACCAATGATATATCATCTATATTATATAGATATAATCCGTTTAAAATGGTTTTATTATACTAAATATATAAATTAAAATACACTACATACAATACGACGGCATGGTTGGTGCAGTGGCTGATACAGTTGGCTGCTGCGCACCGGGTCGTGGGTTAGATTCCCGCACCGAACAAATATTTGTATGATCTGCAGGTAGTTGTTCCGGGTCTAGGTGTATTGTGTGTGGAATTTGTGTCTGTAAACGCACCCACGACACAGGAGAAATCCAAGAGTGGGGCAACGTTTTTATAAAAAAAAACATTGGTACTTATGTTTTATATCCTTTTAATAGCGATGCCCGTGAGTATCGTTTAGGAGTGCAACGATTTTAAATAGTTTTCCAAAACGTTCAGTTTGAATTAAAATTTTCTTGAAGCTTTTTCTAAGTCTAGGGTAAGTACGTTCCAAGCTCATCATCATTATGATCATATCAGCTAAAAAACACTTACTCATAAACAAAGGCCTCCCCATAAAACGAATGGTTACTCTACGTGTGTCGTCATTTTGGGGGAGTACTCACCGCGCTTGGCAGGTGGGTTAGTAAACTCTGAATGACTGCTGTTCCACAGAAGAGACCATGCTGACCAATTCTCTATTTTTGAGTCCCTTAGTTGCCTTTTACGAAATACACAGGAGGAGATGGAGTGGTACTATATTCTTAATTTGGATACCACACGGACAATGACTCAAATACGACGGAATATGACTCACATAGTACCTACCTGCAAGCTTATTTTAGCCGGGGAACACTCTCGCATTCGCATTGCCTTGATATCATTAATCATATTTGTGCAATAACGACGTATCTTTTTTCATACATGCCAATAGCATACCCTAGTATATATACACTAGTAGTTTTCTTATATAGTGAGTACAGTTTGTGGATATAAATCTCACCTGCACAAGTCATCATCATCATTTCAGCCGAATAAAGTCCACTGCTGGGCACAAGCCCCCCCCCCCCCCCCCCCCCAATATTGCCACAACGACCGGTATGGGTTTGTGTGCTCATTGGGGGTTGGGGGGTTTTGGCCTAATCGCCACGCTCTGCAGACAGGTTTGCGAATGCAGTTATGTTATAAATGTACTCGAAGGGCGCTGCTGCCCATCCTCCGGCTAATCCTATAGTTGACTTTTACGACACCCACGGGATCAGATGCGGTGGTGGTATTCTTAGCTGCGCATAAATGAATACAAAATTACAGGTATCAAACATAATTCTGCAAGTACTTAATATTACGTTTTCACACCTATCGGCTGTAACGAGGTCACGGTAAGTACTGTACGGAGCAGGCCCGCAATTCATATTAGTGATTTGGTCCAAGGCAAGGTAGTTTAAACGAGATGGTCTAAAATACCTCAATTTTTTACGTTTATGTAGAGAGGTGACTTGCACCTGTAAAGTGGCACTTTATAGATAAGTCCGTCCCTTGTCACAGCAATATGCTGAACAATGACCTGTTGCTGCGCACGACGCAGAGCCCAGGCATGTTTACCATGATTCTATTTGTAACTTATATCCTTATAAGTAAACTAGCAGGGACCCGCGGTTTCATCCGCGTTTAATTTAAAAGAAATTTCGACATAGACACTTGACATAGAATATATATATTGGATTTCAAGGGTTTTATGTTTTTGCGCGGAACTCTAATTATTTTTCTAAAATAAAAGTAACATAAGTTATTTCTTATAACATCAGCTATCTGCCAGTGAAGGTCCCGTCAAAATCGGTCTAGCCGTTTCGGAGATTACCCGGAACTAACAGACAGACAGACGGACAAACAGACAAAAAATTTAAAACTGTGTTTTTGTTATTTGTAACGTACATACTTTCATATGCATTTAGTAAAAAGCTGTTATTTTGACATTACAAACAGACACTTCAATTTTATTTATTTGTATAGATGTTAAAAATATGTAGGTAACTCGTTTTTATAATATTGTTTTGATGATGTCGGTCATAGATAATTTATGTATTCATAAACCAGCAACATGTAAATTGCATCGAATCAGTATTTTTGGGTTACCAGTCTATTTATGGTATTTATATTATATATTTTTTATTGAATAGTAAGTTTTTGCTTTTGTTTAGTTTTAAATATATCACGACTGTTGTGATTATTAAATATTGTCTGTAGTGCGTTAAATGGAGCGTAGAAATATGTATTTCATTCTTTCTTTCTTTCTAGACTCATGCCTAAAACTGTGAACGCATAGCGCTCTCTTCTTCTTGCCAGTATCAGACACAAAATTGCGTAACTGATACATTAATTCGTTTTGTTCTCATATTTAGTTCGTTTGTTTTACCAACGCAATTACCACGTTGATTGCGATATCGTTTCATAATAAACTCATTTTAATTTCAAACCAACATTATACTGCGATAATCAGATTTGTGTGAAGATAATACAATATCGGCCGATAATTGAACAAACAATATGGTTTGTTTTTAATTAAAAATATATTGTGTTTATTTAATGGCTAGTTTGTGAGTGTTGAAGCGTTGTCAGTGTTAAAGATAAATTTGAAGTTATTGGAAAATAAACAGCAGTACGTGTCCTAGGCGTCCAGAGTTAAGTGGGTAATGTACGTACACCGGCCAATGAAAAATTCTTCTTTTTGTATGATTGGCCAACCTTGTGTCAGTTGTTCAAGCCGCCCAAAGTCCTCTAACTTGGCTGAACAACCGGAACCGACAATTTAACGTGGCCTCCGATACATGGGGACACTCAGATCAAATACCACTATGCGGTTACCCATCCACAGACAAACCGCGTCAAGCGCTGCTTAACCGCACCTATCGTTTACCAACTATTGAGTGCAACTTTTTATGAGCGCCCCAATGCAACATTTTTTAGGATATAAATTAATAACTTAACAAGAAAAAAACATTTAAAAAAATTACTTCTGTATAAACACCACAGTACCAGTAAACAATAAAAATAATAATTCCATGCGGGAATCAAACCTGCGATTACGTAATCGTAGATAGTCACGTGACTACCCACTGCACAAAACTTGCCGTCTGTAAGAAGCTTCTGGAACCACCAACAACCTTCTAGTCTACATTTCAAATCTTCCATCGTCCAACGTTAACCGCACTCGCCAGGTACAATCTCATTCAGTATTCTATAAATATTACAAACAGAATCAAAACTATAAATCTATAAAAATATCAATAATAACCCAGCCACGTGGAACATCACTTCAGTTTGTTTATGGTTATGTGTGTACTGGCCCTTACAGACAACACTGCGGTACGCGCTGCGATGCTAATTAAAGAATAACGAACATTCAACTCGATGTGTAAATAATGTTGCGTCAGTGTTTTAGGTAAAATTTCTGTATAAAGTTGAAGATAGTTTGTATATATTTTTACCGATCGATAGGTCAAGCAACGCTCGGCGCGGTCCGTTAATAGATGCATGACCGCATAGTGATATTTGAACTAAGATTCTCAGTGCTTCGGAGGAAACGTAAAATCCGTCGGTACAATTGTTGTCATGAGGCGGCAGTTATTAAGCCAACTCCAGAGGCCTTTTGGGGGCTTAGTACTCTGACAGAAAGTTTGCCACAAACCAAATGAAAGAAAGAAAGATTGTAGAAAAAAGAGCTTTATTTTTTTATATTAGTTGACGATTTCTAGTTGCTTACAAGTCATTTCAAAATCTGCTATTGTAAAAGGGTTCAATTTACTTCTTAAAATATTTCCCTATTTAAATTTGAACGCATAGTTACTAATCGCAGCGTCAGTTAACGCCGATGTGTAAACATCTTAACAGTAATAAGTAGTGTATATGTTTAGCGTTACGGTTGCTTACCGACGATAGAGTACAAACACGAATTTAGCACATAAACATAAGTGCTTTTACGTTAAGATATATTGCATTATATTTGGGTTTCGATATTCGGGTTTGAAATGAGTGCAATCGTAGGTACCGGAAATCGATGACCAAGCAAGGAACTGTTATAAGTTTTATAGATATTTGTCTTTCCTAGAATTGTTACAATTTACAGTTATCGAATGAGACGAATAAAATGAGGAGATGCGTAGATGAAATAAATTTGCCGACATAGCTCAACAGATTGTCGCAGAAAAATTCTCTTGTGGAGACCATGCAACGTGTGACGGCCTACAACGAAATGGACATTACCCCTAGTACGAGTTTCTTTTCATAATCGAAACGGAATAGTAAACTGCGCGTTTACCGGGTGCGATTGGCCCGCTTCAAAATCTTCAACCAATCGGGGCAGCGAATGCGGTGAATGTGTAGTTTACTATTACGTTTCGATTGTTAAAAAAACTCGTACTAGGGGTACAGATGACTGGTGAAGATTGCTGGGAGTCGTTCGATGTAGGCGGCATTGAACCGGTCGTTGTAGAAATCTATAGGGATGACAGTGTTTAGCAATGAACGTCCTTCGGTGATAAGTGTTGGTGAGCCAATAAATAATAATAATAATGAGATGAAATGTTGATAAAAGTTGACGACAATAACATAAGTTCATAATTTTTTAAAAAACGCCTCATTAGAGTGAGTGAAGTGAAGTGAATTTTTGGGCGTGGAGAAAGTACTACGTACGTACTTTCCGTTTTTTTTTAAATATATTATAGGTTTGGCAAACGAGCAATGGCTTACCTGATGGTAAGTAGAACAGCAACTGATGCGTTACCGACCTAAGACTTAAACTGGAATGACTTTTCTTACAGAAAATTCACACTGGATGCAACATTTATAATGTTGTCCTATTATTTGAATATAATTTGCCGTGTGGTGCCGGCTCAGATGCCGTGTGGTGCCGGCTCAGAATGCCACCACCCCATCTCCTCCCATGGGTGTCGTAAAAGTCGACTAAGGGATTAGCCAGAGGATGGGCAGCAGCGTCCTTCGAGTACATTAACAACTAAACTGCGATCGCCAACCCGTCTGCCAAGCGTGGCGATTATGGCAAGACACCCAATGAGCACAAACACACCATATCGGTCGTTGTGGATCTTTAGGGGAGGCCTGTGTCCAGCAGTGGACTTCATTCGGCCGAAATGATGAAATGATGAATTTAAATTATTATTAATTAGCTTTCTGCGTTACGTTTCGCGGGTTCGATTCCCGCACGGGACAAATATTTGTACGATCTACGATAGTTGTTTGTGTATGTGTGATTTATGTCTGGAAACTGTACTTACGATATAGGAGAAATCCTAATGTAGGGAATCGTGTTTATATGAAAGAAAGTAAGAAATACCATTTATTTCATAACTGACACGGACATAACGCATAGCCAAACAGTAAAAGTTTATGAAACAAAAAATCAATTAATATGCAAAAGTGTTCGTCCCGTCCGTACAAACAGAAATAGGTATATCGCTCAGCTTAATGCAGTGGCATCACATAGATGTAAAACCACTGCGCTGATATTCTGCGACATCCTTATATGACGTATTGACGTCACCCAGTGATACAAGTATCCTAATATTAAAAACATTTAAACTGATGCTAATCAACAGTTATAAAGCGAATAAAAATGCGTAATAGTAATAAATAATATATATTGTTACTGTTTAAGTGTAAATATAATGGAACTCTGTCAACTCGTACGCAAACGCATTCGCGTTGTCACTGACAGATACACCTATATTTATGAAAGCTTCGAAGCGAGCGTCCATTTTCTTTTCATTTGTTGTTGTTGTTGTGTGATGAATTGTGAACTTGTGACTTGTGAGCCAGTATATTACAAAGTACTCTGTGCTTGTGAGAATGAGAACCACAGAGGTGCATGGGATTCTTAGATAAGATTCATGTATATATATATATGTATATCCTACTCACTCCATATCATTCTTAACCTGACTTTATTAGGCATATTTAATTTAAAAACTCATAATGATTACATGCATCAAAACATATATAGCGTAGTGATCTCTAAGTCTAATTGGGCTTACAGATGCTAATAGATGTGCTAATAGTTTGTATTATGTTTAAACATCACGACACAAGATGACTTGGGTGACAGCTCGTTGGCTCATTGCCTATTAATTTTATAAAATTGCCTTTGGTTGGATATTACTTACTTGTGCATTTATTAGCTGATGGTTCACTTTACATTTCGGTTTTGACGCAAATAATTTGTTCAAAACTTTAATAGCCAGCATTGGACCACGACTTTATCCACATCACGCTGAGTATTAGCCCAATTTACACCATGATAGTACGGCACGGCAGCAATCGACACTTTTGATCCGGTGGAAATACCTCATGTACTTCCTTCGCCCCGGGAAAGAGCGAAGGGGTATGCCGGACTCCTACCGGCTAAAACCACTGGAGTGGTCATCTTCGGCATCGAAGGGAGGCTCCAGGAACTCGAATAATCTCCATCTAGAGCAGCGATCGACACCTAAGCGGCTGCAGCTGCGGAATATGTATAGTCTAGTATGTAGACCAGTCGCTTGTCCTCGCTAGGCTGCCTACGGCGCGGCGCCTTGGGCAGCCGCGCGGGCCTTTCATGCCTTTTGAGCGCTATTATGTATTTTAGTAATGAAAATAAGTTCTGAAATGTTGCATTAATTTTGGCGCTGAAACTGCTCGCCGCTTCGCTGCCGGCCGCTGCCATCTCAGTGTGAACTTAGCCTAAAACTGTAACCGAGTATAAAAATGGTTTCAGGATCAGAAAAATATTTTCTATGTCCTGCATTCCGGTTGACCAATATCTAGAGTGAAAAAGATAGATTGTCCCACGGTCAAGATGTCCTATGTCAAGTTTTCGGACGGAGTCTACCATACGCACTTGTTTGCCTACTCCGTACTCAGCGCTTCTCTACAATCGTTATTATGCGCACAGCCAAAGTATGAACCTCCCTGATCGCCTCTGTGTTTTCTACTATCTATATCACGTTAACCATGAAATTACGACTGAATAGACATCTTCTAGATACGCTCGTTCCATCGTAGACCTGATCTATCGTGTTATACTGAGCGCGATTGAAGTCGAGACCGGACCAATTCATAAAAAATACGGGGACAATAATTAATAATTATGCTTTGGATGACCGAAGTATCTTTGCTTCATATAGACCACATTCTATGGATGGAGTCATCTGTATCATTATCATCATTTCAGCCAAAAGTTATCGACATGGGCCTCTCCCAAAGAACAACCAACGACCTATCTGGGTTTGTGTTGTATACTCATTATGGGGTTTTATCATAATCGCCACGCTTGGCAGGTGGGTTGGAGATCGTAGTTGAGTTGCAAACATACTCAAAGGACGCTACTCATCCTCCGGCTAGCCCCACAGTCGCCTTTTACGACTCCCACGGAACGAGATGGTTTGGTGCTATTCTTAGCCGGCACCACACGGACGTAACTCTATAAACATGCAAATAATTTAATATTGTTTCATCTTCATAATAAATTGTAAGCAAGTTTCAATCATCTTGTATAAACTTCACTCTCGTTCTAGTCAGAAACACACACTCACATACACATGTGTAACTATTACGGGGAATAAATTCTTTTGAAACTCTACACACACATTCCTTCTGTTACATTTCACCAGAAACTCGCTGATCAACATTAACCATGTGTAAAAAGATTCATAGCACATCTCTAAAATACGAGTCGGTGGGAAGCTTTGCTGACCTGAAACAGAGTGAGGTATGCTACACACTGTACCATAATATCTGATTGAAGGCCGTGATATAAATTGTGATATTTCCGATTATTATGGGGTATCTGAGAGGTGCATAACATTTAGCAGTGGGTTCGTGTAGATAATCTCCAAGATACTTATTTTTTACCGTGGTGCCGCTGAATGGATTGGAAGGTGGTGAAAGATATCGGTGGTCTTGTGATGAAGTCATCCTTCATCTTCATTTCAATCAACCTCTTTCATGACTTCATACCTTTTATCTCCATCACTGTCCACTTCATGATTCATTCTTTATTCAAATCAAAATTCGAATTTAGTATTGTGGTGTCGAATCGTTCATATTTTGATCATTATCATTACACATTCGATTCTGAATGCTAGTGGTTCGACATACAGCTGTCGCTCTGATAAATAGTCTCCTGCAATATTACAATTACTTATTTTTAACTAGATTAAATTGTGAAAGCTATATTTTAAAAATATAATCATCTACATGAGTGTTCACGAAGTTGTGAATAACAATATACCTATATAAAAAATATATGATACGTTTCATTTAATCACAATAACTGAACTCCTTTACTTGCTGCCGTGGAGAGAGCCTTCTAGTTGAGCTAACCGGGAAGGAAACACGGAGGGAGGCACTCCGCGACAGTCTCGGCACTGTTGTAGGGAGGATCTCCAAAATTTACGCTCCAAAGCCGCCCATTAGTTTCATGCCAATAGTTACATCTCGAAACGAGTGAGGATACCTGAGTACATACGGTGCACTCCAAGCAGTCAGATCTATTACTAACCTTGCTGGCTGATCTTCTTACCACGGCTTTCGCCAGTCCCATTTTGAACATACATCATTTGTGCTAGCACGAAAGAAGGAGTTGATAAATACGGCCTAATATGGTAAAATGAATACTTAGAAGTTCATACGCTATAGCTAAATAAGTATAAGCTTGTAACTATGCCACATTTGTTTTAAACCAGGTGTCTTTTATTACAAAGAAACTTTCTTCATCGAACTTCATGTCGCAGAAAACGATTTCACAAATATCATTTAATAGCACATATTTTATTCACATAATTTTGAATTCGTAACTTCTTGTATGAGCATACAACGTCTCATCAAACAAGCATTTCATACTTGTACCAGTTCTTAGAATATCTGTACATCAATATTAGACCGTGATTTCAGGGCTTTTCGCGCACAGATCAAATTGAAATCAAAACAATATTTTGACTAACCTCAATGTTTCGGCCAAGTTGCATTGACCGTGGTCACGAGAAGAGTCTTCTCGTTATATTATCTTATATATATTATATATATATATATATTATCTGTGTGCGAAAAGTCCCGAAATCATAGTCTAATATGAGTGAAATTCGCGGTATTTTAAAAACTTATATCTGTTTATCAAATTAACAATTCACAGAAGTAACAGTTAATCAAAATTTCAGTTTACTTAAACATTATTTATACTCGTAGAATTTTATTCTGGCCATTGTAAGGTCACAGTTGTAACATAAACTATCCTACTTTTCAGCATCGTTGATAAATGAATTCCTTCGTGGAAATAAAATTATGTGAAAGACAACTACGACGAAACCTTCCATCGATGTACAAATAAAATTATGAAAAGTAAATCGTATCATAAAGGAAGAATGAAAAAGAATGAATAAACGTACGAGCGATTTAAAAAGTTTGAGCAATAGTACCACAAATAACACGATCAGAAACAAAATGAAGATGATAGCATTGTTCCTAGAACTGATGGCCGTTGGAGCAAAAACGTTCTCGAGTGGAGATCGCACACTGGAAAAAGCAGCGTGGGACGGCCTCCAACAAGCTGGACGAACGGTCTCGTGAAGGTAGCTGGGAGTCGTTGGATACGAGTGGCATGTAATCCCCCGTATTGGAAATTTAGGGAGCCCTTTGTTCAGCAGTGCACGTCCGTTGGCTGATATGATAATAATTATTGATTTCTCATAAATGTTATACCTACTACAATTTAGCTGATCTATAAGGTATAATAAAATAAGAACAGACAGCAACTCGTTATACCGCAGTGTTAACCAGTCCCTATAGAACCTTTCACAATAATTAGTGCACAATTAGTCCACCGTGAGTTAGTGATCGGGTTCAATAACAATTAGAGACTCGCCCGCGGCGGAGGCGTCGAAACAATGACTCAGTACTGCGCTAAACAATAGAATGCTGTTGCTTAGAAAACGCGCACAGATATTATTTTGGGTTGCTGCTTTAAATAGATTTTGGTTTTCTTTGTTGCTTTTCTGAAGTAAAGCGAATGAAAGGAAAAGGTCGAGCATGAACGTAGCCGAAATATTACGAGATTCTAAATTTGCGAAGGAATCTGTAAAAGATATTTTGTTGGTAAATACGTCTAAAAACAACCGTGTACATAATATCGGATTCTTATCGCATGCTATTTTTCTACTAAGGAGGGCTTTTCCAAGTGATCGTTTTTATCACATTAGCTCGTATCATTGCCGAAAATAATATAGATTCTTATAATAGACCCATTTTGACCCTATTTAATTTAGAATCTTAATAATTATATTGATTGTACTACATAAAGCTTCAAGTTTTCCTCCATATTCTTCTTTAGTGTCGTCATGTGACCTAAAATTAGTTATATCAACAGCTTTCTGGTTTGTTCGTATATTAATCATAATAATAGAAGAAAAACGAATAGAAATCAATAGTTCGACTTCCTTTAATTTCCTTGTCTTAGGAATGTTTGTAACCATAAAACATACATCAGACTTTACTCTGATGTGGGTAAAACATATACACATTACATTCCATACAAATATTTTACCGAATGCGGAAATGGAATGTGCAGCCACAGCAGATGAACGCTTGACCGATATGCCGTTAAGAACAAATGCATCAGCGTTCTCAAAATCAGATGTGAAGAAGTATCTTTATGCATCTAAAAGTTGCCAAAGGTGAGAAGATACGTACATTGGCAGTATTTGAAAGCACGTACAGAAGTAATTTGTACAGTTCATGAAATAAGAGCCAGTCAGAGCAAATAGTTAACATAATACTGTCGATCATGAATATGATGAAAAAAACCATAGAGATCAAATTAGAAATTACATTGAATGTTGGTGGTGCACCCAGCTGCGATTCTAGTGGCACTCTAGTGAGTTTTCAGATTTATACCATGATGTTTATCAACCTGCCTCTGCACCATCAACAGGGGGAAACGACCATAAAGGAAAAGTCCATGTCCACAATATTCGAAACATGGGATAGTAGAATAATATTAGATGGGATAATTTGCAGCTTAACTCAGCTTTCAAATTTTAATTTACTTTTATTCTCAGACCACCATTGATCATAATAAATAACTCTAAACAATTCAGTTCCATGTATAACGGATTGAATATAATATAAACAAGCAGAAACTGCTTTGCTTCCAATATTGCTAACCTAAATGTATCTAGCACAATGTTCTCGAAACTAGGCTGTTATAACATCAATTCTAAAATTACTAAGCATAAGTTCGATACCCAATATTCTCGACACGAATGCAAGTAAAAAAATGATTGCGTCATTTTTTTTTTGGAATTCCTATGTTTCAGCTCTAATTTAGTTGTATTTCAGATAACATTTATCGCCCATTGAGAATAAAATATTGAAAGCAGAAAGACCTTGATATAAGCCGGAATAATCATTGATCACCAACAAATTTTTTAACAGTAATGAATGCTATGCAGTGCATTGTGAAAGCCCTATAATCTATATAATAAGTTCATATCCATATTTTCCGGGTATCAAATTCTAAAAAGAAGTACCAAAGGTTTTCATTACGAATCCGACAATCATAGTTTGAAATATTTTTAATGTAAATACATGCCAATTTGTTTTCAGATTTATTGTGACCTCGATAAAATCTAATGCTCTACACACATATATCATATCAAAAATAGTTGTTACTACATCAAACTAAGAATGTTTTGACTAACATCTGGTTTACGAACAATCAATTTTAGTTTTCTTGTTCAAATTTACGTCCTGGGTAGAAACTGAGTAAACTATTTCAACCGAATAAAGTCCACTGCCGGATACGAGCCTCCCCCAAAAATCAGCACAGCGACCAGTCTGGGTGTGTTGTGTGGCTCATTGGGGGGTTTTGCCATAATCGCCAGACTTGGCAGGCAGGTTGGCGGTCGCAGTTGAATTGTTAATGTACACGAAGGACGCTACTGCCCATCCTCCGGTTGTGACGAAGTCATCCTTCATCTTCATTTCAATCAACCTCTTTCATGACTTCATACCTTTATCTCCATCACTGTCCACCTCACGATTCATTCTTTATTTAAATCAAAATTTGAATTAATGTGACGTAGAGTCGCTCTTCATATTTTGATTATTATCATTACACATTCGATTCTGAACGCTAGTGGTTCGACACACAGCTGTCACTCTGACAAATAGTCTCCTGCAATATTCCAATTACTAATTTTTAACTAGTTTAAATATTGTGATAATAAGCTATATTTGAAATATATAAACATCACCATGAAGATAAAGTGTTGTAGTTGTGAATATCAATATACCATTATAACAATATATATGTTACGTTTCATTGTCTCGTTAACTGATCTCCGTTACTTGCTGCCGTGGAGAGAGCCTCCTAGTTGAGCTAACCGGGAAGGGAACACGGAGGGAGGCACTCCGCGACACGGTTAATCCCATAGTTGCCTGTTACGATACTCACGGGATGAGATTGGTTGTTACTTTTAATGTAATTCGACCATCGTAGGAGAAGGCTAGATAAACAATGAAAAAGAAAGAGCTGCTTATCGGCTTTGCTAATCCTTGACTCATCATGAAATCAGTCAAAGAACGTCCACTGCTGAAAAAAGGCTTCCCCATTGCCACAATGACCAGGCATCTTCACCAGGTCAATCAATCTCAATCTCGTTGGAGGCCACCCCACGCTGCGTTTTCCAGTGCGCGGTCTCTACTCTAGAACCTTTCTACCCCAATGGCCACGACTTCTACGACCAAGTTGTAAAAATTAAAATATTGATATTCAGGCGCACATGGGTTCATTTAGTGAAGTTAGAAAAAAGCTGGGAGAGGCCTTTTTCAGTCACCTCCCACAGATTTCATTTTTATTGTCCTTCTCCCAGTAATTTCCAAGAAATGTGGTTGCTTAACCAGTCGTTTCTGGCGAAGCCAAAAGAGGTCTCCAGCCAGTCCTCACTGTCAGAGGGAATGACCGCTTTATCATCATCTCCAAAATAGGCTTAAAGGCGTGGCAACAATGGGCGGCTGTAGTGTGATTGTATCGAAGACCTGGAGCTACCTTTCAGTGCCGAAGATGACCAATCCTGATGATGTACAGAAAAAGGTATTTAGGATAGAGACAGAACGCTTTGTCAGTTTAGGCGGGAAAAGTTAACAGATACAATGTAGACAGATGTTCTACTACTATTTATCAGTGCGTCAGTCACAAAATTTTACAAATCAGTGTCAGTGTTAAATCATATTGCGTTTACATTAACCGTTTAGATCAAGTTTTTAGTTTAGGTCATGAGCTAATTCATTATCGGTGTATATACAACTATATATAAAGTAAATATCCACAAATATTTCCATAAATCCGACTTGTATGTGCTCAACATGGCCATCATGAATTATTTTCTATGATTAAGGATTTATTTTCGAATATAATTTGAATTTCTTCATAACTTAATTAGAATATTCTTTATTAAAGCTTTAAGGACTCACCAGTTCATCGTAGTAATTCGCAATGTGCGAATATATCAGCGAGTCGTAATCCATTGTCTCCTCCACACTTGCACTAACACACTTATGACGTACAAAACTTGCAATGAACGAGCACGGCACAAGTTATCACTGATTTTTATATCGAGGCTTTTCCAATGAAGGTAATGGTTGAAATCGCGTTTGTTCCCCGTGCGTTCCGTCGATATAAGACGCATTGGCCGACTACACTGACGTACAAACGCCTGTAAAGCTAAATTAAGACCAAATTTTAAACACAAATCTTTGATGTTGGGATGTATATATAGAGCAGTTGTTACCGCGTATGACTTGGCGATATTATTCGGAGTTGATGCGATATGAGTCAAAGATGAATGGGCATTATAAATAAAATTGAGATATATTTAGAAAGTGGATTTATACTTTGTGAAAGTTTATGCCCTTCGTTTTACATGCTTTATATTAGCTTGACCTGTATTTATGTATATATATGTACTATGTACTGTATATAGTACCCACTTCTAGTAGTCCGATTGACTTGGATTTTTGCAGACTTATCAAGAATATAGATGACACTACAATATTTTATTTGGATAATTATATTCTTTAACGAGGAATGAATGCATAACAATTATTTAAGGTTTGGTTTTAAACGTTTTAAATTATGTTTTGTTTTTATTCTCAATTAATATTAATAAATCCACCTAATATTGAAAGCGATATTGAGTTGTATAATTGTATTTATCAAACATTCAAAATACGTCATTGGAACTGATAAAGTTAAAGTTTTACAACAATCTGATAGCTTATTACTAGCAACTTTTTAAATTTTATATTCATTGTTCTATCATTTTATACCTTTACCGATTCATCAACGTGTCACACTAATACTGCGCTTGTCACACCACAACAGCTTCGCTAGAATCCACTCGAAGAGGAAGCGAGTTATAGCGTGTGCCCGACTCGTGAGTTACTTCAAACATGTTGGTCTGTTTTATAATTTCTACGGAAATTTTTATTCCGATTTATATTGTTAGGGTCTCGAGTGCAACCCGCTTTACCCGCTCTTAGTGGCTTTATTATTTCTTAATTTACGTAGTACGAAAATGTTCCGGTACGATTTATTAAAAAGTTAAATGGAAATGGAAGGAAATAAAAACTGGATGGGTTGTTTTGATGAGAGTTTTTTTCTTTATCCGTAAATAAGTACGGATGATTCCGTTTGGTACTCGTCAAAGAATAGGCTATGTTTCTCCACGCATAGGTGTCGTAGATATCAAGAGGATGGGCAGCAGCATTCTCTCTTGTGCTAATTATAACGAATTAGCTGATGTGATGATGACGATGATGAACAGACCAAATAACTTATTTCTCGAATAACGAGCGCAGTAGCGAGCCACGGAAGAGTAGTTCTGAGTAATGACAAGTTTTGGTCAGACTTACCACCAGGCGAATAACGTGCTCGTCCCGTCTCTAGGTTGAAAAAAAACTGGATAGGTACCAGTTGAACTCCCGTGGAAAGGGTTCCGTATGATGAATATGTTATCTACCATATTTAGTTTGTGGTAACTAAAATAATTAATCCCAAGAACAAACTTAACATTGTAGTTGAAAAACATGTTCTCCCATGCATTCCAACTGCAAACGTAAGTTTTATGCACAATATTGAATGATTTACCATGTTATTTTAAGACCATAGACTTCTTATAGGATTTCCCGTAATCTATAGTTGAAGAGCTATTATCTATATTTATTTCTAACATTCTAGACTCAGTAGTTTCAAATGGTCAAATTTCTTCTATTTTCTTATAAAACTTAAATACGATATATTTTAAAATAATAAAATAAATATAGTTAAGACCTTCACAATAAGTTCTTCCATTTCATATGTTATTCGGTACAGTTTGCAAAACTTCTTAAATGATCTATGTTGCCACCCAAAAGTGACCCCCATATTCAAAATTCATTTATTTACGTTACACGTACGTGTTCGGGTTGCAGCAATCCATAAGTGTACCAAATTTCAACTTAATCGGTCCAATAGATTCGGAGCAAATTTGCTGTGACAGACAGACACAGCATGATCCTATAAGGGTTTCGCCGCTTTTGCTTAGGACATTCAGAACCCTAAAAACACTGGGCCCGATTCGGGCAACACTATTTTAACGAGGAAATGAATACAGCTAGGGAAAATAGTCGGTGAAATAAATAATACCAACTTTACCGTAAACATAGCACACATACCGACTTAATTTATATGCTATTCAGTACTTTTTCTCGTTATCTGTAATTACCTGTCCAGATTTATTGCATGTTTTTGTATAAACGTTTGCACAAATACTATGAAAAAAGCTCTTAAACGCAGGAACCGCGTATACGATAAAAATAAATAGGTTTAGTTTGCGCTGAACACGCCTTCTCTAAAAGATACGGTTTAAACAAGTGAGTTTTGAAAATACGCATTTGGAGTAATACTTTTATCAGTTTGCCGTCACACAACTATTTTGAGGTAAAATTTCGAAATATGTTTGGACAGATTATTCCGTTTGGTGTCCGAATTAAGAACATAGCACCACTCCATCTCCTCCCGTTGATGTTGTAAGAGGTGACTAAGGGACTCTAAGCCAGAGGGATAGGAAGCAGCGTCTTTTCGTGAAACAGCAGCCATTCTGCCCTCACTAACCCGCCTGCCAAGCGTGGTGAGTACGTCTCAAAAGTTACGAAATAATTGTGGAAATTATGGGGAGGCCTTTCGTCAGCAGTGGAACTTCAGCTGATATGATGATGGTGATGATGATGACAGGTTAAGAAAATGTTTCATAAGTGTATTGTTTCCATTTTGGTTTGGGTATTTTAATCTTTTATTTGTTTCTAATGGCAATATGACCCAAATATTTTTGACAATTCTGGGAATCGTGTCTATTCGCATCATCATCATCATATCAGCTACAGGACGTCTACTGCTGAACAAAGGCCTCCCCTTTAGATTTCCACAACGAGCGGTCACATGCCGCTCTCATCCAACGACTACCAGCAACCTTCGCCAGGTCGTCTGTCCACCTCGTTGGAGGTCGTCTCACGCTGCGATTTCCAGTGCGCGGTCTCCATTCGAGAACCTCTGTGCCCCAACGGCCATCAGTTCTACGAGTAATGTGCCCCACCCATTGCCACTTCAGTTTACTAATCCTTTCAGCTATGTCGACAACTTTAGTTCTTTTACGGATCTCCTCGTTTCTGATTCGATCTCGTAGAGAAATACCAAGTATAGCTCTCTCCATAGCTCGCTGAGTGACCTTGAGCTTTCTTATGAGGCCCATTGTGAGTGACCACGTCTCTGTTCCATATGTCATCACTGGTAACACACACTGGTTAATAAAGACTTGCGTCTTGAGGCATTGCGGTATTGCTGACGAAAAGATGTTGTGAAGTTTACCAAACGCTGCCCAGCCGAGACGGATTCGATGATTGACCTCTTTCTCGAAGTTGGACCTACCTAACTGGACAGTTTGTCCCAGGCCCAGTACTGACGAGTACACAACACAACAACTTCGAGTACAGAGCTCCCAGTGGATATTGGGATGGGCACGACATGGGCATTTGACATGCACTATTCGCATACCTATAGGTTAATATCAAAATAATATTTTGACTATCCTCGACGTTCTACTCGTGACCACGGTTAATGCAAATTAATCGAGATGTCGGGGTTAATCAAAATATTATTTAGATATAAATCTGTGCGCAAATAGACCCGATACTATCTTAAAATCATGTATTCAATTCGTCAAAGTTTAAGTTTAAAGTTAAGCATTACAATTCCGGGAACATTAAAGAGAAAGATTTTTTGAAAATTCTGAATAAATGGCTGTATACGCCTGTAACCGCCTTTCTTCGCATATTCATCTTCGCGATTAATGCGTTGAATTATATAGTCAATTTCAATTTAGTAAGTCAATGGGAGTTGTTAGATGCGGACGGCATGTAACCGGTGGTTGTAGAAATCTATGAGGGAGGCATTTGTTTAGCAGTTGATGTCCTTTGGCTGATATATATTTAAAAAAAAAACAGGGTAAACCCATATTACATATCTAATTTAAAAAAGATATAATGATGTTTATTTGTTTAAATTTTTTTTTTTTTTTTTTTTTTAAATTACTTTACGTTTAAATTACTTGGATATAATTAGGTATCAACCTTGCCAACAACCAATTTTCAGTGACTTACGTCGCTGACTGACCTGCACAGGATAAACAAAAGTGTAGACAGATTGAAGGAAAATTGACGAACGTCACAAATATACTGCATGCGCTCACTTAGATTGCAGCCCGATCGCATAATGTCAATCGCAGAAAACGCTAGGCGCAATCGACTCTGTCACCGGTTTCAAACACGTATGTAGTCAACGAATATTTACGGCAGGTTCTAGCGATGGATGACCATCATTTGTAGCTACCAAACGATTGACATGCGTTTTTGATGGAGAGGAACGCAGCACTTAGCGCGTTCGAAGCTTTTTCTGCGAAGCCAATTGCCACTATATATGTCGTCTACAGCCTGCTGTAAAGTTAGCGTATACAAGAAATCTAAGAGGCTAACTGGAAGAAGTTGTGTGAATTAAACCTAAACCACAAAGGCCTAGTACTTTCAACGAAAGCTGAAATCTGAAATAGTTGCTTCCATACAACCATACCATAATGATGATGAAAAATCCGTAAGCCTAGTCCTGGATCTGGTCTTGGTCGACGAAGTAAATATTATACTCAAGAATCTCAGAAAAGCCCTTAGCTCTGATGGAATCACCAACAACGTGATCAAATACATCTCTGCCATCCTCAATAACTTAATGACCACCATCTTTAAAGTGGCATTAAATAATAATTTCTTGCCACAAATGTAGAAAGAAGCTACCGTTATCGGCATTCTGAAACCTGGCAAACTCAAGTCTGAGCAGTGAATGTGAATGGTTAATTTTCACAAGATGAAGGTTTTGCCGAATCCAGCAATCTCGTTTCTGAGTTTACCACATAGTAAAAAACATTAGCTTTGGATTCGTAGGAGATCTGAAGACGGAAGTACTCTTGTTCGATATAGCGAAAGCCTTTGACAACGTCTAGCACGAAGACTTATTATATAAGCTGTATAAACTTAGCGTTGGTTAACTGGTTATCTCGTGCTCATCATTCGAGACTATTAGTCGAATCGTAGTTTCCACTATCTTATTGATGACCCACTCTCGTTTTCTCATTCCATTTGAGCTGGAGTCACTCAAGGAACTGTGTTAGCCCCATTCCTTTTCACATCATTAGATCCAACCAAATGAATGGAAAAGTACAATCAACCCTGAAATAACTAATAAAAAAATGTTCTAAGACCCTGACTCTGACTCTACGAATTAAGATCTGAAGGCGTACTTATAACAGTGAACACCGTTAAAGTTATAAATTCGTCAAAAGTCTTTCAAGATAAAGTGTGTTCAATGTCAATTGATTTTAAGGGTAACCCTAACCTGAATGTCTGTAAAAGATAACACCCATATTTTCCGGTAGCTGATATGATGAATGAGTGGCAAGTTTTTATTAATTTAAATTATTGAATGAACTATCACCGTGTGTGATTAACACATTGACAATCCACGATCACTAACTAGAGAAAATCTCAGCCAGTACTGCAGCAAATGTATGTATCCCAGATGTGGCGACAAATGTATTATAACGACGACAACATAGGAGAGTTCAGAAGGCTTACAAAGGAAGGTTTGCATTTCTTAGTTCCTGGTTACATATACATGATCTGTGAACTATACAAACATGTAATATCATACAATTGCACATGTCAGCGGATAGCTTAACTACTACTAATTACCGATTTGATATAGATTGATGCAAGTGCTGTTATACGTAAATAATTAAAAATGCCATGTAGTCGATAACTTTATATGAATTCGGTCAAAATTTCGTAAACTTTTATCTCCGCACCACAATAAGACCACTAGTCAGTGCTTAGGCAGGCGACAACTTAAGAATACATATATACATTATAATTCTTCTTCTTCATTATTTATCTTATGATCAGTGGCCAATCTTTTCTCAGAGTTGTTCAGGTCGCCTAAAGGTCTCTCAACTTCGCTTAAGGGCTACCATCTAATGACAAACGGGACCGCTGATATTATGTGCCCTTCGATACACGGAGACGCTTAGCACAAATACCACTATGATTTCACCCATCCATAGAGTGAACGCGCCAAGCATTGTTCAACCTTAACAATCGTTTAGCGATCCGTGAGTGCAACTGGCTTATAATTAAATAAAACTAACTCATCAAGGCTTCTAAGAAATAAGCCTTCTGTATTTCTTATTCCATGCAACACGTATATGCAACAAGCAAGACATTTGCGATATAAAACGCCCCGCTAAGCCAACGCTACATACCGCATCGTGGCAATATATTGCGCCATGATCGCTGTATCGCGGTCTGGCAACGCACGCGCCCGACCACGCGGGCTTTTAGAAAATGGTGGATGTGCGATTTAATAATCGCAGGACTAAAAATCAAATGATATTGTGTGATTTAGTTGAATGTGATCTGGCAATATTATTTTCAACCAATAAAATTAGAAAATCATTATAACCAAAAATATTTTTGATGAATACTTTATGCTCTTCCAAGGTTTTTGTTATATACTACCTTGTGAAGAGACGAGCAAGTCATTTGCCTGGGGCATAACAACTATTTCAATGCTACTCAGGACTAGTCTGCGTGGCACCACACTGCACTTGTCACCTCGAAATATTATTTATAGCCACGTATTGACTAGTAAACATTTTGTTTGATGCCCAGTAATTTCACTAGATCCAGTGTCCTTCAAACCAGAACAGTTTTGTTTAACTTTAAACACTCCAGCAGAATATCTGGCAACAGATGTTCTAAAAACATATACTAGTACTAACATTTTTTTTTGTTTTTTGTAATCACATTTCCAAATTTCCTGTTACGTCTTCAGGTAAGCTAAATATGGTTGTCATAGGAGTGGGTACATACACTTCATTCATGTGAGAGTTCGACCTCATGGCCTCGTCCGAACAATACTCCATCTACGTATAACAGTGATATATTTTGTCATACATAGAGGATGGAATAGTATGTCCTGCTCTAACATCTGTATATGCACTATGTTTGTTTCATCTCCCTGAAGTAAGCGTCATTCGTGGCGAAATAATCGGCCAGATAGTTATTTGTTAGATAAATAGCATTTGAAAAATTTACAATCACTTATCAGACAGATAAACGTTAGGTAGTTATTAGACGTCTCATCTAACGATTGAAAAATCGGCCCCAACAGTTGTAAAAGCCGGGTGGCATTCATGTATAAATCTTGGATAAAAAAGTTTGAACGAATGTATTTAATAATGAAGTGACGAGTGATTCCATTTTGATCTGCTATTATAAAACGTAAGCGATTCATCGTATCTCTTAATTGCATACACAAATACTGTTTCAGAGGTGATAGAAAAATGTTTTTAGTGATTGTGAAGAAACCGTAATGGAGTAATCTTTCATAGTTCAATCAGTCTGTTAACACAAATCAAAACTTACTGCATCCGCTTTCGAATGCGCGATTATAAGTGAATTTATGAGGCAATATTTTTTGACCGCACGGTTGGAGCAGTGGCTGATACAGTCGGCTGCTGTGTTACTCGTCGGTCGTGGGCTCGATTCCTACACAGGACAAATATTTGTATGATCTCCAGATAGTTGTTCTGGGTCTGGGTCATCATTTTGACCGAATAAAGTCCACTTCTGGATACAGGCCTCCCCCACAGATCACCACAACTACTGATATGGGTGTGTTGTGTGCTCATTTGGGGGTTTTACCATAATCGCCACGCTTGGCAGGCGGGTTGGCGATCGCTATTGAGTTGTTAATGTACTCGAAGGATGCTGCTACTCATCCTCCGGCTACCCATCGTCGCCTATTAAGACACCCAAGGGATGAGATGGGTTGGTGCTATTCGTAGCCGGCACCACACAGCTGTGGTCTGGGTGTATTTTGTGTGAAATATGTGTCTGTAAACGCACCCACGACACAGGAGAAATCCTAGTGCAACCCGGTCCAAATGTCAAGCTATTCAAAGGTAACTTCGCGTTGATTCCCGTTTCTTAATAAAACAAAGGTATAAGTCTGTATATAATTCATCAGCATCATCATCATATCAGCGACAAGCAAAACAAAGCGAAAGTACATTCCGATGCTGAATAAAAACCTTCACCATAGATTTTCACAAATTGTGTCGTCATTCTAGGTGAAATTTGCCAGTACTAACCACGCTTGGCAGGTGGTTTGGTAAGTGTAGTGCGGCTACTGTTTACAGCAGGTATACTGCTACCCATCCATCTGGTTTAGAGTGCCTTAGTCGCTTTTTACGCCATCCACCGCGGGAGATAGATTCCTAATGAATTTACTTATTCTTATGTTTGTGCACACGTACAGAGGCGGATTTAATGCCATATGCATTTTCTACCAGTCTACTTTAAGGTGATGCAGAAAGAAGATATGGTAGGTGCATTAACAACACTATTGCAACTTATTTTAATGTGACATTTTTAGCAATATATATTAAAAATAGTAACAATATATAATGAAATACATATATATGTGTACATAATTACATTTATAATATATGATATATATATAAACACATGTATATATATATAAACACACACAAAACATTTGCCGTGTGGTGCCGGCTCAGAATGCCACCACCCCATCTCCTCCCATGGGTGTCGTAAAAGTCGACTAAGGGATTAGCCGGAGGATGGGCAGCAGCGTCCTTCGAGTACATTAACAACTCAACTGCGATCGCCAACCCGCCTGCCAAGCGTGGCGATTATGGCAAAACCCCGCAATGAGCCCACAACATATCCATATCGGTGGTTGTGGTGATCTTTGGGGGAGGCCTGTGCCTAGCAGTGGACTTCATTCGGCCGAAATGATGATATAAACACATTAAATAATAGAAAAAACACCGCTGAGATGATTCTGTGAATGTATTGATAAGGTGCTCACGCACTTTTATTTTAAAAGAGTAGCGACTGGTAGCTATCCTGATATCCAGCGGTACCGCATTCCACAGAAGAATAGACTGTACGCAGAAGGAAGAGTGAATAAAGTCAGAGCGGTGAGTAGGGCATTGTAAGAGACGATTGTTTGAGGAGAGAAGATTTTTGACATGATTCGAGCTCAGATATTCGAATTGAGAAGTTAGATGAGAGGGCGCAGAAGGAGAGTCTAGTAAAGAGAACATGGTAGTCAATGCCCGCAGATCTCTACGTTAGTGAATCGTCAATAAATTTAAATGTGAGCGATACGCTAATATATTATGATACGAAGATTAAAAACTAATCGAATATAGTTATTTAGAAGCCGGTCAAGTTTATTGAGATGATCTGCATTCATGTCATAATAATACACATCACCATAGTCGAAAATACTAAAAATTAAGGTCTACACAAGCATTGCTATCGCTTACAAAAACCTGCTCCCTACTAATACGAAATTAGTAGGGAGCAGGTTTTTGTAAGCGATAGAGAGACCGTAAAACTCCAGTGACTGACACTTGCGATTACCTTAATATGGACACCATACGGACAGTATATAAGTGCGGTACCTTAATATCTTATAAACTACAACCTTTCCATAGGTTTATTGTTTACCCAAGCGAAGTAATAAAAATATCTGTCATTTAGTTTCTGGAAAAATCGCGCAGATACTAACATTCCGGGGAAAAACAGAATCTTTATTTTTTGCAATCAATTAAAAATATATGTTGCAAGATGGGATCAAATCAGCGCAGGCCGCCAACTACTTAGTCTTAGACTTCACCAACCATGCCGTACATTTTTCAGGATCACTGGTGGATAGCCGGTGGCAGTTTGAATTTTGCACCTACTTGTTATCTCTATAAGGGAATCCTTTATTTACATTTTATAAGACAGTAAACCAGAAAATGACCTAGTCTCTGCCAAAGAGACGGTTCATAATTCATCATCATCTTCATATAAGCCGAAAGACGTTTACTACTGAACGAAGGCTTTCTCGTAGATTTTCATAACGACTGGTTACATGCCGCCCGCATCCTATCACTCCCAGCTACATTCACCAACTCGTCTGTCCATCTCGTTGAAGACCATCCCACGCTGCGTGGTCTCCACTTAAGAACCTCTTTGGCCCAAAAATACGCCTAATTTCAGAACACTAATTAACATGCAAATCAAACTACCGCCTTCACTCCTTTTTAAATCCAGTTCCACACGCATGACCTGTTGCAGTTACTACTGGATCCTTTCCAGTGTTTAAGTGAAATATAGTCAAATAAAAGCTTTGTAGTTATCATTTACATTTTTCAATTCACAGCCGCTCTGTGCCAAGTGTGCGTAGAAACTGAATTGAATTCTTAAAGCGGTTTTTAAACAAGGGTATTACGTGTTTCTGTGTTGTAGGGATGAAATATGGCTAGGATTTTAAAGATTTGGATTTGGTATGGTAAGAATGTAAGGCTTTTTATGTTGTTCGTGGCTCGATTACATTAGTTAATGTCGAGGTCAATTTCAAGCATTTCTTTTTTAATTTGGAGCCATCCTGAATGAACTATTTTCTATACCCGTATGATATTGAAACATAACTCAACTTAAGTTTAAAGAAAACAATTGCGTGAACAGTTTCAATTTCAACAACTTAAAGTTACACCACGGATTGAGTTCTACAATATTTTTTAACACCATTAATTCATGTAGAGTTTGTGGCGTGAAAATTGTTGCCTTTTTATTTGACGGTTTACGAGTGAAGTAAGCACGAATATTAAGGCCTTGTAAGTGAAAATTTTATTGTTAGGCTGTGTCGTTATTTTGCGAAATTCAGCGATGGTCGTTTGTGGTTTTTATGCTTCGTAATGTATCGTTGTGTGGTTGTGTCATTTGATTCTTTGAACAGAGTTCCGCGTATGGCATTTCTTTGAGTTTAATTTAGGTGACGCATGATGGCGTGTGAACATAAAAGAGTTTATGGATCAAAATAGATTGTATATCTTTATGATAAATGTTGTATAAAATGAATTAGTCTGGCTGCACATCTAAAGTAGGCGATTTCAGTTCTACTTTTTATGTTTGTTTTCAGATATTATTATCATGGTGACACATTATGCTTAGCGGCTTAGCCGGTATTTGCGCTTTGGGTTTCAGATAGGATCCCTATGGAACACCTCGAAAGAAAGAAAGACAAGTATTTTTTTTGCACTAAAAAGACAAAAATAAAAACATTTGGATATGCGCCATATCCGTGCAAAATGGTTGTTGCTCAGCATACTACTGTGGAGAGGCATCCCCACAGCGCTGATATTTTGTGACAGCCTGCGTCGATAAAGTGACGTCACTCGGTACAGTCAATCAAAACATGACGTGCGTATAACATGAAGATACTCAAGAATAATATATCTATTGTGTTTAAATAATATAATAGTGCATCGTGAATATAAAATATAAAAATCAATATGAAAACAGCGTTTAAAATAAAATAAAAATACAAAAATATATATAACCTCTGATTTGGATGTACCGGTTTATTTTTTATAATGATAATGTTAAAATTGTTTTAGTCTCTGTGTATTTTTATGTGATACGACAAAAAATTACCAGGGAATCGATTCAAGTAAGAAAAATATAAAATGATAAACTAGACTGATTTGATTGACATATTTATATCAAATAACCCAGTCATGATTACTTTGTGTATCAAAGAATTTTAGTTTTGTGGTAAGGACTTAGAGTCGAGATGGACGTAGCGTGGACGTGTTTACTTTTTTTGCAGCTTTCATAATATATCATGGGTTGTATCAAGCGTTGTTGGACAAAGTACACAGCGGCGACAGGACGCGGTTGATTTGCAGATTGAATTAACGGCAGATCATGTCATATCCAATACACGTCTATCATGCACTATGAGAATTGCGCCTAAGAACAGATGGAAATATTTCATGTATTAACTTTTTTAAACTTTGTGCCGTGTGGTGCCGGCTCAGAATACCACCACCCCATCTCCTCCCGTGGGTGTCGTAAAAGTCGACTAAGGGATTAGCCGGAGGATGGGCAGCAGCGTCCTTCGAGTACATTAACAACTCAACTGCGATCGCCAACCCATCTGCCAAGCGTGGCGATTATGGAAAAACCTCCTAAAGAGCACACAACATACCCAGACCAGTCTGTGTGCCGATCTTAGGGGGAGGTCTGTGACCAGCAATGGGCTTTATTCGGCTGAAATATTGATGAGTGATGATTATGGCAATAGCGCCAAGATGTAGCAGTGGTAATTTACGAGCCAATATAATTAATTATAATATTAAGCTCAGACACCTGCTTAATTCTTTCAAGTTAGATTCGAAGAGTCTTCGAAAATCTTCTATAAAAACGAGTATTAACAAACCCGCCACGTATTTTGTTTGTATGATTTTACAAGCGTCACGTACGCAAATACCATATGTATGTGTTAGTGTTCTCGACTCAATCCCTTAGAGATGGCTCCGAGCTCCTAAATTTACCTACGGAAATTTTATACGGCATTTTCTATGTGCTGGTAAATTTGTTTTTGTGGTTCTGAGTGATACGCGTTATTTGTATTGGAAGAAAATACTAAGGCTTTGGTACTTGTGCAAGTCAATAAGTATACCCAAAAGCCAAGAGGCCAAGAAAGCCAAGAGAAGTAAAGACGGGCGCTTATAGCTAGTTACACTCACTGATCGGTAAACAATCGACAAGGTTAAGCAACACTTAGTGAGGTTGGTTTATTGATGAGCCGCATAGTGGTATTTGAACTGAGCGTCTACATCGTCGGTCCCAGTTGTTGTCAGTAGACGGCAGTCGTTAAGCCATATTGAAGGCCTCCGACACAGATGACTGATGGGCTAAGTCGCTCAGAGTCAGGGCTAGGTCGCTCAGAGCTGGGCTAGGTCGCTCAGAGCTGTGGCTGGTTCGCTCAGAGCTGGGGCAAGGTCGCTCAGAGCTGGGGCTAGGTCGCTCAGAGCCGGGGCTGGGTCACTTAGAGCTGGGGCTAGGTCACTCAGAGCTGAGGGAACCATCCGGCTTGCAAAGCAAGCGGTGGCAATTGTCGTGGCCGAAATCCACGCTCTGGGTTTGCGGATAGCGCCTCACAAAACCGAGGCGCTATGGTTCCACAAACTGCCGCGGAGCAGGGAGCCTCCCAGTTCGTGGATACGCGTTGGTGACGCGCAAATCAGGGTGGGCCGGTACATCAAGTACCTAGGGCTCACCCTGGACAGTCGTTGGGGCTTCGAAGAGCACTTCGAGCGTCTTGTCCCCCGGGTTGAAAGGATAGTGGGTGCTTTGCACCGACTGCTACCCAATCTCGGGGGGCCGAGGGAAGAAGTTCGCCGCCTCTACGGGGGAGTCGTGCGGTCCGTGGCCCTCTATGGGGCGCCTGTTTGGTCATCTCGACTTTCGGGCGTCCAGCGCTGCAGAACCAAGATTCACGGTCTGCAGCGTAGAGCGGCTATACGGATCGCACGAGGATACCGAACGGTGTCCTTTGAGGCGGCAACTCTGTTGGCGCGCTTTCCGCCTTTTGATATCTTGGCGGAGATGGATGCGTGGGTGTATCACCAAACACGCTCCCTCCGCCAGAGCGGTGAAGGCGTGCCTTCAGGGGCGTTCGAAATTTTGAGGCGGCAGGCTCGGCGGCGTGCACTCGAGCTATGGCGCGAGCGGCTCATGCTGCCAGAGTACGCGCAAAAGCGCGTCGTCGAGGCTGTCTTGCCGCTCTTCGGAGCCTGGCTCCATAGGAGCGAGCGCGTCACATTCCGCCTGACGCAGGTATTCACCGGACACGGTTGTTTCGGTGCGTACTTGCACAGGATAGGACGCGAGGTCACGGCACAGTGCCACCACTGTGGAAACGATCAGGATACCGCACAGCACACGCTCGGAGAGTGCCCTGCGTGGACTGCCGAGCGGCGGATCCTGGTCGATCGGATCGGGCAAGATCTCTCTTTGCCAGCAGTAGTGTCGGCTATGCTGGCAGAGCATGAAAATTGGAGTGCTGTGGTCTCCTTCTGTGAGAGCGTAATGCTCCAGAAGGAGGTCGCAGAGCGGGATCGGGAGAGGGCCGATCCCGCTCGGAGGAGGAGGACACGGACCCGGGGTAACAGCCGCCGCGGTGCCCGTGTCCAACACGCCTGAGCCCCCTGTCGTCTTTATATGGCAGGGGGCCTTGGGGGTCGCGAGCGCGCTTATTGGGAAATCTGCGCGCTCATACCGAGCGACCCCCGGGAAGACAGCGGTGCGCACGTGATCACGTATCGCTGTGTGCGCAGCACAGCGCATAGTGAGGCCTCGGGGGAATCTTTTACAATCCCCTCGAGAGATGCCTGGGGGGGTGGCCTCTTTACAGTCGCCTTCCCTCCACTAGAGGGGATGACCACTTTACAGTCATCCCCTCCGAGATGTGCATAAAGGCGTGGCACCAACGGGTGGCTCTAGATGGAGATCTTTCGAGTTCCTGGAGCCTCCCTTCGGTGCCGACGATGATCACTCCGGTGGTTTTAGCCGGTAGGAGTCCGGCATGCCCCTTCGCCCTTTCCCGGGGCGAAGGAAGTACATGAGGTATTTCCACCGGATCAATAAAAAAAAAAAAAAATAATAAAAAAAAAAAAAAGGTCACTCAGAGCTAGGGCTAGGTCGCTCAGAGTTGGGGCTAGGTAGCTCAGAGCTGGGGCTAGGTCGCTCAGAGGCGGGGATGGGTCCTCAGAATCAGGGCTAGGTCGCTCAGAGTCGGGGCTAGGTCACTCAGAGTCGGGGCTAGGTCGCTCAGCTTTAGGGCTAGGCCACTCAGAGCTGGGGCTAGGTCGCTCAGAGCTGGGGCTATGTCACTCAGCTTTTAGGCTAGGCTACTCAGAGCTGGGCTAAGTCGCTCAGAGCAGGGCTAGGTCGCTCAGAGGTGGGGCCGGATCGCTCAGAGCTGGAGCTAGGTCGCTCAGAGGCGGGGCTGGGTCGCTCAGAGTCGGGGTTAGGTGGCTCAGAGTCGGGACTAGATCGCTCAGCTTCGGGGCTAGGCCACTCAGGGCTGGGGCTAGGTCGCTCAGAGCTGGGGCAAGGTCGCTCATAGGCAGGGCTAGGTTGCTCAGAGCTGGGGCTAAGTTGCTCAGTGCTGAGGCTATGTCGCTCAGAGTTGGGGCTAGGTCACTCAGAGTCGGGGCTATGTCGCTTAGGGCTGGGGCTAGGTCGCTCAGAGCTGAGGCTAGGTCGCTCAGAGTCGGGGCTAGGTCGCTCAGTCGGGGCTAGGTCGCTCAGCGTCAGGGCTAGGTCGCTCAGAGCTGGGCTTTATACAGTCCCCTTCCCTATGCTAGGGGGATGATCGCTTTACAGTTATACAGTTATACCTGGAGCCCACTTCGATGCTGTTTTAGCTGGCAGGAGTCCAGCATGCTCCTTCATCCTTCCCCGGGGCGAAGGAAGTTAATGATGAACTTCCACCGGGTACCAATTTAAAAAGGGGTAGTCCATCGCCCGAACAGTAACAGGCCAGAGACGATTGTGCGAAGGGTTCTCCTTCCTTCCTATCTGAAGGAATCACCAGACTAAGTGACCTGGTCCAATGCTACATACGGCGAACACCTCACCTCCAGTCAAACCTGCAAAGGTATTCCTTTGGTTTTAAGTCCCTTTGTTATCTTTTGGGATATCCACGGGAGGAGATGGAGTGGTTTTGTATTCTTTATCCGGATACCATAAAGAACCGAAGTGAATTATTTGAAACAAAAACATCCAAGAAAGCAGCTCAACATATTTTTAATTTTGTTTGACTTTTAATCTCTTTTATTTACAAACAACGCATTATACAAGTTGTTTCTCTGTCTTAAATATTAACGCTTCCGTGGCATTGTTATATTTAGCTCAACAGTCCTTGATATAGTTTTATTACGTTTTGTAACCCAAGAACTCGAGTAGCTTTCTAAATAAATTAAGACATTAATGGTCCAGTTTCAGTTCAACTCACCCGATGAGAAATATACGTGTGAATGTTTCGCTGAGCTTGGTATTGCTTTCCTTTTATTTGTCTATTTTAGAAAACGTTGCCCAACACTAGGATTTCTCCTGTATTGTGGGTGCGTTTACAGATACAAATTCCACACACAATACACCCAGACCCAGAACAACTACTTGCAGGTCATACAAACATTTATTCCGTGCGGGGATCGAGCCCACGACCCGGAGCGCATCAGCTGACTGTATCAGCCACTGCACCAACCGTGCCATCATGGATGTTTGTGTATGTGGCATTAATAATGAAATCTTGAAAGGTAGGTTTCTTTTTGCTCATATATTTTCCTGCCCTTTTCTAAGTTAATTGGAGATGACGATATGTTAGTTATAATGCAAAAGGTTTGGCAAAAGGGTTTTACCAACTCTACTTCTGTACGCTAGAGTTGGTAGTTTACCCGCCACCTGCGTGTAACTCAGAGTGCTTAAAGGTAAGCACGTTCCAAATTCCCTTGTCACTTTCTACGGCACCCACGGAATGAGATGGGGTAGTCCTATTCATGAACGGAGCTACGCAGCTGACAAACAAGAACACAAATTCATATTTCTTCCTTTTCTTTTCTTATGGTCAGTAGCTAATCATGTGTCAGTGTTGTTCAAGATGGCCAAAGGCCTTTCAATTTGGTTTAACGACTGCTGTGTAAAGAAAACAACTGGGACTGATGATATTCGTGCCCTCCGGAGCGCGGAAACGCTCAGTTTAAATACCACGATGTGAACACACATCCGTAGACTGACCGCGCCAAGCATTGCTTAACCTCACCGATCATTCACTGATCATTGAGTGCAACTAGCGCTCATAGCGCCTAACTAATGTAACAGACAAATAAAACAAAAAGTTCATAAAAAGAACACGGAGACACCACTATCACAAATGCCTCTCGCAGTGATCCAAGTATTATAACAAGATCACATCATGAATCTGAAAGTACACCACAATATGTTCTACCGTATAGAAGAGCATAAGCGCGATGAGGGTTAGAATTCGTGTTTTATCTTGTCGACCCTATATACATGCAAAAAGATTATTTAATGCATTGGTTTTAACCAAATAACTTTATGATTTTTAACGGTTATTAAAAATCATAACTTCTCCTTGAAACCAGATCTCTAATCTTTCTTTGCCAAAGAAACACTAAACCCAAAATATTCTGACACTATAAAATAATCTTTGACAGGTTTATCAATACTGAAAATAGGTAAGTTGAGCAAAAACCAAACCATGTTTCAGCGGCCATGTAATAAACAGACGGGAAATGTTAAACAAAAAATGTTCATCCCGACATTTTCTCCATAAATCTTTGTCTGCGGTAAATTTTTATCGCAACGATTTATTTTACCTACTTTTGTGTATAGGGAATATTTTGGGCGACAAAATATAGATATACAAAAATAGATGAGTGTCTGTGTTTACTGAGATATGCAAAATAATGTTCGCAACACAAAGAAAGCCGAATTGGAATTATTACACTCCAAATTGATAGAGTACCGATTCCATAAAAAAAACCATTTTATTACTCATACCAAAATAAAATAAGAATATATATTTAATTAGTATGCAATGCATTTGACGGCACGGTTGGTGCAATGGCTGATACAGTCGGCTACTGGTCGTGGGTTCAATTCCCGCACGGAACAAATATTTGTATGCACTGTAGGTAGTTGTTCGGGTCTGGGTGTACTGTGTGTAGTATTTATGTCTGTAAACGCACCCACGACATAGGAGAAATCCTGTCCGTGTGGTCGTTCCAAACATCGTTTTATAAAAAGAAAAGAAAAAAAAACTTGCAGATATGTACGCATCTGGTTTGTGCAAATAACGAGCGCTAGGCAGGCGTTGCGGAGATCTTTGGCACCTACTACCTAATCATAGGCCACCTGGTCAAACATATCACACGCTTATCCTCAAAGTGGGTCATATCGGCCATGTATACGTCCACTATTGAACAAAGGCCTCCCCCATAGATTTTCACAACTGTGTCATCATTCTGGGGGGTATTTGCCAATACTCAGCACGCTTGGCAGGCGGGTTGGTGAGCGCAGTATGGCTACTGTTTCACAGAAGGGACGCTGCTGCCCATCCCTCTGGTTTACATTCCCTTTAGTCGCCTTTTACGACATCCACGGGAGGATTAAGTCAGCACCTTCAATCGTATTGGATACCGGACTCTGTTAGAAAATCAATTAATATTTTGTGAAAAATTAAGGTACAATTTTTTAGTGAATCGGATATTATTATTGATTAGAATCGTGGACCAATTCAACGCTTAAAAGGTTGTTTAGTCAGCACTTCGTATAAGTTCAGATGCCGGATACCATAAAAGCCCGTTATATTTGTCTTTCTCTGCTCTCATATGTCTATATAGACAAAATTGCACTTGCGATAATACGCCTACCAAGTTTTTGTTTCTGCATCACCCTAAGGTAGACTGTAGAAAATCCCTTAGGCATTCGGTCTACCGCTGTACAACTTTGTGCATAAAAATAAATAAAAAACATACAGAGTAAACAAAGTAACAAAGTATCTACAGTGCGTAAGTTTCCGAAAATTCAAGTTCTCATTTTTGTTATTATGTTATAAGAATATAATATCAAAATACAATCATACTGCCCGCTGGCATCATAATGGCCAAAAAAAACTGGCTTTCGAGTAAATTATTAGTCAAAAACCGTGTCCTTACACGTAATGTTTAGTATGGAATTTTATGAGAAACTGTACAATTACAAAACATGTAGGAGTGCCAAAACTGTACCACACAATAAGAATACCTTGGAATATTGTACCGTTGTGCATTTACGGCCAAAATGAATAATCATTCTAATCCATCAGATTGATTCTAAAGATTTTGGTGTTGAACTCGACCTGTTTTGTCTTAAGATCACACTCAACATAAAAACAGAGAAAGCCTCAATCCCAAATCCAAAAGAATTTGAATTAGATCGATTATGAATTTCGGCCGTTAGTGTATAAAGCCCTTGATATTTTCTAGATATCATCGCCATGACATTCCTTTTTGCGCTTGATTTTACCATTTAACCTATCTAAAAATTCACCAAAAAGTTCTATGATACATCTCCTCTTGTCTGTACATGATTGCGAGATATTTTCTGAAGTTTACGCGAATAGAAAGAAAGAAAGAAAGAATAGCATCCATTGAATTGAAATAGCCTACGGAAATATATCGCGTTTAATTAGTTCATTATTTATACTTACGTACACCATCTATACGTGCAACGTACAGCCCTAGCACATACAATTATTATATTATTAACTAGCTGGGACACGCGGTTTTACCCGCGTTTAATTTAAAAGAAATTTAGAGTACTTTCACATAGACACTTGGCATAGAATATATATATTGGATTCCAAGGGTTTTATTTTTTCTGAAATAAAGTAAGCCTAAGTTATTTCTTATAACATCAGCTATCTGCCAGTGAAAGTCCCGTCAAAATCGGTCCAGCCGTTTCTGAGATTATCCGGAACAAACAGACAGACAAACATATTCAAAATCGTTTTTTGGTATATGTACCGTATATACTTTCATATGCATTTAGTAAAAAGCCGTTATTTTGACATTACAAACAGACACTTCAATTTTATTTATTTGTATTATTTGTGTTTTTCACAAATATTTGTATTTGTATTTCATATATTTGTATTTTTCACAAATATATGAAACACTAAATGAAATAAAACAATATTTTATTGTTCTACCCTATACACTCACATTTGTTCATAATAATACCTAAAAAAATCATACTTGTGATACACATTTAAACAACACCTTGGTATCGTCATTTCGGCCGAATGAAGTCCACTGCTGGACACAGGCCTCCCCCAAAGATCACCACAACGACCGCAATAAGCACACAACACACCCATATGGTGTGTTGTGTGCTTATTGAGGGGTCTTGCCATAATCGCCACGCTTGGCAGATGGGTTAGCGATCGCAGTTGAGTTGTTAATGTACTCGAAGGACGCTGCTGCCCATCCTCCGGTTAATCCCTTAGTCGAATTTTACGACAGCCACGGGATGAAATAGGGTGGTGGCATTCTGAGCCGGCACCACACGGCAATGTTATTTATCCATACACAATATACTAAGGAGTGTGCTCCTAATTAGTAGGGTCAGGCCAAGGGTTACTGTTATGTGATGTGATGCCATAACATCGTCCTTCATAGGAAATATGGAAACCAAAATACGTGCAAGTTGTTGACTAGATTTTAGTTATACCGACGTGACACCTTGGTATAGTGGAACATAAATGCAAGCACGCATGCATAAATATATAAATTATTTTGTACAAGAAATATTTGTGTATTAATAATATAATAATTGTATGTGCTAGGGCTGCACGTTGCACGTATAGATGCTGTACGTAAGTATATAGAATGAATTAATTAAACGCGATATATTTCCGTAAGCTTTTTCAATTCAATGATTGCGATATTTTTAAAAAACCAGTAGAATTAACGCTGTGTAATTTCTTTTTCTTTTTTAGATCAGCTGGCATACAATCACCATTTACTGTCTGATATTGCCATCTATATGCAAATATGATGATGTTTTTACCTTCACAGAAATTCAGAGGCGTCGCCGGGCGCCCATACATGCTTATAGTACGCGGCATAATGCGAAAACGGCCGCACGCGCCCGATGTGTTAACCTCATTATTTATGAATGCTGTTATGGGCTCAAAATTTCTTACGCTTGAATTATTTAATCTGCTTTTCCATTACGGTTTCGGTAAAATGACACAATTTATATTCAGAGCGGACGTTCAGAACTCAGGAATATGACTTTATGGAAAGATTAAGGATGAGATCAAAAATTAAAATACGTTACGCTCTCGTATCGTTTGCATGTCGTTATCTTTTACGATGATCATTCGCGAGCGTATACATGGTATGACTGTACTAACCATACAATAATGACGTACAATAATCAGACCTTAGAACCAGTTTGGATGAGTTTGTTAAGAAAAAATTTACACAATTTCTGCTCAACAAGTCCGTGTGGTGTCCAGTTTAGGAATATAGCACCACTCCATCTCCCCCGTGGATGTCTCATGTGTGTCTCATGGATTACCTCCACCTCGGGCAAGGTGGAGGCGCGTACATGCTTGCTTGCCGGCTAAAACCCTACGGTGGCCGTCGTCAGCACAAATGGAGGAGCACCAGGATCTCCACTGGAACACACGTGTGCAACCTTTTTTATTGGTATCCAGTGGAAATTCTACATGAACTTCCTTCGCCCCGGGGAAGATCGAAGGGGTATGCTAGACAGGAGTCCGAGGGTTCCGAAGATGACCGCTAAGTGGTTTTAGCCGGTAGGAGTCCGGCATACTCCTTCACCCTTCCCCGGGGCGAAGGAAGTTCCATGTAGAATTTACACTGGACATCAATAAAAAAAAAAAAAAAAAAAAAAAAAAGGACCCGGCTAAAACCACTGGAACGTTCCTCTTCGGCACCGAAGGGGGCAGCAGGTCCTTGTAAGATCACACCAGAACACACTAGTGCACCATATGGCACGTTGCAGTTTGTTTTGGAGCCATTCTCCCCAACAGTGACACCAAGAACCTCGCGGTGTCCACGGCAACACACGACCACTATATGCTACCGTGAGCTCTGAGGTCATTTGATGGTTTCCAGTTTTACTCTAAGACCTCAGACCTAAGTTGCAACTCTGCGCTGGGCTGGAAGTCTCCGATAAGCAGATCATGCCAACCTTGCGCTAAACTAAACAAAATGAGGGCACTTACTAAACCACAAAGGATTACCAAAATCTTTCATTGCCCACTCCTAATATCAGGCAACGGACGTCCACTGTCTACTGAGGATTTCTACAATTGTGTCGTCATTTTGGTGGGGAGATTGCCGATACTCACCACGCTTGGGAGCGGGTTGATGAGCGCAGTATGGCTACTGTTCCAGAAAAGTGATGCTGCTCATTCCATCTGGCTTAGAGTCATTTAGTCGCCTTTTACGATATCCACGGGAAGAAATGGAGTGATACTATATTTTTAATCAGACACCACACCGAGAGCCATTTGGGCTACTTTTTATAATTAAAATAACTTTAAAATTAAACCTTTGTCAAAGTCAAACATTACATTGTAAATGAGTCACTTTATGAAATACCGTAGACGACACTTTACGCACTCACAGTTCGTACCAAAATGGCTGACTTATGACGTCACTACTACAATCTGACACAAAGCTTCAGTAGCGCATTGTTGTTATAAGCACAATAGGTTGCACTGTAGAATTTACTGCTAATTAGCATTTTCCAGGGGAAAGCGCATATTTTCGTGGTAATATAAACGCGTCCGAGGATGGGCAGCACCCTTCTCCCCTGTACTAATAACAATATACAGCGATCACTGATCCGCCTGTAAAAGTGGTGATTATGACAATGTCATATTGTCGCTCATTGAAGTGATCACCGACAGGTTCATGTTCAGCGGACTAATGATCACATTAGATTGAACACATTGACGGAACGAACGACGCATTTTTATACTGGCGCGTTATGAAAATATATAACTTAAGGCATATATATAACGGCTTCCCTTACTCACTGTGGAATGGACATGTTTACTTATTCAACTATTAATTACAGCATTCTTCCATATTGCCATGGTCTACTTTCAACATAATTCACTCTCTTTAAAAGCACTAGTCGGATTCCTACACCTATGGAATTGTATATTTTTTATGATAATTTAGGCAGACTGTCATCTGACCTTTGCCCAGGGATAAATTTAAATTAAACTTTGATATAGCAGCGTGTCTTCAATTTTAAATAATTCTAATTCAACCTTCAAACAGTACAAAGGTACAAGTATAGAGTAACATACTAAGTATGATGTACCTATATTTTTTAATCCATTAAAATGAGAATCTGTCAAAAGTGTGCATGCATAATATCATAAAGCTTTTACGTTACGAGAGAGGGTAGGTGTGATATTAACATGCTCCGCGCGGATGGGGTCGGATCGGCCACATGGGTACCGTGCCACCTTTTTATAAGCGTCAAGGTGGTTGGGTATTTTTTCGGAATAAACATAGTAAGGCCTATGAAGATGGGTTGGCAATTTGTCTTGAAACCGATATATAGCTTCAGATACAAAATTAAGGAAAGTAAATAATGATATAGGTTCACTTAAACACCAGGCATGCGACTACCACTAGCGAGCATGGATGTCCATATGATCTGAGGGCCAATTCTCGTAATTAACTTACACTGTGACTGAAACTTGATCGAACTGAGATTAAATTATGAATTGACCGAAAAAATGGTATTCTGCTACTCTTAAAGTTCAGTCCAATATCAGTATAATCTCGATCTAGTCTCATTTCAATCTCAGTTTTGACGTTTATTCAATGACAATTTAGTACATGTGACAGTTCGAGATGTTAGCAGAATACCGTTTTGACTTCGATCAACTTTCGATCCATTTTCGATCTCATCACAGTGTAAGTTCACGTTTGACGTTGTTTGTTAATTTAGGAGAATACCATTTGTGACATTTATGACACTGAGACTAGATCGGAACTATATTTTGAACGTTTTTAAATTACGAGAATTGGCCCTCTGAAACATAGCACCAGTCCATCTCCTCTCGTGGATGTCGTATAAGGCGTCGTAAGACTCTAAACTAGAAGGATGAGCGGCAGCGTCCCTTCTGTGGAAGAACAGCCATTCTGCGCCAACCAATCAGGCTGTGAAGTATGAGTATAAAGGCAAATTCACGATACAATTATGGAAATCTATGGGAGGTCTTTTTTCAGCAGAGGGCGTCCTTTGGCTGATATGATACGCAAGCAGAGTTTTATAAATATAGATTGACTTACCAACTTTGTATCGATACCAAATTTTCCGCCTGCAAGCCGAAAGTTCGCTTGGTCACAACTAGCCTCCCACATGAATGCTTGCAAGAAACGATAGTGAGTAGATCGCACACTGACGGCTAACTCCGCCTGAACACTTTTGTTCACTGCTGACGCGCCATCCTCTCACTGATGCCGTCGATAAGGTAGAGTCAAGGCCTTGCTGGTCCAATATTGGGTGGTTACTTCTGAGTATGAAGAATTTTCTCTCCCATTTTTCCTTCTTTCCTTCAAAAACATTTGCTCCCTGTATGCTACAGCTCAATCTCTTTTTTTTTGGTTTTCTAGAGCCTAACCTTGTGTCCGGGTTGTTCAAGCTATGCAAAGGCCTCCGACTTGGCTTAGCGTCTTTCGTCTAATTCAACAACCGGGACCGATGATTTTACTTGCCCTCTGGAGCACAGAGACGCTCAGTTCAGATACCACCATCATATCAGGCAAAGGATGTCCACAGCAGAATAAAGGCCTCCCCCATAGATTTCAACAGTCGTGTCATAATTTTGCCTGTACTCACCACGCTTGGAAGGCGGGTTGGTGAGCGCAGTATGTTCCACAGCAGGGACACTGTTGCCCATCCCTTCGGATAAGAGCCCCTTAATCGGCTTTTAAGCCAATTGGTCAAAAATGTCCTCACTGGTGTGTGTAGACCGCCAACCCGCACTTGCCAGCGTGGTGGACTAAGGCCTAACTTGTTCACCGTGAGTAGAGTGAGAGAGACCCCACGGATTTGTTCTGTAAGAGCTATTCTTATGATAAACTTTAAATCCAAGGCTTTTATTATCTCCATTTTGGAAGTGAAATTAATTTGACCTAACTCGCGTTTATGATACAATGATTATGTAATCATTTTATTCCCTTAAATAAAATTAACTTATCCAGACGAAGGTTGAATACTGAGCAGTGGTTAATTTTACATCTCGGCATTAAATTTAAAAGCAAAATGCTTTATTCTTGAATTTGAATACTTACCTTTGTTATGTTCGCATAATGGAAAGATACCTCAAGTTGGTATAAAACACTTTATAGCTCTAGGAAAGGGAACCTACAAAATTTCAGCGCTAATGATGTATTTTTATTATAATGTTTTGGAAGTAGAGATACGCCCATTGTGTGAAGCAGAAGGTTAAAGGTCTTGTAACAAGAAAATATAATTTTAGGTCAGATTTTGTATCTTTTTATTACATTAATGATTACAAAAGCACAGTATGAGTACATTGAATTCAGACAATATAGAATAGAGAAAGAGCTAAGTTAAGTTAAGAAGATAAATTGCCGTGTGGTGCCGGCAAAGAATAGCACCAACCCACCTCATCCCGTGGGAGTCGGAAAAGGCGACAACGGGGTTCACCAAAGGTGTCTTTCGCGTACATTTTGAAACTCAACTGTGATCACCAAACCTCCTGCCAAGCGTGGTGATTATAGCAGCACCCGCCAATGAGCAAAAAAACCGGTCAAAACTCAGACCGATCGTTGCTCGTTCTTTGGGGGAAGCTTATGTCCAGCAATGAACGTCTTTCAGCTGATACGATGGTGATAAAATAAGTTGAGGGTACATGACAGGAGCAGAGCGCTCACATGAAGATTCGCACTGAGTTAACACACTAACTTGTTCCTTGAAAAAGGATTAAATGTAATAATTTACGTTTACATGCTATAGTCGCAATACTATTACAATTTCCGTCTGTTGTTCCAAAATGAGGTGTAAAAGTGTCTGTTAGGATTTAATCACTCAATAAATGATATATTCTGATTCCGATGCAAGATTTTTTATTTGTAGCTCGCACATATTTCCCAGAAATGTGGCTGCTGAACTAGGCAATTTAGCGTAGTCAAAACAGGCCTCCAGCCCGTCTTAAAATTAATTTTATAAACTAAGAAAACTGCCGTGTTTAGGGCATTTCTAGGGGAGTGGGCTGGCGCGACCAAAGTATGGGAGGGGAGAAGATAATTGCACGGGCTGGTGTCGCGACGACAGTCCTCCACGGCGTTAGTGAGGCGGGTGATGCATACTCGCATGGGTCATATATAGGTCAGTCGTATATTTTTTATTAAGAAATGGTTATTGATTAAAGTTTATCTAATACTGATGATGTTCAATTCAATTTTGATATAAGGTCTGGACAATTCCATAATTGTATACCAAAATAAATGATTAAATTCTGTAACGCAATACTGTTATCAGCCATGAACTGGTAGCACATATAAAAACATAGTTGATTGTAAAACTAGCACTTACCCCTGGTAGTGTCCGTTTCTCATGTAGAGCTGACTGAGCGCTCGAAGCACTCTCCGGATTGAAGTATGTTAAAAATGCACACCCTGGAACAATACAGACATTGCTTAATATATATCGAAATAAATTTATTTTAGTCATATAACTTATTTAGGTAGCCGTATTATTAATAACTTGACCTGATTTATCCATCAGAGTTAACTGATAAAATAGTGGGTCGCTTTAAGTTGGTCAGTATAGGATACGATTCGAAAACACAGACATATTTAGATCTGTACACTGATAGAATACCTAGTAATTAGTTACTTAAGTTTATTGCCGGTAGGTCTCTTTTTGCCCCTCGGGGGTCGCGGGTGCGTTGATTGGGGAGTCTACGTACTCAGACCAAGCGAATCTCGGGAAGACGGTGGCGCGCACGTGGTCACGTGCCAACGTTTGCGTAGCCTTCGCGGGAATCCTTTACAATTCTCCCCAAGAAGTGAGTGCCTGGGGTGCGACCTTTTTACAGTCACCTTCCTTATGCTAGAGAGGGTGACCGCTTTACAGTCTCCCCTCCAAGATGCGCCTAAAGGCGTGATATAATGCGCGATTCTAGTGTGATTTTGTGTTGTGATCTTTCTGTGACCAGGAGCCCCTCTTCAGTGCCGAAGATGACCAATCTAGTGGTTTTAATTTCCACTGGAAACCAAAAAGGTCGATATAGATATTGATGGCTTATTTACAGGAGGGCAGCCAAGTAGCAAGCAGTAAGATATGAGTCACTGTTTTGCGGTTTATGCCGTTTATATATGAGGAAAAAGTATCTATATTCAAATATATATAGCGATGTGTGATATTGACTAAGAAAAGCAACAACCCATCTCTTTCCGTGGGTGTCGATTACAACACAACTGGGATGCCATACATGGCAATTATGGCAAAACCCCCGGACTAGTTGTTGTAGTGATCTTTTCACTGGTGGTATATCTTTTAATGAAAAAGTTCGGCTAGGTAAATAATAGTCGCGAGCACGCTTATTGGGAAATCTGTGTGCTCATACCGAGCGACCCCCGGGAAGACAGCGGTGCGCATGTGGTTACATACCGCTGTGTGCGCAGCACAGTGCATAGAGAGGCTTCGGGGGAATCTTACAATCCCCTCGAGTGATACCTGGGGGGTGGCCTCTTTACAGTCGCCTTCTCTCCACTAGAGGGGATGACCGCTTTACAGTCATCCCCTCGAGATTTGCCTAAAGGCATGGCACCAATGAGTGGCTCTAGATGGAGATCTTTTGAGTTCCTGGAGCCTCCCTTCGGTGCCGACGATGATCACACCGGTGGTTTTAGCCGGTAGGAGTCCAGCATGCCCCTTCACCCTTTCCCGGGGCGAAGGAATTACATGAGTTATTTCCACCGGATCAATAAAAAAAAAAGGGTGTCCCATAGTCAGCAGTCTACCGGTCTGGGAGTTTTGTGTAATCCCCTGGGTTTCACCATAATTGCAAAGCTTGGCGAGCGGGTTAGAGATCATAGTTGAGTAGTCTATGTACTCGAATAACGCTGCCATCTATCCTCCGGCTAATCCATTATCCAATAGCCGCCTTTTCACCCATGGAACGAGATGGATTGTTGCTATTTGTAACTAACACCACTCGGTTGAAAGAAAGAAGAACATCCTTCAAGAGATTCAAGTTGGTTTGCTTAACTGATGGATTTCTTCGCAGAATCGTCAATCTAAATCCTGTTTTAGTTTGATGAATCGTTCATCACCATATCAATCAGAAGTCGTCCACCACTCAAAAGGGTCTCCCCGTTAGTCAAGCGGATACATGCAGTGTGTTGTCATTTTGGGGGGAATTTACTGGTACTCACCACACATGGCAGGTGGATTGACGAGAGCACCATGCCTACTGTTCCACAGAAGGGACGCTGCTGCCCATTCCTCTGGTCCCTTAGTCGCCTTTTGCGACATGCATGGACGGAGTCGGAGTGATGCTATATTCTTAATCGAGATACCATACAGATGATTGTTACCGAGAGTATTTCAATAAATCAAATCGACTTATTATTTCAATGCCTCAAGCTCTCAAAAGCGTTCTGGTAACCTTAGTGTAGGATAAAAAAGACGAAACTTTAAATATTTTTTGTTCGCTCCATTGAAACAACAAAAGAAAACTCTCATAGCACGACCGCCACTTAATAATTTCCAGAACCTCCGGCGCCGGCGCCGAGGGACGCTGAAGATCGCACTGTCATGTAGCATGTCGCAACCATTTGTCCTTGTCACATTTTAAAAGGGCAGCCTTGCAGTAGATTCAACATGCATTTATATAGTATAATATAGATATTTATCTACTGTGAACAGTTTTATTATTACGTTGGATAATGAATTGAGTTATGTTTAATGCTTTTAAGATTTCAAATGTATTTAGGTTTCAGAAAGTTCTACTCTTTCTTCTTTATTTTAATTATTTTATTTTAAGGGGATTCTGCCAATACTCACCACGCTTGGCAGACGCTGACCAACCGTCAGCGCACTATGGCTACTGTTGCACAGACGGAACGCTGCTGCCCATCCATTTGGTTTAGCATCTCTTAGTCTAATTAAGATTTTGACGACAACCACGGGATGCGATGGAGTGGAGCTATATTCTTAAACTGGACACCGGACTTGATTAATTTTTGTACGAAAAACAACTATGTTTTTATTTCATTTAGGCCTTGACAGGCTCTGTATAAAAGTAAAATGTAAGGTGCATGGTTTGGAATGGCCCTGTGGTGCCGGCACAGAATACCACCACCCCATCTCCTCCCGTGGGTGTCGTAAAAGTCGACTAAGGGATTAGCCGGAGGATGGGCAGCAGCGTCCTTCGAGTACATTAACAGCTCAACTGCGATCGCCAACCCGTCTGCCAAGCGTGGCGATTATGGCAAAACCCCCCAATGAGCCCACAACATACGCATATCGGTCATTGTGGTGATCTATGGGGGAGGCCTGTGTCCAGCAGTGGGCTTCATTCGGTCGAAACGATGGTTTGGAAAAGTCGATCTTATGGAGCAGAGCCAGCTAGAAATTCCATAAATACAAATTTTCTTCATGGTGTGTTTTGATATTTTATGTTTTAATTTTCATTACAGAACCTGGATATACCTACATTGTCCATGAAATACTCGTAGCTATATGATGATAGAATTTTGATGGAAAACTATCAACTAATATGGCATAACTCAGGTAATTAAATTCTTTGATTATAATTGTCAGAATCAGATACAATAAACGCCAGGCCTTTTAATCCAACAAGTATTAGTTTAAATGAACGGCCAGCGAACCCAAAATTAACACCTAATAAGGAACCCCGAGTCGCTACATTACACAAATAATCTCAGCTTCACGGTTTCTTTACTCAAATAATCCTACCCTCAACTCTCAACCTTTAACATTAACAAATAAACACAATTCAACCCTCACAATTAATAACCAAGATAATTGCGTTCCAAAAACGGGACATTTCTTTACGGAAATAAACGAAAGCCTTTGCTGGGAGGTTTAAAAATTATGACTTGGCAACATCGAATGGACCGGAAATGTATAGGCGCAGGAAATGAACCCGTTAGCGCAATCCAAGATGGCTGCCAGGAAGCTGGGCAGCCGATTTATTCGTGTTGCTGGACCATAGCAGATGAAACGCTCTCTATTATGACGTATGGTAATGCGTTGCAATGCTTTTAAAGGATTAAACGTGATTTATACTATTCACCGATCCAGATTTACGATGGTTTTGGAATTAAAGGCTAGCATGGTATTGTGGGACACATAGCTTGTAGAACGGATGGCCGTTGGGGCAGAAAGTTTCTCGAGTGAATAACACGCACTGGCCTCCACCAAGATGGATGGACGACCTGGTGAAGGTCGCTGGGAGTAGTTGGATGCAGACGGCATGTAGCCGGTGGTTGTGGAAATCTTTGTGGGTGGATTTTGTTCAGTAGTGCCTTTGATAATATGATGATGATGACACTGTTTTTCACGTGGTCCACATCTGAAAATGGAACTCCCAATGATCATTACCATGATCAGTTATAGATATTCCCTTAATTACCACACTTGGCAGGCGGATAGGTGATCATTATTTCGGCGGAATGAAGTCCACTGCTGGACACAGGCCTCCCCAAAAGATCACCACAACGACCGCTATGGCTGTGCTGTGGACTCAATGGGGGTTTTGCCATAGTCGCCACGCTTGGCAGATGGGTTGGCGATCGCAGTTGAGTTCTTAATGTATTCGAAGGACGCTGCTGCCCATCCTCCGGCTAATCTCTTAGACGACTTTTACGACACCCATGGGAGGAGATGGGGTGGTTGTATTCTGAGCTGGCACCACACGGCAATAGGTGATTACAGTATAGTTATTGTTAATACACGGGAAGATGCTGCGGTCCATCCTCTTGATATCCAACCTTAGTCGTCTGACCCATGGTTAGAGAGCGGTGGTCTATTCTTTATCAGGAACCATACTGTTCGCAGCAAATCTGATTAATAATATAGCGTGTCGCTGACTTCCACAATATTGGTGAACGTGAACTTCACTCATAGAACAAAGAGCGCTATTTAGAAGATTTATTGTGCGTGTACTCATAATATAGAATCATCTTTCAGAAGCGCTGAACATCTGTTTTATGTTAGCGATGAAATAATTCTAGAAAATGCTCAGAATATCTATCGTTTTCTACAGTTACGTCATCAATTTTCCAGTACTTACCACGTTTAGCAGGTGAATTGGTAAGCGCAGTATGGCTACTGTTCCACAGAAGAGACGCTGCTGCCCATCCCTCTGGTTTAGAGTCTCTTAGTCACCTTTTATGACATCCACGGAAAGAGATGGAGTGTTACGAATTCTTAAGCTGGACACCGTATGGACGATAACTTTTCATCATATTAGCCAGTAGACGCCCGCTGCTGAACAAAGGCGTCCCCCTCTTTTTGGGAGGAAATTGCTGATACTCAACACGCTTGGCAAGCGTGTTGGTGAGCGTAGAAATGCTACTGTCCAGCAAAAGGAACGGACCACTCTGGTCAAGAGTCCCTTAGTCGACTTTTACGATCTTCACGAGGAGATGGAGTGGTGCTATATTCGTAATCTGGACACCACCAGTAATTTGTTCCATATGTGCGAATTTTTATGGAAAGAAAGAAAGAAACATATATTTGTTGCAAAACATGAGACATGGCTGGTGGTGCCGGCTAAGGATACCACCACCCCATTTCCTCCCGTGGGTGTTGTAATCGACTAAGGGATAAGCTCAAGGATGGGCAGCAGCGTCCTTCGAGTACATTAACAACTCAGTTACGATCGCCAACCCGTCTGCCAAGCGTGGCGATTATGGCAAAACCCCCCAAGGAGCCCATAATACACCCATATCGGTCTGTGGTGATCTTTGGGGGAGGCTTGTGTCCAGCAGTGAACTTCATTCAGCCGAAATGATTGACGCAAAAGCTCCGTGGGGACAATTCAGCCCATAACAGTGCTAACTTGCCTGTAATGGCGCGTGCTGGCATACACGGATATTGAGTGGCAGGGTGCGTTGTTCTCGGAGGTTGCGGGTGCGCAGATTGGGGAGTCTGCGTGCTCACACCCAGCGACCCCCGGGAAGACGGTGGCGCGCACGTGGTGACGTGCCGCCGTGTGCGCAGCACAGCGCAAAGCGAGGCTTAGGGGATCCTTTACAATCCTCCCCGAGAAGTGCCTGGGGGGCGACCTTATTACAGCCGCTTTCCCTCTGCTAGAGAGGGTGACCGCTTTACAGTCATCCCCTCCGTGATGTGCCTAAAGGCGTGGCACCAATGGGCGGCTCTTGTGTGATCTCACGAAGACCTGGAGCCCCCCTTCGGTGCCGAAGATGACCGCTCCAGTGGTTTTAGCCGGTAGGACTCCGGCATACCCCTTAGCCCTTCCCCGGGGTGAAGTTCCATGTAGAATTTCCACTGGACATCAATAAAAAAAGGGTGGGCTGTTATCCTGCGCCGTGAGAAGCCTGGAGAGCCTCCATCAAGAAAAAAGGTTATGGATTTTACTCGCTTTATCTTAACTTGACCTATATATGTGTGTAATGAAACTGTGCAATCGAATTTTCGATCACTTCTAGATATTGACTAGATTGACTGGAAATTTTGCAAACGTATCAAGAATTGATGACATTACAATAATTTGACATGACTATGACCTGACGCACTAAGAAACATCAGGACACTGTGAGTGATTACTCCGTGCATCGAAACTCATTTTTCATTAAAATTGAACGGTAGATAAAATAAAATAACTTTAAGAAAATTGTAACTACGCCTGTCACCTTAGTTATCCTGCGACCACGAACGCTGCAAAGTATTTGAAACGTCAGGAAAAACAAAAATATAAAATATACGCGGTATAAACCGTATTTTTTTTATTCTTTAGAAAAATGTTGCCACACTCTAGGATTTCTCTTGTGTCGTGGGTGCGTTTACAGACATACATTTCACACACAATACACCCAGACCTGGAACAACTACCTGCAGATCATACAAATATTTGTTCCGTGCGGGAATCGAACCCGCGACCCGGAGCACTGCGGTCGACAGTATCAGCCACTGCACCAACTGTGGCGTCGTTTATTATAATATGATTTTCGCTCATTTATAAAATATGTTTTTCTATAAATCTGCGGTAACACGACTTTCATCATCATTTCGGCCAAATAAAGTCCACTGCTGGACACGGGCCTCCCTCAAAAATCATCACAACGACCGATATCGGTGTGTTGTGCGCTCATTGGGGAGTTTTGCCATAATCGCCATGCTTGGCAGACGGGTTGGCGATCGCAGTTAAGTTGTTAATGTACTCGAAGGACGCTGCTGCCCATTCTCCGTCTAATCCCTTAGTCGCCTTTTACGACACCCACGGGATGAGATGGGTTGGTGCTATTCGTTGCTGGCACCACACGGCATAATAACACGACTGTGTATAAACCGATTGCAGCGTATCAAATAAGCGAAATAGCGCGCGATTAGAACACCGCGCTAATTTACGCTGGCCAGTCGAATTTGCATCGACGCCGACCGCTACGAACCGCAGCCCGCTAATTAGTAGTTAGCCGGCTTTTATTTCCGAGCTAGCGTTATCTAAGCCGCTGTAATCTGCTACTGCTACGCCCAGCCGTGCCTATGCGGTTAACATACGGTTTTCGGTGCTTTAAAAAGTTGCTATTTTTCACGAAGAAACAGTAGAAAAGGAAGTAGTAGTGGGGAAGTTTAATGACTTTATTATTTATTATATTCTTTGTTGTACACCAGTTAATAAAAAGTTGAATAAAAAGCAACACTTTGAATATAGAGTACAATGGGCGGCCTTATCGCACACGGCGATTTCTTCCACGCAACCTAAGGATAGAAAAAAATTAGAGACTTTGGCAGACAAGTCATCATTTCGGCCGAGTAAAATCTATGCTGGACACAGGCCTCCCTCAAAGATCATCACAATGACTGATATCGATGTGTTGTGTGCTCATTGGGTGGTTTTGCCATAATCGCCATGCTTGGCAGGCGGGTTGGCGATCGCAGTTGAGTTGTTATCGTATTCGAAGGACGCTGCTGCCCATCCTCCGTCTAATCTCTTAGTCGGCTTTTATGATACCCACGGGATGAAATGGGTTGGTGCTATTCATAGCCGGCACCACACGGCATCACGGCACGGTAGACAAGTAATAAAATTAAATGTAAAATGTTTTTCATAACCGGAAAAATGGACAAGTTTGTGCTAAAAAGATGAGTTAGGTTACAGCTAATTTATTTATTTCAAACAATACAAGCTTACAGTGTGGACCAAAACGCTTATATGTTATGCTACTTCTTTTAAAAAACAAATCAAATCAATAACCTAAAGAATAAAATTAAAATTTAAGACATTACAAATTGTGATAATAAAGTTATAACAATAAAATAATTTATTTTATTGTTATAACTTACTTTATTATCAAAAACAAAACAGTAACACGGCAAGAAGTTATGGCTGAATATTAAATTGTATCTAAATGAATCATTACAAATTACATCAATACAAATAACTTGTCGAAAAAGATATCTGCATCTAGACTGCTCTGCATAAAATTCCTGATTAATTCAATAGCTCTCCCAGTAGGGCTATTAGCTGCATGTGGAAGGTGCCATGTTGGGGGACAAGTTAGGAATCGGCGATTTCGACGTCCACATCCGCGTAAATAATTATTTGGTACATATAAATTAACACACTCCCGTACCGATGGATAATCTACTTTATTATTTATCATCGAAAGATAGTGCATGATGTGCATAAACTTTCGCCTGAGTTCAAGTGTGTCGAAGCCGACCATCCCAGATACAAACATAGAAGGATATAAAAAAGGGTAGTATCCATACTCACGCTTGTATAGATATCGAGCAAATTTGCGCTGAACTTTTTCAATTGCAAGTTTATATATATGTTCTTGTGGATTCCATACGATAGAATTATACTCCAATCTACTACGTACATAAGCATTGTAAAGCAGTTTTATAGCTTGGATGTTATTAAATTGAGTGGATGTTCTAATTATAAATCCTAAGTCTTTATTAGCATCTTTACATATTTGCTTGATATGATCGTGGAAATTTAGTTTATTGTCAACAGTTAACCCTAAATCACGTATTGTGCTGACACGATCGAGCGGTGTACCCGCCAGCTCATAGGCCATTAAAATTGGAGAGCGAGACCGATAAAAAGTAATTGTTTTTCATTTGGAAATATTAAGTGATAACTTATTTATTTTACTCCATTCATTCACCGCGTCAATATCAGACTGGAGTGCTGCACAATCAGTAGTATTGGTGATAGAAAAGAATAATTTAAGATCGTCAGCGAACATAAGACAGACTAATACCAATTAATGTATCGTGAACCATCAGCCAAAGAACGTACACTGCTGTACAAAGACCTCCCCTATAGATTTCAACAGTTGTGTCGGTTTTTGGCGGGAATTCGCCAGTACTCACAAGTCTTGGCAGGCGGGTTGGTAAGCGCAGTATGACTATTGCTCCACAGAAAGGACGCTGCTGCCCATCTCTCTGGTTTAGTCCCTTAGTCGCCTTTTACGACTGTTGCCATATTCTTAATCTGGACATGGTTTAATTTATGTGTAAATCCTTATGTTTACCTTTACGCTAAAAAGAAAAATAGTGGGAAAGAGGAAACTTAAAAGAATTAACGTCAACATTTTTGTAAACATATGAATTTTCTAAGAAGTATACAAATAAAGACGGCACGGTTGGTGCAGTGGCTGATACAGTCGGCTGCTGCGTTCCGTGTCGTGGGTTCGATTCCCGCACGGAACAAATATTTGTATGATCTGCAGGTAGTTGTTCCAGGTCTGGGTGTATTGTATGTGGAATTAATGTCTGTAAACGCACGCACGATACGGCAAAGTTTTATATAAAAAATAAGCAACTATTAAACTAATAATATTCTACACATTATAATGAATAAATAAAAATAGGTGGTAATTCAATCAAATAATTAATTCAATTTCACACAGCGAGAGGAGAGGAGAGGAGAGGAGAGGAGAGGAGAGGAGAGGAGAGGAGAGGAGAGGAGAGGAGAGGAGAGGAGAGGAGAGGAGAGGAGAGGAGAGGAGAGGAGAGGAGAGGAGAGGAGAGGAGGGAGAGGAGAGAGAGAGAGAGAGAGAGAGAGAGAGAGAGAGAGAGAGGGAGGGAGGGAGAGAGAGATGTGCTTGGTACTTATTTCTCTACGAGATCGAATCAGGGATGAGGAGATCATTAAAGCCATTCCAGTGAATCGACGAACGACCTGGGGTGCAATTCTTAAGGCTCAAATAGGCTTTTTGGGAAATTTGAGTGGGACAGGGCAGAATCGAAGTAGTGTTTGGACGCTTGCTTTATGTATTGCCTGATGGTCGGCAAGTTTAAACCGAAATAGAAGGTTCCAAAGATGGCGGACCAGTTATTTTTTTTATATACGAGTACACCCTCATGATATGGATATCAAATGAACGGGAATTTACTGAGAAACGAAAATAAAAATAATGAATAATAAGTTCTTAAATTATTTTTTGAATTCATAATTTTACTTATGGTGTAGGATTCATTTTTGTTGAGGCGCTATACAAAATATAGTGGATTATTGAAATAAGACCTTACATAATATATATATTGATTAAGATAGGCAATATGTAATCTGACAGCAACACCGAAACAATCAGTGAGCTATTTTGTGTCCTTTATTTCGAAGTCGATTAAGGCTTAAGTATACTTCCGATATGCTACGCTGAAAATTTCGGGAATCAAGGAAGTGACACAACATTACTATTTAAAAATGTATTTATTGCTTTTCGAAGTATTCTCCGCGAAATTTGACACATTTTTCCATACGATGGAACCAATAATTAAAGCAACCATTCCATTCGGAAGTTGGGGTCTCCAAAATGGCCGTTTTGTAGGCGTCCACACCTTCTTTAGGTGATGAAAATCTCTGTCCACGCAATTTATTCTTTATTTTAGGGAAAGTATAGAAATCATTAGGGCTTAGGTCGGGGCTGTAGGGCGGATGGTCTAATAATTCTATGTTTTATTGCTCTAAAAACTCTTTTGTTCTGTGCGCGGTGTGAGAACTCGCATTGTCATGATGGAGGATGATGCGGTGGTTGCAGTTCTCTCTACGGAGTTCAGAAACGACCTGTGGCAAACAAATGCTAGCATACCATTCTGCATTAACCGTTCTTTGTCCCTCAAGAGGAATAGTCGTAACATGGCCGGTTTTGGAGACAAACGTGGCCACCATTTTTTTTGCAACACTCCGTGAACGAACAATTTTTGTTGGCTTTAACTCATTTTCGAACACCCAAACTCGTGACTGGTTTTTTGTTTCGGGTTCGTACGCATATATCCAGGATTCTTCACCTGATACGATGTTGTATACAGCATTTGAGGATCCTACGTGGAATCTTTCGAGAGTTCTGACGCACCAAGTAACGCGAGCCGCTTTTTGCTCTTCACATAGCAAATGCGGTATCCATCGGGAAAACAACTTTTTTACATCTAATTGTTCATGCAAGATTATTTGTATTTGACTCATGCCAATGTCTAAAGTTGCCTGAATTTCGCGGTATGTCACATGTCGATCTTCCTCAATCAGCTTACGCACAGCATCAACGTTTTCTTGGGTGACTGCAGTTTTTGGATGACCTTGACGAGGATCATCACTGAGCTTGACACGTCCATGTTGAAATTCAGCAAACCAGCGATAAATTGTGGTTTTGGATGGGGCTTCATCACCAAATGCAGAAATCATCCGGTCAACACACTGTTTTTGTGTTAAACCACTTCGAAAGTCATAATAAATCATCGCTCTTGAATTTTCTCGAGTCAATTCCGTTTTCTCAACGACTAAACAAGTTTGACAAAACCTTGTGACAAGACCGTGAATCTTTTTTAAAATAAATAAATGGTATTCGATTTATAAAACCAAGGAGTTTACAATTAAAAAGATTTTAATATGACAGGAACAGTGGAAATATTCCATTCCCGATACTTTTAGTGCAGCCTATGTATAAGGAACACAGATTGTTATAAAGATTTGTGCTTACAAGGAACATTCGCTTTCTAGCGTAATATTACAATAGTACGATAGATTTTAGCTTTCTTAGCACATTGACTTTGAGCCTTACCGTATTTCTTTGTTTTTATTGTACGTCGTTAAATTTACACGGAATTCGGCCACCCTAAGGATAGTGGAGGAACATACCGGACTCTTACCAATAAAATCCAACGTTCTTCTATCAACTCCATCAGTGGGGATGCGAGATTTACTCGCGCATTCGACGCACTGACTTTGAGCATTACCTGTGCTAACGACGCGCGACTGACACATTATACGATTGCATACAATGTTATTATACCATAGATATGTAACGTCCATACTAAATCGCGCGCAAAATGCAGTCTTGGTCTATGTAGGCATAAACATATAAAACTGCACACTTATGCTGTAAGAAGGAAGATACAAAAACTTCGAGGATAAAAGAGATAGCTATATAAAATTACAACACGTGTACTCGGTGTCTTTGTCGCACCTGTAATAGAATATATGTGTTGTCTCTTTTCTTTGCCTGGCCTGTTTTCTTTGAGAATATTATTCTATATTATAATTTGAATAGTATTTTTATACAAATATTTTGTATAGTTTATTACTCACGTGTGGTATGTTAACCCTTGTTCTTTATTTATTTTTATTTGATAGTTTGTGCGTTTTCTTATCGCATGACGGCATTGTTATTACTTAATTAATAAAACAGTACAGATTGTGACAGTGTGTGCTCGTTGTCCTGTTTTGAGCGAACTGATTGAAAATTGCTACAATTGGGGGAGTTTTGGTTCTTTTTATTGGCGCGTATGTAACATATCTACTTCTTTTACTATATAATATAATTTATTGTATATGTAATGTAACGCTGGGCACACAAATTTTAACTAATATAAAATTACAAATACGTACATTATTATGTTTGACTAAATGTAGCTACAAATTTGTTATGCTTGAAACGAAACTGGACATCAAAACTACATGCATTTACTCTCGGTCACAAACACGTCAACCGTTATATAGTCTTAAAAATGTGAAGGTTTCTCCGACAAGTAGACCTGTGAAACAGGTAAACTACTGTTCTAATTAGTTTTCTTTGTGCTCTAAATCTTCACAAGATTCAAAACGACAGCCAGTAGAAGCATCTAAAATTTAAACTTACAACCAGGACGAGTACAGTACTTAGGGTTTAAATTATTCAAACAAATGGAGATAATTTTTAATTACCTCATAAATACACTTAAAGATAAACAACGACTACTGTTACGTAATTATTACTAACAAACAAAAGAACGTCCACAAAGTTTATTTTAATGAGCATATCTCTATAAAATTACGAATTTCGAATCTTTAATGAGAAAAAAATCTAAAGACTACAGACTCAGGAAAAGTTTCCTTTCTTCAGAGCCTAGTGAAAAAGATGCAATGCTGCAGGTTCAGTACAAAAATATTCAATAAAAAATTGGTTCTAATTCGTTTTTGCTGACATTGAGAACGATGGCTTAATACTTTGATCATAAGAGTGATTTCGGTTTGTAAGGCGAGTGGAGGAAGGTCGTTTTTCGTTTGGACTGGAAAAGTTCGCTTTCAAGTTTACATTGTTGGGTGAAATTAGTTCCAGTTGAATGTCAGTAGAGATATAAAGTGTATTCTATCTAGTCGGTTGCGTGCCGACCGGCTACCGGATTATTTGCATTGAAATGATCGGTCAGGAAGTCGATAAGATTGCCTATAGCACGTCATCATTTGTGTACTTTGGAAATATTGGATTTTTTATAGTGTTTGCTCACGCTTTCAAGGGTGAACAGAGGTTGAAATGCCAATTTCGAGGTTATTTTTGTTGTATTGGCCGCCACGACAATCATACGAATTTATAGTCGAAAATTCGTGTATTTCATTGTCAAGGAGGTTAAGAATGCCGGATGCCGGGGGATGGGCAGCAGCGTCCTTCGAGTACATTAACAAATCAACTGCGATCGCCAACCCGTCTGCCAAGCGTGGCGATTATGGCAAAACCCCCGAATGAGCCCACAACACTCCCATATCAGTCGTTGTGGTGATGTTTGGGGGAGGCCTGTGTCCAGCATTGGACTTCATTCGGCCGAAATTATGATGAATGATAAGGTTAAGGACTCGCTTAATAGCCACCACCACAGGCGACAAGAAACAAGACCAGAGGGACCGCCTCAGAAGGTGGAGAGGTGCGCTACCGATTTCCCTGTTATTATCACGTTAGACACTTCCATTCTCAAGCCAAAAGCCGGAGAAGAGGCCCTGGCCGACTCTCTGGGGCATTCTGGTACACAGTCTCACCACTCACATGCAGCTCGTCACAAGCTGCCCTGTGGTTTGTAAGCTTCTTAATAGATATACTTTGTTTTATCAAAAGTGTCATGAAGCTGGTCTACTCCGGGATTGCGTTTGTCACGCGAGGAGATATCGGCTGCCCCTGAGTGGTTAGTGTCTATTTTATGGTTTTTATATATATTATAATACAACAAAATGTGTGAAATAAGTGTGTCATAAGGAAATTCAGTAACTACTTAAATGATATCGTGGTAATCAAGCTCCCTAATAATAGCAACAAAATTCATTTCTGTTCCCAACACAATAAACTTATCCAAGTGCCTAAAACATTGCCATGTTAAAATTTAATGTTTAAAAACACGAAACCTGTGAAAATTATGTAATTTTAGTCATATTACAAACTTGTCTTGGTTACTGAATTATCTAGCTCATGTCGGCACTATTTGAACGCTTCAGTGAACGCAAACCGTGGGCCATCTGGCTTCCAGGACGAATAGGCCACGTCAAGTTACGTGCAGTAGCTAGCCGCTTGGTTTTCTGAGTTACGTGTCATGGGTTCGATTCCCGTATAGAACAAACATTTGTATGGCCTTCAGGTAGTTGTTCCGGAGCTGCCGGTTCCAGGATGATTGTGCAGGTGAGATGTCCATGTAATATTATCTGATTTCAGTATAACGGAGAAAATTTTGTAATAGGGTTACTAACATTTCGCATACATTTTTCACTAATTACATTTAACTACTTCGTTGATGATACGTTGATATTAATTAATGGAAAGTACTTAAAAATCTCTTTCTATGTTACTTTAGAATCATATCAAAAATATTTAATAACTAAACCAATGTATATGCCTCCAATATAAGAATCAAGAACTTGTCGAGTATTTATTTATACTTTCATGTACAATGATGATACACAAGGCGGACTTTATTCCATATGGCAACCTTTGGGTTAAAAAGGAAAAGCATTGAAAGAGGTACAAAAACAAATACTTCAAGAATGATAATTATAAGATACATACAGATATAGATACTAAAAGTATGGTAAAATACATATGTTATACAGATAAATTAAAATATACCACATATAATACGTAATTATATTCTAATAAGCATTATAACGATGCCCATAAGTGTCGATTATGAAAGCTGCGATTTCGAGTAGTAGTCCCGAACTTTCCGTTCGAATGAAAATTTACTAAGTATTACTTTGACTTGACTAAAGATGTCTAGTTTGGAAGAAGTAACATGGCAACGTAAGTCAAAGTTAAGTATATACATTCTATATAAATATACTTACGCCATATACGGTTACGAATAACACCAACCCATCTCATACCGTGGGTGTCGTAATATATGGGATTAAATGCAGGATGGGCAGCAGCGTCTTTCGAGTACATTAAATACTCAACTGTAATCGCTGTGGCAGGCAGGTCCTGCCAAGCGTGGCGATTATGGCAAAACCCCTCAAAGAGGAGCACACAACACACCCACGAGACAGGTCGTTGTGGCGCATTTTAGGGGAGGCCTATGTTCAGCAGTGTTATTCGGTCGAAATGATGAATGATTCGCTGCGTCTTGCGGTTTCACCCACTATCCCACGGGAACTGTAGATTTTCTGGAATAAAAGTCCTATGTTACTCTCCGGCCCATAAACCATCTCTATGCAAATACTGTTTTTGTTTTTAGTGAAAACGGCTATTTGTATGATGCCTAATCATAAATGATCTGTGATGATTATGTCCATCTGAAAGTTGGCTCGAATAGGCTCCGAAATAACTCCTCCGAATAAAATGCCTGTTTTAATTCCCATTTCATTGATATCCGCTATCAATGAAATGGGAATTAAAACAGGCATTTTAACAAAAAATTTCGTGTATGTTTCATTTCATTATCTTGCAGGGTTCAGAAGATATGAATATTAATATAATTCACGCCTAGCGAAGCGGACAGGTAACGGCTATTTAATCATATAAGTAGGAATATTACATGCAGATATATCTGGAATCAATAATGAACAATGGACTAAAGTGTATACCACTTTAATAACAAATAACCAACCAATATTCCAGATAACAACATTTAAACGTGAATTTATTTCATTTTTTCTTCACTTCTCCAACTAAATGATGGAAAGAGCAATAATAAACGGCTCTAGATTTCCCCAATTTAAAGCGATGACAGCAAAAAATTGAAAAATTAAAAGCTCATAATACAGTTTTCTTTTGAAAGTAATTCGATCTATTTCGAGGCGGGGCTCGTCTTGGGGCGCGCCTTAACTAAAGGCCCGATGCCTCGAGCAGAATTGCATTATCACCGCGTTTTAATTAGGCTCTCGCAAAGAAATATATACATGTATACTCAAGTATAAGAACATTTGTAAAGAAATATGAATTTGTATGGTAAGTTAAAATACGCTTTGTAGGAAGCATATTAGTGTTTTGTTTAGATTTCTTGGGCGAAATAATGCGGTGGTCTTATTGCAAGACTCCAGCTGGGTAAGTGCCGCGTCTTGGTACAGACCTGGCCGAAAGCCAATATGGCTTCAAGCGCCGGTGATCAACCATAAACGCGATTATTCGCGTGCTCTCGATAGTGGCGTTGGCTGTCAGCCTTGATATTATGGAAGCCTTAAATTCCATACCGTGGACCGCGATGAAGGGGGCGCTGGTCCACCATAATTCCTCCCTATCTGTATTATCTCCGCGACAAGTATGTTCACTATGAGAACATGGACGGTAGCGTGAAGCGGTGGAAGATTACTTGCGAGGTCTCACGCAGGTCGATTCTCGGCCCCCTCTTATGGAACCTCTAATGTGCATTTTTGGGTGGGACAGTGTATGAAGTACCTGAGGCTCAGCAAACACTTCGAGCACCTTGTCTCCCCCCAACCCCCGGAAGACAGTGTGCGCAATACAGCGATAACCAACGGAGGGTGGGGATCCTTTACAATCCCCAACAAATAAGATGGGCCTGGAGGGCGGTCTTTTTATAGTAGAGCTTTACAGTCATCTACTCTGAGATATGCTTTAAGCCGTAACAGCTATGGGCGGCCCTAGATTGAGATTTTTCTATGTCCACTTGCTCAATGTAAAATGGTAGGTACCACTGCAGTGCCAGATAGTGTTTCGCTTTGAAGAGCTAGGGCTAGTGAATTTATGGGGTATAATATGGGGTATGGGGTATACGGGGACTAAAAAACGTATGTCTTGGGATAGGTAACGAGCACAGCGTGGTGCCACGCAGAACTAGTTCTGGGCAGTATTAAAATTCTTATTGGCATGCGTAACGCTTACCACCAGGTGAAAGATTTCCTCAATCATATAAATAAAGTTCTTTGTTGATCCTTTGATTATTGTGATGGTTATTCCGTGTGGTATCCAGAATAAGAATATAGCGCCACTTCATCTCCACTCGTGGATGTTGTAAAAGGCTCCTAAGGTACTGAACCTGTAGGATGCTCAACAGCGTTTCTTCAGTGAAACAGCAGCCATTTAGCGCTCACCAATCGATCGCCCAAGCGTGGCGAGTACTGGCAAATTCGCCCTAAAATGTCGACACAGTAATTGTGGAAATTTACGGGAGAAGGTTTTGTTTAGTAGTGGACATCCTTCGGCTGATGATGAAAATGATGTTTTTTATGCACCAAACGTGCTTACAAAGGAATAGACAAACATCAAGCACCTTGCTTCAAGCAATAAAGAATGGGCCCTTAATAAAATGACATTTGGATGTAGACAGCGGCAATAATTCTAACATTCCGAGCATGGCGATCTCAAGAATGAACGAAAAGAGTAGTTTCTACTCTTTCCCTAGATAAGTCTTCATCGTTGAGCATGACCAACGTATTTTGTCTATCTTTGACGTTTAGGGAAGAGATGTTTCTTTTCAAATAGTCTACATCCCAAGAGACGTAGACAAGAGTTTCTTCGTATCTATATCGTAAGATTTTGTGGTGCGTTAAAGGATTACGGAAAATTAGCTTACACAAAATAGTAAATACGCAATGCAACTTATGGTTCATCATTTCGGCCGAATGAAGTCCACTGCTGGACACAGGCCTCCCCCAAAGATCACCACAACCACCGATATGGATGTGTTGTGAGCACATTGGGGGGTTTTGCCATAATCGCCACGCTTGGCAGGCAGGTTGGCGATCGCGGTTGAGTTGTTAATGTACTCGAAGGACGCTGCTGCCCATCCTCCAGCTAATCCCTTAGTCGACTTTTACGACACCCATGAGGAAATGGGGTGGTGGCATTCTGAGCCGGCACCACACGGCACTCATGGTTCATAACGCAACTATTTAATAAATTTTTATGCCGAAAAGAGCCTGAGGAAGGCGGAGAAGAACTCTGTGAGAGAGATCACCTGGCCCTCGACCTGCCCGAGAATGAATACTTCGATAATTTTATAGTTAGCAAGGAAATAGTCTTCGAAATTGATTTTTTCTCTGATAAGATGATATATTACGTAGTAAGTAGACTAGCTAGGTTGTAAGTAATATGAGTTACTTTTTTTGTTGCCATTGTTCACTTTCACTTCACAAGAAGCACAATAGAAATTGCAAAATTTTCCCGGGTATAATAAAAATTGAAACTTTAAAATAAACCCACAGATAAAATTGCCATTAAGCATTTCGTTTTTGTATTACTTCTATTTAAAAAGTAAAGAAAAGATCGTTGATAGCGATAAGGCCACATATTGTACTTTTACTTAATTCAAAACTTCTGTGACAATTTTTCGTATATATTTTTTTGGTAATGAAACGCAAAGAATGATTCGAATTGAATGGAATTTCAAAGTCACTAGTGGCATTCCGTTGCTATGGAAAGGATTTTCCATGTCTATGTCTACGTAGACAACCAAGTCTTCATGTCGGCTCATGCTCGGAAAGAAGAGATATCGAGAGATATAGAGAGCGCATTTTCTACCTTCGGAAGAGAATACTTTGAAATGGTTATGCTATGCCTACAGGACAGGACCTTCAGGAGCCATTATGCTTCCAGTCTTTATTCGCAAAATGAAAGAGGATTAATCAGTTGTAGTAGCTAATCTGTCAGTTTTTTTCTCGATAGGACTGGAAAAAAAAGTAGACTTTCATGTCCAGTAACATGCCTCAAGACGCAAGTCTTTAACCAGTGTGTGTTACCAGTGATGACATATGGAACAGAGACGTGGTCACTCACAATGGGCCTCATAAGAAAGCTCAAGGTCACTCAGCGAGCTATGGAGAGAGCTATGCTTGGTATTTCTCTACGAGATCGAATCAGAAATGAGGAGATCCGTAGAAGAACTAAAGTTGTCGACATAGCTGAAAGGATTAGTAAACTGAAGTGGCAATGGGCAGGGCACATTGCTCGTAGAACTGATGGCCGTTGGGGCACAAAGGTTCTCGAATGGAGACCACGCACCGGAAAACGCAGCGTGGGACGACCTCCAACGAGGTGGACAGACGATCTGGTGAAGGTCGCTGGGAGTCGTTGGATGAGCGCGGCATGTGACCGCTCGTTGTGGAAATCTAAGGGGGAGGCCTTTGTTCAGCAGTGGACGTCCTGTGGCTGATATGATGATGAATATGCCATATTTTTGGGGGTTGGGCTTGAGGTATTCATCACTCGCCGTACGAAACGCAGCAACACTGTTGTTCCCAGTAATGTTGCTACTTTACGCCGCCATTATGTGACAGCGTGATACTGGGGGGTCGAGCCAGCCTATTTACGAGCTCTAGTCAACTTATGCCTACAACCCTAGTTAGATAAAGATAAAGATAATTTTATTACCAAACTAAACACACATAATTCATTCAATGCGGAACAATACAAATAGATACATTTGTTTTTTGTGTAGTATGGTAAAAAGAACGGGCTCAGCAATGTTGGCAGTGCGCAGTGGTTAAACCACGCACGGGTCAACGCTGGTTTTCAGTCCGTCCCCTTTACTACGATTAATACATAACCAGAAGACTGCGGGTTCTACAAAAAAAATATATATATATACAAAACCTTACGAAAATAAAAAGAAAGCAATTAAAATAAAATAAAACAGTAAATCAAGTATTTCTGTATCAATTGTCTGTGGAGCGTTTTTGCCTGCGCATCATAGAAATGAAATAAACTAAGTACCTAATAAAAAAAATATTGTAGGCATAAGTTCTCTTCTCCAACGCAAAATTCATTTCAGCTGATACTCTAGTTAGACTACTTTTGCTATAAGGCGGGGGGACCTCTGAGTTCGCGGGTGCGTAGATTGGGGAATCTGCGTGCTCACCAAGCGACCCAAGAGAAGACGGTAGCACGCATGTGGTCACGCGCTGCCGTTGGACGCTTTGGGGGATCCTCTACAATCCCCCGGGGGGGGTGACCACTTTACAGTCACCCTCTCCGAGATGTGCCTATAGGCGTGGCACCAGTGGGTAGCTCTAGTGTGATCATACGAGGACCTGGAGCCTCCCTTAGGTGCCGAAGATGACCGCCCCAGAAGTTTTAGCCGGTAGGAGTCCGGCATACGCCCCGGGGAAGGGCGAAGGAAGTTCATGATGAATTTACACTGGGCACCAAATAAAAAGTATAAAAAAAGTTAGACTACTTGATAAACACGGCTGTATACTTAACACATTCATATATACACCAAATATTCCACAATCACATACGTATGAATCTAATGAAGCAACTGCACTGAAACATTCAGCAGAGATTAAAACGAAAGTTTCAAGTAGTACTTCCAAAGACACTGAATTAAGACACTTTGCCATTAGCACGTTAATTAATAGAGAATTCGTCGCTGAATTTATTGCAGTCCCCGGTCTACAGACAAATGAGGAGCTGCAAAAGCTGTTTGGGATAATCGCGTTGAAGTAGATTTCATTAAAAAAAACTTTGTTTATTTAGTATTACGCTGTTTTTCCGTGTAACTCCCGGCAAAGAGTGAACACCCCTCTCATTTTATGAGTGTCGTTAAAGGTGATGATGGGATATCAAGAGAATAGGCAGCCAGTATCCTCCTCTGTGCTAACAACAATATAAATGTAAAACAAATATCCTCTATGATCGCTCATTACAATTACTAATAATTTGGAGGCCCCCATTCGGCAAAAAATTACCGGCTGATATTTGTGTGTATATTTTGTATAAGCATAGCGAAGTACACTTTGGGTCTGAAATTATTGATTTCGTGCTAGGATCAGGATTTGTTGCAGAACACACAAGATTCGAATGCACGGCGTGGATGTAAGAAGACTTTTTTCTAGCACTGGTTGATTTTAGGTTAAATTAGAAGGAGATTAAATTAGGTATTCATTGGATTGAAGTAAATTATCAGGGATACGGATAACGGACGGCTGTTAAGCCGTAATATGGTGACAAAAATTTCAGGCAGTCTGGGTTAAATGTACTATGCCAAATCGCGAGTTTTTTATCGAATATAATTTTTATTCATAATAAAATCAAAACGAAAATTAAAAACAAAAGAATAAAATAAAAATGTACAAGGCATTATTGTAGTATCTTATCGAAACAAATAAATTCACAATAATACAATCGAATGCAGCTTTCCAAACTCTAACTCAAAACACGAAACGCTTCAATAAACCAAAAGAATTTATATCCCCGAAACTACACACGTTCGTGACACAACATTGTAAGCCCGTAGTCTCATTTTTAATGTAAAAACAAAAATCGTGGCCAGTAAAATATAATCCACAATCTAGTTGATCGGCCGCGGGTCGTACGTTCATTTGTTTATTACCCTGCAACGTCCAAAGGCCTAAACTTTTTGCTTGGTCTTTTCAAGCAAAATTCTTTCTTGGCAATTTGCACATAGCTACCTTGCTGTTTGCGTTTCCTTTCGGTGGCAGATTTGTTGGCTTTTTTACTACAGTGGCCAACGTTTTTCTTGTTTAATTACGTAATAATACAGTGGATTCCAGAGTCCATTCTTTTTGCAGGAGTTTCTTTTGGCCTTGTTGCCGACGTTTTTCCAGATTGAAGTATTTAGGCATCAACGTTTTTGTTTTCGACATTGTTTCTGCTAATTTCGTGCCTTTGATCTTGTTAGAGTCAAAGAAAAGGTTACGGTGGAATAGTTTTGTTCGAAGTTGATTCGTTTTTTCCTTTAACCTTAAGGAACAGAATCGTAACTACGACCTAAGACTTTATAAGGTAGCAATAGAAACTTCTTCCAATACAAATACTATGAAAATCAATTTACTCTAAATCCTGCTTGTGTAGTAAAACTTTGTACATCGCATAATAGGTTCGAGCTCGCGTAACATATACTAATACAGAAACGCCGAAAGTAGATGCCCGAAAAACACAAAATATAAAACAAAAAGCGGATATCCGTAGAGCGCAAAACACCGGGACTCGTTCACACTATAGACGCTACAGTTTCGGGTACGGGTTAATCCGCCGGTGGCCGCCTCGGGAATTAGTATTCTTCTAGCGTCGCCACGCGGAAAAAGTTGGACTTAAAAATTTGAAGTTGCATATTTTCCTGGAGGTAAAACTGAATGCTGGCTGGATAGAGATATCGGGAAAGTGGGAAATCTTAATGCAAGTAAAATATGGGGGTGAAATAACGAATGTGGAACTTTATAATTTTATGTTAGAGGTTGGAATTTCAAATTGTGTTTAGGTAGAAGATCACAATCTTCTATGAGAGTTTATAAATAAATGGCTACCACACATTTAACATACATCGACCTGTTAACGTCCACTGCTGACTCTAGGCGTCCTAAGATTAATTAGAAGGAGTGGTCATAGAAGATATTGTTTAATTAAATTGTTCTTGATATCAACCCTTAGTCGCCTTTTAAGATAACCATAAGTGGAAAGGGTCGGTCTATTGTTTGCCGGGAACCACATGGAACAAAGCACAATCGCTACCCCGCAGTAAACTAATCAATTTGCATTCATATCTTGGATCGGTAACCGTTCTTTACGCATTTATCCCTTATATCTTAGACAATTACTTTAATGTCACTGTTGTCATATGAATACCTATGACAATCGTTACGAGCCAATCACAAGGCCAAAATCTACTATCCTGTCTAACCCCAGGATATGGTTATCGTCATGTAATTGGGTATCAGAGACCAGGTGGCATGGATACTACTAGTCAACCGCATCTGGTTGACTGGAAGCCAGCCCAAACCATGGACTTTCTTCACCCCAGGAGACGGGGAGAAGGGGTGTGCTAGACTTTTACTAGCTAAAACCACTTGGGTGGTGATCTACTGGTCGTATCAAGCGGAACATCGTGCGCGCGCGTTTCAGCACCACCAAACAACTCACCCTTCTGACACCTATGGGACCTCGTACACCACCAATCCAGATGACCTGCAATGCGGACTGTTGTTGCAACTGCAACTTCTTACACGCACGACGATGCTATGGATAAGCACATCGTGGCGGCGATTACTACCCTGCAGGATGTCCTCTTGGCCATTCGTAGAAGAGAAGACCCGGTTGGTGATATACTCAACGGCATAGCAACGCTAAATAATTTTAGGGGCTGACCCGTTGGACATAAGAACCGATCGCTCATCACCACCACTACATCCCCCGATATGACGCCAAGTAACTCTATTACATCAACACACGACTTATTCAAACAAGGATACTCTACGAGTTCCACCTAGGTTAACAATATAGGCGTAATAGGCGCAGCACACATTCGCGACTCCACAATCACAAGGAATCATTCGAGGAACAGGCTACACCGTAAGGAATGCCTGTGAAACGTAATCACTGAGCGACGACATACACAGTACAAGTGACAGCTACGTCCCACTACTTGCGGCATGCTGGGCCAGCTCCGAGCGTGCAATCAATTTGCGGTAGTGGGCGTGACTCAATGCCGCCATTTGGTCGCTGAGCTGGTCTCTGCTTAGCCTACCCCTTGGAAATCGGGGGTCTCACCTGGTAGGGTCGACTTGCCTGGGTGTAGTGAAGATCGTCGGGTGCAGTGCCTACTATGAAACTTATTACTACAAAGTAGCGCTGTGCATCAGTTCTAATGCCTGGCCTGCCTTGGTGGTAATACTGTCATAGTCCGATACCTTACTTAGTGCCCGGCTTGCTAGTTGTCAAGCTGCGTAAAAGGCTTCGGGTGAGAGATATATGTTTCAGGAACCGATCCTTACTTACTTACTTATAGGACGCGTTACGAGCTCGTAGGGAAGCTCCAGGTTCCAGGAGAACGAACGCACCGTAGCCACCCATTTGTGCCATGATTTGAGCCACATCCCGAAGGGGATGACTGTAAAGCGGCCACCGAGCTTAGCAAAGGGGAGGCCACTGTCATGAAACTGCTACCAGGCACGTTTCGGGGAGATTATAGAAGATTCTCTGAAGCAACGACGACCTAACGACAACCCAACCCAGTTGAAAAAAGGCTAGTTCATAACCAAAAAATTGCATAGTTTGAAATTAAAAACTTTTATCATCATCATCATCATATCAGCCATAAGACACCCACTGGTGAACAAAGGTCTCCCCCATAGATTTGCACAAATGTCATTGTCATTTTGGGGAAAAATTGCCAATACTCACCGGTGGCAGGCGGGTTGGTGAGCGTAATATGGTTATTCTTCTACAAAGGGGACGCTGCTGCCCATCCCTCTGGTTTAGAATCCCTCACTTGGCTTTTACGACATCCACGGGAGGAGTGAAGTGGTGCTATATTCTTAATCCGGACACCACACGGTTGAAATCTTTATATAATAGGTACGGATAAAAACAAATTGATATTAGTAAATTACCGGGTCAGCTCAGGCAGTAATGAATGTGAAGAATTTATTTTACTTTGGTTTATAAGCTGCGCTCGAAATTAAACGGCCGATATATTACTTCCTCAACTACTTTGTTCTCCTAGATCAACAAAGTAGCAAATTGTTCATAATTTATCCGAATATAACTTCATATAACATGTAGTTACATTGTTTATTATTTAATAAAGTGGAAATCCCGCAAGTTTACGGCTTCATCGCAGTTCAGAACTTACTTAGCCAAATGGCTAGAGTTTGTTCGTTCAACAATTTACATTCGTTTCATGATACGAAACAACTTCCCAGTACTATTGTTCATTAAAATGGACCCGCCTTTTATATTTACGATACAATGTAACGTTGACAACGTTTAACTCACTCGTCGTGAAATCTCCACAACTTTAATGACGTGAAACTTGGTAGGTTGTTTCTTCGTGGGAGAGGGACGATCACACTCGGAGAAGAAGAACAACCACCGTGGTGCCAATGTCCAACATGCCTGAGTCCTTTGCAATCACTATATGGCGGGGGGTCCTCGGGGTTCACGGGCGTGCTGATTGGTAAATCTGCGAGTTCATATTGAGTGACCTCCGGGAAGAAGGTGGCGTGCACGTAGTCACCATATACGCAGCGCACAGGGAGGTTTCGGGGGATGCTGCACCCCCGAGAAATTCCTAGGAAATCCAACATCTTAAAAGTCGCCTCCCGACCACTAGAAAGGCAGAACACTTTACCGTCACCCCTTCTGAGATGTGCCTACAAGCATGGATCTGGTTTGAATGTTGAACCTTGAGCCCTTTTCGGTACCAGATGGGCCCACTCAGGTGGTTTAGCTGGTAAGAACACGGCATACCCTTCCAGCCTTCTCCGGTACGGATAAGCACTGGTTAAAAATAAAAACACTGTTTGGTTCCTTATACAACAAAGGCATCGCTTAGAAAGGATTTCGTGAAAATCAACCTACAACGGGATGAAACAAGGTATTAAAGTTTTATGGAGTAATAGCTGTACGGTGTTGTTCTATTATATCTAGGCTGACCTTTTTTTATTGGTGCCCAGTGGAAATTCTTCATGAACATTAATACTGCCAATAAGAATTTTAATACTGCCCAGAACTAGTTCTGCGTGGCACCACACTGTGCTCGTTACCTATCCCAAGACATACGTTTTTTAGTCCCCATATCCCATACCCCGTATATACCCCATAAATTCACTAGCCCTAGCTCTTCAAAGCGAAACACTATCTGGCACTGTGGAGGTACCTTTTTTTTTGATGCCCAGTGGAAATCTTCATGAACTTCCTTCACCCCGGGAAAGGGCGAAGGGGTATGCCGGACTCCTACCGGGTAAAACCACTGGAGCGGTCATCTTCGGCACCTAAGGGAGGCTCCAGGTCCTCGTATGATCACACTAGAGCCGCCCATTGGTGCCACGCCTATAGGCACATCTCGGAGAGGGTGACTGTAAAGTGGTCACCCCCCCGAGGGGATTGTAAAGGATCCCCCAAAGCGTCCCACGGCAGCGCGTGACCACATGCGTGCTACCGTCTTCTCTTGGGTCGCTCGGTGTGGGCACGTAGATTCCCCAATCTATGGCCGGACTCCTACCGGCTAAAACCACTGGAGCGGTCATCTTCGGCACTGAAGGGGGCTCCGGGTCCTCGTAAGAGCACACTAGAGCCGCCCATGTATCTAGGCTGACCTAAGGCATCTGTTGGAATGCCTTGAAGTTTCACTGGCTGTCTTTCCCCTTTACCCGGAACACAACTAGGCTTACACAAAATTATTATGGTGAGTGAAATAGGCAGGACTATGCTGGTGACCTGGAACCCCCCTCAGGTGCCGAAAGTGACCACCGCAGTGATTTTAGCCAGTAGGAGTCTGGCATGGCCATTCCATCCTTCCCTGAGGCGGAGAAAGTTTATATATATTATATTAAGCAGAATTTCCACTGGGTCCAATAAAACAAAATGCTGATAGTATTGTAATAATTATGAAACATAATTTAGATGTTATTTGTTAAGAGAAAAGAGAAGAAACGCGACGTGTGCTTTCCAGCAAAGAGCTGACCCCCTCTTCCCATGTCAGTGTCTTGTAAGCTTACTAACTCATTAACTGTTACAAAGCCAGAAACAAATAAAAATCTGTTGTGTCTCGCCAGCTGCCTGCAATTGACAAGCAAGATGCTAAAAGAGAATATATCCAGAGGATATGCAAACACATCCTCCTGTGTGTGACATTGAAAAGGTCACATTGATATATGCCAGGTGTAAGACATGCCACTATGTCAATCCATCTAAAAGACCAAAACTCTAAACCTATCCTGCTGCGGTGGGGAGTCAGACAGAGAGAAGTTAGCTTTTCAAAGCTGTTCTACCTCGCACCGGAATAAGTTTTTAAGGTTCTGGACTGGAAAGGGCAAGGATCAACATAAATTGCGAGTACATTATCGATATAGTGATCATGGCTGAAACCATGCAGGACCTCAGTGTATTGCTCGATGACTTCAGTAGAGCTACCGAAAAAGTTGGGTTAAAAATAAACATGAACAAGACTAAGATCATGTTGGATGTCCACATACTAACAACTGCCATAAGATCGAAGAGTTTACGCACGAAGTTGATACCGATTATATATACCTGGGACGAACGGTCCAACTAGGTAAGTCCAAATTCGAGATAGACGTCAATCGTCGAATCCAACTCGGCTGGCAGCGTTAGGGAAACAGCGCAATATCTTTTTGTCCAAAATCCCTGAGTATCTCAAGATGAAGGTCTGTCTGTGACCAGTATGTATTGCCAGTGAATACTTATGGTTCTGAGACGTGTTCGCTTACCACGGGCCTCAGAAAAGTGGTCAAAATCACCCAAAGGGAAGACTATGGAGTTTGCCTGCGAGATCGAATCAAAAATGTAGAGCTTCGTAGAAGAACTAAAGTTGCCGAAGTAGCTGAAAAGATAAGTAAACTGAAGTGGCAATGGGCGGGGCATATTGATCGTAGAACTGATGGCCGTTTGAATAAAAAGCCAGGCCACCATGACATATATATATATATAATTACCTAACAGAAACCCAATAACAGTTTTTCCGACCTGGAAATCGAACTCAGAAGCTCGCGCTAGGTAGCCGCACTGGATAACACCAGAACATTATGGCAACTCATCAAGGCTGCTTATAAACGCAGGTCCCTGGCGCGCGGCCAGCATAATCCTGGATTGAGTAAGAAGTCTAAAACGCTTCCAGTAAAATATGAAAGTTAGCACTGCCCTTAATGTTTTTCTAAGAACAATTTATCCACGTAACTTCCGAGAACTCGTGTTTTATTTTCTGGTTAGTAATTTGAATATTAAAAAACATATTTCTTACTATGGTAACGCACGCACAATTTTTTTTGCAGTGGCCATCTATAACAGCGCGATAATATCACTGGCAACTAAATTGCATTTGCGTCGCGATGCAAAAAAAACAAAAGAAATGCGTATGCGTGAGACTTATCGCGTGCGTGGTACTGCTACTTGCAGTTTGTATGAACAGGTATTTTATTAAAAAGCTAATAATAGTTTTTTTTAATACATATGTTTTATTTCAGTCGTAATTCATGATGTTACTTCGTGGGGCAATCGGCAGGATTAAAATAAATATAATTTAATTGAAAACTAGTTTAGGTGCCATTAGATTATTTAGTTGCTATAAAAAAACAACAAAGATCTTTCGTCTTTTTGTAATGGTCAATCATATCGGCCATTTATACGTCCACTGTTGAACAAAGGCCTCCCCCATAGATTCCACAACTGTGTCATCATTTCGAGGGGTATTTGCCGATACTCACCACGCTTGGCAGGCGGGTTGGCGAGCGCAGTATGGCTACCGGTTTACAAAAGGGACGCTGCTGCCCATCCCTCTGGTTTAGATTCCCTTAGTCGCCTTTTATGACGTCCACGGGAGGAGATGGAGTGGTGCTATATTCTTAATCCGGACATCACACGAAACTAATGGTCATCAACACAAATGAAGAACATGCGCTGCTGTAATAAAACAGAGAAAAAAGATTTTTGTGCTCAAGTGATAACTTTATTTATTAAACCCTATAGTTTGAGTAGTTACATCCATAAAGATCGTGGTTTGCTTTATGTTTGTTATACAAATATGACTAAACATAAAAGTGTTTGAATTATAATATTGAACAGTTTATAGTACGTACTACGTACGTTTGTGGAATGCATTACCAATTTCAATTAGACGGGCTCAGTCGCTACCAGTGTTCAAGCGACTAGTGAGGGAACATTACATGTCACCGTAATTATATATTTTTGTTTTTTTTTTCACGTTTACCTTGCCTATATCCATCACATCTGTGTTATCAGTTGTATATAAACTTTTTAATTTGTATATTATGTATATATATTACCATGTATGTATATAATTATGTATGTTGTGTATATATGAACTTCATTATTTATATATATTTGTATAGTATTATTCAAGTATATAGATATGTATTTGTGTGCACCAGAGACTACCCCGCATCTTGTGTAGTAATTTTGTTTCTCCATCCTAAGGTTGCTTGGAAGAAATTGCCGTGTGCGATAAGGCCGCCCATTGTACTCTATAATCGAAGTGATGCCTTTTATTGTATTTTGAATAACTGGTGTACAATAAAGAACATAATAAATAATAAATAAATATCAGTGCTCTCGGGGGTCGCAGGTGCACAGATTGGGGAGTCTGCCTGCTCATACCCAGCGACCCCCGGGTAGACGGTGGCGCGTATGGAGCCACGTGCCGCCGTGTGCGCAGCACAGCGCACAGCGAAGCTTGGGGGGATCTGTTACAATCCTCCCCGAGAAGTGCTTGGGGAGCGACCTTAGTTACAGTGGCCTTACCTCCGCTAGAGGGGGTGACGCATTACAGCCCCTAAAGCCAAACGGCGTGGCATCAATCAGGGCCTTTAGTTTGATCTTACGAGGACCTGGAGTCCCCCTTCGGTGCCAAAGCTGCCCGCTCCCGTGGTTTTAGCCAGTAGGGAGGCCGGCATGCCCCTTCACCCTTCCCGGGGGCGAAGGAAGTTCATGTAGAATGTCCACTGGATACCAATAAAAAAAGGTACTATCAGTGCCAGAAACCGTACACGCAAGGCGGATTATAATTACGAGTTTATAACACTCATAAAGATGGGTGTAATTGGTGTAACTATCAACACGTTTCGCTTATGGCTAATAAAGCTCCTGTTAAAACGGCTATGTATCCGTCTTCAAAAGACCATTCCAAACGTTGGCCTACATTTTCATTTTCACATTGATGGACGGCACGGTTGGTGCAGTGGCTGATACAGTCGGCTGCTGCGCACCGGGTCGTGGGTTCGATTCCCGCACGGAACAAATATTTGCATGATCTACAGGTAGTTGTTCCGGGTCTGGGTGTATTGTGTGTGGAAATTGTGTCTGTAAACGCACCCACGACACAGGAGAAATCCTAGTGTGGGGCAACGTTTTTAAAAAAAAACGAAAAACGATTAATTATTGCAAAATACATATGGAAATATCATGTTTTTATCAAATACGATCCCTATTACATACTGCCCCCCAATGAGCACACAACACACTAGATCGGTCGTTGTGGCGATCTTTGGGTGGGGCCTGTATTCAGCAGTGGACTTCATTCGGCTGAAATGATGATGATGATTGCCTACTGATTGTCCCTTTGGAAATAAATGATCTTCGAGTAACTTGAGCCGAGACAAGTACTCAAAAATCATGTATTTACTTACTTAATCAGCCCATTACTGTCCCACTGCTGGGCATATTCCTTTTCTTTTGATGAGAAAGGTTAGGCGTTTGTCTTCCACGCTGGCCTAGTGCTGTTAGACGGACTACACACACCATTGAGAACATTTTGAAGCCCTCTCACGAGTGCAAGTTTCCTCGCGATGATTTTCTTCACCGTTAACGCAAGCGATAATCTAATTCTAATCCGCACGTGAATCTGAAAAGTCGTAGGTGCGGACTGGGATGAAACTCAGACCCACCTATATAAAAGGCAAGCCTTCAACCACTAGGCTACCCCTGCTTCTTTATTTATTAACTAGCTGGGAGCCGCGGTTTCACCCGCGTTTAATTTCAAAGAAATTTAGAGTACTTTGACATAGACACTTGACATAGAATATATGTATTGGATTTCAATGGTTTTATTATTTTTTCGCGGAACCCTAATTATTTTTCTTAAATAAAAGTAGCCTAAGTTATTCCTTATAACATCAGCTATCTAACAGTGAAAGTCCCGTCAAAATCGAACCAGCTGTTTCGGAGATTACCCGGAACAAACAGACAGACAGACAGACTGACAAAAAATTTAAAAATTGTATTTTGTTATAGGTACCGTATATACTTTCATATGCATTTAGTAAAAAGCTGTTATTTTGATATTACAAACGACACTTCAATTTTATTTATTTGTATAGATTTGATTTTAATTAGGACGACCGCAAGCCTCTTCCTCTAATTAAAGACACTTGTACTAATCAAAGACGTAACTATCACAAAGACTTCTTAAAACACTTGTGGCAAGCTGGTACAGCAAATAGCCTATGTATTCTGCTCCACCGACCCTTATGTATATGAAAGAAGAAAGAAAGAAAAATCATTTATTTTTGCACCATTAACGACACACACAACTTAAATCAACACAATATTTTTAAAATTCACAAAAGCGATCTATGTTCCATAAACTGGCAACATAAAATTGTTTTAAGGTACATGGCCAAAGGACTTAGAATCCAGGGCAAAAACAATAAAGCATTTTTTTTTAAATTACACCTCAGATAGGTAAACAACATTACCAGTTTCTAGCTAAATAAGATTAAGATTAATCAATTGTAAACTTTGTGCGTCGTCTCCGTGCAAAAAAGGTTGACACTCAACAAAATGCTGTGACGCTGAATAAATCCATCGACAACAGCGCTGGTTTTCATGGACAACCTTCGTGACGTAGTGACGTTTTCCGGCAGTGGTGCCAAAATTTAATCATAAATCTAAAACAATAAAAAGAGAACTAAATCTTTACGAATTATTTGTGTAACCAAAATATTATAAAAAAAACACAATTATCTATAATTTTGTAGTGTGTAATAAATTAATAAAATCGCAAGCTTTATCAGTACAAAAGATCGATTTAACATGTAATGTTACCTTCAGTGCTAGGAGGAGTGGCTTAGGTAGTACTACAGTTACTTTTTTATTGGAACCAGCGGAATTTCTTCATGGACTTACTCCGCCCCAGGGAAGGACGAAGGGGCATGCCATACTCCTACCGGCTTAAACTACTGGGGTGGTCATCTTTGGCACCTAAGGATCCAGGTCCTCATGTGATCACACTAGAGCACTGATGTCACGTCTGTGAAATAACCGGAACATATGTTTTATGTTCCGGTTATCCCAACATAGGTGGCCTTCATCACTTTATTGCCCCGGTAAATAAATTATAATAATACATTGTGGTATGTTCTATCTTTACACACTAACCTACATTTTTCTCCGCATATGTTTTACGATCATTTGTATCAATCAACATTGTAATCTCAAATATTTTAAAAGAGTATCCAGGGAGTTTCTTTTCAGTTCTCCTCCACGAGATCAACTATTTGAAACTGTGCAACTTAGATTCTGACGTTTCATAAGTGCCAATATTTGGTTTACCTATTTGAAATAAAAAATCTTTGACTGACTTTAGACGGCAACCCATCAGTAGTCACTGCTTTGCTGACGTTTATGGGTGCAGATACTATTTATTATCAGGTAGACCATTTGCCGTCTCGGTCAGAAAAAATATCCCGAAGTCTCTATTTTACCAATCAGATTACTGAATATTTCTCTGATCTGATGTTGTCCCTACCCGACCTTCAATGAATTATACTTCGGGCTACCAAAGAGCGTACACGTAATAAGGTAGTAACAAAAAAGAAGAAACAGGCGTTCAGCTGTCAACAGTAAATTGTATGGATATGATGCAAATGATAAAAATAGAAATGAGGAGATCCGTAGAAGAACTAAAGTTGTCGACATAGCTGAGAGAATTAGTAAACTGAAGTGGCAATGGGCAGGGCACATTGCTCGTAGAACTGATGGCCGTTGGGGCACAAAGGTTCTCGAATGGAGACCGCGCACCGGAAAACGCAGCGTGGGACGACCTCCAACGAGGTGGACAGACGATCTGGTGAAGGTCGCTGGGAGTCGTTGGATGAGAGCGGCATGTGACCGCTCGTTGTGGAAATCTAAGGGGGAGGCCTTTGTTCAGCAGTGGACGTCCTGTGGCTGATATGATGATGATGATATGATGATAAAAATTACCAAATTATCATAAATATGACCAAGGGATTAGCCGCAGGATGGGCAACAGCATCCGTCAAATACATTAACAACTCAACTGAGATTACCAACCCGCCTGCCAAGAGTCGCGATTATGGCAAAGCCCCTCAATAAGCACACAACACACCGATATCGGTCGTTGTAGTAATCTTTAAGGGAGGCCTGTGTTCAGCAGTGGACTTCATTCGGCCGAAATGAATGAAAAAAATTATATGTAGTCTTCTCGACTATAAACTTTACCATATGTTTAACAGCTTCAACCTCAAAAACAAGCCGCATTTACCTCCAAAACTACATCATCGACCTTGAACCCATAGATTTAATGTCAACGGTACAGCGTTCGCGCTCCAAAACATTATTAGTAATATAAATAAAAATAACAAATGATATGCCGTGACTGTTCCAATTTGTTCTGATAATATTCGGCGTTCAGCCGAGCCGAGATACAATCAGCGTTCGGGCAACAAAGGGTGTGGTGCAGTTGACAGCGAATAATATAATGCAGGCGGTGCACAAATTCGTTTCTGCGAGAATGCACATCTAGCGCAGTTGCAACCAGTAGGATTATTTCATCATCATCATCATTTCAGCCAAAATAAGTCCACAGCTGGTGAAAGGCTTCTCTCGAAGATTACTACAATGACCGGACTGGCTTTGTGTGTTGTGCTCATTGGTATAATTTGCTATAATTTGCTATAATCTTCACACTTGAAAGGCGGGTTGGTTTAGGTGGCTAGGGGTTCATATAAAGAGCATGGGTAGTAGTATCCTCGTATATGCAAGTAAAGCACTATAGCTGATGCAAGTGAACAATCCGTCCAAGAAACGAAAATAAAAAGAAACTAGAATGAGCGCCCCCTTCTCGGATAACTACAACGGGAAAAAACGGAAAAGGGGGTCGTTCTAAATAAACTCTCTAAATAACTCGCGAAATCATGATGGTCTAAAAAGGACTCAAATTATCTAAATGAATTGTTACCAAAATAATAAAACATCTGTGAAAGTACAGTTACAGATGTTCTGTTTTTATTGCCTTTTAACTAAATTGAGAATAAAGAAAATTACTACTTTTATCTCTACTTCATACCACACATATAGAAATAATACGAAGCAAGCAAACTGCTATTACACTATTGCCGAAAACCATTTCCGCTAGCAATAATCGCTATCAGTTGAACCGCGAACATTGTCAAAATTTTGCCAACTCTAATCGCTAATCGCATTGCTTATCGTTCAAATTTCTTGCTGTTTATGTGTTATGCATGTTCTAATATTACATTGGAAACTGGACTTGGTAGTGTATTTTAAAATGTAACCCTCATATAGTAGCCTTTATGAAGATTTTATACTTTACTGTTGGGTACTAACGCAGTGCTAAACATTCTCCGCCGAGCAATAGTCTTTAAACATCAGACATACTGTGTTTCGGTTGCAGGACACTGTAGCTGGTGAAATGACTGGGCATCAGATACTGGACAACTAATGTCTCGAGGAGACGAGCGCAGTGTGGTTCCATGCAGGACTAGAGTAGAATTACAATTGTAATGCGCGGGCGTGACGCTTCTCGCCAGGTGCATGTCTTGGCAGTCGCCTCAAAATGCTATGTAAAAAATGGACTCTTATTGGAGGTAGCCTTTATAAAGATGTTGTACTATTTTAGTTTAAAACTAGTTCTTCTTAGCCCTCGCCATTGTTAACAAATAAATAAATTGGCACCAAAGTTAGCCCTCCTAATAGTATTGCGCCACACTGTACAGTTGTGGTTTGTCTCTTCTGTTGTGTTTGATCCGCACGTTTCATATCGACCATTTATACGTCCGCTGCTGAACAAAGGCCTCCCCCATAGATTTTCACAACTGTGTCATCATGTTGGGGGGTATTAGCCAATACTCACCACGTTTCGCAGGCGGGTTGGTGAGCGCAGTATGGCTACCGTTTCACAGAAGGGATGCTGCTGCCCCTCCCTCTGGTTTAGATTCCCTTAGTCGTCTTTTACGACATTCACGGGAGGAGATGGAGTGGTGCTATATTATTAATCCGGACACCAGACGGAATTACATCACGTTTATTCATCACCATTTCAGCCAAATAAAGTCCACTGTTGGACACAGGCCACTATGACCGATCAGGGTGTGTTATGTTCTCATAGAGGGGTTTTTGCCGTAATCGACACGCTTGGCAAGCGGGTGGGTGACCGCATTAGAGTTGTCATGGTACTCAAAGGATGCTGCTACCCATTCGCTGGACGCTGCTGCCCATCCTCTGGGCCTTACGTTGTAATAATTTATTGTTAGCGATCATGATATTAGGGGACCACGACTTCATTGATTATCTTCTATGTTCACAACTCTTTTTTAAACGTATGGTCAACATCACGACATTTAAAAATCTATTTGCCTTTATTGTATAAATTGAATGTAAATATATTTATTTAGATTCCGGTATCAATTATCAATTCGGCCGAATAAAGTCCACTGCTGGACACAGGCCTCCCCCAAAGATCACCACAACCACCGATATGGATGTGATGTGGGCTCATTGGGGGGTTTTACCATAATCGCCACGCTTGGCAGGCGGGTTGGCGATCGCAGTTGAGTTGTTAATGTACTCGAAGGACGCTGCTGCCCATCCTCTGGCTAATCCCTTAGTCGACTTTTACGACACCCATGGGAGGAGATGGGGTGGTGGCATTAACCGGTCTTAATTAGTACATAAATCAATCTTGAAAATTGTAAGAAGCTGGCTGGACTTTTCTTAGCGGTAACGATACGACAATTTATGTCTGTGTTCATGATTTTACCAGTAACTTGTATTGCCCACTGGCCCACGGGTTGTTCATGTTAAGTAATGATTAGATTTGTATTATATTGATTGATTGATTGAAGGATTAAGTAACTTTAAGAGCTATATAGGTTACAATTTCACTAAGTAATTTGCCGTGTGGTGCCGGCTCAGAATACCACCACTCCATATCCTCCCGTGGGTGTCGTAAAAGTCGACTAAGGGATTAGCAGGAGGATGGGCGTCCTTCGAGTACATTAATAACTCAACTGCGATCGCCAACCCATCTGCCAAGCGTAGAGATTATGACAATACCCCCAATGAGCCCACAACACACCCATATTGGTCGTTGTGGTGATCTTTGCGGGAGGCCTGTATCCAGCAGTGGACTTCATTCGGCCGAAATTATGAAGTAATTTGGTGCATAATTTTCCGCGTAATGTCCGGACTAAGACTACTACTCTATTTCGTCCCGTGGAAGTCATACAAGCCGATTAAGGGACTTTAAACCAGAGCGATGGGCAGCAGCGTCTTTTCTGTAAACTAGTAGATACGCTGCGCTTGTGAGTATTGGCAAGTACCCCCCAAAATGACGAAACAATTATGGAAATCTATGGAGCAGGCCTTTGTTCGGCAGTGGACGTCTTATGGCTGATATAAGTTAATAAATATAATTATCGTCGCTACATACGCGTACATAGCAAAGTGATTTTTAAATAGAGGATTTAAAACATAACTGTATCGTACGCACCGGGATCGCATTTGAACGAAACCGGAACCATTTAGCCACTGAGCTAACCATGCCATCTATATATTCGAGACATCTAGGAGGCATCCTTCACGTTAATCCAAGGGTACTCCCAGTTGTATTAGACTCAAGTCGCTGGATGTTACTTTTACATTAATGACTGTAGCCCACAATAATAAAAGAATATCTAGTGTGAACAATAAGTACGTTAGAATATTGATTGAGATGCGAATCCTACAGATTCTGTAACGATAGCTTAGGTAAAACTTACCTTTACAATCCTCCCCGAGAAGTTTCTGGGGGGGCGACCTTTTTACAGTCGCTTTCCCTCCGCTAGAGAGGGTGACCGCTTTACAGTCATCCCTTCCGAGATGTGCCTAAAGGCGTGGCACCAATGGGCGGCTCTAGTGTGGTCATACGAGGACCTGGAGCCTCCCTTACGTGCCGAAGATGACCGCTCCAGTGGTTTTAGCCGGTAGGAGTCCGGCATACCCCTTCGCCCTTCCCCGGGGTGAAGGAAGTTCCATGTAGAATTTCCACTGGACATCAATAAAAAAAAAAAAAAAAGGTAAAACTTACCAGCGCAGCAGCAGGCAACCTGATGGGTGCAGATTTAGGGCGAAGGTCACAAGTAAGTCTATCAAAGTCAGGTGTAGGTAGGGATTTGGGGTTCCCCGGAGTGGTCAGAATCTAAATAAACTACAATGAAATCAATAAGGGTTAAGGGGTTTTCAGGTATGTATACTTGGCCACTGGACCCAGCGCCACATATCACCGCGTGGCGATCAACGGGGTTCAACACCACGTTTCACCAATACACTTCACAGAAACTATTTCTGTTCATAAAATTATAGTTAATACTACTTGTCACCACCCCGTAGTTTATGTATGCGCAACGAGAAAATCGCGAGAAGATTACTAGATTTCAACTACCAGCGCGGGCGCAATAACCAAAACTTGAACGTACTATCAATACACTCAATACGTTCCAACTTATAACTCTTTGACGGGTGACGATACCCAGCCCGGCCGGCGAACAGTAATCAAAATTTGCGGGTATATTGAAACAAAAGTAAGCTAATTTTACATACATATAAATTACATTTAAAACTATACTGTTTTTCGAACAACAACACATTAAAAAAGAAAAGGAAACAATATGTAAGGCAGTGACATTTTACAAATAGACGCGCCATACATGAACGCTATTGCACTACAAAACACCGGCCGCCATTAGACCGCGTAATAAAAACTAAAACAAAATATTAGTTTTTATTTACAACTAGCTGGGACCCGCGGTTTCACCCGCGTTTAATTTAAAAGAAATTTAGAGTACTTCGACATAGACACTTGACATAGAATATATATGTTGGATTTCAAGGGTTTTATGGTTTTCGCGCAGAACCCTAATTATTTTTCTAAAATCAAAGTAGCCTAAGTTATTCCTTATAACGTCAGCTATTTGCCAGTGAAAGTCCCGTCAAAATCGGTCCAGCCGTTTCGGAGATTACCCGGAACTAACAAACAGACAGACAGACAAAAAATTTACAAATTGTTTTTTTGTTATAGGTACCGTATATACTTTCATATGCATTTAGTAAAAATCTGTTATTTTGACATTACAAACAGACACTTCAATTTTATTTATTTGTTTAGATTAGATATTGATTTACGTTGCATAGGTATTTACTTGTTTATGAAATAAACGTCTTTTTCTCTCACAGTTGGAGTATACTTTGTGCATCGTCTATAAACACAGGATGGCATTATTTTTTCGCAATATGTTGCTGAATAATGCTTATTTATGATTCCCGTCAAACCGTGACACTGTTCGGTGCGTACGTGACTTAGGGTGAGATTCAGAAACGAGTCTAAGCTAAGTTCACGCTTCCATCTGTCATAATTAGGGGCGTAAGTAGTGCATTTTGACATATGGAAGCGTAAGTTTACGTGTAGACTTGTTTCTAAATCTCACCCTTAGTTAATGTTACCTTACCTTACTTTCATATGACTGAGTCACTGAGACTGAGAGACTGACTGAGGCTTCGGGGGAATCCATTACAATCCCCCGAGAAGTGCTTGGGGGTCGCCTCTTTACAGTTGCCTTCCCTCCGCTAGAGGGAGTAACCGCTTTACAGTCATCCCCTTTAAGACGTACCTAAAGGTTTGGCACCAATGGGTGGCTCTAGATGGAGATATTTGAGTTCCTTAAGCCTCCCTTCAGTACCGCTCCGCACCACTCCGGTGGTTTTAGCCAGTAAGAGACCGGTATACCTCTCCGCCCTTTCCCGAGGTGGAGGAAGTACATATGTATTTCCACTGGATCAATAAATAAAGGACATACAAATATTTATTTCGTACGAGGATCGAACCACGACACTTATGGACATTGCACAGGATTGGATTTGCTTAGCCACTGCGCCAAGAGTACTGCTTATGTACGTAGTAGATTGGAGTATAATTCTATCGTATGGAATCCACAAGAAAATATATATAAACTTGCAATTGAAAAAGTTCAGCGCAAATTTGCTCGATATCTATACAAGCGTGAGTACGGATACTACCCTTTTTTATATCCTTCTATGTTTGTATCTGGGATGGTCGGCTTCGACACACTTGAACTCAGGCGAAAGTTTATGCACATCATGCACTATCTTTCGATGATAAATAATAAAGTAGATTATCCATCGGTACGGGAGTGTGTTAATTTATATGTACCAAATAATTATTTACGCGGATGTGGACGTCGAAATCGCCGATTCCTAACTTGTCCCCCAACATGGCACCTTCCACATACAGCTAATAGCCCTACTGGGGGAGCTATTGAATTAATCAGGAATTTTATGCAGAGCAGTCTAGATGCAGATATATTTTTCGACAAGTTATTTGTATTGATGAAATTTGTAATGATTCATTTAAATACAATTTAATATTCAGCCGTAACTTCTTGCCGTATTATTGTTTTGTTTTTATATAATTTATTTTATTGTTATAACTTACTTTATTATCACAATTTGTAATGTCTTAAATTTTATTTTTATTCTTTAGGTTATTGATTTAATTTGTTTTTTAAAAGTAGTAGCATAACATATAAGCGTTTTGGTCCACACTGTAAGCTTGTATTATTTGAAATAAATAAATATAGGACTAAAATGAAATCAAACCGCATCAAATTAGTATAGGTATGTAAGGAACATTACCATTAAAAAAAGTAGAGCAATTTTAAAAGGAAACGGCGTTTCTTACTTTAAAATGTTTTTCATGACATAATGTGAAATGTGTCAACAAGAAAGCTCACCGTCTTGTAAACGACTCACTCCAATTATCATGGCGTGCACCATGCTTTATGGGAAGTAAGGAATCGCCGCTATTTATAGCTAATTTATTTTTAATATGCCACAGTATATTGTAAGTATTGTGGTGAAGTAAATACCTAATAATTGACGCATAATGTTTCTGTGGTTCTGTAAATTTGGAATCTATGAAACATTAAATTGTCTCATGTAAAATTTCCAGGACCAAAGGATGAGTAGCAGTAGCAGAAGTGTGCTTCAAGTACTATTTTTTAAACGTTGCCCCATACTAATATTTCGCCTGTGTCGTGGGTGCGTTTACAGACATGAATTCCACATACAATACACCCAGACCCGGAACAACTACCTGCAGATCATACAAATATTTGTTCCTTGCGGGAATCGAACACACGACCCGGAGCGCAGCAGCCGATTGTATCAGCCACTGCACCAACCGTGCCGTTAACTCAACTGCGATCTCCGACCCGCTTGCCAAGCGTGATAATTATGGTGAAATCCCCAATGAGAACACAGCACAAACCCAGACTGTTAGTTATGGCGATTATTTGGGAAGGCCTGGCCAGCAGTAGACGTTCCTTGGGTGAAATGATGGTGATGATATAAAAGATATGATTAGATACATATAGAAACTAGTGTTCAAATAAATGTCGGTGTCTAAAAATCTAATCCATCGCCATTGCTGTGGTTAAAACGAAAATGACCCAACAATCAAATGAATGAATGAATGAATTAAACTTTTATTTGGATACAACACATTGAGACACAAAATGTACAAAAAAAAGACAACAGATAACAAGAATCAGAAGAACAAAAATAGTATAAAAGTTTAAGACAATTATATTCCTAAGTATGTGCCTCAAAACTGGACCAAATGCAAATGAAATAAATTAATAAATTACTAAATGCATATAAAAGTAAATACGGTAGTTGAATAAATAAATAAATATAAGAATATAGATAAATAACAATTTTTTATTTTTTGTCTGTCTGTTTGTTCCAGCTAATCTCCGAAATGGCGGGACCGATTTTGACGGGACTTTCACTGGCAGATAGCTGATATTATAAGGAGTAACTTCAGCTACTTTTATTATGGAAAAAAATCTGCGGAAAAAATTAAAACCCAGTAAAGCCAAAAGATATACTAATCATATATTAATAAGCCGATTTCTTTTAAATTAAACGGCAGCCGTGTGGTGCCGGCTCAGAATGCCACCACCCCATTTCATCCCGTGGGTATCGTAAAAGTCGACTAAGGGATTAACCGGAGGATGGGCAGCAGCGTCCTTCGAGTACTTTAACAACTCAACTGCGATCGCCAACCCGTCTGCCAAGCGTGGCGATTATGGCAAGACCCCCCAATGAGCACCCAACACACCCATATAGGTTGTTGTAGTGATCTTTGGGGGAGGCCTGTGTCCAGCAGTGGACTTCATTCGGCCGAAATGATGAAACGGCAGGTGAAACCGCTTGTCACGTCTAGTAAGATATAAATTTGCATTTATGTATTACCAAGGCACCATTTTGTTGTATCTAAATTCGCATAATCGTATGACCTGCTTGGTGTCCACATACACGGAATTGCGTTATGTATCTTTAATTATATCAGTTTTGGCTATAATTAACATAGTTTTAGACTTATGTAGAAAGGTTTATTTGTAAAAGATATTCATTAAGTTAGTCATTCATCAATGGACCGGGAAATGTGCCGTTTATGCAGCATAAAAGTAATTATTGGTACTTAGACACTTGGATTCATTTATTGGACACAATTCCATTTTCTTATTATACTCATTATGTCACGAATATATGGTTGTATTCGACCAACAGGAATCATCGCCGCAATTAACTGTTTTAAAGTTAAGATATTAAATATCTGATGCTCTATTTAGCCAATTCCCAAACAATTTCGGGAACATTTTCGAATTTCCCCTCGTAATTACAGTCGGCGGTCTGATTAATGCCCGAACAATCTAATCTATAATTTAATTCAAATTATCGAAACCCCAAAATCCCGGGTTCAAAAGTGCGGATCCCGCATATTTATGCCCTCCATTTAGACCGCCAACTTCGGAGGCACTCCTCGGACAACAATTATACAGGGATTACGTACGGGACTCATAACAGTCTCGGGGTATCCCGTTAAATAGGTATAATGTGCTCGAGCCGGATTAAGTATGGCGGATCATATTATCCTTAATTATACTTTTAAGTACAAGTTTATGGGATGGATTATACCTTTATATGGTGTTTGGTGTCGCTAATTTGATTTTGGGCGTAAGTAAGGTATTTGGTTATTTTAAATATCATGTCTCAATTCTATTACCTATGTACGTCTACAAATCTTATATATAATTCGTCTGTGGGCCCCTGGATAGTTTAGATTCACAATTGGACGCGGTAGGTTGCGCTGCAATTGGTTTTGTTTGTACCTGCCTGAGTGAAGCTAGGGTTCCCAGCTAGACTTACATATATTTCTTCTGTACGTATGTATGTCACTGATCTCCTGCTAAATGGCTGGACCGATTTTGATGAATCTTTTTGTGTATGTTTTAGCAGGTCCTTGGATGGTTTTAGATTCACAATTGGACCCGGTAGCTGGCGCTGCAATTGGATTTCATGTACCAGCCTGTGCGAAGATGGGGCGGGCAGCTAGTTTATAATAAAATAATTACGGGGTAAAAACTGTATACTGAATATTTTTCTCTGAACAACAATGATACCAAAAGTGCACTTTTTAAAATGTTTTGTCCGTTTCTATGGATATCTAAGGTTTACGCTTAAACTACTGTATAAATTAGTTTGAAACTTTGCAGTAATATCTCTTAAAGACTAGAGCAACATATAGGCTATGAATTTTTAAGCTATTGTTTTTTTTTGTTGGTGGTTAAGTTACCTGCATAATGGTTGAGCTGAGCTATGCTAATGCATGCGTTATGCCCGTAAACTTCCCTCTGCCGGGACTGGTCAGCTTATAACTGTTATAACAATCTAATTGTGACGCATTTAATTATCATTCTGCATAAATATGTGTGTATTTATCCCACACTTTGCCTGCATTATCCTCACATAGTTTTTACGATTATATTGAAGACTGTAATACTTTCATATATTATTTCGAAAGAGTATATCAATGGAGTTTCTTGCCGGTTCTTCTCCATAGGACCAACGACTTGGAACCGTGTAACTATTTAAATTCTGACGATTCGTAAGTGCCAGTAAATGGTTTACACGAATAAAAACAGTTTGACTTTGACTTTGAACCACCATTTCATTTTACGGAGACGGTTGTTTATGAAAGCTGCGTTAATGTAGTTAAAGGACCTGGTCAACGAGTGTAATATGGATTGGTAATGCTCAAAGGTGCTATGCAAAGCAGTTTCAAATATCAGTTCGGTCAGTTATCCGTTCTGTTATTATACTTCACTATCTAGCCCTGAAGAACATAAACCACTAGGCTTCTGCGCATTGCGGCAGGTTTAGGTTGCCTTGGAAGACCTTTAGTTGGCCACCATCGCTTCCGATGAGATGGAACATGCGACCAGTGTCGCCAACGCAGACATCATCAGCCCATCGGCTGAGGCAGGGGGTTGGTTTCCCCCTACCGTTTTTCTGGATTACGCATGCCTTGCAACCCAGTCGTTGCTTGGAAGTAAGGCCAAAGTCCGCACAGAGAGGGTAGATTTTTGTCTGCACCTGATATTCCCTAATTTTATAGCCCCGGTTACCACAAGCGAAGCACCGGTCACTTCGGCCAACCCACCCGTGGATGGTGCACCGGAGCGCACATGTCCGAGCTCAAGGCATCGGAAGCACTGTAAAGGCCGTGCCACCAACAGCTCGACTCTAGCCGACGTCCACCCTACGCAAATGCGGCAAGTGGACGCTCGTTTCTTGGCCACCTCCAGTGGAATACGGCGGACGACCCCACCGACGCCTTTAATAGAGCCCAATTACAACTCTCTCACACTAACACTAAATTGAATGAGGCGTTTGAACTCCGAGGGTCCACAGATCCCCAGAGTCAATAGGCCCCACACACCGGCAACGGCATACCCAGACGCGCTCTTTTTATTGGTCGCTAGTGGAAATTCTCCATGAACTTCCTGTCCTCGCAAGATCTCACTAGAGCCACCCATTGGGGCCACACCTTTAGGCACATCTCTGAGAGGATGACTGTAAAACGGTCACCCCCTCTAGCGGAGGGAAGATGACTGTAAAAGAGGCCACCCCAGGCACTTCTCGGGGAGGATTGTAATGGATCCCCCCAAGCCTTGCTATGCGCTGTGCTGTCATACGGTGGCACGTGACCACGTGCGTGCCACCGTCTTCGATCTAATGGTATATGAAACGGTAATACCAAACCCGTCTATGTAGATGAAGTTTATTTTTTTGCCAAAGAGTTCGACAACCCCACCGACTATATCGCGAAAAAAAATCGATCTCAGTGGACGTTTTTTGGCTGATATGATGAGAAGGGGATTCATTACTATGTAAGTGACGAATCAGACAGTAAAAAAAATAGTAGCAATTTAATCCAACTTCAATATTTTGGTTTTCTGGAAAGTTTATTCATCATTTCGGCCGAATTCAGTCCACTGCTGGACACAGGCCTCCCCCAAAGATCACGGCAATGACCGATATGGGTGTGTCGTGTGCGTATTGGGGGGTTTTGCCATAATAGCCACGCATGGCAGACGGGTTGGCGATCGCAGTTGAGTTGTTAATGTAATCGAAGGACGCTGCTGCCCATCCTCCGGCTTATCCCTTAGCGGACTTTTACGACACCCATGGGAGGAGATGGGGTGGTGGTATTCTGAGCTGGCACCACACGGCGTAGCTATAGAATTAGTAAGTTTATTGCATGCTATAGAATTGCACACCGAAAACTAAACCAAAACCCCTCCTCATTTTCCTAAGATCATTTGCTGATAACAGCATAATACTTATCCGGACTCCCCGGTAAACTACCATTAGAGCACGCGACGTGACGACAAAAAGCATAGGTAGCAGCATCAGCAGAAAGACGCAGTTAAAACAAAAAGTGGGTAGACGATAAAATCACCCCCGTTGAGTAACATATATGATCACTATCTACTAACTCCACAAGCTGAATTCGCACAGTGTGCAACCGGCCTAATGGTGCCACGTGAATCAATAACTGCTGACCGTCTCATTACTGACCCTGCTTTCAATCAACACCGAACACACAATTCCAAGCCTTACATTTATAGCATAAGGTTTAATTTTGATTGTCTCGCTCTCAGTACTAAGGCTTTTAATATCGATAGCTCTAATAAAATTGTCAAACTGCTATGTCCGCGCAAACGAATAAAGTGATCGGTTTTATAGACTTGCTAATAAAATAAAGGAGCAATGGGGGCTTCCGTGTGATGATATCGCAATGATACCTAGAGATCGCTGTTGGGGCATTAATAACATCAGTTACGTGGATAACAGGGTGCTTTTGGCCCCGACTGCTGGAGTAATCAAGGAATTGCTCAAAGTCTGTAAGACTTAAGCTGCTTCACATTGACTTCTTTATAATGTCATTAATAGTGAATACATGATCTTTGGGGCCGTCGGTAGGTGTCCGGATAATGAATCGGAGATTATTATGTTAAATGGGCTTAATTTAAAAAGAGTGCCACAATTTAAATACCACGGCCGTTTCCTCACCGGCGATCTTAAGGATAATGTGGTCATTGAAAGAGAGCGTATGGCACTGGCGGTCAGAGGAAACATTGTTGGCTCGTAGATTCGCTCGGTTTTCTGACCAACTGAAAATTACAATTTTCAAGGCGTATTGTCAGAGTTTTACACGGGTAATCTATGAATCAACTACACTAAAACATTGTTAGAAGTTCTGCGCGTACAATATAATAATGCCTTCAGTAAAAAGTACCAGTAAGTGTCCAGTGGAAATTCTACATGGACCTTCCTTCACCCCGGGGAAGGGTGGACTCATCATCATTATCATATCAGCCACAGGACGTCCACTGCTGAACAAAGGCCTCCCCCTTAGATTTCCACAACGAGCGGTTACATACCGCCCTCATCCAACGACTCCCAGCGACCCTCACCAGATCGTCTGTCCACCTCGTTGGAGGTCGTCCCACGCTGCGTTTTCCGGTGCGCGGTGTCCATTCTAGAACCTTTGTGCCCCAGCGGCCATCAGTTCTACGAGCAATGTGCCCTGCCCATTGCCACTTCAGTTTACTAATCCTTTCAGCTATGTCGACAACTTTAGTTCTTCTACGGATCTCCTCATTTCTGATTCGATCTCGTAGAGAAATACCAAGCATAGCTCTCTCCATAGCTCGCTGAGTGACCTTGAGCTTTCTTATGAGGCCTATTGTGAGTGACCACGTCTCTGTTCCATATGTCATCACTGGTAACACACACTGGTTAAAGACTTGCGTCTTGAGGCATTGCGGTATTGTTGACGAAAAGATGTTGCGAAGTTTCCCAAACGCTGCCCAGCCGAGTTGGATTCGACGATTGATCTCTTTCTCGAAGTTGGACCTACCTAACTGGACAGTTTGTCCCAGGTAGACATACTCGTCAACAACTTCGAGAACAGGCTTCCAACGAATATTGGGATGGGCACGACATGGGCATTTGACATGACTTTTGTCTTGCCCATGTTCATCTTAAGGCCCACCTGTTGGGAAACTCTGTTGAGATCATAGAGCATTGTGCTGAGCTCTTGCAGCGATTCTGCCATGACTACGATGTCATCGGCAAATCGAAGGTGAGTGATATACTCGCCATTGATGTTAATGCCGAATCCTTTCCACTCCAGTAGTTTGAAGGCATTCTCCATTGCAGCGGTGAACAGTTTCGGGGAAATGACGTCCCCCTGTCTCACACCTCTCTGCAATGGAATTGCCCCCGTGCTCTGTGTAGGGTGGACTCCTACCTGCTAATTAAATTGCGCGCAACTGCGCGATCATCCGACCAACAGCTACCGCCGTACGCTGGGAGTGCCTGACCCGGGTCTAGATGCGTCACATATAGATGTCATCGCCTACCAGAACCAGGCCGCTTCCTCTTCTGGATCGGGCAAGATTTCTTGGTCGACCTCTGACCACGACGCGATGTTGGCAGATGCGACGAGCATCTCTCTATCGAGCTGTGTGAGGTCCCAACGCCGCATCGGCGGGCTAGGACTCAAGCGACTTGGGCCGGGCGTTTTAAACGAATTATATCGCGTATATTTTAGATTTTTGTTTTTCCTGACGTTTCTCTTGGTCACTCACAATGGACCACATAAGAAAGCTCAAGATCACTCAGCGAGCTATAGAGAGAGCTATGCTTGGTGTTACTCTACGAGATCGAATCAGAAATGAGGAGATCCGTAGAAGAACTAAAGTTGTCGACATAGCTGAAAGGATTAGTAAACTATAGTAGCAATGGGCGGGGCACATTGCTCGTAGAACTGATGGCCGTTGGAGCAAAAAGGTTCTCGAATGGAGACCGCGCACCGGAAAACGCAGCGTGGGACGACCTCCAACGAGGTGGACAGACGACCTGGTGAGGGTCGCTGGGTGTCGTTGGATGTGACCGCTCGTTGAGGAAATCTAAGGGAGACCTTTGTTCAGCAGTGAACGTCCTGTGGCTGATATGATGACGTTTCTAATACTTTGCAGCACGAATGCTGTCTCAGGATGACTAAGGTGACAGGTGTCACTACAGATAATAAAAAAATATTTTTCATTAAAATTATTCAGATCTGAACACATAACACTACAGTATACATTTATTTTGTTTTCTTACTTAATACAAATCTGAACATTACAGTCTGTGTTAAATAATCGGGTATACATTTTGTTTTAATAATGAGAATAAATGTGTTTTTATTGTCGTGTTGATCTTAAATACCTAATAAACGTGTAGTATACAATCATAGAAATTTCAATGACGTCGTCCAGACATCATTGTAATGACAAATATGGGTCTGTTATCAAAAATGTATTGCATAAAATTCATCACAATAATGACAAATTTTGGTTTGTTATTTATTGCATAAAACTGCTAAATGACTTCGAGTTTCTAAAAGTAAGCTTATCGGTATATAAACCATTCTCAATTATATGAGGTAGGTAAGGTAAGTCTTATCAAAAATAAACTATGCTGAACATAAAGATAAATTAGGTCTAGTAATATCTGCTTTAATAACCGTTATTATTCTTTCTATTTAAATAATACAATCCAATTTCCTGACTGCCAAAAATAATGTCTATTGGATTTCATTACAATAATTTCATACGTAGCGATCACGTGATATCTGTACATTCAAAACAACAATAGTCGCAGAATATACACTCGGCCATTTCTTCTTTATCTTTAATTTGTGTGCTAAATTTATAAAATGTATTATTGTGATAATCAAAACGTTGTCAGATTGTACACTTTCGAATTTCCCAGGTTATGATTTTAATCGATATACAATAGCGTCTCATGAAGTTTAATTGTTACAATTCATTTAAACCCCTATAACTGCTTTTTTTCTAACTAAATTAAAAAATGATGATAATTTGTCCTAATATTCTTGATTTGATAGAAATATCAAATACTTCACAAAGAAAAACATTTTAACATTCCTAACCCAGTCGGTTAAACCATAAATAAATCCCGTTAGCCACAACAGCTGTTCCTACATGATCATCTCTATGAACCCTCCAATTTGAAGAAGGTCTAACCCATTGAGTGTAATTAAAACAGAAAAATACCCGAGGATGTGTAAATTTTAAATTTCCATCCTTTCATTAATCATCTTGAGGCCGAAAGCCGGGGCCGGCGCCGACATCGTATAACAAACGGTACGGTTTGAGTGCCTGCTGTCCCCCTCTGGCTTGTATTGTAGAAAGGAAACGACTCCTCATATTTCAATGTCGATGTTCATGCAAGGGACAGATACCGTATTTTCTAAACAAAAGTTTTGGGTGTAGGCTAAAGCCAATTTAAAAAAAAAATGTTTTAGAAATATAAGAATACGTTTTGAAGTTTAAATGTGTTCGTCCCATTATAAATAATTTTAAGTTGTTTCAGTATGAAGGCGATAAAGCTTCAATTCTTAAACTGTAATGGTAGTCACTCATCTTGAGTGCGATATAATGTTGCTACTAAAAGGATTTTCTTTTTACTCTTCGTTTAGTCTTTGCATCATTTTACGCTTCGAACATTCATAATGAATCACAAATTTTCCATTTACTAAAACTAACACAATTTTTCTCAGAGATCGTAAGAATAAAATATAAACCTTGAACAAGTAAATTATAAAACACTTAAGTACTCTCTTTGCCTGCTCGTGAGCAGAAATGAGCAGCCGTGGTACACTCATTAATAATTTTAAAAGGAAAACCGGCTATGAAAGAAAATAACAATATTATTAAAAGGTCCGTCAGTCTGTATTTTATGGAGCGGCCGTTTCCGTTACAGAGTTGCAGATTTTTGTTATTATACGAAATTTAAAAATATCCGCATGGTCAGAATACGTGAATTTATTTCGCATGACAGGCATCACGACATGAATTAGGTTTTGAAAAGAATATAATGTATTGGTGAAGTTTATTTAAGTAAAACTTCTTTTGGGACGGTGTGAATTAGAGTTTATGAAATAAAAATGTGTAACGAAAGAGAGACAACTATTAATGTATTTATAGGGTTTTTAGGCTGTGAGAGAATTAGATAAAACACGTTTTTTATATAGTTTCCCTATTCCCTATTGTCGATCATTCGCTCTCTCTCTCTCTTTCTCTCTCTGTTTACCACCTCCATAGATGAAGATGAATATATCTCATCATCTTACAAATTAACCCAAATACAAAGTTTCACGTCTACCGCGTGTGATCTCACACTCGACAATTTTTTTATTAATGCCTATTAATTTCGTTTGTTTGCCCTGATTAGGAATATGGTACCACTCCATCTCCTTCCATGAGGAAAATGAACTCAAATCTAACTCTTAATGGCCCTACGATATTTACTTTAAAAATTGGCCCACACTAGGATTCCCCTGTGTCGTGGTTGCGTTTACAAACACAAATTCCACACACAATACACCCAGACCCGGGACAAATACCTGCAGATCGTACAAATATTTGTTTCGTGCGGGAATCGAAGCCACGACCCGGCGCGCAGCAGCCAACTGTATCAGCCACTACACCAATCGTGCCGTCATAATGGTTATATATCGTTTAGCTGAGCGACTCAGATACTTTTGAACGAGTGCTATCTGTTGGGATTGGTCAGCTTAATGCTGCCATGTCAATTTAATCATAAACTTTAGTAAATTTTCAATTCATGCTTGTTTCGTGTAGGCTTTATATGAAGTTTTACTCTTTTCACCTACATTGTCCTCACATTATCTTTGTTTTGAGAACAATGTCCAAAATATTGTAAAAAATATTATGATTTGAAAAGAGTAACTATGGAGTTTCTATGCCTGTTCTTCTCCATAGGCAATCAACATCTTGGAATGCGGCAACTAAAGTTTTAACTGCCTGATAAATGCCTGAAAATGGTTTTACATGCATAATATTTTTCTTTTCTTTTATCTTTAAATCAGAGGGATGGGCAGCAGCATCCCTTCTGTGGAACAGTTGCCATCCTGCGCTCACCAACACATCTGCCCAGCGTGGTGAGTATTGCCAAGTTCCCCCAATGTTACAACACTTGTGCAAAATGGGCAGGCCTTTGTTTAATAATGGACGTGTTTTGGTTGATAATACGCTACTACAATAAAATAGAGAAAAATGAATTAATGTATGTTCAAACCCTTAGAGTTCGCTGATAGATAGTGTCGTGCTCATACTAAAATGCCAATTTCACCACAATTAAGGTCTTTAACAAAAGAGTAAAACAGGAAATTGCGATTACTGGCAGTTCACAATACTAGTGTACTGCGTAGTACTTCATTAAAACAGTGCGAAGAATACGGTTTTTGAATGGAAACCAGCAGATTTCCCATGTGGGGAGACGCGAGACAAAATCTGGCGTAAGTTTTATTCTCCTTGATAGAAACTTGCCAGTGGAGCCTTTTTAGTTGAGCGACGAGACAGAATTCAGTACACGAAGCGAAATTTCTAGTATCTTCAAAAGTTAACGCTTCACTCGTAGCCTGAGGTACGAGTCTGAACACAGCTGTATATTTATTCATAAACAGAAAAATAAATGAAATAAGATAATAATGTTTAGTAATCGGGGAATGTTTTATTTTTTGTGGTGTGTCATCGTTGCTGTGAGAACTGCGTGTCACCATAACTATGTGATATGTTTTATATAGTAAATAATTGGTATAATTAAAAATAGTAATGTAAATTATTTGTATTATCACATCCGTCAGTCAAAATAGGATCTTTTTGAAAACCAGCGCCAAGCTTCTACCTAGCACACGCTGAACACACTATTCAACGCAATACCGAGGGCCACGATTTTTCTGTATCGTTTTTATTCAACTATAATGACCCATTTCTTATTTATATGTGTTGATTATTTTTTGTGGCTGAATAAATATTTTCTTTCATTCTGTCTTACTTTGCAGGCATTTAAAAAAACCGAAAAATATGTGGTGCTTATAGATATAAACATTTTTATTGTAGAGTGGACATTCATAATGAACTTTCTCCGCCCCAGAGAAGGGTGAAGGAGCATTCATCTTCCTTCACCGAAGGAGGGCTCCAGGTCCTCGTAAGATCACACTAGATCGGCCCATTAGTACCTTTAGGTACATCACGGAATGGATGACTGTACAGCGGGGGTGACCGCTAGCGGCGAGAAGGCGACTGTAAAAAGGCCGCCCCCCAGATACCTCTCAGGGAGGATTGTAAAGGGTCCCCCAAGCCTCGCTGTGCACTGTACTGCGCACACGGTGGGACGTGACCATGTGCGCGCCGCCGTCTTTACAGGGGTTGCTCTTGAGATGTAAACCTAGTGGACCGTACTAAATTAGATAAATCATGTAAGTACATAAATACAAAATATAATTTATAGATTACTAACTTTATATACAAGACATCATCATATATCATATCTTATCGGCCATTTATACGTCCACTGTTGAACAAAGGCCTCCCCCATAGATTCCACAACTGTGTCATCATTCTGGGGGGTATTTGCCAATACTCACCACGCTTGGCAGGCGGGTTGGTGAGCGCAGTATGCCTACTGCTTCACAGAAAGGACGCTGCTGCCCATCTCTCTGGTTTAGAGTCCCTTATTCGCCTTTTACGACATCCACGGGACGAGATGGAGTGGTGCAATATTCATAATCCGTACACCACACGAATTTTTCGTGTCTATGATCATTTAAAGGATATTATAATAATTATCCTTTTTACTCACGTTACACCTACATTTCGTATTCGTTTCATTTCTTTCGTACTTCCGCATTTCGGCGACGCTAGTATTCATTTCTATATGACAAGGAGTTCTTTTTTCTTTACTTTGTTCGATATAATGAGACACGAAATTATTTTATATGCAGATGAACATTTAATTTACAATATCTACTTCACAATATGAACCAATCTGAGCAGCTCCTAACGCTTCCTATACACGACAGCTAAAGTTCTCTATTAAAAGAACACTAGAGAGTTTTAATTATGCAAAATCATCGATGTACGCTCACCTATTCGGGTCAGCCAGTGCGGAGGCTGGCAGTTTTAAAAATGAAACAATGGACAGGAAATGAAGACCGGCCATGGTACGTATGTTGGAATGAAATAGTATTGTTAAGGGCGCTTCAGACGGAAGTGTACGGCGGCCGCGTGTTGCACTTTTGTATCGGTTTAGAAAAGCGTTTGAATCGTACGATGCATGGAAATGGGTTTTATATTTCGAAATGGATTTACTGAAATGTAGTCTGAATTGTGTAGTGAATACATTATGCAATAATGAACAGTCAGGTGCAATAAGAAAGAAAGAAGGAAATGTTTTATTGGCACAAACAGTACACGCAATAAAAATAAACTTATAACAACCATAAAACTAAATAAAAGCTGCAACATATACCGTGCTCAGTGGCAAATTTATAGTGCCAAAAGGCCAACAGCTCAGCATAATATTAGGAGGCAATGATACTGACCACTTAATGCTGGTTTTCAGCTGTAACCCACTACCCTGTAGCTGTAGCCCAATAGCTGCCAGACAGATTGGTAAACCATTTTCAGTCCTGTGAATCTAGTACATTATAATGTTTTCACGCTTCTAACTACAAACTCTTGAATCCTTCAATTCAATTAATTTAAGACAGACAGCTGTTGATATTCTACCAACCATTTCAAATTAATTTCTTTAAAGCGTTATTAATCTATTATGGCTTAATCAACTTCTGCTGTCATAATAATTTCGTGTAAGTTTTATACTTAAATAAAATATGCTTCAACATTATACCTAGATTCACAAAGCTACCCCTATATGTTTAACATTAAAGTAACATTGAATCGAAACAGCTAACGAAAATATATCGCATTATTTTATTAATTCTATATACTGTGCAGCAACCATAAGTGCCGTCAAGTCAAGTCAAAGTCAAAGTCATTTATTCGCTAAAATATGGGTACAAAGATGGTATTTAAAGATTTTAAGCTGCCACATATTGACCATTTCTGGTATGCGAATTAATATTATTTATACATCATACTATAGCTACATGTAGTTTAATGCAAGTAATAACTGTCTTCTGACTTAATAATAGTTTCAGAGCCACTGTAGAAAATAAAATGAACACTTCGGTATTCCCTGTTACACATTACTATTAATTCAAAATACATAATTTTTCTGTTCGACATCAGTTACATTTCATATATATCGGATGCGCTACAATAATAACAATAATTTAAATATTTTAAAATAGATGTTTTCAATAATACTCATGTCATCCATTAAAACCTTTACAAGTAATTCATAATATAAAAATAGCCAGTTCATTTACCAATTTCCGGATAAAACATCGGATAAAATACAAACAATAACAATATCATCAACAATAATCTATAATACGTCATTTATTAATTAATATAAAACAATTCAAATTAATTCAAATTCTATCCATAATAACAAATAATATGTATGTCATCAAAAACTTAGTCGTGTTCATTGCTTCCAAATGCTCATTATTGATTTTACCTGTCCAAATACTCTTGGATGCTATAAAAGCATTTCAATAACAACCATTTACGTAATTTATTTTTAAAATTATGAAGAGTTAGCTCTTTTATTACATTTGGTAATTTGTTGTATTCAATGGATTCGCGTAAACTTAGGAGAATGTCATCTTCTGCCTTAACATTAAATCTGTCACCTTTTATCACTATTTGGATATCACGAATGACTGTCGACGTATATGTGGGCTGCCTTATAGACACTTGTATGCTGAGTACAGACGAATAAAATACTGTTGCTGAATTGATGATAAATGCATTCTTGCTAATAATCACAGCTTAGAAGATGTGACATTTACTGTTATTGTATAATTCATGTATCACGTATTTTCTATAAACAAAATACAACTTACAAATAGGCGTCTGGCTGATAGTTTTATTTATATTACAATCCAGCTGTGTCCCACGTTTTCACTCGCCGTTTAATTTAAAAGAAATCGGATTATTTATATATTATTATTACATGATTAGTAAACGCATTGGACTTCATGGGTTTTTTTTCGTGGGACTCTAATATTTTTCTAAAACAAAAGTACCCTAAGTAAGTACTCCTTGTAACATCAGCTTGCCAGTGAAAGTTCTGTCAAAATCAGTCCAGCCGTTTTGGAGATTAGCCGGAACAGATAGACAGACAAATAAATTGTTATTTTGTTATGTAAGTATCGTATGTAATCTATACGCATTTAGCAAAACGCTGTAATTTTGTATTACAAACAGACACTTCAATTTTATTTATTTCTATAGTTTAGGACGGTAGCACTGGTTCTAACAATTTGCCAGTACTACCAGAACAAATGCAATTGATCCAATTGTAATAAGACACCAGGGACCTCATTCATTTACGTGTTTATTTATTTAAACTCCTATGTACATTGATGTTACACAAGGCGAACTTGCTGCCATTAGGCATTATCTAATAGTCAACCTTTGGGATAAAAAGCATTTCAAGAGGTTCAAAAACAAAGCTACAGATACCGGTTGGATGGGCATATGATTATGAAAAATTGTATTTAAAAGAGAAATACAATAAAATGAAGGCTACTGTACTATATTGCATACTTATATATAATTAAATAGAATACATAAACATAAATATCTTAACTGACATAAATATTAACGCTAATGACGAACCCCGTTTTGTATGATCAGGGGTGCAATTCCTTAAGCTCAAACATCTATACATCCTTAAATACAGAATCGAAATAACGGTGTAAAACCAATTTGTTATTTGCTAAGACATCATCATTTCGGCCGAATGAAGTCCACTGCTGGACACAGGCCTCCCCCAAAGATCCACAACAACCGATATGGATGTGTTGTGGGCTCATTGGGGGGTTTTGCCATAATCGCCACGCTTGGCAGACGGGTTGGCGATCGCAGTTGAGTTGGTAATGTACTCGAAGGACGCTGCCGCCCATCCTCCGGCTAATCCCCCAGTCGACTTTTACGACACCCATGGGAGGAGACGGGGTGGTGGCATTCTGAGCCGGCACCACACATGCTAAGACATGAATGAAGCTATTCAAGGATACGTTGCAGAAGGTACGCCATGAGGACCAGTATTAGTCAGTACCAAATCGGGTTATCACCATTATTTCAATTCTGTATTCAGAGATGTATGGATGTTTGAGCTTAGAGAATTGCACCCCAGGATTGCAACGCTTAATACTATAACAACGTATGTCTTTCTTTCTGACTTTCTAACACAAATGTTGTTTTACTTATTTATTTAACACTTCATACACACATTTTGTACAGAAGCGATTAGGCATTTTCTACCAGTCGACCTTAGGGTGATGTAAAGACAAAACATGGTAGGATCATAAACAGTGTGACTATCAGTAATTTAATAAAAAGGATAATTACACGAGTAATCGCAAAGATTTTTAAATCAGTATATACGTACATATATAATAATAAATACATAGACAATAATAATACAAAGGTACATTCATATAATAGGAAAGATTAACGTTGAGATGATTCTGCCTAAGAATTGAGAAAGTATTTTCGCTATTTACTTTTAAAGGAGTAGCGACTGGTGGCCATCCTGATTTCCATAGGTAGTGCATTCCACAGAAGAATACATTGGACAAAGAAAGAAGAGTGCATAAAGTCAGAGCAGTGAGAGGGACATTTCAGGAGACGATTATATGAAGAACGAAGATTTCTGCAATTTAAGCATATATAAGGTAATTGAGAGTAAGGTAAGTAGGAGAAGTCGGAGAATCAAGAAAGAAGAACAAGGTAGTCAATGCTCTTTGGTCTCTATTTTTCCGGATAGGTAACCATTTCAGAACATTACAGAACGTGTAAGCCGACACATGGTCAAACTTACGCAGATTGAAAACGAATAAAGTGCAGTTATTCAGAAGGCGGTCAAGTTTGTTGAGCAGATCTGCATTCAGGTCATAAAAATATAATAAATTTACGTGTGTCTCTATTAGTATCTACAAACCTTGCTCGATAAATGCCCTACTCACGACGTAATTGAAAAAAGTATGGCATGACATTCATTCTCCTAATTCTGTCACGTCTACCATATATTTTTTCTGTGGTACATGTTAAACCTATATACCCAGCTAGATTAGAAATTCTTTACGCGACCTCCTGTTTGATGCGTGCCTTTGAAAACCAATTGAATTTGTTTCTGTCTCTCAGTTTTGTTTTGGGTTGAGGTATTTTTGGGACGCTACTGGTTTTGGGTTACAACATTATAAGAAATGTTTGCAATGCGTTATTTCGTTACTGGATAAAAAAATCAACAATATTAAACTACCCAGTAATGCTAGCCAACGTTTTCTTTTTTATCGTGATATAGACTTAGTTTGTTCTAAGCGCGTTGCGATTTATAAGTATTTTTTTATACCACTAAGGTGGCAAATTATCATGGCCGCATGATGGTAAGTGGTTATCGTAACCTATGAACGCTCGCAACACCAGAGGTATCACTCGCACGTTAGCGACCCCATAAAATCTTTTCACGTCCTTTTTCAAGAGCCCCATGCTGTAGGCTCTTGAGAAAACCTCGGTAAGGAGCTGATTCCACAACCTAAGCGTGCGAGGGACTAAGTTCCTCTGAAACCGTACGGTACGAGACCATTTTGGCTCTAGGGTATGTGGATGAACTCCCCGCTGATGGCGGGCCGAGTTCATCCTTACACCTCCCGAGGTGCCATGGTGGAAAGTAGCTGTTAACATCATATTGAACAATTCCTCAGAACACTGTCCGTTGTACAAGCGGTAGAACACACATAAGCAAAGTCTCTCCTCAGGCTTAGGGGTTCTATGTCGTTTGTGAGCTTGGGATCGTCTACAATCCTAACTGCATGCTTCTGTAGCGAATCAAAGGGTCCAATCTGGTATCCAGATGCTCCCGCCCATAAATGGCTGCAGTACTCCATATGAGGCCGAACTTGCGACTTATAAAGTCTTCGCCCTTCTTGATGTGAATTACCGGCTTGCCTTGTTGAGCACACCGAGTTTTTTGGACGACATCCAGTTTCGCACGCACTTAGATGATAAGGTTAAGCACCTTATCATCTAAATGCGTGCGAAACTGGACGTTGCTGGAAATGTCGACTCCAAGGATCCCAATACTGTTACCTCTATCGATAGAATTGTTCTGGAATTGTGGAGCCACAGCAAATGGGGTTTTCTTAGTAGTGAACGCGTAGACTTTTGTCTTAATGGGATTAAATTTAGTCGTCCCCATTCGGAGACTCTATCTAGAGTACTCCCCATTTCTGACACAAGATGTCTGCGGCTCTCATCCACTACGGGACGAGGGAGGTTAGCACGGCCCGTATTATAATAAGTGTCCCCAGTACTGTCATCCGCATAACAATGAATGCTGTCTATAGACACTGTAGACAACATATCATTGATATGCAGTAAGAACAATGTTGGGGACAGCACGGAGCCTTGGATGCCAGCGTTAATGTGCAAGCTATCGGAGCATCTGCCATCGACAACGGCTCTTGTGCTTCTGTTGGACAGGAAGCTGGCAATCCAATTGCATAATCCCTCGGGTAGTCCGTATGATGATAATTTCGATAGAAAACTGCGGTGCCAGACCCGACCGAACGCCTCCGCTACATCTAGGCTGACAGCCAATCCCTCACCTTGACATTGAGAGCAATGGCAAGAGCCCAACGGTGAGTGTGATACAATAGAAGGTCACCAGCTGACCGATTATGACAAAAACCATTTGAGGGTCGCTTATCTAGTCGTGATCCGCTAGGTATCCCAAAAGCTGTTTATTTATTACCCGCTCCATCACCTTAGAGAGCAAGGAGGTATTAGCGATAAGCCTATAATTCAATGAGTCTGATCTATTACCCTTTTTGGGCACTGAATGCACGGAACGGAACTATCCTAGTGGAATATGAAAGCGCAAAAAGGCGCATCAATACACACACTCTGCGGACACAACTCAGGAACACACTGTTTCAGTACCACTGCGGGTATGCCATTTGGCCCACTTGACTTATGAACATCCAGGGAAAGCAACTTCCGTTGGACCGTCCGTTGCGTTATGTAGATTTCCTCTACAGACTTGCCGCACCACGGAATAGTAGGTGGTACGGCGTCTAGGCCGTTCAACGTCGAGTTCGAGGTAAAGAGGGAGCCTAAAAGTGTGGCTTTCTCCTCGGCACTCTTGGCCAAAATACCATCAGCATCACAGAGTGGTGGCAAGGACGACTGACAAAAGTCTGCCACGGCAGCTTTGGCGAGCAACCAGAAAGCGCAGCTCCCGGAGGGATAGCTTGCAAACCGCTCCCCAATACTGCCAACGAAATCGGTCTTTGCTCTGGAAATCAGCCTCTTACTGACCTTGAGGCGGCATTTAGCTTACGCTTCGCATTAGAAACGTTCGGGTCCTGATTTGCACGGTCCGTGGTCCAAGCCACATAAGCAGCTTGCTTGTTAAGCGTAGCTTTCTGGCAAGGATTCTGATTAAACCACGGTCACCTCCTCACCCCTGAAGCCACCAGAGGGTTAGGAATATAACATTCCATACCCTCCAAGATCATTTCAGAGACGGCGGTCTCACAATTTTCGAGGAAGAGAAGCATAGCTGCCTCCACGGGTACGATGCGTAGAACTCACCCAGTCTGCTGATTTATAGTACCATTATACGCGACACCACTCGGTTGGCCAGTGTAAAATTGGCCGTGCGCATAACATCTGTGACCGTAGGAGGCAGTGGTCCTACTAGCCCAACAAGGACTTTACACATACTGGCGGTACAACCCTCCTAGGGCGGTGATTAGGTAGTCCCTGGGTTCGGGCACCCGTTCAGCCTGCGGGTGGCCAGCGGTTAGCCGTTTCACCGGGTCTCCCTGACCGCCGCGCTAACACGTCACAACCTCGCACAACAATGGCGTTAATATAGGACCGCCGGTCCCCTGTACTACCAACCCAACGCTTCCTCAAGGAGCACTGGCCTTACTCACCATAGGATCACAACACTGCAAAATAGCATATTATTAAGTTATGATCTTCTGTAAGATGGAGGTTTTTCCCCAATCGGACAAGTCCCAGTTTGAGCAGGAAACCCTGCTATACCCTACCTCATATGTAAAATCTTCTAAAATTTTAAGAATGGATATGTCATAACGCATAAAGATATCTTTAAAATATAAAAATAGCTAAGATAACATAAAATCCCTTAAAATATTATACGAAAGATTCGTACCAACAAATTTGTACTAACTTATGCTATTCAAATATACCATTAGGATCCATTAGGAAAAAGATAAAACAGATTATACAAGATACTTAAAATACACGAAAATCTTAAAATCTCGAAAGTACTAAGAAAATAATTTTATTATAATTTAGATAAGCTTGGACTTAGGTACGTTGGCTACTAATTCAGATGACACAAACAGAAGTGGTTGCTATTAACTGCGTAGTAGGTGCGATATGCTCATTTCCCGAATAGCATCAAATGCAATACGTAACATCACTTACTTTAATTTGAAATATGATTTGAGCTAGCTCATTCCCTAACCTATATAGAATTCATCATATAAGCCAAAAGTCGACCAGTGCTGAACAAAGGCCTACCCCATCTATTTCCATAGCGAGTGGTTACATTATAATAAAATACTTTTAAACGGATTTCGCGTATATTTTAGGTTTTTTGATTTTCCTGACCACCTGGCCGGGGAGCTTAACCATGTGATTTGAAAGCTCCACATCCCCGTCGTAGAAGCCGCCCGAAACCCACCACGGCTGATCGACGGCCCGCTGTTTTACCATTTATTAAGGGAGTCACGGACAGAATTGGTCACCTTAGTCATCCTGCGACCACGAATGCTGCAAAGCATTCGAAACGTCAATAAAATCTATAATAATTGCAATAGAATCCGTTTAAAAGTGTTTTATTATAACGTGTAATAATCGCGAAGATCTAAGACATTACTGAGTGGTTACATGTTGCTCGCATCCTACGTCTCCCAGCGAGCTTCACCAGGTCGTCTGTCCACCTCATTGAAGGTCGTCTCGTGCCGCGTTTTCCGGTGCACGGTCTCCACTCGAGAATATTTGAATATTTATATGCTGTTGTGAACAATATAATGATGTAAATATTTATACATTAATGACTAGATGAGCAAGACGTGCGCCTGTGGTATGCGTCAGCCCTGCCTGTGACAACTGTAATGCTACCCAGTACTACTCTTGTGTAGCATCACACTTTGTTCGTCACCTGGAGATATATAGATAGATATTTAGTCTGTCCGTGTGGTGTCTACGAATAGCACCAACCTATCTCATCCCGTGGGTGTCGTAAAAGGCGACTAAGGGATTAGCCGGAGGATGGGCAGCAGCGTCCTTCGAATACATTAACAACTCAACTGCGATCGCCAACCTGCCCGCCAAGCGAGTCGATTATGGCAAAACCCCTCAATGAGCACTTTATTCGGCTGAAATGATGATGATGATTTAGTCTGTTATTGCGCAGTAATTGCACTAGCCACAGTGTGCTTCAAATCGAATACAGTAATGTTTAAGGTTTGAACATTAATGCTTAGCAGCACGATATCTGGCACTGTGGTGGTACCTACTTAGCCGAACTCCTTTTTTATTTATTTTTATTGATGCCCAGTGGAAATTCGACATGGAACTTCCTTCACCCCGGGGAAGGGCGAAGGGGTATGCCGGACTCCTACCGGCTAATACCACTGGAGCGGTCATCTTCGGCACCGAAGGGGGGCTCCAGGTCCTCGTAAGATCACACTAGAGCCACCCATTAGTGCCATGCCTTTAGGCACATCCCGGAAGGGATGACTGTAAAGCGGTCACCCCTTCTAGTGGAGGGAAGGCGACTGTAAAAAAGTCGCCCCACCAGGCACTTCTCTGGGAGGATTGTAAAGGATCCTCCCAAGCCTCGCTTTGCGCTGTGCTTCACACATGGTGGCACGTGACCACGTGCGCGCCACCGTCTTCCCGGTGGTTATCCGGACTCCTAGAGAATATTCCTTTCCTTATTTTCCCTTTTCCTTGCTATAAAGTTTTTTTTTCGTGTTATAAATTATATACATATGTAGACATACCCAAATCCTAAGTACGTACATTAATTGTGTCCCCCTCGCCCTATTAAATATCAACAAGTACTTCGATTTCGGTTAAATTACGCGCAGGGACTGAAAATGCGTCTCTACTAATCTCTACAAATTGATATAGTGACTTTGAATAAGAAAGAGTTTCGATCACAGCTTCGATGTAACAACGTTTAATACTTTGGAAAGGTTTTCGATCTGAAATGTATCACATTTATGATGATGATGATGATTCTGACGTAGAAACTCAAGTTCTATAGCAAACCTAACGGTAAAGTAATACAGTAATAGTTATAAAACATATCTACCGCACATCTACAAGGTTACATGTTCAAGCTCGTTCTTTGTATTACGGTTTCGGTACATAAATTAAAATTCACAGACATCGCATTGTTAACTTAGTTTAATTTATCATAATTTTCTTTTTTCCACACGATGTGAATTAATTCGCGTCACCCTCTTCCTGTTACATATTAATGTATGTGCTCAAATACACAGTCATTTAAGGATTTGTTGGCAAGAGAAAACTTTCTGCTACTCCAAACCTCTTAGCAATTATTATTATTTTAGAGTGAAAATGGTTTAGAAATGCCATTTGCTCACGACGGAAGAAAAATAAAATACGATAAGAACTAAGGTCTTTTTACAAATTGTATCATCTCAGTTTTTTTTTTATATATTAAGTACTAGTTAGTACAAAACGATACTGGGCAGTGATCGGGAAACTGTCAACAATATCACAGTGCCTTAACAAGTCTTTAACCCGTGATTAGATACTGATGACAGCTCTAGATCATGCTTTGAATCCATCTATGCTTGGTATCTCTGTACGAAATCGAATCATAAATTGAGGAGATAGGTAAAAGAACTAAAATAGCCAACATAGCTGCTAGTATTAATGAGCTGAATAATAAGAAAGCTGAAGAGCCGAATGGCAATGGGAGGGGCACATTGCTGGTAGAACTGATGGCCGTTGGACGAAAAAGTTATCAAGTAGAGAGCATGTACAGGAAAACGCAGCGTAAGACGGCCTCTAAGGAGTTTGACCAATGATCTGGTGAAGGTTGCAGGGAGACTTTGGATGCAGGCGGCATGTAATCGATCGTTGTGGAAATTGATGGGGGATGCCTTTGTTCAACAGTGGATGTCCTTCGGCTGATATGATAATGGTGATTAGTACGTGCATAATATACTGGGCTAAAGTTAATAATATCATGGCATAAACTTCTATGAATGTCGTAAATAAACGACTATGGAATATTCCGAAAGAATGGTCAGCAGAACCTACTTTCTTAGATTGTAGAACAATCAGATTTTATAGAAGCTCCAAAAACTACAAAATCCTCAAAATTAGAATCCCTTCACATTCCAAAAACGTAAAAAAGGGGACCCGAAAAAGAACCAGTGTGGAACTAAAAGGCGTGTATTAAAACGGTACTAAGGCGTTCCCCAGATAAGATCCCCTACGTACTCCGAAGTTAATCATGAACCTCGGTGCCTATTTACATAATGTTTCCTTTATCCGCCAAGTTGTTCTCGGCATCGAAAAGTTTCACGAGACGCACCGTCGACGCTTTGTATGAAAATCTACGATACAAGTTACTGAGACGAATTAAAATATCCTGTTTATAATAATAAGATCAGGTGTTTTGAAATTATTTCAGGTATTAGATTTTGCAAAGCTTTATTGTGAGGCGACTTCGTGGTTTATTTTTGTATAGCCACCAAAGATTTGAATCGTTAGATAGGCTAAGGTAAGGGCATTCAACGCTCCAAGTAGGTCATTACTCAAACGAGTGATCGAGTGCATTTGACTTCAGACGCGATCGAGTAACCACCTGAGACAGTTTCTTACAGTAATACATACTTCATGCGCATTCAAGAAATGTCAATGCATCACTAAAAATGCATGCAAGGCCTTTAGCATTACATTTCACTTAATTAATACAGGTAACGTTTTCAATATATTTAGATAAATGTCATAATCTGTCACAACTCATAATGCCATTTTTGTTAATTGTCATCACGGACGCTGACAATAGCGGAAGAGAACGAACTATTTGAAATACTTATGAAAAGGACAGTGACAAAGATAGTTACGTAGTTCATCAAAAATACATCGATAATCCATTGTCCGAACTACATACATGTTTCCCATTTATCGACACAGTGCGGAAATGATTATGCGATACATTGCAATTCATCGACAAAATGTCTTGCATGTTTATAAATAATAAATAAATAAATCTTTATTTCAGACATTCATATAGTCCATAACAGTCATAGATAAGTTAATTATAGTAAAATAATCACTAATAAGCATAATCATCGTACCAAATTAATAAGCAGTCAATAATAATTACGAATTACATTAGATATAAAAGATTTAGAAACAATGAGACCATTTATTTATTAATTAAGTGACGGAACTTATAGCTCTAGTGATTTCTTATTCCCCGGCCGAATCCTGGACTTAGGCCATAAACGTGCAGCTCAGTGAACCGGCTGATTATCGCGCTATCAAGTCGTGCTGCAAATACTTTCATTAAACTGTTGGAGCCTCTCCACAGCCTGTGTACGACTGAGGCCACTTTCTTTCTTATTATGGCGTAGAAATCATCAGTTGTTGCCTGGGCAAACATATCAGAAGCACTACAGTACCGGGGAAGCCCCAACAACGCCCTGAATGCGTTATTATATTGAATACGCAGCTTGTTGTACGCTCTCTGAGTAAAGTTGACCCACAAGCTGCTAGTGTAAAAAGTTTGACAAAACGCCTTAAATAGTGTAACTTTTACATCCACTGAGCACTTTGCGAACCTGCGCGCCAACATATTACCCCTTACAGCTAGCGCCCTGCGTTCTCTTTCAATATCCATATCATCTTTCAAATCTTCTGTGACAATATGCCCTAAATATTTAAAATGTTTCACTCTTGTCAAGACTGAACCACCAATTGTCACCGGGGGAACATGGTGTGGGCTCTTGTTGTTACCAATAAAAACTAGCATTTCGCTCTTAACAGAGTTATAACGCAAGCCATGTTTTTCAGCATACTTCTCACATATAGCCACCATCTTTCTAAGACCACTGATCGACGGGCTAAGCAACACCATGTCATCTGCATAACTGATGTTATTAACACTTGTATCATCAATACGACACCCATCATAAGTGTTGCTCAGCTCCTCGATCAGCTCATTGATATAAATGTTAAATAACCTTGGTGAGGTCAGACCTCCCTGCCTTACCCCACATTCTAACTGATATGCATTTGAGAAAGTATCTCCCCACTTGACATAGTTAATCTGATGTGCATACCAGTATGACAAGATTGCTGTTAGCTTGGAAGGCACGCCCTCCCTCTGTAACTTCTTCCATAGTATTTTGTAGTCAACCAAATCAAACGCCTTAGAGAGGTCTAGGAAACAAGCATAAACAGGTGTCTTGCGATCAGTATAGTATTTGACAGTGTGCTTCAATGTTAAAATGGCATTCTCAGTAGATAAGCCTTGTCGGAAAACAAACTGTGCATCATGCAGTCTGAGATGACGGGCGAGGTGAGTATCCAGCACACTGTCCAATACTTTAGCAATAATTGTGGCTTACGAAATGGGTCTGTAATTACCTTTCTCTGCTATATCTCCTGTCCTACTCTTAACAATAGGAACCACTTCAGTTTTCATCAAATCCAGAGGCAAGTATGCATGATTTAAACACAGGTTAAACAATAAGGTCAATACTCTAGGCAGATGCACACCAGCATGTTGCAGATGCTCAACGCTGAGCCCATCATGTTCCGGGGATTTTCCCCTCTGCATATTAATTATAGCAGCTTTTACCTCTTTACAATTAAACAGCATATTTATGATATTGAGTATAAATTTTAAGACAAAATGAAGCAAAATATAAGCCACCACATTTTTTAATAGTTGGATGGGTGTGTATCATGTATGGGCACCGTCAAATCTCAGTAATAAATAATAATGGACGACGTGTTATTTCTTTATTTTAGGGGAGGCCAATATTTAACTTGTTTTTACTTAACTTGACACTGGCAAAATGTTAGTGTACAATTGAAAAAAAATATATATATACCTAGTTCGTTTTGAACATATAGTTAGTTAAAATTGCAGTGTGCGAACATGCCTTAGACAAACCCAACCATTTTCTTCGTTTCGATCAACCTCAATTCCTCGCGAAATAGAACCGATATGTACCAAGAATGTTTCGTGAGGCTATTGAAATTAAAAAAACATCCTAATTTTAAATACAGAAGGTGGCTGGCAGGTGCCACCAGTTTGCAATCCGGTTATTAAAATAATAAAGTCCCAAACTAAAAACCACACTAAAAAAACATCAAGACACTGAGTGATTACTGCGTGCATTGAAATAATTTTTGATTATAATTGTACAGTAGATAAAATAAAACCACTTTTTAAATCTGTAATAACGCCGGTCACCTTAGTCATCCTGCGACCACGAACCCTACAAAGTGTTCGAAACGTCAGGAAAAACAAAAATCTTAAATATACGCGATAGAATCCGTTTAAAAGTGTTTTATTATAATGTATAGTTCGTGCTATTGTGATAAGCTTAGAGACCATTTCTCACCAGCGATTTGTGCAGATTTCAAACAGAACAGACACGAGATGCTACAACGATAGCGTGTTAAATATTGGACCGCAGGGCACACAAAGAAATTTTAGTCTGCCACATGAACACAATAATAACGTGTTTATCTCCGTTAACTTTTACAACTCCAGTAAAGTTATGAGCAGTGTGAAAAAGTGGGCTACAGGGTTTTGGTGCTTTCTACAAAAACTTGAATGCTCTTTTATGTCGAAATGTTACTACGATGTCTTCCTTGTCCTTTATGAGTGTTTCGGTAAAAGCAAAAGTGAAAAAGACGATATCATTATTTAATTGACAATAATACACGTTTCTGTATATTCGGTCTAATCTGCCCGATCGATGCTATGGCAATGATCTGCTATACAAATAAATAAAATTGAAGTGTCTGTTTGTAATGTCAAAAACAGCTTTTTACTAAATGTATATGAAATTATGTACGGTACCTAGAACAAAAAGCTGTTTTTTATTTTTTTACCGATTTCTACGAGATTCACTGGCAGATAGCTGATATTATAAGGAATAACTGAGGCTACTTTTATTTTATAAAAATAATCAGTGTTCCGCGCAGAAAAATTCAAACCCATAAAATCAAATATATATTATCTAAGTGTCTATGCCGTAGGTACTCTAAATCATTTATATGATCCGATTTCTTTAAAATAAAACGGTGCGTGAAACCGCGCGTCCAGCTAGTATATCATATAAATATCATCACGGTATGGCCAAATGTTTGACTTTCTGCGCGTAGCACTCTCGATTTCGATCCCTTGTGAAGCAATAACTTCTAAAGTTTACAAAATAGTTAATAGGATTCCTCCCTAGTGTGGTACATTGATTCACTTTTAACAAAAGATATACACGTTAATGTTTCTAAATTCATTATATCCTTAATTCTCCATCGCATCTATCGAAATACAAAAACCAAATCTTAACTACGCGTTATTCCTTATTAAACGCTCATAACTCCACAATCATACTGCATAGAGTTCACATTGAACCTGTCATGCGAAGCTAACACCGCGAGGTACGACAAAAATAAAAATATACGACAGAAATAAAATGCAGTTGTCAATTCAGCGACAGTACCTATATGTTGCTGAATATTTTAAACAGGAGCACTATTTTTCAATACAAAATATCTCCACTATAGTCCCACCCCTTTGTTTCTAGTAACAATGTTTTAATTTTAAGCTACTCATCATTATCATCATATCAGCCAAAAGACGTCCACTGCTGAACAAAGTCTTCCCTCATAAATGGCCGATTATTTGGTCGTCAAGTCGTTAGTTTGTATGCACAATATTGAAAGAAGTACCATGTCTAAATCAACATGGTAAATCTTTCAATATTGTGCGTACGACCATAGACTTATTATAGGTTTTCCTGTAATCTATAGGTATAGAGCTATTATCTATATTTTTTCAGAATTTTAGGCTCCGTAGTTTCGGAGATAAAGAGGGGAATGGTCGATTTTCATCTATTTTCTTAAATACCTTTAAAAGCATACATATTAAAATTATAAAATAAAAACATTTGAGATTCTCACAACAAGCCCTTCCATTTCATATATTACACGGTACAGTTTTCAAAACTTTATTCTTTAATTTTCTATATTGCCCCTCAGTATGGACTCCCATATTCAAAATTCATTTATTTACGTTACAAATACTTGTTTGGGTCGCAGAAATCCATATGAGTGCCAATTTCAACTTAATCAGTCCAGTAGATTCGGAGAAAATTGGCTGTGACAGACGGACAGACAGACAGACACACGAGTGATCCTACATGGGTTTCGCCGTTTTTTCCTTCGGACGTTCGGAAACCTAAACAGAAATGCTAAGACATCAGCATCCTATATTCGCTACTATGTTGGGGTCGGTTTCAACTCTAACAAATGCTATTGAATATCAGAATTTCATATGGAATGCCTACTATATGATATCCACAACCCAAATAATAGGCACTATTATATCTTAAGGCCCGTTTGTGAGACTTCTGGCTACCTGTAAACTGTACCGTCATATGTACTGGTACTATCAAAACCACGAACTGTTGGTCCCAAACGCAAAAGCTCTAATAGCTTCGATGTGCTCTTTTATCTTGACATATATTAGGTAATCCAAACGCAGTTTAAACTCGCAGATAATTTATTTTGTTTTTCAGCACATCGTAATGCGTCATGGACTTACTACGCCCGAGGAAAGGTGGAGGGGCATGCCACACTACTACCGATAAAATCCAATCGAGAGTTCATCTTCGGCACCGAAAGAAGAAAATTAATTTATTTGGATAGATAACTTATCTATTCTTGCTAAAAGGCATGGCCCATATACAACATCGCTATATTTTTGGCTTAATAGTAGAAGTCTGTCTATTAGACGTTTTCGTAAGTCCACGTGGACGTATTCACGTAATGTATACCGAACTTTCAGCCTGTAGAGACAATTTCTTTGAACACTACTTATGTGAGCCTCAAAACGAAGCTCAGGATCCATAATCAACCCGAGATTACGCGCTTCAAACACTCTTTCAATTGGTTCTCCTTCTAAGATAACCCGAGGATTAGCATCAGATATTTATTAATCTGACTCTTACTGCCCAACATCATAAATTTAGATTTGATAGGATTTAGAACAAATGCATTTCTTTTAGCCCAGTTGAATATCATGTCCAGGTCGCGTTTATTAAATGCGCTGCGCTTAATTGACGACGTTGTTGGCTCAAAAGTTAAGTATATATGTATATCGTCGGCATATATATGATATTTATAGAGATATATACATTAACTTACGTCTGCGCTACACAGGATAAACAAAAGGGGGCCCAAAATCGAACCCTGAGGCACGCCATGGGTTACCGAACGAAGGGATGAAGATATTTTTTGAACCATCGTCTTTCGCTATCTCAACGACCTGTGTTCGGTTTTTCAGGTAGCTTTCAAACTATTACACTGTATCTACGTCAAACCCATAGTAAGAAAGCTTCGAAAGCATTAAAGTAATATTTATGCATTCAAATTCGCAAGAAAAATCTAATAGGATTAGTCGTTACTCCGTTACGTTACGTTACGTATCCTGGCCTCTATCTCGCGCCTCTGAAACGTTGTCCACAACATCTAGCAAGGCTGTAGAAGTACTTCGTCTTTTTCTAAATCTTAGCTGCAGGTTTAGTAGTATGCTATTAACCTCTAAATATTCAGTGACTTGTATATATACTACTCTCTCCAAGATTTTTGACATACATGGATAGAATACTGATAGGACGTAAGTTCTCGACTTCTTGGGGGTTAGACGTTTTAGCTATTGGCCGAACCACAGCTAGTCGCCAAACATCTGGGAAAGAGTGTGAAGTTATAGATGTATTAATTATTTTCGTTAAGGTTTTTAGTGAATAAGCACGCACCACCGCCTTCCCTAGAGTCACTCGGTAGGAGTATACATATTTCCCAACCTTACAGTTCAACCTATTTGAATCGAAGTTATTTTGCCTCAAGCCCCTGTAATATGCTAAGTATGGTCTAGAAAATTCCCAAGAGGTATCATTGCTAAGTGTATCGAAACTACTCGAAGTTTCTAGCTATAACTGTTATGACTTAGTGTACGACCTTAAAGTGCTATACGAACTAGTAAGTCCCTATACCTCTATCTCTAATTGTATCGGAAAATGTATTTTTAAAGATTATTCTGCATCTTTGGCGCCAATCTTTACACAGTTATACTGTATGTCTTGAGCCAAGAACACTAACTACTAATAATCCTCGAAAATTATTCGACCACCAGTCAGTCACTAATTCTCTCTAACCCCGAAATGGTAATATAAAATAGTACGAGCTTACAAAATCGTTTAGTAAACAAGAGTTCTCCCATCGGGCACAATAGGAGAGAACACGTGAAATGAGATGTCTCATAACACTGGGGTACGAGTCGGTACGTGCGGCTTGTGACGTGCACTGTGACGTCATCGTGTTAGATACTCCTGTCATGGCTTGCTTTGCTTTTGTTTTGGTTTATGTAATAAGAAAGAGAGAAAGAATCAGATTGCATTACTGTAATTAAGATTAGGTATTCCATCTCCTTCTATTGGTGTTGTAGAAGATGGGTAGAGTCCGTGCAATGATAGAATTTAATAAGGTAAGCCTAACTAGTTACTTTGCGGTACAACAGTAGACGGAGAAATCTTATCAAAAACTTATCAAAAATATAACAAAATCCAATTTTCTAAAACCATTTAACAATGACCCACACACAATATTTACATCACGATTCTAATTATGCTTGCACGCTTGGTTCAAACACGCTCGCTATACCGGGAAGCCGTCCCTCCGCGGGACACTCTGCGCTTGACAGATATTAAATTCGCATCCCACGATGCCAACCGGCCACAATATATTGCTATATGTATTGTGACAGCGTTCATCGCGAATACATTACGTTTGTTGATGTTAGATTATGACATGACTACATGCTTGTTGTTTTGGTTTAACTCGTGTTTTGTTTGGTCATAAAAATAGAGTATCAATTGCGTATATAAATTGTATGTAGCATATCGGTAACAATACGTTGCCGAGTTAATATACTGGGTAGTGATGTAATCACCTTCAACACTTTAATACGGTAGAGCAATGACCCAATTAATATAAAAAAAAACAAACTCAGACAAATAAAAAACATATAATATCAGCCAAAGGACGTCCACTGCTGAAAAAAGGCCTCCACTATAGATTTCCACAGCGAGGGGTTACATGCCACCCGCAACGACTTCACCAAGTCGCCTGCCCACCTCATTGGAGGTCGTCCCACGCTGCGTTTTCCGCCGCGCGGTTCCCCTTTCGAGAACCTTCTAGCCCAAACGGCCATCAGTTCTACGAGCCCCGCCCATTGTCACTTCAGTTTGCTAATCCTTCTAGCTATGTTGGCAACTTTAGTTCTACGGATCTCCTCATTTCTGGTTAATAGATAAATGCTAACAAAGCTCTCTCCATAGATCGCTGAGTAACCTTGAACTTTCTAATGAAGCCCATAGTGGGTGACCACATCTCTGTCCCATAAAAACATGCATAATGTAGTATACAATCAAAACACTGGCAGCTTACATTTGCGTTCGTTTCGTACAATGACCAGCACGAAGCAGGCACAGTGGAGATGTTTGGTACCTCCACACGATCATAATATATAGTAGGCGCATAGACCATTGAGCACCAGCTGTTTTCGATTGACTGTGTTAGAAAAATATATGTAGTAGAAGAATAAATGTAGATTTTAGTAAACAATAAAGGGATTATTTTTACTGATTCGGATAGAGAATCGTTCACTGATTCACCCCGTAAAAGGTTAAAGGGTATTAAATCGTCACTTACAGATCGATATTATATATACGCGTTGCACAGCAATTTAAAGTATGAATAAATAATATGTATCAATCTTTACAAATAATAAAATTGAGGTTTCTCTTTGTGATGTCAAAACAACTGCTTTTTACTTACTGAATGCATATGAAAGTATTTACGATACGTCTAACAAATTAATTATCGAATTTTGGTCTGTCTGTCTATTTGTTCCAGCTAATTTCCGAAACGGCTGAAATGATTTTGACAGGAATTTCACTTGCATATAGCTGATGTTATAAGTAGTAACTTAGGCTACTTTATTTTAAAAACGGAAAAGAATTAGGGTTCCGCGCAATAACTTAAACCCCATTAAATCCAATATACCTATGTATATGCTCTATATGTCAATTGTCGATGCCGCAGTAATCCAATTTGTTTTAAATTAAGCAGCGAGTGAAACCGCAACAACAGCTAGTATTAAGTGAAACAGGAGGATGTTGTCAGCGTTCTTCGTAAACCATTGCCGTTGATTAACTAGGTTATGAAAATTATTAGGTCATATGACATTTATTTCCTGTTTAAGCTGTATTTGTATTTTATCGTAGGTACAAGTGAAAATGAAAATTGTAACTGCGAATCAAAACCGTATCATTGATGCTTGTAATCTATGATGTGTATGTACACATCAATGATCTTCTTTATAATGTGTACAAACCACGATGACCTTGGATAAATGCAAGAAATATATTATATTATCATGCATTTTGGTGTGGTGATTACTATCCGTGTGGTGTCCGTGTGGTGTCCGGATCAAAATAATAGTGCTTGAGAATGAGAATGGTGCTACCACTCCATCTCCTCCCGTGGATGTCGTAAAAGGCGGCTAAGGGAATCTAAACCAGATTCACCCGACCGTTTTACCGCCCTCGCCTCCGAGGATGCCCGCCTCACCGACGTCGCCGAGGCCTATCGCCGCGTCACCCTCCCGTTCAAGTTAGCACTTCTCCCTCCCGTCTCTTGCTCGCGCCGGCCCGTGCCCAGCGTGTAGCTTTAAATGTCCCTTAATACATTTTAAATAATACGTATCCAGCTGTCCCCAAAACAACAGCTTGTTAGAAGAGAGAAGCCCGACAAAAAAAAATCTAAACCAGAAGGATGGGCTGGAGCGTCCCTTCTGAGAAACGGTAGCCATACTGCGCTCACCAACCCGCCTGCCAAGCCTGGTGAGTATTGGCAAATACCCCCAAAATTATGACACAGTTGTGAAAATCTATGGGGGAGGTCTTTATTCAGCAGTGGACGTTTAAATGGCCAATATGATGACGATATGATAGGCATTTTGAACAAAATATGTATCCAACAAGGTGCGATAGAGTGAGTATTATAAGATATTTTAACATGATGGGTCTAAGCAAAAATAGCCCATATGCTGCGACTTTATGGAGTAAACCAACGCCTACGTCGCAACAACACACGGCAACAATTCCCGTAATGAAACTCTCTAAAAGCTATATTTCAAATAGTGTTATAACCCAGTAACATTCTTATTTATCCAATAAATAAACGTCACATATCTACGCACTCACAAAACAATAATGTCAGCAGTAAAAGTCGGGAATTATACGTTTCATCAGCTACAAAAATAGTGAGTCATGCCGCGTGACACGGAACTTAGAGTGCGAAACATAACGCATTATTTTATGATATTATGATATAGTAATGTCTTAGGTTTTCGCGATTATTACACATTATAATAAAACAATTTTAAACAGATTAGATCGCGTAAGGCATATTCACACAATGCAGTGTTAGTCAGTCTTAGGCAAACCCAACCACTATCTTCGTTTTGATCAACCTCAAGTCCTCGCGAATGAGAACCGATATGTACCAAGAATGTTTCGTGAGGCTATTGAAATTAAAAAACATCCTAATTTTAATGGAGACGATGGTTGGCATGTACCACCTGTTTGGAATCCAGTTATTAAAATAATAAAGTCCCAAACAACATACCGCACTAAAACACATCAAGACACTGTGAGTGATTACTGCGTGCATCGAAACTTATTTTTTGATTTAAATTGTACGGTAGATAAAATAAAATAACATTTTTACAATCTGCAACGACGCCTGTCACCTTAGTCATCCTGCGACCACGAATGCTGCAAAGTATTCGAAACGTCAGGAAAAAAAACAATTTATAATATACGCGATCTAATCTGTTTAAAATTGTTTTACTATAATATTATGATATGTATTTTGATACAACCCTGCAAGAGTATATAAAATCGATAAAAACATTTAATGTGAAATGCAGACAGACAGAGTAATCACAAAACTCTTAATCAAAACTTGTAAATCAGATTGATTGCGACGTGCTCGCAAAGAAAGCTATTAACAGAACTGCGGGATGAGCGTATGAATGTCATGTTTTTACCTAATGGTATTGGCCTGCGACTGATAATTAAATAAGAAAATTACAGCTGGTCCTGTTATCTTTCTTATATTCGGAGGTAAATGGGAGTACCTCAATCTTGAAACTACAATCAATCTTAGTATGAAGCTAAAATCGTGGTTGTGGAGAACTAGATAATAGTCTTCTATGACAAATAGAAGAATTATGTGTGAAAAGGTAGGAGAGAAGAGTAGTAGAAACAGTTGAATACCTGGAAAAAAGTACTGAAGTACACCCCAACGGCGCCCAGGGACGACAGTTCCAGGTCCCATATGAAGTAAACGAGCTTACTACATTCATGTCAAGAACAGGATTCAAAATGAAGTTCAGAATTTCATGGTCATCTTTTTTTTTTTTAACTTTGCCCCACACTAGGATTTCTCCTATGTCGTGGGTGCGTTTACAGACACAAATTCCACACACAATACACCCAGACCCGGAAGCTATACAGGAATTGATTAGAAAACCATTGTTACCGAGAAGAATTTGAAATTAGACGATCCTTTAGATACAACAAACACTGCACTGTACCTGTTAGTTTTTTACCTTGAAGTGGATTGGACACAAAAAACAAGCAATACAGACACCTATTATGATTATCGATTTTAAAGGCATGTAAAACGTTGTCAATATCAATATTAGTCAAATGACTGATGATATTGATATTGAAATACGGCCTCCCCCATAGATTTCCACAACGGGCGGCTACATGCCGCCCGCAGTCAACGACTCCCAGCGACCTTCACCAGCAGTCTGTCTACCTTATTGCAGGTCGTCTCACGCTGCGTTTTCCAGTACGCGGTTTCCACTCTAGGACCTTTTTACCACAACGGCCATCAGTTATCCGAGCAATGTGCCCCACCAATGCCAGTTTAGTTTGCTAATCCTTTCAGCTATGTTGGCAACTTTAATTCTTCTATGGATCTCCTCATTCATGATTCGATCTCGTAGATAAATACCAAGCATAGCTCTCTCCATAGCTCGCTGAGTGACCGTGAGCTTTCTACAATCAATGTCGACATAAAACTAGTCGGTCTGGATGCCGAGAACGCAAAAGACTAAAAGTGAAGTGATTCGCCACTGAGTCCAATACCGATTTTAAGCTGAAAATATGCTTGGAAGTGAAATAAGTATGAAAAAACAGTAACTGTGTAAATCCTTATAACATAAGGGGAAATGTAGCAATAATATGAAACAGTATTGCAAGCGACAAGAATCAGAAATTATACGTTTCATCAGATGCTATAAAGACTGTGCCGGTTTGAGTTAAACGTTACCCTGAAGCGAGCGGGTCACAGATCATAAGATGCGCAGAACTTTACATTGATAAACATTTTTAAGATACTACATTGGTCTAGGAAACCTGACGGCACGGTTGGTGCAGTGGCTGATACAGTCGGCTGCTGAGCTCCGGGTCGTGGGTTCGATTCCCGCACGGAACAAATATTTGTATGATCTGCAGGTAGTTGTACCGGGTCTGGGTATATTGTGTGTGGAATTTGTGTCTGTCATTGCCATTTAACCCACGACACAGGAGAAATCCTAGTGTGGGTCAAAGTTTTTTAAAAAACAAAGAAAAAGATGACCATGAAATTCTGAACTTCATTTTGAATCCTGTTCTTGTCATGAATGTAGTATGCTCGTTTACTTCATATGGGACCTGGAACTGTCGTCCCTGGGCGCCCTTGGGGTGTACTTCAGTACTTTTTTCCAGGTAGTCAACAGTTTCTACTACTCTTCTCTCTTTCTTTTTCCTACTGTTCGTTATCCTACCTCAGGGTTACAAAAGAGGTCCAGTTATGACACAAAAAAGAAAACAAAAATCGCCACCGCTCTTACCTCTTTTCATTTAACTCACCCTAAGTAATTCCCTCCTCCCGCGGAGGGGCGATTACCCCTTTATTACTCCCCGGTGCGGGTCCTAATGCATGACACTATTACGCGCAGCGCCAACTAATGCCCATGTCTTTTTATAGACATATTATTGTTGTTTACGCAAACGATTGTTGCATTCTATCGGAAATAATGGTAGCTACTAACTTTAATATAAAACCTCTAGCATAAAAATATCAGATATGGCCAAGAGATATTCTAACGTTCTATGAAAACAATACCGTCTTAGGCCATCCAAGTATCTCGTTAAGGAACATTATCTGTCTGTTTAAATGTTAGCTGCATTTATTTTTTTCATCAAATTTCATCATCAACATTTCGGCCGAATGAAGTCCACTGCTGGACACAGCCCACCCCCAAAGATTTCACCATGATCGACATGGGTGTGTTGTGGACTCATTGGGGGGGGGGAGGTTGCCATAATCACCACGCTTGATAGGCGGGTTCGCGATCGCAGTTGAGTTGTTAATGTACTCGAAGGACGCTGCTGCCCATTCTCCGGCTAATCCCTAAGTCGACTTTTACGACACCCATGGGAGGAGATGGGGTGGTGGCATTCTGAGCCGGCACCACACGGCAAATTTACGTACGATGTATATTTATAAAGATTTTATATTATATAAAGTTTAATATATAGTTGTATATTTTATTTTATTTATTTGTATGTATTTTTTTGTATTTTAGGAATATAATATACCTATCTGTATTGTATTAGATACCCTAGATAAGGTATTTGATTTCGTAAGTATAATAAGTACACCACGGACTACCCAGTCCTGTATTTTTCCATATTTTTCTTGTCCATTCAAAGGTCCTCTGTAAGAAATCGCTAATAGCATTAACACCGCCCATTGTACAATTACTTATATTATAATTTACTTTCCTAAAAGTTGTTATTCTAATGGTGTACAATAAAGAATTTTCTATTCTATATTTTGTGTTTTTTAATTTTTCAGTAAGATGTGGAATGCAAGTTTTACTGTAGGCATATATGATTCATTTGGCTGTAAAGGCAGAAAACTGGAATTATTGGTGCATTATTGTACAAATAAATTCTCATATTTCTACTTTCTGCTTAAAGCTTACATAATCATAATTCACTAATGAAATTTCTGGCTTGTGTTTTCAGTTTAGAAGCATATAGTCGTGTGCAGATACTCGCCATGAAGGCATAGCACGTATTAATACATAACTATATGTGTAACTGAAGGCTGCACGGCGTCAATTTGACGGCTGAAACTACGTAAATGGCTCGCAAGTAGATTGCGTGTTGATTACCAGTCGTAAGTAAGAGGACGTCGTGGCGATATGTGGCGATCAAGATGTAAGGGTGCCTATATATAAACATGGCTGGATCTTTGTAAATAATATTTTATGACAGCTAATTACATTATAATATATATGACTGCAGTCTAAGCGTCAAGAATTACTAACTAGTATGAAAAAAACTATTCAATGTCAAAATTTAAAGGTGACTGACCTAGTTTTTTGAAATTACTTTACGGTTTGATTTTTTAATTACTGGGTAATCCTCGGGTAAGGGTGTTAAGCTACTCATCCAATATATTAGTGCAATGTACATTGACCAAATAAATTGAATAAAATCTGCACACTTTTAAATTTATTTTTATTTTATCAAAGAATTGGACTGTTCAATATTTTCAGTCAACCACAAATAAATAGGTATGAAAGCAATATATAATAAGTGTAACAGCAAGCAATGTTTCTTTAGATACAAGGCAACGAGATTATTTAAATTAAATAATGCATTTAGAATGTCGCATTTTATGCACAATGTCGGAATTGATAGGTGAATGACCGTCTGCTTTGAAATAATTTTATTCGATTTTTTATTAGAGATATATTTTATTTAGATAGATTGAGAAGTTAAAGGCTAGATATCGAATGCTAACATATGTGGACTGTAATGTACTAATCCCAGACCCAAGTTTTTCCAAAGTAGTTATAAAGTTTAAATGTTTTTAGTAATCATGGCTGACGTTAGCAAACGCTCACAAAAGTAATTCAAGTTTAGATTATGTAACATTCTTGGAAACTCACATTCAACAACACAACCCGACGTCCCCACTACAAAATAATTAAAGTATCTCAGCGAGAGAACAAAATTTAATAAATCCGTCGTCGTAACAAAGTGGAGTAGTTATCATAGCGAATATCCACTGGAATCCGAGATGGCGGTCTTGGCTGAGTTCAGGTGTCATCCTACAATGAACCCGGTTCAAGTGGGTTGCCAGAATTTAAGGCATCTTGGAATTTCACGAGGGTACAACGATTTACAAATGAATGGAAGTGCTAGTGGTTAATTAAATATTTATGAAAATGAAGGAATGTTTTTCATTTGGCTTTTGGCTGCCGTGTGGTATGACGAGTATTTTAGTTGATGGATGGAATACTAAAGGAGCTTTGTCGTCGTATAAGATCTACATAAATGAGCTCGAGAATAATAATGGCGATTCTGCCTAGAATTATAGATGGAGTGTTAATCATCCATCTGTTATAAATCCTAAGGCATAAAACTCATAGAGAAGACAAGATGTAGACAACAAACAAGAAATTGACCCGGAAGTTTGTCCATTACTTGGACTTTTACGATGTTTCATTATGAATATTACTATTGCTCGTCGTACGAGCGATCCCCAGTAGTCACGTGGACCTCCTTGTCTACGTCACGTCAGTTGCTTTTGTTCGCTAGGATATGACAGAATGCATGTGTGTTATTGTATCACATGATTATATCGAATAACATACAATAATATATAAAACTGTATCTACGTCCATGTCACTTCTTGTCTTTGCAACTCGAGTATGTGTTTAATGTTACTTCTGCACTACATCGCCTTGATTTGTTGATGAGTCCAAGTCAAGAACTACCTTGCCAATATTAAGGGAAATATATTTTTCTAAATTACCATTACAATAATAGTTTATTGTAAACGGGTGTTTTTTAAACGGATTCATTTCATTATTTCGGCCGAGTAAGGTCCACGGATCAATATAGGCCTCCCTCAAAGATCACCACAATGACCGATATGTGTATGTTATGTGCTCATTGGGAGGTTTTGCTTTAGTTACCATGCTTGGCAGGCGGGTTGGCGATCGCAGTTGAGTTTAAATGTACTCAAAAGACGCTCCTGCGCACCCTTCAGCTAATCCCATAGTTGCCTTCTACGACACCCACGGAATAAGATGGGTTGGTGCTATTCTTAACCGGCCCCACGGCCGGTTAAGAATAGCACCAACCAACCAACCAACCACACGACTACGAATTATTTTTGTGTTGTATAAAGTTTGGGACTTTATTATATTAATAACAGGAATTCAAACTAGTGGTACCTGCCAACTATCTCCTCAATTGAAATTAGAATATATCGGTTCTCTGTCGCGAAAACTTGAGGTTGATCAAAATAAAGAACATGGTAAGGACATCCTTACCATGTTCTTTATTTTGATCAACCTCATAGACAACCTCATAGATTTGCCTAACCTACCTACATAGGTAGGTTAGGCAAATCTAACCATTATGAATATTCTCACACTGCAGACTTTGTGGAGTTATGCTTGAGGACAGCTATGTGTTTTTTTTATTCTTACGCAACTTGTAAAAGGATGTGAAACTTCACTGGTTTGTAACCTTGTTACTATTTGCCAAATTCTAGACTGAACTAAACATTTGGTGCAAAGTTGTAATGTTTTTATTCTATTGTAAGACCAGCTTGCGATATAAATCAATCTATAACTTACGATCCACACTACAACTTGTAAACCCAACTCTTCTAGAACATACACTATCCTTAATCCACTCTTGCAAGAGCAAATACTATCTGAGACGATGATAAGTGGATTGGACCTCTTTCATATTGTACCACAGTTTCAAATTTAAACAGTGTGACTTGAATCCGAACAGCCATCTTGTATTTACTTTAATTCACTGATATTTCTCTGTTACTCTTACAATTTGTACTGACTTCCCAGATTGGCAATGTGATGTGAATTTTAAATCGTAATACCTTTTCTGTTCTGGATGAATCCAGAACTTAGATTGAGATCTTTGATGGAATTATGCGTGTTTTGTAACGTGATTTGTGAATTTGCATATTGACAGGTTGGTGGGACTGTCTGTTTTTAGTTTTCATAGCGATTTTTTTTTGTATAAAAAATCTTATTCATCTACTTTCATTTTCTGCTTTCAGGTTATTTATATATTCGGGTGGTATTTTTTTTAACGTGGTGACAGAGAGGCGCGCGCGGAACGCGCGCCGCCATCTCCAGCCTCTTTCTGTTCGGATGACGGACCGCTCTTGATTCGTAGCATAACAACAACCATGACAAACAGTTTTACGCGCCCTCCAAAGCACGGAGATGCTCAGTTAAAATATCACCCATCCATAGACGGACCGTGCTAACCATTGCTTAACCTCGCCGATCGGTGAGTGCAACGAGGTATAAGTGCCCGCGATTCATCCATAAAAACTAGAAAACATAGCTTTCATAGAATTTGCACCATTCAGATGGCAGTTGCTTCATATATTACAAGATACTCGCCATATATTACATGGAAACGCTGAAAATTATGATTTATCTCTTGGGTTCACACCTGTCAATAGGATTATATACATCCCACGACTCATAGCTACCTTACCAGATCGTCGGTCCATCTCATTGGATGATGCTGCACGGTGCACTTTTCGATGCATGGGACTTAAAATTATCATCCATAACTTTCACAACACATTTAGTTTTTGATCTGCTATAACCTGATATTCCAAACTAGCGATGCAACGCGGATTCACCCGCCGCTTATTTTAGAAGAAATGGGATTAGTTCAGCGTATACAGTTGACATACAGAGTATATAAATATATTGGATTTCTTGGGTTTTAAGTTTGTTCCAGGGAACCCTAATTCTTTTTCGTTTTTCAAATAAAAAGTATCTTAAGTTACTCCTTGTAATATTAGCTTTCTTCCAGTTAAAGTCCTATCAAAATTAGTTCGGAAATAAGCTGGAACAAACAGACAGGCAGATAACAATCTGAAAAATAGTTTTGTTGTAATAAGTACCGTATATACTTTAATATGCATTTAGTAAAAAGCTGTCGTTTTGACATTACAAAAAGACACAAATTCCAAATAACCTCTGATCCGTTCACATGGAAGATTCGAATTAACTCTTAACAAGCAACACGCCACGAAATTCTGTTATGTGAAACTTCTAATGGCATTTAGTCAACCTTAACAATATAGTACAAACAAAGTGTTGTGTTTAGGCATTAGTATTCACTGAGCGAAGTTCATTTTGTAACTGCGTCGGGGCTACACGTCTATTTTTTCATTCGAAACTTATGCATGGTTGGAAAATATATCTTTAATGCCGCTATAAACATGTTAATTTAGATTGGAAGCAATTTGGTTCTAAGAAGAACTTTAGGAATAATGGAGTAACAGATATAAATATAAGTGAAATAAAAAACAGAAGACAGATAAGTAAGTATACTGGTGTCAGAGTTATGAAAACTAATATGACATGAATGTATATATTGAATAAAAAAATGTTCTTAGGATTCCGCACGGCCGAATGAAAAAAAAAAAGAGCGGAACCCTGATAAGATGACTCGTGTCCGCGAGGCTTGATCCTTTACAATCCTCCCCGAGAAGTGCCTTGGGGGGGCGACCTTTTTACAGTCGCCTTCCCTCCGCTAGAGGGGGTGACCACTTTACAGTCATCCCTTCCGAGATGTGCCTAAAGGCGTGGGACCAATGGGCGGCTCTAGTGTGATCTTAGGAGGACCTGGAGCCCCCCCTTCAGTGAATTTCCACTGGACATCAATAAAATAAAAAAAAGGATGACTCGTGTCTGTCTGACTGTTCATCTGGAAAGCTCGGAATCTACTTGACCGAATAAGTTGAAATTTGGTTCACATATGAATTTATGCGATCCATCCATGGAGTTTCTTGCCCGTTCTTCTCCATAGGAAATCAACATCTTGGAACGCGGCAACTAAAGTCTTGACTATTCAAAAGTGCCTGCATATGCTTTTACATGAATAAAAATATTTTTATCTTATCTTATCATACACGGACGTGTAAAGTACATAAATGAACTTTGAAAATGGGAACAATATTAGGGACCAAACTATATAAAAAAAATTGCAAACTGTATCGTGTAATCACTCATCATCAATTGACTTGCAGGGAGGGTATCATTTTATTTACTCTATCTACTACAGAAATCTTGTTTTGCGCTTTCTGTAACCGGGTTTTATAACAACTCAACTGCGATCGCCAACCCATCTGCCAAGCGTGGCGATTATGGCAAAACCCCCCAATGAGCCCACAACGCATCCATATCGGTCGTTGTGGTAATCTTTGGAGGAGGCCTGTGTCGAGCTGTGGACTTCATTCGATCGAAATGATGATGAAACCTATTTTATTTAGATTATTTTGGGGTAAGATAGATATTAGTGTAGCAAAGGCGTTTTAGCCATTTATTTTAAATAAAAATAGGGTTATGTATGAAACATTATAACCAATCTATGTATTTTTGGATGTCGTTTATTTCTTTTCATGGATAAAATTTCAATAAAACATCGTTCTCTATTTATTCTAATGATACCTCATTTGTCAAAATACAACGAGTAGTTAAGGTGATCTGAGCGAACAGATGAACATACATACATACCTATATACATACATACATACCGGTCAAAATTATAACCGTTATTTTTGCTTCGCCAAAATCAGATAAAAATAAATTACTAGACATAAGACATTTTAAAAATACCGAACACCAATGTTTTAACGGTATTTGCAACGACATATTCGATAATAAACACAAAACTCACACCTGCAAATAACGATGGAAGTAAAGAAAGAAAATAAAATTATTTGGTTAGATAGGGCAACACACATAATGTGAAGTGAACATGTAAGTGTACAGAAAGCATAAATTGAGTAGATAAAGCAAAATAATATAAAAACAAACCATTAACAAACATATTGAGACATCAACATACAACAAACCATGCAATATGAAGATAGCTGGAAGAATAAATGTATTATAATATAACACTAATATACCTCACATGAAATAAAGTTAATGGTTAGTGGTGGGCGTCGCAATACCGATCAAAAAGAGACAGTGCTCAGCCTAAAGCTACATCGCAGTTAGCGGTGCGGCGCTGATTTTCAGCAATACCTCGTAGTATGCATAATATGTATATTATATAATACATTGTGTTACAATTAATATAACGTTAATATTTATATAATAATTCCGTGTGGTGTCCGGATTAAGAATATAGCACCACTCCGTCTCCTCCCGTGGAGGTCGTAAAAGTCGACTAAGGGACTCTTAACCAAAGGGATGGGCAGCAGCGTCCCTTTGCTGAACAGAAGCATTACTGCGCTCACCAACACGCCTGCCAAGCGTGGTGAGTATCGGCAAATTCCCCCCAAAATGACGACACGACTAATGCACCGGCCCCCAGTTCCCGGCAGCCCCGCTATTCCTGGTCATGGTAGCGGCCACGGTAACGGCGGGGCAGGGGGTGCTAAGAATCACCGGACGGGATCCGGCTACCACCCCAAACGAAAACTGGCCCTGGTAACGTATAACACACGCACACTGAGGGCAGACGAAAAGATTGTTGAGCTGGAAGAAGAAATAGATAAGTTGCACTGGGATATCATGGGTCTATCAGAAGTCCGAAGAGAGGGCGAGGACACGATAACCCTGAAATCTGGCAACTTATTCTACTACCGGGAAGGCGAACATCTGTCTCAAGGTGGTGTCGGGTTTCTCGTCCGCAGGTCCCTCATTAACAGCATAGTGGCCATCGAAAGTGTGTCGAGCAGGGTAGCGTACCTTATACTCAGAATATCCAAGAGGTATTCGTTGAAGGTCATACAGGTCTACGCACCGACCTCGACACACCCAGATGATGAAGTAGAGAGTATGTATGAGGACGTAAGTAGGGCCATACATACCTCGAAGACACACTTCACTGTTGTGATGGGGGACTTCAACGCGAAGCTGGGCACTCGATGCGATAGCGAGTTGAGAGTGGGGCAATTTGGATATGGGCAACGGAACCCCAGGGGACAGAGGCTGGCCGACTTTTTGGAAAAGGAGGGACTCTTCGTGATGAACTCCTTTTTCCAAAAGCCGCCTCACAGGAAATGGACCTGGATGAGTCCCGATGGTTCCACGAGGAATGAGATTGACTTCATCATGACCAATAGGAGGCAAATATTCAATGATGTCTCTGTGATCCACAGGGTGAAAACCGGTAGTGATCACCGAATGGTAAGAGGCACATTGAATATTAATCTCAAAGTTGAGAGGTCTCGTCTGATGAGGTCTACGCTCCGGCCCTCTAGTGCTCATATCCAAAATCCCGAGAGCTTTCAACTCGAACTCCAAAACCGCTTCGAGTGCCTAGAACATTGCGTATCTGTGGACGATTTAAATGGTAGGTTTGTAGAAACTGTCCAAACGGTTGGGTCTAAGTTCTTTAAGGCCCACCGTAAAGGTAGACCAAAAAAGTTCTCCGATCACACTCTCGACCTCATGGCAGAAAGACGCGCCATGACGCTGCAGTCCTCCGGTGATGCTGAAGCATACCGACTGCTCAATAGACGAATATGGAAGTCCTTGCGTCACGATATCCGCACCTTTAACACCAACGGTGTTAAAGAGGCGATTGAGCGGAATCAAGGCTCCAAAGTGTTCGCAAGAGACAAGTCTATTGGGCAAAGTCGTATTATGAAGCTGAAGACCGAAGACGGCAGTGTAGCGTCGACTAAGCCAGAGGTTTTGAGAGAGATTGAGAAGTTCTACCGGCAGTTATACACCTCGGTAAGTATACCTACCATTGGCTCTGACAAAGACCCGCGAGCCAAACTAACCCGACACTATACCGAGGATATCCCGGACATCAGCCTGTACGAGATTAGGATGGCCTTGAAACAGCTTAAAAATAACAAGACGCCGGGTGGAGACGGAATTACGACAGAGCTTCTGAAAGCGGGTGGCACACCGGTACTTAAAGTCCTTCAGAAGCTATTCAATTCCGTCTTACTCGAGGGCACAACGCCGGAAGCGTGGAACAGAGGTGAGGTGGTGCTCTTCTTCAAAAAGGGTGATAACACCCTATTGAAGAATTATAGACCCATCTCACTTCTGAGCCATGTTTATAAGCTGTTTTCAAGGGTCATCACAAATCGTCTCGAGCGCAGGTTTGATGACTTCCAGCCACCCGAACAAGCCGGTTTCCGAAAAGGTTTCAGTACCATAGACCACATCCATACGCTGCGGCAGGTTATACAGAAGACCGAGGAGTATAATCTGCCACTATGCTTGGCGTTTGTGGACTATGAGAAAGCCTTCGATTCGATCGAAACCTGGGCAGTGCTGCAGTCTCTGCAGCGGTGCCAGATTGACTATCGGTACATTGAAGTATTGAAGTGCTTATACAGAAACGCCACCATGTCGGTCCGAGTACATGAACAGAGCACGGGGGCAATTCCATTGCAGAGAGGTGTGAGACAGGGGGACGTCATTTCCCCGAAACTGTTCACCGCTGCAATGGAGGATGCCTTCAAGCTACTGGAGTGGAAAGGATTCGGCATTAACATCAATGGCGAGTATATCACTCACCTTCGATTTGCCGATGACATCGTAGTCATGGCAGAATCGCTGCAAGAGCTCAGCACAATGCTCGATGATCTCAACAGAGTTTCCCAACAGGTGGGCCTTAAGATGAACATGGGCAAGACAAAAGTCATGTCAAATGCCCATGTCGTGCCCATCCCAATATCCGTTGGGAGCTCTGTTCTCGAAGTTGTTGACGAGTATGTCTACCTAGGACAAACTGTCCAGTTAGGTAGGTCCAACTTCGAGAAAGAGGTCAATCGTCGAATCCGACTCGGCTGGGCAGCGTTCGGGAAACTTTTCGTCAACAATACCGCAATGCCTCAAGACGCAAGTCTTTAACCAGTGTGTGTTACCAGTGATGACATATGGAACAGAGACGTGGTCACTCACAATGGGCCTCATAAGAAAGCTCAAGGTCACTCAGCGAGCTATGGAGAGAGCTATGCTTGGTATTTCTCTACGAGATCGAATCAGAAATGAGGAGATCCGTAGAAGAACTAAAGTTGTCGACATAGCTGAAAGGATTAGTAAACTGAAGTGGCAATGGGCAGGGCACATTGCTCGTAGAACTGATGGCCGTTGGGGCACAAAGGTTCTCGAATGGAGACCGCGCACCGGAAAACGCAGCGTGGGACGACCTCCAACGAGGTGGACAGACGACCTGGTGAAGGTCGCTGGGAGTCGTTGGATGAGAGCGGCATGTGACCGCTCGTTGTGGAAATCTAAGGGGGAGGCCTTTGTTCAGCAGTGGACGTCCTGTGGCTGATATGATGATGATGAACGTTAATATAACGTTACTACTCTATTGTGCTGTGCGTCACACAAAGCTGCAACCACAAAAATAATATAAAAGTATACAACATTACCTATGTCCATGTCACACGCCCCATTGCTGCCTCCTAAGCTTTTTCCAGACATATCCGTAAAATAAGACCCTAACATTTGACTCGCTCTTGAGTCCCGTACCTAAGAGCCATCGACGTCCCTAATTGTGGGCGTCAGACGAGAATACCTGAGCCACTCGACGCCGATAAGTGACGGGCTATACCTCGTGTGGTAACCTTAATAGCCGTCAATTAGTAGGGATTATTAGCAAGTAACGATTATTAGCAACTTATTAGATAAAACGTTTATTGATTAAAACCGCTCTGGGAAAATGATAGCTGTGACAAGTATTGATATTACTTTGATAATAATTGGTTGGTTGTTAAGGCATTCAATCAAAATTTAGTTACTATAATGCAATTAGATTAAAATCTATTTTTCCTCTATATGTAAATCTAAACCAGAGGGATGGGCAGCAGCGTCCCTTCTGTGTAACGGTACTGCGCCGACCCACCCAACCCACCTGCCAAGCGTGGTGAGTATTGGCAAATTCCCCCCAAAATGATTATACAGTTGTGAAAATCTACGGGGGAGGCCTCTGTTCAGCAGTGGACGTATAATTGGCCGACGATGATGAATAAGATTTTATTATATTATTTCACCCATCGTTTGTTTATAAATAATTAAGAGTACTTCAGTATAGACAGCTTACATAGGGTACATATATTGGATTTCATGGGCTTTGGTTTTTTGCGCGGCACACTGATGGTTTTTCTAAAATAAAAGTTAACCTAAATTAAGTCTAAGTTACCCCTTATAACATCAGCTATCTGCCAGTAAAAGTCCCGTAAAAATCGGTCCAGCCATTTCGGGGATTAGCGGGAACAAACATACAGACAGACAAAAAAATTAAGAATTGTTTTGTGTTATTAGTACAGTCAATACTTTCATAGGCATTTATTAAAAACCTCTTACTTTAACATTACAAACAGATACTTCAATTTCATTTATTTGTTTAGATTAGGTAGGTATTGGATCGGAATTATTGACATCCATAATTGTAGCTCTCAGTTGGCTGTACCTGGACCACCACTCGACGCTCGGCGAGGACCTATACGTATGTATACGTCATAGGACTTCACTCGACACGGAAATTAATCGCGAACAAGTGGCGGTTGATAGATTGAAGTTTAATACTGTTTTAACAATGGTATGTGAGGAATTTTATTGCAGAAAGTCTATGGCTATTGTAATAAGAGTGAGTCTTTGTTATTATTTTCTAACGTAAGACGAAAATGAAGAACCAACCAAGGCATTTCGGAGACGCAGGGGAGAGTAACAAACAGTACAACTTAAATAGAAAGAAAAAAAACACATTTATTCAGCACAAACAAACTGATAGCACATAACACAAAGAAAATAGTTTTTTTTTTAGATAAAGAAAAGCAAATGTACCATTGGCATGATCATGCCGAAAGGTTTACCAACTCAGCATTTGCGGGGCATTAGGTACCCCGTGCTGATTTTCAGTTGGCACCCCTGCAGTGACACATGGACGGAGGGAACATAATATTTATATTTTTTTTTTTTTTTTTTTTTTTTTTTTTTTTTTTTTTTTTATTTATTTGCACAAAGAAAAATATTACATCGATGTAAGCCAATCCTTTACAAAGTTAACATTATATTAATCGATGAACACTAACGTCTAAACTAGGCCGAGCCTGTATCTTAAACGTTAGTTTCTTCCTGTGTTACAGTTCAGTATATACGAGTAACTAACAACAAACGTAATATGAAGTTAATATAAAAGCATAAAAACAATTTCACACTCATAAAAAAATACTTTAGCGGGTGGGTATATACAATGTGTTATTGTGACTCCAATCGTATTTAGTTTTGTAAATACCGTCAATAGTAATAATTATCCGTCGCACCGAGTCTCTGAGTACATTCAACAAGTACAGAAAGTGTGAACTTCGGCATATTTGTTAGTATATGATTAAAAACAAAGTTGTAATTTTTCCCTATAATCAGGATGAGTATGTATTGTCAAGCGTGAACTATAGTTTTAAGTGAAATGGATTATTGTTAGTTTTTTGTTGATTCGTTGATTTTTATTATTAATAATAGCATAGTTCTTGATCAAATTTTAATGGAAGTAAAGTAGTGTAGTGCGTGTGAGCAGTGTTAGTGGTGTGTAGGTATGTGTATGCATTGTGTGTGGGTGTGTACATGAGTGTGTGCGTGTGTGTATATGTGAGAATGGGCATGTGTGCTGTGTGATGTGGTTGTGTGGAATTTAAGTAATGTAAGTAAGTAATAGTTTTATTTTTACTTTATTTACTGATCGTTTTTAATTGGTTTGGTGGTTTAAATGTGATTTTATTTTTATTTTATTAATTGACTGTATTATGACCTGAAATTATTATTTATTTTATAATTTGGAATAAGTTTTCTATATCTTCATAGTTTTGTGATTTTAACCATGTTACAATTTTTTCCTTACAGTGATCATTATTAAGCGGGTACATTTCAAGAATTTTGTTTAGTTTATTATACAGCATGGGGCCAAGATAGCATTGAAATTTATTAGTAAAAAATGTTCTATACTTAGTGGTAGGACAAACATTATGCTTTCGCCTTTTCCTTCTGTTTTGGGAGTCGAAGACAATTTTCTTATGTTGGGATAGTATGGTATCTTTGATAAATAATTTTCTAATAGTTAAGACCTCACAGTCTGAATAAAGGTCAGCCGTGGGATAACTAAACGGTTTAAATGTCATTACTTTAAGTAATGCTCGCTGAGCTCGTTCTAATTTAATTAAATGGGTTTTCCGCGCTCCGCCCCATGTTGTAATGCAATATGTTAAGACAGCTTGGGCTAAGTAGTAATAAACAGTTTTTAGAAGAGCATAATCCGCAACATGTCTCAGATTTTTAAATATATATATAAGCCGTCTCGTTCTATCAGATAATTGGTTAATATGTGCGCACCACGTCATTTTCTCATCTAACAGAACGCCTAAATATTTAATAACTTTATTTCTGTCCAAGCAGATGCAATTACAGGTAATCTGATTAATGTTTTTACATGTATGTAGTTTTAATTCAAAATTTTCTTTTGGGAGTGAGCGCTCCGTTTTTCCAAAAAGTATGTATTTAGTTTTTGAAGTATTAAGCGTTAGTAAATTGTGATTTAGCCAGCATGCTGTGGTTTTGAGCCCTGCTTCGGCGTGAGTATTGGCCTCTTTCCAGGACTTACCATGAAAAATAAGTGCAGTATCATCCGCAAAAGTAAATATTTTACAGTTTTGCATTTTAAGATTACAAAGATTATTAATATATATTAAAAATAGGGTCGGCGCAAGTACGCTGCCTTGCGGTACGCCATAGGTAATAGCGGCTTCTTTACTAAGATGACCACATATTGAAACTCTCTGCATTCTATTGGTTAAATAATCTGTAAATAACTCTAATGTTTTTCCTCTTATACCAATAGTTTCCATTTTTCCAAGTAAGGTTGGAACACAGACTGTGTCAAATGCCTTGGCCAGATCTAGAAATATTCCAACGCACTTATTATTGGAGTCAACTTGAGTAGCAACAAAGTCAGTAAGATCAGAGACAGCTTGCGCAGTCGATCTACCCTTTCTAAATCCATACTGATTTCCAGCCAAGAAGTTTTCTTTAACTAAATATAACAGTAGGCGTTTGTTCATAATTTTTTCTACGATTTTAGAAAGAACAGGTAATACAGAGATTGGTCGATAATTGCTGACACAGTCTCTGTTCCCCGCCTTGAAAATAGGATGAATTATGGATATTTTGAATACCCGAGGGAAAACGCCAGTTTGTATGCAGAGGTTTACAATATGAGTCATGGGGGGAACAATAATGTCTTTGGCCATTTTTATTAGTTTAGTTGGTATTTTATCCCAACCAGCTGCACTATCAGACTTGAGATTTATAATTAAAGACTCCACTTCATGCTCTGTCGTTTCTAGGAGTACCATAGAATTAACTGGTGTGTTAGAATCTACTTTGTAATTTTTGGTTGAAGTACTTGAAGATACGATTTTTTTAGCAAGTTCTTCCGCAACATTAACAAAATAGTTATTTATAAGGTCTAAAGCTTTTTCTGCTGTATTCTCTAATTTCAGTAGATGGTTGGGGGGAGTTTTTAAAATATGTCTATTTGTGACTGAATCTATTATTTTCCATTTCTTTTTAGGATTATTAGCGTATTTGATTAATTCGCCCTTTTCGAAATTCCTTTTTAGACGTTTTAGTAAATCATTACAGTAGTTTTTATACCTATTGTATGACAGCTTGAGTACTTCATTTTTAGGTTGCTTTTTGCATTTTAGATGCATAAGATCGCGATTTTTTATACAGCGGATTAAGCCTGGAGTAATCCATGGTTTTATACAGCGTAAACTTCTTGGAGTTACAACTGGAAGTGTGTTATTGATGATTAATTTGTGAAGAATATTTACCAGTTTTTCAGCAGACCAATTTACGTCTTGAGATTGTGTAATGTCATCAAAATCAGTCTTTTTAAGTTCGGACATAATTGAATCGTAATTTACTTTGTGGATGGCTGCTCTTTTCAATGTCTTCATTTTATGCTCCATAGTAACACATGTAAGGACCATTGAATGATCAGTTAGTGGAGCCTGTACAACAATAGTAATGGTTGAAGATTTTGCTTTAATCATTGCATGGTCTATGCAGTTACTATCTCTAGTTGGAAACAGGTGTCCAGCTAAGAGACCGTGACTGGCCAACAGGTTCATATACTCGCATGAGTTGTTATCTTTGCTAGTGGATTTGATATCTATGTTTAGATCTCCTATGATAATGATGTTGGTATATATTTTTAAATGTGTTAAGAGCTTATCCAAGGAATGTATGAAACGATCTATATTTTTGTAGGAAGGTGATCTGTAGATGCCTAAAACTACGGTGTATTGGTCGATTTTTATTAGAAGAGCGGTAGCATCTGAAATGTCAATTTCTTCCACGGAACAGCCTAGACCTTGCTTTGTGTATGCCACTATTCCATCGTTTTGGTTGGAGTTATTTTTAGTATAGTGGGTATCGTAGTGTTCTAGAGAAGGAAAATTAATAGCTTTTAAATTCCAGGTTTCAGTAAGAATATAAATATCACATGTTATATCCAACCTAGCTAGCAGAACTTCAAATTCGGAAAAGTTTTTGGTGATACTCCTAATGTTTTGTGTGAGGATTTTTAGGTTTTTATTTGCCGTCAATGTTGATGATAGAAGCGACTTGCAAGATTCTGGGTTACATGAAAAGGATGAACCAGCCGTTATTTGGTCAATGTTATTAGTTAAAATTTTGTAATTAATAGAATCGAATTTGAATATAGTAATTTGGTGACTTAGATATATTGTGACTGTTTTCTAATTTGATCAGTGAGTTATGATGATCGGTTAAAAGTAGGTTGGGTTGAGTATGGCTTACATAACTGGTGGTATTTGTAAGAAGGGTGTATATTTGAAGAGATTTGTGTATTAACGTCGTAACTGTTAGTAAAATAGAAAAAAAACTTAAAGTATGAATTGAGAAATAAAAGTAAGAATAAAGAGAATACAAAGCCAAGACCAGTCACATTTGGTCCCTGAGAGTGACAAGCCTTGCTTCATCCTTGACTTCGATGTGTGGTGTGTCGGTGGTTTTTCGAAGATATATTCTTCCATAACTCGTCCAGCAAAACTTATATTCCTGAGTTTTTGCAAGGTCCCTGGCAAGGAAAAACAGTCTTCGTCCCTTGTTGGTAAGCGCTTCGGAAACATAAATTGGGGTGACAGGTCCTGAGATTCCAATATCAGTCGAAGTGAGATGTTGTTCAGGATGTTGCTTCTTGTACAACTTCATTCCATGTATTACGTCATTTTTTTGTAGTACTGACGTCAACTCGGCAACTATTGTACCTTTTCCGGTTTTGGCATTAATTCGATATACGTCTCTAATTGCAGCTTGCTGAAAGTTTATGTTAAGTGCTTTGCAGGTATTTTGGACAATATTGCACAAATCAACTTTAGTTTCCGGTTCCGCAGCAATAGGAACATTCCTTATTTCAATGGTAGACGATTTTGAGCTTCTTTCCATATCTTCTATCTTTGATTCCAGTGATGATATATGTAGTAGGTGTTGCTTGCGTTCCTTGTTTAGACCTTCAACTTTTACTCTCATGTCCTCATACTGGCTGTTTAGGAAAGTAATATTTCTCTGGATTTCATCATTTGTTTTCTTAATTTCAGTATTTTGAGATTTTATCTCTGCAACTTCCGAGATCAGCTTGTTTAAAAGAGAGTTTTGGGTTTCTTTCCACTCATCCAGCATAATTTTGATATCATCTTTAAAGGAGGAAAACTTTTCCTCGCTTGATGCCCGGTGTCGCTTTTGTCTCTGTGATATGAACACTGGTGTGACACTAGGAGTAATATTTGTGACGTCAGAGTCCGACAAAGTATGCTGTAGACATCCACTGGAGGGTGATCGAGTAAGTTGCGACATGGTTCCCAAACGCGACAGCAAAATTTGTCTCAAGTTCTAACACAATGTGGTCGCTTTTAGCGGTGGGTACGTAATAATACCAGCCAGTAGATCTTGGTCTCACGACACGAGACTCCAGTTATAGAGTAGGGTTTAGCTTAAAATGGTAGTAATGGTGGTAATGGTATTGGCTGTTCACAGTATGTTGTCCTACTCTCGCAGAGTTGTCACTTTCGCACGCGCACTACCACTTCGTACTACACTATTCTGAACTCCTAGTACTTGGTGTTATTTTATTTTATTTAATATAATAACGGAACTAGTTTAAAAATACTAATTTATTAATTTGTGTATACGTCCAACTCTTACGGGGTCCGAGGTGGATAATCTCATAAATGAGAAGAAGATGAATGATAAATAAATCATATAAATGTATACCAATAAGGCAGTGGCAAATAACATGAAATGAATATAGGTACATATTAAAAAGTAAAACAGAATATTTAGAAGGTCCAAAATGTATATTGTGTGTAAACTTAAAAATAAGATTTATTAGATTTGTAGGCACACCTAAAATTTGTATTTGAAATTAAATTGGTAGTTGTACTCATTACATTTTCGCTCGGCTTGGCGTTAAATCCTTACTCTATACATCGTAGCAGTCTGTTTAGGCGCTTATATGGCACAGTATACGATATAACGATATAGGAAGTCAACAACGGCTATCTATGTGACAGAAAAGAGATGAATAGTTAGTTCTTCCATTTATGCGAAGATTTTTTTTATTTATCACACGAAACTTGCCGGAATTCCTACAATGAAAGAATCTATCAAAATATTCCCCTCGCATACATGTTATTTCTGAGGACACACTATTTGTGGACCAAATCCATCTTATAGATTTATCGATGGAAAAGTTTGAACGGCAAAACTTACATTTGAGTAACATTTACGTTTATTATAGACTTTTGTTCTTTATACGCGAAGCTTGCGTCTTAAACTGTTGTAAAAAACTAAAAGTACTTTCAGCTTTCGAGTTTTTACGTGACAAAGTTTACATTGTATTGTTAGGCCTTTTGAACGTAATCTCATTTCTAAGTTTTAAAGTTTTTCGAGAAACGATTTTTGCTTTGTTTATGGTATTAATTTACGGGGGTAAACACAAAAAGATTTTTTGTTGTTCTCTAGGGTGCAACTTAATGTACACTAATATTATAAAGAGAAAATATTTGTTTTTTTGTTTGTAACGAATAAACTCAAAAACTGCTGGTCTGATTTCAAAAACTCATTCGACATTAGAATGCTATATTATCTTTGAGTAACATACGGTATATTTATTACTAGAAAAATTTAGGGATCCCTACTAAAACTTCAATAATGGAACCCAAGAAATAAAAAAAATCGCCATGAAAATAAATGTTTTTCAACGCATGCGCTGCGGAAACTATTCATGATAGAACAATAAAATGTTCTACAATATTGAAGAACATATCAATATCTACAAGAAACTTCGGGAGACCATATTTCCAACTATTGTATTTATGTAACTATAATTTCCTTTTTACATTTCAAAAGTTGATAGAAATGCGGACCAAAATCAGACCAGGTTTACATTTACTGTACATTTATCCAAAAATGTTTTTAAAATAAATGTCCAGCCATGCAAAGCCGGAACGGGCCGCTAGTAGGGAATAAAATCCATACATTACTTTTAGGAAAGCAAGGTTACCAAAAGAGAAGTAGATATATTGGGTGTGGAAGGTAGGGAACCAAGGGCGTTAGCACTACTTGGCTGGCCTGCTGCAGTCCACAGGTTGAGTTAATAACTGTATTGGAGGGGGAGAGATATTAAAAGTGGGAGGGAGGGAACCAGGTGTTCCTGGGGAAACTACAGTGGCCTATTGCAGGCTGAGATAATGGGAATTCATTCATAGTTTCTAATGCGTATTGTGTATATAAGATTATGTACGGAATAAAAAAATACACCATAACAGGCACATACGTGTTGCTCGGGAGTCTGTTGCGCCGTATCTAGCTTAAATACTAGGAAGTTTTGGAGGGTATAGAGTTGAAACTGAACTATTGTTTGTGTATTTTGAATTTGCATTTCTATTCATTCTATTCTTACATTCTTTCCGCTTTCTTAACATAGGTTTCGTAAGTGGTTAAATAGCAACATCACCCTAAATTGGTTAAATAGCAACATCACCAGAACCCTGAAAGTATTATTATTTGGTCATAAAGCCATTAGATAAACCTAGTGTAATTAGTGAACTAATTGAAATGCTTATTCTTATACCAACACCCAAGTTCAATATTTTGTTGGAATTGGAGTGAAGAAAGTTCTGCTTGAACTAAAATCACAATCAAGGCCAAATTTGCATTGGACTAAACTTAGCTTTCTTATTACTTAAGGCAAAACCAAGTTGTATTTTGTATTTGAGCATTACATATTGTTCAATAAAATTATGTTACTAGAGAAGATATAGATACAAAAAAATCATTCATGGGCTCGTCTGTATCAACGTCCATTTAGAAGCAAATCCAGAGTGTGATATCTTTGTGGACGGGTGGAAGACAATTTTTCAGCTTTCCTGGAGTACTCTAATTTTTTATTATTAAAGTAAGTGGCTTGCCGTCGTTTTAATTAAAATCAAATAAACAAACAAACAAAGAAGCAGTGATAACTTACTTTATTTTACTGGGCTTGGGCTTACATTTCTTGGAAATGTGGTTGTTTAACAGGTCATTCCTGGCGTAGCCAAAAGAGGCCTCCAGCCAGGCTTTACATTGATATTAAAAACTAAACATTTTGCACTAAAGGGGATGGGACTATGGGACACGGACCTCGGCTTAGAGCGTTGCTGGGGATAACAAGCTATTGTTTTGGGGACAGCTGGATCGGTATTATTTAAAATGTATTAGGGGACATTTAAAACTACAGGCTCGGCACGGGTTGGCGCGAGCAAGAGACGAGGGAAGAAGTATTAACTTGAACGGGAAGGTAGGAAGGTAGGAAAGAGGCCACCTCCCCACAGGCACATCTCGGGGGGATTGTAAAGGAGTCCCCCGAAGGCCGGCTATGCACTATGGTGCGCACACAGCGGTACGTGGCCACATGCATACCGCTGTCTTCCCGATGATCGCCCGGTATGAGCCCGCATATTTCCCAATAGGCGCGCTCGCGACCCCTAAGGCCCCCCGCCATATATAGATGAGAGGGGGCTCAGGCGTGTTGGACACGGGCGCCGCGGTGGTTGTTTGTTACATTTCGCCTGACGCAGGTATTTACCGGACACGGTTGTTTCGGTGCGTACTTGCACAAGATAGGACGCGAGGTCACGGCACACACACGATGTTTCCACAGTAGTGCTGTGGAAACGATCAGGATACCGCACAGCACACGCTTGGAGAGAGCCCTGCGTGGGCTGCTGAGCTACGGATCCTGGTTGATCTGATCGGGCAAGATCTCTCTTTGCCAGTATTAGTGTTGGCTATGCTGGCAGAGCATGAACATTGAAGTGCTGCGATCTCCTTCTGCGAGAGTGCCATGCCATGCAAGGAGGTCGCAGAGCAGGATCGGGAGGGGGCTGATCCCGCACTTAACAATTATTTGAATGATCAGCAGGTAGATCTTTCAGGTGTGGGTGTATTTCGCGTAGAATTTGTGTCAGTAAACGCACCTGGGCAAACCAATGGGTGCGGCACATTTCTCGTAGAACTGATGGCTGCTGGGGCAAAAAGGTTCTCGAATGGAGACCGCGCACCGGAAAACGCAGCGTGGAACGACCTCCAGCGATGTGGACAGACGACCTGGTGAAGGCCGCTGGGAGTTGTTGGATGAGAGCAGCATGTGACCGCTCGTTGTGGAAATCTAAGGGGGAGGCCTTTGTTCAGCAGTGGCCTTCTGTGGCTGATATGATGAAACGCACCTACGACGCAGGAAAAATCCCAGTCTGGGCCAACGTTACAAAAAAAAAGGAAACTGTCTATATGGGTTATTATTTCTTGATAATTGCCCTCACTAGTTTCATGCCAAATTGCTCCATATTCATGAAATAATTACCACCCGAGCACAGACGAGGGTTTTATTGGCAAGTGTCGCGAAACAATTACTCAAAAAATCGTATATATACCTATTTTTCGTAAGTTAAGTCATCTAATAAGATAATTTGCAACATGTTGGCACAGATAGCTCTGCTTCGTATAATGAAATCCCAATTTAATATGAAACGATACGATATCCCGTCAAGTTCATTCGATAAAGAAAAAGTAACATCTGTTTGACATATTAAAAAGTTCTTGTTAAAAACGGCACGTTTGGCGACGGATCCTCGCTTGGCTTTGACACTTGGGTTCACTTCCCACGTGAAAAAGGATTTGTTTAGCCTACAGAACTACCCCATAGTCTCCTTAATTTTCGCGATTGGTTTTTTTAGTCTAAACATTTCTTATGTATCCACCTTTTTTTTCTGCCCCGTGGAAATTCTTCATGAACTTCCTTCGCCCCGGGGAAGGGCGAAGGGGTATGCCGGACTCCTATTGGTACCTAAAGGGTGCTCCAGGTCGTCGTTTTATCACACTAGGGCCGCCCACTCGTGCAACGCCTATAGGCTCGACTCGGAGAGGGTGACTGTAAAGCGGTCACCGCCCCGGTGGGATTGTTAAGGATCCCCCAAAGCGTCCCACAGCAGTGCGTGACCACATGCGTGCTACCTTTTATGTATCCACCAGGTTATTTAATCGGTTTCTGAAACATTTTCGTAGTAGAGTCTAGCTCAGTCAGTAGTTGACTACCGCTCAAAAATAGAGCGTTTCGGAAGTGAGTGAGTGATAAGTAACACCGGTATATGTACCAGTCTTAATATGATGCAACGAAAAACTCCTTGAAAGCAGTCGTCATACGATTGTGTATCTAACAGTGTCTTACTAATAAATCATATCTAGAATGATAGAATGTAGAATGAAATTAGTAGAATTCCCTAAAAGGAAGAAGCTAAACAGGTTGTGTGGTGCCGAATAGCACCAACCCATCTCATCCCTTGGGTGTCGTAAAAAACGACTATGGGATTAGCCGAAGGATGGGCAGCGTGTCCTTCGAGTACATTCATAATTTAACTGTGATCGCCAACCCGCCTTGCAAGCGTGGTGATTATGGCAAAACCCTCCAATGAGCACACAAGACACCTGGTCGTTGTAGTGGTCTTTGGGGGAGGCCCGTGTCCAGCAGTGGACTTATTTACTTGACTTTTTATTAAATTATTTGGCCAAAATGATAATGATGAAGCTAAACAGGAGTTTGACTTTAGCATTGTTAAGAAAGGAAAGAAAATATTTTGTTTTGAACTCGTACTAAGTGATAATAAAACTAATAGCGATATAAAATATATAAGATACAGTAGAGCTGTACGAGGCAAATAATGTCCCTATATCAGGTTCTTTTTTAAACTTTGCCCTACACTATGATTTCTCCTGTATCGTGGGTACAGTTTACAGACATAAACCTTACACACACTCACACACGAAACAACTATCTAAAGACCATACCCGTATAAATACGTGACCAGCGCACTGCCACTTCAGCTGGCTATGCTATGTCGATCATTTTAATTCACTTCCGGATATCCTCGCTTCAGATTTTATCTTTTAGAGAGACTCTGAGCATAGCTAGTTCAATGGATCGTTATATAAATATACAATATACCTATCTAAACTTAAATAAAGTGACTATCTAGTATACAACCGCTTCGTTCAAGCATGCTTCGGTTCAAACATGTACCTTCTACATAATGTATAGGTCTGTCTCAGACGTTCAAGGTCACCCCACTCCGCCACCCCACCCCAAAATCGTTGTTTTCTTCAAACTTGCATGGCCATTTGTTTGCACTCTAGTGTTTGTAATTACCGAAGTAATTACGTCCTTTGAAACAAGCGCTGAACAGTGCACTTTAATTATTGAATAACGCTGTTGAGTGCCTCCACTTGGTTGGACACAGTTCTCAAATTAATCTTGTTTATGCTATAGGAGATGGAACATATTGGAAGAAAGGCTGACGGCTCGTAGCTAACTTACAGCTGAGCGAATGGTCATAACTACGTTCTAAATTACAGTCGAGCAGATTGAAACATCTGTGAGGTTAGGTAACGCTTGCCGTGGTCAATCCTTAGATGGGTGACCATTCCTAACTTATTGAGACCCCTCCGTGCCCTGGGAAGCTCGTCGAGCCATTCGTTCCGGTTTTCATATAAACATCTACTAGCAGTTCCCCGCGGTTTCACCTGCCACCGTTTAGTTTATAAAAGAAGATTATTGATAAATAATTAAGAGTACTTCTAATAAAACACTTTTAAACGGATTCTATCGCGTATATTTGCAGCATTCGTGGTCGCAGGATCATCATCATCCTGCGACCACGAATGCTGCAAAGTATTCGAAACGTCAGGAAAATCAAAAATCAAAATATACGCGATAGAATCCGTTTAAAAGTGTTTTATTATAATGTGTAATAATCGCCAAAATCTAAGACATTACTAAGAGTACTTCGTCTACATAGACAAATTTTTGTGATATTTTTCGTCTGAACCCCCGACCCACCGCGTCGCATCGCCCGCCGGCGCTATAACTTCGTTGTCACATAGCGTTCTATATGTATTTTTTGTGTTTGCACGGCTCCTTAGGATTATAGTGTGACGTTAAAAAGCCTACAAACTTCCTTAAAAATTGGGCTATCAAATGCAAAAAGCAAATTCATATCCAACTATTAGTTCCAAAGATTAGCACGTTAAAAAAAACAAACTCTTCAGCTTTTTTATATTAGTGTAGCTGACAGTCATCATGGGTAGTTAGAAGCCCAATCAAATCAGCCACAGGACGTCCACTGCTGAACAAAGGCCTCCCTCTTAGATTTCCACAACGAGCGGTTACATGCCGCTCTCATCGAATGACTCCCAGTGACCTTCTCCAAGTCATCTGTCTACCTCGTTGAAGGTCATCCCACGCTACGTTTTCCGGTGCGCGCCCAATAGTCTGTCAAAAATAATTGGTCTAACATAAGAATTTTAGTATCAAGGTTGTGGAGGTCTAATGGCAGTCACTTCGTGTAAATTATAAATATTCAGCCGCATCTGGTTAGAATTGATGCCGACCCCGACATAGTTGAGAAAAGGTTCGGAGAATGCCAAGAGAGGCCGAAGAGAACATATTTTTGGCCTACTTAATTAGTCTCTAAAAACAAGAACCGGCAAGTATCAAGTTCATGTTGACGCTGTAATTAAAATAAAACGAAGTTTTAACGATGTCTAAAGAAGCTTGATATTAATATAATGAAATAAAGAAACCCATTCTTTGCCATTAAAATGATAGAACTGTATATTTTTAAATTGTCTTTGTGAGTTATGATTTAAAGGGGCGGTTAAAGGGTTAGAATATGCTTTAATTGCTTCCTATACCTGCTTACTGCCTGCATGTTTATTTCCTTGATTAATGTGCTAGCTTCTTGCCCACCTTACAGGATTTTCCCTGCGTGTAATATGGCAATTTACGCATGAATCGATTTTGGAGGGGCCATCTACTCTAGTCTATTTATACTATTATCCGTGTGGTGTCTGGATTAAGAATATAGCAGCACTCCATCTTCTCCCGTGGATGTCGTAAAAGGCGACTATGGGAATCTAAACCAGGGGGATGGGCAGCAGCATCCCATCTGCGAAACGGTAGCCATACTGCGCTCACCAATCCGCGTGCCAAGCGTGGTGCGTATTGGTAAATACCCCCCAAAATGATGATACAGTTGTGGAAATCTATGGGGGAGGCAGTATTGTTCAGCAGTGGACGTATAAATGGCCGATATGATCTACTCTATTAAAATTGGGGTTTTTAAAGTTGCAATAGCTTCACGTAATATTACGTCATGTTCGCACACTGCAGACTGTGGAGCGTCTATACGTGACGTCAGCTATGTGTTATTTTATTCTGGTGGCTATGCTACACTAGACTACACTACACAAGTATGACAACTCAAATTAAAATATAAAAATCTATGATATACGCAATGTGATCCCTCCGTTGTTTCAATACGACGTGTAAACGTGTTTGTTAGAACCAAATTACTGAATATCGTCACTGCCTGTACGAAACGCAGCACACAACGCCTAACCACTGCGCTAACCATGCCGTTTAACGGCCGAAATTAATAATCGATCTAATTCTATAATCTGATCTAATAATCTTTGGATTTCGGTTTACGGATATGTCTGTTATTTGTGTTAAATGTGATCATAACACATCAACGGACGAATTTCAAAATCCTAATTTTGGATTAGGTTGATTACTAATTTCGGCCGTATGTGTATATATAAATATCGTATACGTCTATATTTTTTATTGATAAGTGAAATTCTACATGGAACTTCCTTCACCCCGGAGAAGGGCTAAGGGGTATGCCGGAGTCCTTTTTTTTTATTTTTTTTTTATTGATCCGGTGGAAATACCTCATGTACTTCCTTCACCCCGGGAAAGGGCGAAGGGGCATGCCGGAGTCCTACCGGCTAAAACCACTGGAGCGGTCATCTTTAGCACCGACGAGGGGCTCCAGGTCCTCGTAAGATCTAGAGAGACTAGAGCCACCCATTGGTGTCACGCCTTAAGGCACATCACGGAGTGGATGACTGTAAAGCGGTCACCCCCTCTAGTGGAGGGAAGGCGGCCCTCAGGCACTTCCAGGGGAAGATTGTAAAGGATCCCCCCAAGCCTCGCTTTGCGCTGTGCTGCGCAAACGGCGGCACATTACCAAGTGCGCGCCACCGTCTTTCCGGGGGTCGCTCGGTGTGAGCACGCAGACTCCCCAATCTACGCACCCACGACCCCCGAGGCCCCCCACCATGTAGTGACGGCACTCAGCCATGTTGGACTTGGGAGCCGGGATGGTTGTGCCCCGGCGCCGTCTCGTCCTTCTCCGTGTGGGATCGGCCCTCTCCTGATCCCGCTCTGCAGTCTCCTTCTGGAGCATGACGCTCTCGCAGAAGGAGACCACTGCACTCCAATTTTCATGCTCTGCCAACATAACTGCCACTACTGCTGGCAGAGAGAGATCTTGCTCGATCCGATCGACCAGGATCCGCGTCTGCTTTTAACCTACCTGCTAAATTTCAAGTCAGGCTTTATGGTTCCGGAAATTTCAAGACGAATTTTTCAGTAGTATAACGTTTTTATACTATAGGTAAACAATACCAGTTCCATCTATTATCTTTTATACCACAAATGAAATTGGCTGTATTGACTTCTGTCTGATTGAAATGAAAGGAAAACAATGCATCGGACAATACTCGCGTGTTGTTATAGTCAAATGAGAGTAACTGATATACATGTACATACACATACATCTGGAGTTTGTAGCTTACACAAGTATTGTTGCATTGCCGTTGTTTCAATTACGACTTGCTAATGAACTGGCAATCTGTCCGTATACGCAATATATGTGAAGACTTCAAATTCAAAATTCAAATTTCTTTAATACTAACTAACTGATGACAATCAATGTAATTGCTATAGTAATTACAGTGTTAATTAAAGATTAAACTCGTAGAATGGTGAAATCAATTTGAAGAAAATGCTACAATATGTCTTTTCATCATCATCATTTCGGCCGAAAGGAGTCCACTGCTGGACACAGGCCTCCCCCAAAGATCACCACAACGACCGATATGGGTGTGTTGGGTGCTCATTGAGGGGTCTTGCCATAATCGCCACGCTTGGCAGACGGGTTGGCGATCGCAGTTGAGTTGTTAATGTACTTGAAGGACGCTGCTGCCCATCCTCCGGCTAATCCCTTAGTCGACTTTTACGACACCCACGGGATGAAATGGGGTGGTGGCATTCTGAGCCGGCACCACACGGCAATGTCTTTTACATATGAATGAATTACTTAAAATATCGCAGTTTACTCCTGGGACCTTATTATGAGCTCTTATTACCAATTTTGCATTGTAGCCAAGTTCGCAACAACATCTTTGCCAACTTTTAGATGACGGATAAATATATACTTATTAAATTTTGCTGTCCAAGCATAAAATCAATTTCATTGTCTGTATAATCTATACATTAATCATCATATCGGCCATGTATACGTCCACTGCTGAACAAAGGCCTCCCCCATAGATTTGCACAACTGTGTCATCATTTTGGAGGGTATTTGCCAATACTCACCACGCTTGGCAGGCGGGTTTGTGAGTATGGCCATCATTTCACAGAAAAGACGCTGCTGCCCATCCCTCTGGCTTAGAGTCCCTTAGTCGCCTTTTACGACATCCACGGGAGGAGATGGATTGGCGCTATATTCTTAATCCGGACACCACACGGACAAATACATTTTCAAAATTTAATGAATTACGGCAAAATTTCTATCCCTGGGTGACCACTAGCTTTTTATATATTACCTTTTTTTTTATTGGTGCCCAGTGGAAATTCTTCATGAACTTCCTTCGCCCCGGGGAAGAGCGAAGGGGTATGCTGGACTCTTACCGGCTAAAACCACTGGAGCGGTCATCTTCGGCACCTAAGGGAGGCTCCAGGTCCTCATATGATCACACTAGAGCCGCCCACTGGTGCCACGCCTATTGGTACATCGCGGAGAATGTGACTGTAAAGCGGTCACCCCCCCAGGGGGATTGTAAAGGATCCCCCAAAGCGTCCCACGGCAGCGCGTGACCACATGCGTGCTACCGTCTTCTCTTGGGTCGCTTGGTGTGGGTACGCAGATTCCCCAATCTACACATCCGTGAACCCAATGGTCCCCCACCTTATAGCAACGGCAGGGGTTTTCAGGCGTATCGGAATTAGGCGCCAGGGCGGTTGTTACCCCGGCGCCGTCTCCGTATATATATATATTACCTAGGGAACTAGGATTTCTCCTGTGTCGTAGGTGCATTTACAGACATACATTCCACACTCTATACACACAGACCCGGAACAACTACCTGCACATCTTACAAATATTTTTTTTGTGCGGGAAACGTAGTCGTGACCCAGAGCGCAGCAGCCGACTGTATCAGCCACTGCACCAAACTTACCGTCAAGTTGAATAGTATAAATAAAAAGGAAGGGAGTAGAATAAACTAAGCAAACAAGACTCCTGAAAAAGTTATTGCCGATGGGTGCTATTAAGTTGCAATATAACTGCTTATGACAGCTGATAATTGACTGGCCACTCCCAATTTGAGCAACAACATATATGCAAACTACTGGCTATGCTATTGGTTATTATTAAATTATTATAAGCTCATCCATTTCTACTGTACAAACACCAAAAATATTCTCACTGCCTCGTTTGAAGAATTAAAATATACTTACCACACACGATAGTTAAGCAAGATGCTGATCAATTGTTCGTTTACTAACAGAATACGTCAAACAAGAAGACATCGAGCTGATCTACTAGCGGAAAATCGATTTTTGTGGCCAAACAGAGAACCGTAAATCCACCTGTGGACTGAAATACGCTGAGTGTATTGATATATAAATAAAAACGTTTTATATTACATTATTTTAAAATCCATATAATCGTTAGCATAAGGAATCTTAAATCTAATGTTAGTAGTAATAATTATTTATTTCTTAATATGGTTATTAATCCAGTGCTGGACGTATTGCATGTCATATAACCGTCACGATCCTGTTAGTGCCGACGCGCAGCCTGCACAGCTCCACGGCGCATCTCTTACGGAGCACAGCGTGGAAGCTATCAACATGCCCGACGCACTACACCAGTGCGGCAGCCCCAACAACGTCCTGAACGCATTGTTATATTGAACGCGTAGCGCGCTGAAGGATCTTCGCACAAACTGAGCTGAGGGCTCAGTTTACGCTTGGCTTAGCTGCCTGTGTATAACGTACAGTACGCACTAAATAGCACTTTAGAAGACCAGGTATGTAATATTACACAAAGAGAATACCCGAAAGATTTTGCTCAAATTACTTGCCAAATCGCTCAACATGCAACCAAAGAATGATTTCACGATACACAGAGATCCCATAACGTGTATTCCAATAAATCTTGGTTCGAACGCTCGACGACAGCCAATAAATACGGAACACGAATTGCCCTCAGTTGGAAAATAAATAAGACATGCTGTCTCTGTGGTTACCGATCGGATATAGAGTTATTTTAATGACTGGCCGTTAAGGAATATTGTGGTGTACTTGCAGTTTTTGAAATTTAGCATCATGAAATCAAATATAGTACCTAATATCTTATTTAACATAAAAATCTTAATTAAAGCTGCCTCTAAACAGACTTGTGTCACGGTATACAAGGAATGGGTAGCGTAATCGGGCCGCGGAATGCAGCCATGCTTTTCTTCAGTATATAGGGTCTTACTTTAATAATGAAAAATATTTTAAAGCTAGGCTCTATGAATGGTATAGGATTCATTTTAAATTTCAAGTATCGGTTTTACTGATAATAAATTAATAATTTTTCGAAGACTCGGCTAGCAAAAGTTTGTATTATTTTATAAAATGAAGGCTGATGTAATGTTTATTTTTTTAGCTAAAACGCATCATTGCTACCTATCGCTTTACCTCCTTAAATATTTTCCTTTAATAAAGTAAGACCCTATATATAAAGTCTGAGCAATGATTCTCCGTGTGGCAGGACCACTACCACCAGGACTAATATACCACCCCAGCTCATCCCGTGGATGTCCTAAAAGGTGACTTTCGCATTATCTGGAGGATGGGCAGCGTCCCTCGTGTACATTAAGGACTCAGCTGTGATTGCCAAGCGTAGCGATTATGACCAAACACCTTTTTTTTTTGTTTGTCTCCAGTGGAAATTCATCATTTACCATACTCTTACCGGCTAAAGCCACTGGAGCGGTTATTTTCGGCACCGAAGGGGGCCTCGAGGCACAGTAGAGCCACCCATAATGCCCCGAAGCATGAGCCACGCATTTGGGTACATCTTGGAGGGGATGACTGTAAAGCGGTCACCCCTCTAGCATGGGGAAGGCGACAGTAAAATAGTCGACTAAATGACGAATGTCTTGAGGTGACAAGTGAAGTGCGTTGCTACGCAGAACTAAATCTGGGTCAGTGGGGGGCAGACTGACGCTGCTTACTTCGATTTCAAAAAAGCCTTCGACTTAGTCGATAATGACGTGTTGCTTAAGAAGTTAGCAGGAGTCAGTTTCACCCCACATTTGCTGCAGTTCCTTAGTAGTTACATGAAAGATAGGCAGCAATACGTGGACTATGCTGGGCATACGTCGGAGCCATATTTTACTTGGTCTGGTGTAAGTCAGGGCAGTAATCTCGGACCTCTGCAGTTCTTATTAATGATAAACGATTTGCCGAAGTTTGTTAGAGACGCAAATTGTTTATTGTTTTCAGATGATCTCAAGCTGCCTCTTACTGTGAAAGATCAGGATGACTGTAAACACCTACAGAGGGATATAGACAGTGTGGTTACTTGGAGCAAGAAACATAGCTTGCAGTTTAATATTCAAAAATGTGTCTCAATCACTTTCTCGCGGGCACGTAATCCCATTTTACATAACTATAATGTTGATGGGATTCCGATGGTCAGGGTCTCAGAAGTTAGGGACTTAGGTATCAGTCTTAACACGGAGCTAACGTTTCGTGATCATATAATTAAATGTTGCAAAAAAGCTTACAGAAATTTGGGTTTTATACTCCGCACTGTTCAATCTTTTACTAATATTAAAGCCACTATAGCCCTATATAATGCTTTAGTACGAAGTCAATTAGAATGTAACGCAGTTATCTATATTTAGTCTCATGAGGGGCATGAGACTAAATATAGTCTCATGTTGGAGCGAGTTCAAAACAAGTTTGTCAGGTTTCTGTATTTCCGGCAGTATGGGGTGTATCCATTTTACCCACTCATATGTATCCAACTCTGTTTGTTTTGGGTATGGTCGGATATAGTGAGCTGAGAGTCAGGAGGGATCTTACTCTTACCTCGTACATATTTAAAATAATAAGAGGAAAGATCCAAGACTCTAACATGTTGGGGCTGGTGGGTTTGTGTGTACCAGATAGATACGTATGGCGGCGACGCCGGCCACCGCTGCTGGCGGTGCCGCGCGGATGCACTAACTTGCAGAGCGAGTCGCCACTACTGCGTGCACTTCGCACTCTCAACCTCGTAGCGAGGGACACAGACATTTAGTTGCACATTGAGTGAATTCACAAAGAAAACATTGTATAGAATATGTTATACCTAATAAGATTTAAAACTGTTTGAGATTTGTAGTACGCTATTGCATTGGGCTATGCCTATAAAAATAGTTGTAAGTGTGGATAAATAAATGAAAAATAAATAATTGAATAGGCGCTTACCACCGGGAGAATAACTTGTTGGTTGCGTCAATATGTTATATTAAAGGATTAACATTTTAGACTAAGATACAATATGGTTTAGCTGTGCAATGCTGATATATGCATCAAACTCACAAACTACTGCCATCGGTTGGGATTGGTGAGCTTAACGTGGTCATGAAAAATCAATAAAAATTCTTATATATATTGAAAGATAGAATCAAAAAGTATCAATTTTCGATTTATTGCCACAGAAAACAAACGTGCATTGAATACGTTAAACATAAAACTCTTTAAACGATGTACTGAGCTTGTTCTGTATTAATCAGAAAGGATAGTTAGCAATTATAATCTTAATAAATATGTTATACGATAAAATCCGACTGAAGAAAAACAAAATTCCTTCGCTTATGTATCGCCTTGCGTCGTATAATGTATCCAGGCTGATATCCATTAAAAATGCATGCCGTAGTTGTAACATAGAGGTTTCGACTCAGCATGATGCTGTGTTGCAATGTGAGCTACATCACAGTGCTGGTTTTCAGTGGTAACCTCAAGTGACGCACAAACGTGAAGCTACAAGGGATAATCTAATATTAATAAATACCAAATAATATAAATAAATAAAAACATTATGGTAAGTTAAGTAACAATAATAATTATACATACTTTACAAATCATAATAAAATGCATTCAATTATTTTCAAGCAAGCACGACCTGCAATCAGCTTCAGGCTTGTTAAGTGTAAACTATTATGAATTTTAGACTTATGAATAAAATGTGGTTATTATCATATTGGCTATGTATACGTTCACTGCTGAACAAAGGCCTCCCCCATATATTCCACAAATGTGTCATCTTTTTGGGGGGTATTTTCCAACACTCACCACGCTTGACACATAGATTACACACCAATATTGGAAAGCTTGGCAGGCGGGTTTGTGAGTGCAGTATGGCTACCGCTTCATAGAAGGGACGCTGCTGCCCATCCCTCTGGTTTACAGTCCCTTAGTCGCCTTTTACAACATCCACGAGAGGAGATGGAGTGGTACTACATTCTTAATCCGGACACCACACGGCCGAAAAATAAATATTGTAATATATTCTAATTCATAAAGTAACCGTAGAGTTTCTTGCCCATTCTTTTCAATAGAAAATCTATATCTTGGAATGTAGAAACCTAGTTTTGTCTAGAAAATTCACATTCATTTAAAATGAATGCTTTGTAACGTTAGATAGGCATGCAAAGTAAAATTCTCAGGTATCAATTGCCGTGAAAAAACTCCAAATAAATCTCGAACATTCACAATCGAGAACATTCCATTCGCATCCAAAAAATCCCTGTAATTTGCAATAACAACCACAGAAAACATTAATCTCCGTCCATCTCGTAACTTTTTGCGAACCACTGGGGGCTGAAGAAATTTTTTCAATTAGTGCACAGCCCTCGCGAGCAGGTCGGAAAGTCACATAGGATTTTATTCCCATCTGAATTAAAGCACAAATGGAATCCCATTTTATAATTTTCTCCGATTTGCAGTTAGCAAGTCCTTTTCGGTTTATTGCTTCTGTAATAGGACTTATGCCTGAATTGGATGTGGAATTAGATCTGATGTTCGGTTGTTTATTCATCATTTTGGCCGAATGAAGTCCACTGCTGGACACATGCCTCCCCCACAACGACCGAAATGGTGTGTGTTGTGAGCTCATTGGGGGGTTTGCCATAATTGCCATGCTTGGCAGACGGGTTGGCGATCGCAGTTGAGTTGTTAATGTAGTCGAAGAACGCTGCTGCCCATCCTCCGGCTAATCCCTAAGTCGATTCTTACGACACCCACGGGAGGAGATGGGGTGGTGGTATTCTGAGCCGGCACCACACGGCTGTTTATTATCGAACGTAAATTGCACAACTATTAGAGTAACGAAGATAGTGTCTGTGATTATGATTTTAAGGAAGATATTGTTGTTATTTTTTAATTTTCTATTATATTTGGCACATTGCTCATAGAACTGATGGCTGTTGGAGCAAAAAGGTTCAGTGTGGGACGCTCTCCAATGAGGTGGACAGACGACTTAGTGACGGTTGGCATGTTGGTTGGCATGGTTGGCTCGCTGTGGAAATCTATGGAGGAGGCAATTGTTTAGCTGAGGACGCCCTTTGGCTGGTATGGTGATGATGATGATGATATTGTATTCTCAATGATATTGAGTATTTATTTTATCACTTTATTTAATTTCAGAATAACCGTCATTATTATAATACCTATATATTTAATGTTGTATAAATATTTATTATGAAAAACCTTGACAAATTCGTCAAATTATTATTAAAGCTTCACACTCATATATTGTCTCTATTCAAGATAATGAAAATATATCGCTGGTATGCCAATAAATGGGGTTCTTGTTCGTATCGGTGATCATTCCTATATTCTGAGGATTAAATAACTCATAAAACTTTCATTTTAATTAAAATATCAATTTAATCAAGCTTATAAATAGTAAATAGTCTTCTGGATAACGTAGAAGAAATGATTATTTCTCACACCTTCGATAAGTCAAAATGTTTTGCTTTGTTTTAACTCCAGGTACTGTTAAAATAAAAGCTACTTAAGTTTCTTCTACTAGCAGATCCGCAGCAAAACAATATCTTACAATTCTACTTTATTCTCTTCGGGAAAAGTTTCTCAAGAATTATTCCCAAAATTTATGTTTCGGCCATTTTAACTCTTAGCTTAAAATCTTCATTTGGAGCCGCTGCTGCAAGGCGCTATCTCAGTCCGATCAAACCTTCTGTTGCCAGTGTAAATAGAACCTTTTTCCCAAAAAAATTGTTGTTACTGTCTGGGTAAATATTTTGTGGCTCGTTTCGTGATGAACTTTTGTCCTGTCTTTGTTTATATTTTATGAATTGGCTTGTTACTTTTTATTTCAAATCATATTTTGTGTAGACGATAAAAATATCTCCATTATTATGTACTGTATTCACAACAATACACTTGTCAATCTATAAAAACATGTTGTCAAATTATATTCTTACAAGAAAACGAAAAATGTTAGCCACCACTTTCACCGCAAATTTGGCTGCATAGTTTGTCCAGATTCGTACATCGAAAATGAACAAAAACCCCATTCCAGCACTTAATATATCAAAACTTTCCTCGATCGCATAAATACATTTAAAATCATTCGACAGTTTTGATCTATTAGTTGGAACTGTAGAACGTTTGTCATAGCAAGCCAAGGTTCATAGTAAGCTTCAGTTAATGGCCGAACTTTTGTGTATCTACGATGTTCAAATTTGCCGATTTTCACTTCGGATACCCTCTAGTATTTATTGCTTGATCTTGTGAATGCAGAATAGCAGAAATATTTAGCAATTTAAAGCAGAAGTTTATTTTTTAATCTTCATTTTTAGGTCTTGGAAAGTTATGAATGTTGATTTCAGGTTACATACAAAATTACTGTCTGATTTCTTTATCATTTCTACTTCGCTCAAAGTCAAATTCAAAGTCAAAATCTTTTATTCAAAATACACTATAAAATAGTTCTTTTTGAACGTCAAAATAAGACAGCACCCAAATAAGCCCACCCTTCATAGCCAGTAGCACTCACTGATTGGTAAACGATCGGTAAGATTAAGCAACGCTTGGTGCGGTCGGTCAGTAGATGGGTGACATAGTGTTATTTGAACTGCGCGTCTCTATGTTTCAGTGGGAACGTAAAATCATCGGTCCCTGTTGTTGTCATTAGGTGGCAGTCGTGAAGCCAAGTCTGTGGCTTTTGGGTGGCTTGAACCACTAAGACACAAACCTGGACCCTAACCACAGGTTGGCTACTAACCCCACGAAAAGAAAAAGAATATATAACGAAGATGTTTATATTGATCACTTCGATATGAATGCTTGGGCGTCTTCATAGTACTTCTTACAACATCCGTATTCATGATCAACATCACAATCGAACATCCATCACTTTTCGTGATAATTTCTTATAACGTTGTGAATCAAAACACGTCCGAAAAAATATACCTTTTCATGACCTTCAAAACATATTATTCAATTTTAAGCTTCGTTCTTAACCTCCTTTTTTCTCGAATTATGTCTGTGAGTATCTGTCACTTAATGGCTGGCCCAAACGCGTGGCAAACCTATATATCTCTCGACCTCCTCATATCATCCTCGGGCTCTCAATTGACTTCGAGGAATATACTGAGTTTGATATTAAAGTATCTTTTGGGAGAAACGAGTTTGATATTAGACAAACCTAATGAAAAAGTAGGATATCTACGTAAGCTACAATGTAACATTTGGCCAAACGTCAAGTCCATTAATTTACATTTTATTCGTTATCTTTTAGACAGTAAGACTCACAAAAAATTGTTACTTGAATCAAAACATACGTCACATATCCCATTATCTGCTCATTTTCTTCGGTGTCGTGGGTGCGTTTACAGACACGATATACCCAGATCATACATATATTTGTTCATCAGATGTAGATTTCCTATGGAGAAGAACGGGCAAGAAACTCCATGGTTACTATTGTCCCCTTGATATCAACCCTTAGTCGTATTTTGTGGCAATGTAGGGTGGAAAGAGGTGGTGTATTCTTTGGTGGGAATAACACGGAATCCGAAAACCTCACGAAACAATGGCCTATTTTTATAAGCTTATATTTATAAATTCATGGATATTGAACTGAACTTCACAGAAGCCATATAGTTCTTATCTTGAATTAGCTAACTCTCACTTACCATGTGGTTTTATGCGCTTTACCCTGGGTTTATATGATAAACTCTTTATTTTCAATTATTAGTATAAAAACTTAATTCTATGTTAGTAAAAACTTCACTCGCACTACGTCCCTGTGCGTTCTACTGGCAGCTGTCCGCGGAAGCTACGGAACAGACTTTATATGGCGTGTGGTGCCGGCTACGAATAGCACCAACGTATCTCATATCCGTGGTTGTCATAAAACGCGACTATGAGGCTAGCCGGAAGATGGGCAGCAGCATCCTTCGAGTACATTAACAACCCAACTGCCATCGCTAACCCACCTGCCAAACATGGCAATTATGGCAAATCCCTCCAATGACCACACAACCCCACCCATATCGGTCATTGTGTTCATCTTTGTGGGAGGCCTGTGTCCAGTAGTGGATTTTATTCGGCTGAAATGATGATGATGATGATGATGACCTGGTCTTCTACTCACATATTATTGATTGTTCTCTATCTTGTATCCCTCCTTAACTTGACCTCACTATTAGATTAGTATGAAATAATATTACCTTGCAAAATAATAGTTTACCTACTACGTATATTTACGGACGTTTTATATTTATATTTTCTCATACAGATATAACCCTCAAAACATAATAAACATTTTATTTAGAATAAACTACATTTGGTTCACTTCAACCGACAGACGTCCACTGCTGGACAAACTCGAAGGACACTGCTGCCTATTCTGCGACTAATGTCATAGTTGCCTTTTACGACACCCATAATGTTAGATGGGGTGGTGCTATTTCTAGAATATAAATACTATTAGCAATCTAGTGATTACTGAAGTGTGGCCGAACTAAGGCTTAAAATGGAATGCCTTGTGTTCCGATATTTTCACTGGCTCTCCATCCCTTCACCCAGAACATATCTACCCTCACACATAGTTTTTATTGCTGGCGAAATAAGTAGGACTGTACTACCACCCCAGTTGAGTCCTTCACAAAAACCTTTAACAAACGACTAACCACTATTTTGTTTCCACTGGCAATATTTTAAAAGGTTGCCTAGAAGAGATCGCGGATATCGTTAAGGCTACCTTGCTACTAGTCCTGTGTATTTTAATTAAACTTCTATATATGTATATAATATGTTTTGGTGTGCAATAAAGAGTATGTAAATAAATAAATAAATATTGTAAGTATAATCAACACATACACCTTTAACACTTTTCATCGGTGAAATTCATCTATTAATTAGTCATATTTGTGAGTTAGTGTTAGTTATTACAGTGTTTGGGTATGTGTGTTTGAGTAGTTTGTACCTATGTATAAACTACTTAAGCATACACGCATTGGGTGCTGGAGTGGGTGCGCTCTCTCACAGACTGATGAGCCTATAGCAGCTAATGTATATTTTCTGTATCTCAATTAACTATCTTAAAAGGCACGATGGGGGTAACGTATCTTCTTAGATAAAAACCCCAAAACAGTAAAAGAAAAAACCTTGAACACTTATTTGATCCAAATCACAGTCGCGAATATCATCCATTTGGAAGATTTGAAGGTTACGCTTGGCACGGATGTATACCCTACAATATATGTTGAACGTGACAGGTGTCACAGATTATAGCAATTCACAGGACTGATTGTTAACGTGTGGATTTACTGACGACATTTTCGTCTGCGAGAGTCCTTAAGAAATACATATAGCACCAGAAATACACATAGAACATTTGTACCGACGTTCGCTAGTTATCTTTCAGCACCTGTCGTTAAATTAATTAATTTGATCTGCTCTATCTCAGGTATTATTTACAGGCGTACATATCTCATATGTATACATATTCATACTTGTAACATTGGTTTTTTTATTGTGGGGTGGAACCTGCAAAGCGGTTATTGCGGCTATTCCCAGCTGATAAGATGAGCTACAAATCAAACTCGCTATTCTCCGTATTAGAAAACTGTATTCGAACACAAATAAATGAGATTTCAAATCAATGCCAATTGAAATAAACTGGATATAGTTAAAGAATTAATGACTTCACGAAATAATGGCGACGCGACACATCAAACATTTTTCCAATAACAGCACACCGCAGAGCAATAAATACATTCTGTTGGCGTGTCATCAAATTTGCAGAACTTCATGAATGGAGTCAATTTGTGGTGGTTGAGCATCGACCACAATAATTACCGTGGCTCTCCTGCTGCTGTCATCACGTTTAATATTTATGGTCTTGTTCACGTATCGTAGAGTATTTTTGATTCAGAAACCGATTTGTATAAAAAATTGAGCACACAATACGTGAGACTAAAATTTGAACCGCAAATGGATAACTCGAAAGCAGACCTGAACGGGCAAAAAGCCCGAATGATGTTGATTAAAAAAGGCAAAGTTATATTCAAAGATGTCATTGTATTTCAACGATAGGCGACTAACCGAGAATCTTATAACTTTATATTTCAAGTCCTACTAGGTAGGTATCGCCTGATCGGCATACGGTGATACCTTTTTTTTATTTTTTTTTTTATTGGTGCCCAGTGGAAATTCTTCATGAACTTCCTTCGCCCCGGGGAAGGGCGAAGGGCGAAGGGGTATGCCGGACTCCTACCGGCTAAAACCACTGGAGCGGTCATCTTCGGCACCTAAAGGAGGTCCAGGTCCTCGTATGATCACACTAGAGCCGCCCACTGGTGCCACGCCTATAGGCACATCTCGGAGAGGGTGACTGTAAAGTGGTCACCCCCCCGGGAACGTTTGCCATACCTACTTTTGGAATCAGTCACAACATCTCACAACATAGGACCCGTAAATAAATAAAACAAAAATATAAATATTTTGGTGCTTGGCAACTGGGCTTAATCCTGTTGTAAACTTCCATTTATTGGGCCTATAGCCTACAGATTTTATCTTATCTCTGCTTATATCATCATCCTCCGGAAACCCTTAGGATAGGAGAGTCCATCATAAGGTGTTTGAATTCGCTTAGTGGGATGTGTCCAGAGCAGTCTCTATGTCATCATAATCAACTGCTTTTTCAATTTACTATGCCTGCACCATGGTATTGGAGGAGGATCGGGCTGTACAATTTTGTACCATATTCCTTTATTTCGAAAAATATCATCATAGTGTAATAATGTATTGAATCTGTATTTTATTAAAACCTCACAAATTTCTGGACAAATGTATTATTATATTATGTAAATATGTATATATATTTATATATATATAGGGCCCTTTAGGGGATCTCCCATTGTTAAGGAAATGAGTTACTTATAAGTTCCTATAGGTATGTCGACTCTTACTAATCGAGGAAAAGGTTACATTATTACATTTAAGATTTATGCGTCGGTTGTATGGTAGTATAATAAGGAAAGACGGTGCGGTTGGTGCAGTGGCTGATCAGCAGTCAGTCATCGGGTCGTGGGTTCGATTCCCGCACGGAACTAATATTTGTACGATCTGCAGGTGTTTGTTCCGGGTCTGGGTGTAAGTGTGTGCAATTTGTGTTTGTAAACGCACCTACGACACTAGAGAAATCCTAGTGAGGAGTAACGTAAAATAAAATAAAAGTTTCGCCATGTTCATCATTCTATCCTACTCTAGCAAAATATATTATTTTAACCTGTTTAAAAACACAGTACTGAAAAATAAAAGTATTTAATAAAAACTTCACACTTCTTTCTATACTAGTTTTAGTGATACAGTGGACGAAATTCTTTATGAGTTGGCTACGTGGAATATGTACCTACACGATTAAACAAATATCATTGACGTTTACGAATGAATTCATACGATAGATGATGACCAGGATATACCACACCCTTATTTTTAAACACGCTGTTGGAAGATTTTGCAAGCACGGCTGCAGACCACAAATTCCTGGGTTGATACAGAAGTCGATTAAAATTTTATTGGGTTTTTGTGTTAGGAAATTTAGGAGGAATTTAGATAGTAAATGGTATTAGTATCAGTTCTATTGGAACATGGAAATATAGCATTTCTCAAAACTCATATCGGCCATTTATACGTCCACTGCTGAAAAAAGGCCTCCCCCATAGATTTTCACAACTGTATCATCATTCTGTGGAGTATTTGCCAATACTCACCACGCTTGGCAGGTGGGTTGGTGAGCGCAGGATGGCTACCGTTTCACAGAAGGGACGCTGCTGCCCATCGGTCTGATTTAGATTCCCTTAGTCGCCTTTCACGACATCCACGGGAGGAGATGGAGTGGTGCAATATTCTTAATCTAGACACCACACGGAACATTTCTCAAAACATAATGACAAAACTAGTGCTAGCTGTTAATAAGAGACTTAATAATTTATGTCTCGAGGTGACGAACACAATGCTACTTACCTATAACCCAGTAAGGTGCATTTGTTGTTGTGACAATTTTTATACTTTATATTACAATAATAGTAATAGTTCAATAACATTGTTTTAAGCTCTCCTATACAATGTTGTTTTAGTGCTTACTTACTGACTGGGTTTTGATATAGGATAGTCAAATTGTTATAGGCAGGTGTGACGCTTTTTACAGTCACTTCCCCACCGCTAGAGGGGTTGACCGCTTAACAGTCATTCCCTCCGAGATGTGCCTGAAGGTGTGGTATCAGTGAGTGGCTCTACTGTGATTCTATCGAGGACCTGGAGCCCCCTTTCAGTGCCGCAGATGACCGCTTCAGTGGTTTTAGCAAGTACATGATGTATTCCCAACAGATAAGTCAAAAAGTTGCCGTGTGGTGCCGGTTCAGAATACCACCACCCCATCTCCTCCCGTGGGTGTCGTAAAAGTCGACTGAGAAATTAGCCGGAGGATGGGCATCCTTCGAGTACATTAACAGCTCAACTGCGATCGCCAACCCGCCTGCTAAGCGAGGCGATTATGGCAAAACCCCCCCAATGAACCCACAACACATCCATATCGGTCATTGTGGTGATCTTTGGGGGAGGCCTGTGTCCAGCAGTGGACTAAAGTCCGGCCGAAATGATGCATCAATGTGTCTTTTTCAATGTTCTGTTCTTTGACTTCAACGGTGAAGAAAATCACTGTACGGACACCTGAATATTATTGGTCAGAAGTCACCAATTTGATTCCTAGTGGACAAGTGTAGTCCTGTGTCGTGGGTGCGTTTACAGACATGAATTCCACATACAATACACCCAGACCCGGAACAACTACCTGCAGATCATACAAATATTTGTTCCGTGCGGGAATCGAACCCACGACCTGGAGCGCAGCAGTAGACTGTATCAGCCACTGCACCAACCGTGCCGTCAAACTAAACTAGCTTAAACTAAAAGTAAAAGCAATAATATAATAATTCCAGCCAAAAACCGTCCACTACTGGACATAGGTTACCGCTATCGATCGCAACAATGACCAGTCTGGGTTAATGTTGGGGGCCCATTCATATAGGACACGCATGTCAGGTGGGTTGGCGATCGCAGTTGAGAAGTAAATTTACGAAGGACGTTGCTGCTTACCCTCCTGCTAATCCCATATTCGCCTGCTACGACACTCACAGAAGAAGGTGGGGTGGTGCTATTCTTAGCCAGCACCACACGATAAACATAAAACAATAATCATAGTATTTACTATAGTAAATATTATTAATCCAGACTGTGAGCAATCGTTCATCGTCATAGTTTTGGCTGAATAAAGTCCACTGATGGACACCTCTCCAGAAGATCGCCATAGCGACCGGTCTGGGTATGTTGTGTACTTGTCAGGCGGACTGGTGATCACAGTTGAGTTATTAATGTACTTTAAGGTCGCTGCTGCCCATCCTCCATCTAATCCCTTAGTCAGCGTTTACGACACCCACGGGATGAGATGGGTTGGTGCTATTCGTAGCTGGCACCACGCGGTAAAAAATTACATTTAATATTGAAAAAGACACATTGTTACATGCCAGGTTTTGAACCCGCATCCCAGTGCTTAAGAAGTGAGTCTGTAAAACTCCGGGTTACCACTTGTGCTCTACAATGCAGGTAATCAACTCTAATTAAGTACCCTGGGAAGAAATAAAAGACATGCTGGTTATTTCACGATGTAGACACTAGAATGCACCTATTTAAAATTAGAGTAAATTTTTATGACCTGAATGTTGTAATTTTTTACTCTAAGTATCCCTCTCTATTAATGGGTTACTTCCTTTGCAAGGAGAAACTCTGTCTTTATAGGCTTACTTGAGGACATAGCCCAACAGGCAGAGGGCCTTTTAGAGAGTTTTATCTAAAATGTATTGGGATATTAACCGGGGACTCTCCATGGCTGCACTATAAAAATGTCTCAGATTGTTCCCGAATGTGTAATACTATTGATAAAATAATAGCTATAACTATATTGGTTTTATATGGAATAAAAACTCAACAGATTATGATATGATATGATTATGGCAGACGGTGATTCGCCACTTACAAGCTCTCTCACGCTCGTTGTTGATATCTAAGAGCGAGACCTTGCTTCAGTAGTGGACGTCCTGTGGCTGATATGATGATGATTATAATGATAATTTTAAAACGTTGTCGTTGTCCCACACTACGTTTTAAATAGTATCGTGGGGTCAGTTTACAGATGATGAGAGATGATGTTTATGAATCTCACATGCACAAAATGGAACCACAACCTGTAGATCAGACAAATATTTGTTCAGATGATCGAACGCGCGACATGTAATGTAGAAAACTAACCGCTTACCCACTGCGTCAATCGTGCCGAATAAGTATTTAATATAAGTATATTATAGTATTTTTTGGTAATTATTTCATCAATTGCTTATAACACTAGTTGTTAGTCACTGTAATGTTAATTGTGTATGAGATTTTAATTCTCATGTCACTCTATTCACGGATTTATATCCTCTGTAAGAGGCAACCTGATATTTTGGTAGGCTTATGTTTTTCGTCAATTGCTTGTAACACTAGGTCTTAGTCACTTCAATGTTAATTGTGTATGAGAATTTAATTCTCATGTCACTCTATTCACGGGTTTATATCCCTTGTATGAGGGAACCCGATATTTTGGTACGCTTATGTTATTTGTGTTCCGTCAATTGCTTGTAACACTAGGTCTTAGTCACTTCGGTGCCCGTGTCCAACACGCCTGAGCCCCCTTGTCGTCTTTATCTGGCAGGGGGCCTTGGGGGTCGCGAGCGCGCTTATTGGGAAATTCGCGTGCTCATACCGAGCGACCCCCGGGAAGACAGCGGTGTGCATGTGGTCACGTACCGCTGTGTGCGCTGCACAGCGCATAGTGAGGCTTCGGGGGAATCTTTTACAATTCCCTCGAGAGATGCCTGGGGGGGTGGCCTCTTTACAGTCGCCTTCCCTCTACTAGAGGGGATGACCGCTTTACAGTCATCCCCTCCGATATGTGCCTAAAGGCGTGACACCAATGGGTGGCTCTAGATGGAGATCTTTCGAGTTCCTGGAGCCTCCCTTCGGTGCCGAAGATGATCACTCCGGTAGTTTTAGCCGGTAGGAGTCCGGCATTCCCCTTCGCCCTTTCCCGGGGCTAAGGAAGTACATGAGGTATGTCCACCGGATCAATAAAAAAAAAATGGTCTTAGTCACTTTAATGTTAATTGTATATGAGAAATTAATTATTATGTCACTCAATTCACTGGTTTATATCCCCGGAAAGAGGGAACCCAGTTTTTTGGTAGACTTACGCAGGAACATGAGTCCATTACTCAGAGGCTCTGAAGATATTATATTGATTATGCGGATGTTTGTTACTCTGATCTATCCCAAGAACTTCTTAACTACGGTATTCGTTATATTGGTGGATTGCGTAAGTTCGACCACATTTCTTCCTTTGTATTGGTGCCCAGTGGAAATTCTTCATGAACTTCCTTCACCCCGAGGAAGGGCGAATGGGTATGCCGGACTCCTACCGGCTAAAACCACTGGAGCGGTCATCTTCGGCACCTAAGGGAGGCTCCAGGTCCTCGTATGATCACACTAGAGCCGCTATCTGGTGCCACGCTTATAGGCACATCTCTGAGAGGGTAACTGTAAAGCGGTCACCCCCCCGGGGGATTGTTAAGGATCCCCCAAAGCGTCCAACGGCAGCGCGTGACCATATGCGTGCTACCGTCTTCTCTTGGATCGCTCGGTGTGGGCACGCAGATTCCCTAATCTATGCACCCGCGAAACCAGAGGTCCCCCGCCTTATAACTATGGCAGGGGGTTTCAGGCGTATGGGAATTAGGCGCCAGGGCGGTTGTTACCCCGGCGCCGTCTCCTCCTTCTTCGAGCGGGATCGGCCCTCTCACGATCCCGCTCTGCCGTCTCCTTCTGGAACATGACACCCTCATAGAAGGAGCCCACTGCATTCCAGTTAGGAGAGCCATCTGATCACTATGTATGCTATTCACTATTATAAACGATCCTGGTGCTCCTAATTATCATAAAATTTTCTTTTAACTTTTGAGTGGCACATTCATAACTTTTGTGATTTTGAAAATTTTATTCTTAACAATCCATACCACTATACAGGGTTTATGTCCAAATCCTTCGCTGTTTCATCATCAAAACTCTGGAATGTACTTCCCCTCGGTATAAAGAAAGCTAAACCTAAAGTGCGTCAACACGTTTTTTGAAATTGCTACTATCCTGATCATTCAAAATATTCTTCGTCATCAGAGTGAATATTTATATCAGATAAAGTTAAAGTAAACACATGTAAAGGTTGTGTACAAACTGAAACTAGCAGTTGCTACATTATGATTCTACTTTTTATCTAATAAGCGTTTATCCTTTAAATCCCGACGTGAATACGGCGGCCATCGCATTGCTTCTTTCCGTTCAAATCCGAGTTGTAATCGTAATAATAATTTGTTCAAGCTTTATTTTAAGTTGCTAGGTTTATGCAGAAAATATGATGATAGTAAAAAGTTACGGTGAATCTTGTTTTTTTTAAACGTTGCCCCACACTTGGATTTCTCCTGTGTCGTGGGTGCGTTTACAGATATAAACTCCACATACAATACACCCAGACTCGGAACTACTACCTACAGATCATACAGATATTTGTTCCGTGCGGGAATTGAACCCACGACCTGGAGTGCAGCAGCCAGCCACTGCACCAACCATGCCGTCATTATATATTAAAACGTTGCTTTCTCATGTCTGATTTTAGAAGACGCTAAAGCTTTTGTCGTTTAGTTCTGCGTACTCATCAGCAGGATTGGGTATATCTTTATTTCTTTAGGTACTTCTGCGCATCTGACGATAAATATTCATATTTTAAAAGAAACTATGTATATCCGTGTGGTATCCGGATAAGGAATATAGCACCACTCTATTTCCTACCTTAGATGTCATAAAAGTCTAAGGCATTCTCAAGGACCAGATGGATAGGCAGTAGCGTTCTTTCTGTGGAACAGCAGCTGTTTTGTGCCCACCAACCCGCCTTCCAAGCGTGGTCAGTACTGGCAAGTTCCCCACACTGACGACACAATTGTGGAAATCTATGGGCATATGGAAATATACCTTGTCGCGGAGTGCCTCCTTCCGTGTTTCCTTCCCAGTCAGCCCAACTAGGAGGCTCTCTCCACGGCAGCAAGTAATGGAGTTCAGTTATTGTGATTCGGCTCAGAATGCCACCACCCCATCTCTTCCTATGGGTGTCGTAAAAGTCGACTAAGGGATTAGCCGGAGGATGGGCAGCAGCGTCCTTCGAGTACCTACATAAACAACTCAACTGCGATCGCCAACCCGCCTGCCAAGCGTGGCGATTATGGCAAAACCCCCCAATGAGCCCGCAACACATCCATATCATTCGTTGTGGTGATCTTTGGGGGAGGCCTGTGTCCAGCAGTGGACTTCATTCGGCCGAAATGATGATTCCATGAAACGTATCCTATATTATATTGTTATATTGGTTATTCACAACTTCCATTAACACTTTTGCTGATGATTATATTAATTTTAAAATAAAGCTCACCATCACAATTTAAGCGAATTAAAAATAAGTAAATGTAATATTGCAAGGAGACTATTTGTCAGAGCGACAGCTGTGTGTCGAACCACTAGCGTTCAGAATTGAATGTGTAATAATAATTATCAAAATATGAACGATTCGACACCACAATACTAAATTCTAATTTTGATTTGAATAAAGAACGAATCATGAAGTGGACAGTAATGGACGCGTTAGATCACATAAAGAGACTCGCATTATCTCATTCACTTAACACCCGACCGTTTTACCGCCCTCGCCGCCGAGGATGCCCGCCTCACCGACGTCGCGGAGGCCTATCGCCGCGTTCTTCTTTCGCGTTCAAGTTAGCACTTCTCCCGGCCATCTCTTGCTCGCGCCGGCCCATGCCGAGCCTGTAGTTTTAAATGTCCCTTAACACATTTTAAATAATGCCGATCCAGCTGTCCCCAAAACAATAGCTTGTTATCCCCAGCAACGCCCTAAGCCGAGGTCCATGTCCCGCAGGGGGCGCCCTTAGCGAAAGTCGTTTAGTTTTTAATATTAATTTTAAGCCTGGCTGGAGGCCTCTTTTGGCTTCGCCAGAAATGACAGTTAAGCAACCACATTTCCCAGAAATGTATGCGAGTAGCCCAACAACAAAAGGACAGTGATGGAGATAAAAGGTATGAAGTCATGAAAGAGGTTGATTGAAATGAAGATGAAGATGACTTCGTCACAACCTTACTCAGCAGAAGGAGTCCTTGACTGATGTGAAAAATATATTTTCTAACACAGTGGGCAGTATACATTTAAGTATAGAATGCTGTTAGTCGACCGCTAGTAACTTATGTCGCAAACACATTAATGCAACACGCGTTTGCAATTTGGACGTGTAGTTTATCTTGTAACGTTATGTTCATTCAAATTAACGAATTTTGTGGTGAATTGCTGCGTATCACCGATCGATTTGACGGCACGGTTGGTTGGCAGTGGCTGATACAGTCGACTGCTGCGCCCCGGGTCGTGGGTTCGATTCCCGCACGAAAATAATATTTGTATGATCTGCAGGTAGTTGTTCCAGGTTTGGGTGTATTGTGTGTTAAATTTGTATCCGTAAACGCACCCACGATACAGGAGAAATCCTAGTGTGGGGCAACGTTTTTTAATAATAATAATAGTTTTTTCCGTTTTTAAAGTTGTCGTTTTGTTGTAGGTACCATATTCTTTCATATGCATTTAGTATAAAGCTGTTATTTTGACATTACAAACAGACACATCAATTTTATTTATTTCTATAGATGTCAAAAACATTCTCACTCAAAATTTAAACGAATGTTTTTATTCTAAATGGCTAGGATTAACACCAAAGAGTTTGAACCTTATCACAGTACCTACCTAGCCGGCCTCTTGCTATAGGAGACTCACTACCAGTAAAAGTGTACACAAACACAATTTTAGCACCACAAAGTATTACCTACAGATTTAACAAAGTACGTCTTTGTTGTTAATCATAAATGTGCGCCATAAATACACAATTACGAACAACAAAACGGCACCTTTTTATCGAGGCCTTATTTAGGTGGATTATATACCATACACTATCATACCTGATAAGGGAGACTTGAATAGGCTTAATATCGGCTCTGACATCAGTGTGCCGCTGGGCTCTGAAAAGCAATTGTTTGTATATGTATGTGACACAAAAAATATTTTATCCTACCGAAGACCGACTACGGCGAAATGATTATAATGTGAGATACAATTTTCTATAAAGAAATTTGTCTTATTTGGTTCACGAAACAAAGCCACAACGTTATTATAAATATATATAATTGGAATTCTCGGAGAAACGGTAGACTTTATTAAATTAAGTTTTGTATTATAATTTTTGTTTATTCTCCAAGAACAGAGTTGCAGAGAATTTTCATTAGACACAAAAATCAACGAAATATTAAACTAAACACTAGAGGTCGTCTCATAGGTATACAAATCAAGAGATGTTCTTAGTCTGAAACGTGTCAAATATAAGGAATCGTATTCAAGTAATATGGTAGGCAGAATTAAGATGATTTTTACTACACGTCCTACGTCTAGTCAAAATTTAAACATCTTGATTTAGTTGTACAGCAGGAAAGGACTATATTACTAAACTTTGAGCCTAGCTTTTGTCCTTGGAGTAACCTTAAAGACACTTTAGACCTACAGATGTAGCGGATTAAATGAGCGTAGGCGCGCGTGACTTATATCACTACGTCGTAGCAGTGTTAGTAAACGTCTATAGCTCTACGAGCTACACCGTTGTGGAGCTGCTTGAATGTTATTTGGTACAGCAAAATTTGTAGCGTAAAGAAAATCTTGTGAAATTTAGTTAAAATTTTACACTAAAATCAACATATTTGTATTAAATATCTTTAAGGTCACTTATAAGCATATGCCTACATTAAATTAGACTAATATAATAAAATATTTTTCAAAATACTGTTTGAGATTGTTGTCAATAGTAGTTTAAAAAAAAGGATAATATTTTCTTACGTGCTCAAAGCGCAGATCACTTTTATTATTATTTAAAAAAAAGTTACAATATATGTATTTACAAAACACAATCTCGAAATTCTAGAAGATATTTCGCCATAGTCGGTTAAAATGTAGAATATAAGTTTTTTTCCATGATTTTTTTACACGTTAGCCACTTACCTATTGTGTTATCGTTGGACAAAATGTTTGATTCTTATCTTACGCGAGGTTTGTGTGAATATGAACATGATATTATCATATCAGTATTTATTACCTTTACATATTATATAAAAACTCTGTTTGTACACGAAAAGGTATTTTAATTGCAGCATTTTAAGTAAGCAGCGACAGTGTCTGTTTTCGATTTTTCCATGTTTAATTTATTACGTATGTTTTTAAATAATTTAAAAGTCATAATCCGGTATTGTAAAAAAGAAACTGTTGAGACTGTTTTTATTTTGTAGTTGTAACAACGGCATATCGTCCTGGAGAATATATATCAAATTTAATCAGAAAAGCAAATTAGCGATTTTATATTCAATTTCAACTCAAGTACCTTGATTTCACAGGATCTTTAATTAAATGAAACCATACATTACGTATGTGCTCAGCATAATATTAATACACGACACAGTATTTTTCACTACGAATTTAATTACTTTTTCCACTCATCTACAAGTATTTTAACGCTAACATCTCATATAATTCTCATCCATTAATTTTATGAGGGTACCTGAAAGATCGAACTTTATTCAGTAATCTATTTGACCCTTTAAATAAGTTTTCGTAAAGACGGGTTCTAGCTGAATCGCTTTGTCGATCCAAACACGGTAGATTTCTTCAATTTTATCAAGGGCCCTCGGGTCCTTTTTTAGAGCAAAATCTTCGTAGAAGGAATAATAAATAATACACCACTCAGGTATTTATGGGATACCCGAAAATATGGACAAGTAAACTAATTCCGAACATAAAATAATATAACCGTTGTAAATAATATGAGAACATAACATACTATTTAACTTTTAGCAGATGAATGTTCACTTCACTAATGTTTACTTCACTATAAATAGATTCAAATTTCAACATCACACAATTCTTAAAAACACTTCACATTTATCAAAAGAAAAACACTTTTAAATATGTGACCGGTTAAAGTTACGACCACAGATATTTTCATCTGCATTCTATCTCAATTTGTACCACAATTCAATTATCCGCAGATCTATAAAACACATTTTTTCCTCACACAACCGTTTCCAACCACTGTGCGATAACGAAATAAAAGTTAAAATATTTTTCCATCGTTTGGCTGCAATCATAACACTTATTTCAGCAACTGACTCTATCCAGTCGCATCTGCCAAGAAACTCGGCACGAATTATTGTTTGATGCATCCGTTACATTTAAATAACTTTATCTTAATTGAAATCTTATTATGAAGGTGTAGTAGGAAAGCATTCAGATGGCGATAACGTTTGTTTTGTTATTAAGTTTCATTATTGCACGGTGGCTTTATTAAGACATGGTTTACAAAACTGAAGTTTGATAATAGATAGATAATTCATTTTTTACTACAGTATTCTTGTCTTCTTCCAGGAATTTGATTATTGTTACTTGTATATTCCCTATAAGATATCCGTTTCTTTCTATTATATTTTGTATAAATGTTTATTCTACTACACATTAAATTTTAAAAAAATTTACATCTTTTTGAAAGTCATATACTTAACACAATAGACCCGCACGGACATTACCGATGGTTTTTCGTTTTCATTATTTTGTAACAATTATTTTAAATAATAACACTGATTAAGCTGACTGAATACCATTTCAGACAATTTTAATTATCTAAAAGAACACAAGTTTAATTATCAAAAACTTCATTTATAAACAGTTTCCGAGCGAAATTCAGTGGAGACCCTAATTAATTTTCAGGTCAAATATAGTTAGTACAGTCATAAATCTCAGACCAACTTTGGAGTCGGTAGCCTAAACTGAGAGAATGGGAGGTACATCACGAAATATATTTTCTTATATGTTGTTATCATGGTTTCTTAACTGGAGTGGAGGATAGAATAATAAGATATAAAGGCTCGATCTAAAAGAAAAACAGAACTAAGATAATTTTATAGAGACTGATTGATGCCTTTACTGCTCAGTCTTCCAACATCGTAATAATATTCAATTTCAATTAAAGCGTTAATGGGTTTATCAGATTTTTCTAGTTTTACTAATAAACATTAGTTTTAGGTTTTTTTTTCTATTTTGTGCCAATATATCATAACATTTTTATTTTCTATAATTAATTATACAGTTTTTAAATTAAATTAATCATAACATAAGATTCCCTCTATATTTCAAGGAAAGTAACTACCACAAGTCTGAAATCTTTATACGCTACTCTTAATTTTAAATATTTTCCTTTTACATTTCCCTAACGTATCCGCTAACTCAAGAAAGCTTTTAAGCCTTTTAAACACATTTCCATTCCGCCACTTCAACTTAATATTGTATTTTTTTTACATTTTAGCACTTTAGCGTTAAATTACAATTACGTGTTGTTATTTTTGTATCCGAAACTGTCACTCACTGAACCACAGTGTGAGTGATGATTTGTTTGTTTTTCGCTTTATGACTCACAGGCCAGACAATGTCGCTGCTTTTATGATTCCACGTACACAAAAAATAATTTTGGCTAACGTGTAAACATTTTATGGATTTTTCTACCTAACTCCAAACTTACCTCCACAAATCAGAGACATCGAGGTAATTATAGATTTATTTATAAAATCGACTAATTAAACTTTGACTATGTATTTTACTAACTAGCGCGTCTAACTCGAAAGCTTGGATATTTTAAGAGATATTTAAATTCTATATTAGAGGCGTGAAGGCAATGAAATATTATTTTTTTGTACTGGCGATAAGTATCGTTAGCGCTACTACTATTTATATCACTTTTTAGAATAAAAATGGCACTAAAAAGACACGATTTATAATCGATTTTGTTACACAGCAATAACCGCCGCTGAATGTCAACACACAAAACTCAATTTTGAAATTTTAATTTATTTAATTTATATTTATATCAACGTTGAAATGAATACATCAAAATGTAAACTAAATACACCAAATAGATTTAGCGCGTCGTAGGTCGTATCATAAATGTGCGTTCATATTGGCTTGTTATTATTTTTGTTTACGCGCGTGGTTTCGCGTTTAGCCGGAGCGGCGGGCGTGTGGCGCGGCCGTTGGTGGCTCTGGACTGGTGGCGGTGGCGACCGTGACGTCAGATGATACTCAGCCTCGCGTCATGACAGCGCATGCGCCATCACGCACACACACGCCAGCAGATCGCGACGCACGTGTCGACAATTGACAGATAGTGTGCGTCTTACGCAAACTTAGTTACATACAAGTTTGAGTTAAATTGCTGGAGTTGTATACGGTATGCAGATAGCAAGCGAAGCTAAAAGTTGTATTGGTTTAATAAACTCGGCGTGTCAGTTAATCACTCTTGAACTGGAAAGTAACCATATGATTTTTAATTTATCATATTCCCACAAAAAGTTTTGATCGCTCTCTGATTTTCTTAACCTGTGCAGCAATAAAGAAGATTAAACGAGTAATAATCTATGTACTTTTTTACACATTATTACTGTACTATACTTCAGAACACATACCTTTCCATCCTAGTTAAGTTCTAATACTAATATATCGTTATTAGTTATCAGTAGTTGTCTATGTGAAGTCTGGATTAAGAATATAGAACCACGTGTATAACGTATTAGGTAACTAAGGGACTCTTAAACCAGAGGGATGGGCAGCAGCGTCGCTTCTCTGAAACAGCAGCCATTCTGCGCTCACCAACTCGTCCGCCAATCGTGGTGAATATTGGCAAATTCCCCTCAAAATAACCACACACGGCATGTAACTGTCGTTGTGGAAACCTATGGAGGAGGCCTTAGTTCATCAGTAAATGTACTTGAGCTGACATGATGATGATGATGACTAATATATCTAATTGCCTTCGAACTATATTTCAATGTAGTAACTCAAATCATTTCCCTTAATATTTTATTAAACAAAACCTACTGTTTTGTACCTACAACCTACTTGCTTCGAAACTAACCGATTATAATAATAGACAATATTAAATAGTAATCGATTCTTCTAAGCATTCGTGTATCTTACTAGTCTAAACCAATGTCCTAAAAAGCCTACCTTGTATAAAAAAAAAATCGAATTCGTTAAGAGGCAAGACACATCCTTTCCTCAGACCTTGACCCTACGAAATAGAGCCACCTAGATAGAGTCGTTACAAAGGGCATTATTAACTATCCAAACACACATGAGCCTCGTACAGCTCAACTAGTAGGTAGAGTCCGATAGTATGTGCTTTAGCAGCTCTATTTTATGTACTTTTATTTAGATTATAATAGTGTATAAAGGTTCCATTATATATAAGTCGTCTATTTTCATTCCTTATTAATAAAAACACGGTTCTTAGTAATGCATTACAATCTAGGCTACAAAAATAATACGTAATTTTAATCCAACCTTGTTATTATGTATGATGTTTATTAATTTGTGATTCCTCATATGGTTAAGTTTAGTTTGATATTGTTCAAGAAGGAGCGATGTTGCTTATTTAATATATATATATATGAAATTGATTAACTTGAGCTGTGTCTGCTGTTGTCCTATTGTTCTTACTCATAAATGTTATTGCATGTAGTGTTTGCTTATAATAGGTTAACCATTTAGCAAAATACTGTGCTTGTTGCTTTAGTATAAGTATCAATGTATGAACTGTAAGCGAACCATAATAAATAAATTAATAATATTTTTTTTATTTTTTTACACCACTAATGTGGCAAACAAACATATGGCCCATCTGATGCTAAGCGGTTACCGTAACCTATGAATGCTTGCAACACTCGAAGAATCGCTTGCGCGTTGCCGCCCCTGTTCACGACCTTTTTGAAGAGCTCCATGCTGTAGTCTCTTGGGAAAACCTCGGTGTGGAGCTGATTCCACAACCTGAGCGTGCGCGGGCGGAAGTTCCTCTGAAACCATACAGTACGAGACTGTTTTGGCTCTAGGGTATGTGGATGAACTCTCCGCCGATGGTGGGAAATGAGATGGTAGAAGGTAGCCGTTAGCATCATATTGAACAATTCCTCAGAACACTGTCCTTTGTACAAGCGATAGAACACACATAGGGAGGCAAAGTAATCTCCATTGAATTTTCTTAGTCTGATAAAATAAAAACACTTTGTTCACATACGCATTATCTTTTTTTTTCATTCCTTGCACGCCATGAGGTGCCAGAGGATGGGCAGCAGCGTCCGTCGAGTCCATTAACAACTCTACTGCGATCGCCAACCCACCTGCCAAACATGGTGATTATGGCAAAACCCCCAATAAGCACAGAACACACCCATATCAGTAATTGTTGTGATGTTTGGGGAATGCTTGTGTCTAGCAGTGGACTTCATTCGACGGAAATGATGATTCCTTGCACTATGTCCGTATTTTCCTATAGCCATGATGGCTTCGACGTTCGAATGTTGATCAAGTCTACGTACATGGGATTCAGCAAATTTTTGGATTATGTTGGTGATAAATTCCATTTTAAGGTCCGATTATTGTCGGTACGATTAAGGTCGTTGGTTTTTTTATACCAGGGAGCGTTGACAATAACCCTAATTGTACTTTAGTCTAGAATGTTTGAATTGTTTTGTAATTAATTTGTTTAATACAGCCCTTAAAGTTGGATTCTGTATCGGTATGAGTATATGTTTGTATAGTAATAGTTTGATACTTGTATATACCGATAGGCAGGATTTCCCTCTGAGTAACCAATACTTATTTTTGTATCACATATCGAGTTCCTTCCTTTTCATTTCAACGTGAAACTTTCAGCGCTGCTTTGCGTCAAGTATTATGCCAAGGTATTTTAAGGCTATATTTGCATGGAATACTTGTAGGCCGTTAATAAAAATTAGTAGGTGATGTCAATGTAAATTTATTTGGATTTATTAAGCTGGATTCTCCATTTCTCTGTTTGATCATAAACTATATTCACGGCCACATAGACAGTTGGCGAACTGAAAAATAAAATACTTGCCACTAGCAGATTCCCAGGCTCTAAACAGTCGAGAAACACAGATTCTAAAAATGATAATAAATAAGGAAATTAACTTGGATCAAAAAAACTTTACGTCTGTAAACAGAAAATAAAGACCCATATTACTCTGAAACAATAATTAGTAAGCTGCTGGAACCCAAACTAGGTAGAACCTGTATCACAGGTGGGAGCAACCCACCCTCATTTAACCTAACATGAACTGGTAAGTAAAGTTCTCATCATAAAGATAACGGTTACAGCTTTACTAAAATTATGTCTTTACAACTTTTCTCTTTTTGAGTGTGCGTGTTCATCGTGTGTGTTTTTATGTTAGTGTGTGCGTATTTGAGTAATGATCTTTTAGTATTATGGCCTTTTAAATATTTGAGTGCAATTTTAAGTTACTTAATTATATTTAAAAGTGACTCTGTTTCTTCGTAGTTAGGTAGTTGTAGCCAATTAACTTTAACTTTAATTTATTGGTTTCATAGATAATGGGATTTTGGCAAGGAGATCCACTTGAGTGCAATTGATATGAGTAATATATGAACAATCACCTATTTCTGCGCACATACGACGCACATCACAGACATGCATATCAGGATTTTATTTATTGTGTAACTTGTCTACTATTGTACTTTTAAAATGACGTGGGTAACTCGATAAAGTGTTGTCGTGATAAAAATGATAATATCGGTCATAGATAATATAAATTATGCTCATCTCATACAAAGTCCATAAAGCACAATCATTCTAAAAAGGGTTACCTGCCTATTACTGTTTTATTTTTACATTATTCTTTTGTTTGTGGAGTAGTAACATTTTGCTTTTATTTAGTTCTAAGTATGTCTCGTCTGTATTGATTGTTTTATGATGGGTGTAGTGTGTTGTCTGGTGCGTAGAAATAAATGTTTCTTTCTTTCTTCTTTTCTTTCTTTCTAATAATGTCGTGGTGGCATCGCTCCTTGAGCACAAAGATGCGGGTTCAAAACCGTCGATATGCTAATGTGACGATTTTATATATGTGTTTACTTAGCTAATCTAAAACACCACTGATTATAAGTGAAGAACAATATCGTGAGGAAACCGGAATCAAATGGTCTGTAATCACTAATACGTAGTAAGCAATCAAAGCTTCTCTATATAAGAAGAGGCCTTTGGCCTGCGATGGGACATTTATAGTCTGATATTATTATGAATAACCTCTTCTAAAAGTTTATCTTAATGGTCTTAGTTGATACCCAAAGTTATAAAAATAAAAATATTTGGTATTTTTAATTGATTGCTTATATTTGTAGATCAGAATATTTTTTTAAACATAACGTAGTCATTCTGAATATTATGCACATTAATACTCAATGTAACATTTTCTAACAGTAAACGATACAAAATAATAAAAATCTCATCCTTTAGAGACATGAAATTGTCTGTCTAACAAAACGGTTAATAAAATGTCTACAGCTGCTACGCCACTACGAACGCGTAGCACGTTGCTACGATACAGTTGAACGAACTTTTTCTCCACTGTAAATTATTATTGATAACTCTAAGCCGTTAAATTGTTTATTTCTTAAGACGATTTGTGATATGCTGAGTTATCAGTTTATGTTATTGGCATTTGCACTAGATGAATTGTTTTTTATGAACAGTATTTTGAATAATTATAACGATAGATACTCTTACGTAAATAACTACTTGCACTTAGCAACACGGCTGACGTTGACTCAATTTTCATATTACAGAAAAGGGCTATCCGCGCTGTCTACGAAATGGGTCCTCGCGAATCGCTTAGAGAGTGTTTTAAAGAAATCAATATACTCACTCTGCCGTCACTTTATATCTTCGTGAATATAATGTACGTGCGTAAAAATCTTGATACATTTAAATTAAAAAGCGACTATCATGACAAACATACTAGAGACAGACATAAAATAGTGGTACCTTTATATAGATTAACCAAGACAAATAAGTCTTTCTTAGGGAATTGTGTCAGATTCTATAATAAGTTACCAAAACGAATTACAGATCTTACTGATGGGAAGTTTAAAACGCACATTAAAGCAATTCTCATAAAAAAAGCCTATTATAAAATCAAAGACTATGTTGACGATAGGGACGTGTGGCGTTAATTTTTATAATTTTTTATCTATTATCTGCACATGCGGCTTCCCTGGAAACGGAATTTTATCTGCATTGTTTGTATTGTATAGCTGCAATTGTTTTTATATATTATTGTTTAACAGTTTGTTTTAAGTTGTTTTAAATATTTTGTAAAACAAAGTATAAAAAAAAAGATAAAGAAGACCTAGCCCTGAGTTTCTTTTGGCATTTCTTCTCAGAGGTTGTCATGTAGTGAAATTGCCCTCCGTTGTTTCAATATGATGTGTAAAAGTGTCTGTTAGGACCTAATTACTGAATAAATGATTGAATCTTTAGACGTTACTTCGATGATTATGAGAAAGACCTGGTGTCAAAGTTCTATTGTAAAAAACTGGCCTATTTTCTGAAGAAAAAAAATTGCGTTGCCATTCAATGAGGTAATGCTGCCAGTCTTCTGGGAATGCTACGAGTTGACAGCAATGAGGAGGAGTAATTTAACACCTAAGCGCTTCCTTTCTTATAGTCTATTGATGTAGTTATTTTAGTAACAACGTAGTATAGATTGAATATTCATTGTTTTTAATGTGTATGAATATAATTTGAAAGTTAATTAAATATTAAATTAAAAAAGATATTAAAACTATTGAATATAATACATTAATATTATTTTAAATACTTTAAAGATGGCCCGTAAAGATTTTTGCTGTTTTTTTCTCCGTAGGACTATGAACTTGGATTCGTGCAACTAGATACTTAAATTATGACTATTCATAACTTTCTATGTGTAAATCATAAACAATTTTTATTTTTATTTTATTTGAAAGAACACTCAAAGAAAATGTGATGTGAATTTATTAATTTTTAATTTTAATCTACATGTTCGTATTTTTTTTATTAAATTCTGTTTTGATCGTAACATTAAAATAATACTACGTTTTGGTTACAATAACATTTGCTTCATAAATCGGTTGAAAATGGGTCTTGTTGGCTAGACCACTACAAAAAATTTGTCGAGAATTTCAATAATAAATCCACTTGGATAATAAATTGCTACATGTAGTAATAATAAATTGCTACACGTAGTAATAGTAAATTGTTAATAGTAGTAAGATATAAGTCACTAACAAGCACTTATGAATATTGAGACTTTTCTTGCGACGTTTTAAGATGTAGATTCCCTATGAACAGGAACTCGATGGTTAATCTTTTTAAAATCAGACTGTATTACAATATTTATGACTTGCATATTCTTTGGACATTGTAAGAAAAAAGATTCCTTACTTTTTAAAACATCCAAACTAAACAGCCTGATTGTAAGTTAAAATGTTTTAATTAAATATATCAGTAAATATTATCATACTTAGCAGAAGTTGCACAGGGACTTATCTCTTTCTCGTTATTCCTTAGCTATTTCATTTATAGCATCCTGACAAATAAAGATTGTGCTCGTTTCGTCGGGACCTACATATACAGGAGTCTTTGGTTTATAAGAAGATCATTAAAGACCCTTTAACATATTTGGCCGGATTAACAGATGAAAAAAGAGAGAGGTGTATTATAGACACCCGATTGGAACGGAGTGCCTTTCGCTATATATTTTTTTGTGTTTGTATTAAGTAATGATTAAATGAAAAACATAGAGTCAGCATAAAATAATTAAACGAATCACAAAATGGGAATAAACTTGGTATTGCAGATAAATTTCTGGAATCTTAGTGAAAAAAATAGATCACTATTTTATTATTTATTATAAACATATAAAAAATCTACACTTTTTATCCTGCATACTGCACGCCATTGCTCGCACAATTAATCACACAAAAATGATTATTTATGTTAGTAAAAAGGGATAAAATAATTTAATTTAAATACCCGTCCTCTTGATATCAACTTTTAGTTGCCTTTTATGATACTCATAAGTGGAAAGACTTCTTTATCGACAACTGCACACCATCGTTAACCTTTCCCCAATATAACTTACTATATGTACAGCACAAATGTACACCAGAGGGGTGAGCAAAGATCATAGCGGGTCGCAGATCGGGTCGGGCGCAATCAAGCGGCCGTCAATCAGCCACCAGCCTTACTTAATTACCAAGCGTTACGTGGGGGCAGTTGTATTTACAGGAGTACGTATGTGTGCGTTCTACTGAGGACGACAACTGATGTACTCATTATAGCAAGTATACCTATGTGAGAGTGGAATGGTGCTCACATTGTCAGATTAACTCGAATAACTGTCTATGTGTTTGTGAAACGCTTTCTTTAAACGTAGTATGTGTGCGTATGTAGCAACAGAATTTATGCTTGTGTTTGTAGCCAATTATGTTCGATTATATGTGTCGGTAAGTCACAGATAGAAGAAGCTTTGGAGAGTAGATTCGTGACTGTCAATCTGTGTGTGTTGACAGTGTATGATTAATTTGAGTGAACCGCGCGATATTGCAACGGTAATTTAATTTGGCTTGATCGCACTAATTCTTTTTTAAATCATCATTATCATAACAGTCAAAAAACGTCCAGTACTGAACAAAAGCCACCCGCATAATATGACTGGTTACAGCCCGTGTGTCGTCATTTTGGGGGGACTTTGCCAGTACTTACCATGCTTGCAAGGGGGTTCGGTGAGAGCAGTATAGCTATTGTTCTACGGAAGGGACATCTCTCTATGCTGCACATCTCTCTGGCTTACAGCCCCTTAGTCGCTTTTATGACATCCACGGGAGGTCGTGGAATGGTGCTATTTTCTTAATCCGAACACCACACAGAACAGTTATAGACATGGAATATTAGGATGGGCAGCCTCTTGTTTGCTAATAACAGCATACTGCGATCACCAATCCACCTGCCAAGCATGGTGATTATGGCAATTTCTCCTATAATCTCTTATTAATATTCCTTTTTTCACCAGTCGACGTATACGGGCTAATTGATGTATCTGTAGTTGAACGGCAGTATATTTCTACTTTAATTTACAGGAACTAACTTAATTATTACTTGCTTTTCTTAACATAATATAGTCACATCGTAATCAAAAGTTATATTTTTTTTGTACGCACGCAATGCTATTATAACTATACCATAGATAGGTTACGTCCATATTAAATGGCGATAAAATTTTGTCTCGCTGTATGTATAAAACTAACTGTAAGAAAGAAGATACAAAATCTATGAGAGCAAATAAGATAGCAATTTAAAATTACAACACGTATACTTGATGTCTTTGTCGCACCTGTGATAAAATGATTATGTTGTCTTTTTTCTTTGATTCGTCTGTGTTTTCTTCGAGAACATTATTCTATAAATAATTTGAATAGTATTTTATTCAAATATTTTGTATAGTTTGTTACTCATGTGTGGTATGAGATCCCTTGTTCTTTATTTATTTTTGCTTGATAGTTTGTGCATTTTCTGTATACCGCACGACGGAATTGTTATAACATAATTATTGTGACCGTGTGTGCTCATTGCAGTATTTTGAACGAAAGGATTGCGAGGTGCTACAATTTGGGGAGTTTCGTTCTTACTTTTGGCGCGCATGTAACATACCTACTTCTTATAATACATAATATCATGTACGGACGGCTATATTTTATCAAGGTATATTTCCAGTATAAGCTGATCTTGTTTTGTATAGGATTTCTGTAGGATGACAGATCAGCGTAAACTGGATTTATAAAGCTCGATAGCGTGTGTACATAGGCGATCTTAACTTTATATTAAGTTGTTTTACAGCAAACCGTTGAGTGACAGTATATGTAGTTTACAACAGAATAAAAACAACAACAGAAATGACGGCACGTTTGGTGCAGTGGCTGATACAGTCGACTGCTGCGCTCCGGGTCGTGGGTTCGATTCCCGCATGGAACAAATATTTGTATGATCTGCAGGTAGTCGTTCCGGGTTTGGGTGTTTTGCATGCGGAATTTCCTATCTGTAAACGCACCCACGACACGGGAGAAATCCTAGTGTGGGGCAAAGTTAAAAAAAAAAAATTAAACGTGACTAAATATAAACAAATAATCATGTCCGCCAAAGGATGTTCACTGCTGATCAAAAGCCTCCCCATAGCTTTCCGAAAATGGTGTCACTATTTTAGGGGGAATTTGATAGCACTCACCGCGCTAGACAGGCGGTTTTGTGAGTGCAGTATGGCTATTGTTCCTGAGAAGGGACGCTGCTGCCCATCCCTCTGGGTTAGTGTCCCTTAGTCGCCTTTTGCGACATCAATGGGAGGTCATAGAGTGGTGCTAATTTCTTAATCCGATCACCACATGCTCCCTTTTATTAATATTGTAAAATTTGCTTATTTGTAGAGAAGAAAATAAGACTATAGGATTGTCTTACTATGTGACTCGTACCTTATGAATTATGAATGGATTGTAGTTGTCAAAAACCGACAGTGGCCCTACCGTTTAAATAACCTTTACTGCATAGAAATTATGATAATCATCTAAAATATTTCATGTTTATAACTGGCCTGTGTGGTGTCCGGATTTAGAATACAGCACCAATCTATCTCCTCCCATTGATGTCTTGAAACGCGACTAAGGGACTTTAAATTAGAGGAATGGGCAGCCATGTCCTCTCTGTTGGACAGTAGCCATACTACTCTGACCGAACTTCTTCCAAGCATGGTAAGTACTGGCAAATTCTCCCCAAAATGACGACACAATGTATGAGGACGGCCTTGGTCAACAGTGAAGTGGCTGATATGATGATACAAAACCCTTAAAATAAAACATTAATTTCATGGCACATAGCTAACATTGTCAATCACATTCATATTTTCTTCAAAACCAATATTCAGACAAGAAACATGGCTTTCAAATCCTTGCCCAAACCATTACATTTGTGAGTACTATCGACAAATTCAGTAGCAGGCACACGTAGGCTTCTCTTGATTCTGATTAGGTTGTTTGAGGGTACAATGACAATGACGTCATAACAATTTCGAGGGTCGATCGTATTTGTTGAGGTAAGAGCTGTTTATTTAATAGGGGTGGATTAACGAAGAAATTCGCAGTTTTGTTTAAATATTTGCCGATTAGGTGTGAATATTATATTGTAATTAAATGGTACCTTTACGAAGATTTTGCTTGTACAGGGTAAATATGGCGGGGTTACGAGCGCGCTTATTTGGGAAATCTGCGTTCTCATACCGAGTGACCCCCGGGATTACAGCGGTGTGCATGTGGGCACGTACCACTGTGTGCGCAGCACAGCGCATAGTGAGGCTTCGGGGGTTAGGTTAGGGGGAGATGTGCCTAAAGGCGTGGCACCAACGGGTGGCTCTAGATGGAAATCTTTCGAGTTCCTGGAGCCTCCCTTCGGTGCCGACGATGATCACTCCAGTGGTTTTAGCCGGTAGGAGTCCGGCATGTCCCTTCGCCCTTTCCCGGGGTGAAGGAAGTACATACATTTCCACCGGATCAATGAAAAAAAAACAGCCCGGAACAACTACCTGGAGATCGTACAAATATTTGCTCCATGCGGGAATCGAACCCGTGACCTGGAGTGCAGTAGCCGTCTATATCAGCCACTTCACCAAGGGCGCCGTCAATTACATGATGGATTGCTACATTTTCCAGTATACATACTTTGACGTCCAATTTTCGAGCCAACGAGCCAACTACTTAAAATAGATCCTAATACGTAGGCAGTAGTCTTAAGGTACTTTCAGACACTTTATATGTACCCTAAGAGATCAGCACTGCAGATGGGATGTAAAATTGAGACATACATAGGCACTTTAGCAAATTGGCTGCTGATATTCGGTTTCACGTAATATTAAGACGTTACATATTTTTTTTCGTTGGATATGTCTATAAATGGAAGTGCGCACTCAAGTAAAAACACACTAGATAAAACTCATAATATTGTCTTAAAAATTTGTAAGCAATTGATGTTTTATACCTGCGATATCGTAGCACTGTAGCACCGTAGTACCGTAGCTGCAAGCCGTAGGACGCTACGTAGAAATACAGATACAGGTTATTTTATTAGGACAACACAAAATAATTACTTGTTCAACTTCGAACTGAAATCGTAGAAAAAGACATATTAATCGAATTATTTTGTTATTAGTATTAGTTTTCCAATTACTTACAATACATCCGCCAATCTTTGATTGCAGTATTGATCTTTATCATCACCATCATAGTAATTTTAGCCAAAATAAAAAGGTGTCCCTCATAGATTTCCACAACTGTGTCATCACTTTGCCAGTGCCATGCTTGGCAGGTGAGTTGATGAGCGTAGTATGGATATACTGTACAAGGGATGATGCTACATCCGGACACCGTACTAAAATACACAGTTTCTGAACTATTCTAAACCTACATTAGTAAAAATAAACCTTTTCGAGTAATTTGCCTCACACAGAGTTCTATATATATACATATCCGTTAAGCTTTGAAATATTTAGCCTGTATAACTATTACTGAACGCGGAAAAAAGTCTTGTATTCAAGTTTTAGAAAAGTTACGAGAGTATCTTAAAATATTATAATATTTTGGGTATTGGCCAGATTTGGTTGAACGTTAATTTTTATTCGTCCGAACAGACCGACCTCCTTTTGTGTACGGTTTTTGGCAAAAACGAACTATTGATATTTACGGAGACTTAACAATATTATTAGGAAAAGTGCTTCAAGGATTCATGTAATAGTTTTGAAAATTTAAAAGTTCTACATCATGATTCAACTGAAAACGTCCACTGCTGGACAGAAGCCTCCCCCAAAGATTGCCACAACGACCAGTATACGTTTATTTTGTATGCTCATTAGGGGGTTAATATGTAATAATATAATTATATTACTTGGGAAACTGAATATATATGACGTACCTTATACATTATTGGCAGGCTGCAGGTAGCTTAAGTAACATCTTCAGTTATCATACTGGCAGCCTCTGACGACTGTCCATTGCTACGTTCAATTAATCAATACGAACTTAAACATTAGGCTGGAAAAACGATCACAACTACAAAAATAACATCTAAAGTCATAATAACTCATCACTCGTTTGGTTAGGTTATTACATAACATAGTCAACAATTTGTGAGATAACACTCGCGACTCAAGCGACGCTTCTTACACAATAATGATGGCTGCCGTCTGTATTATGTATTGTTACATAAATATAAATACTAATTGGATGTTGATACTACTTGTGACAGCAGCGCTTGCGATTTTATTAATTAATTACACACTACTAAATTATAGATAATTGTGTTTTTTTTAAATAATAGTTTGGTTACACAAATAATTCGAAAATACTTAGTTTTCTTTTTATTGTTTTAGATTTATTATTAAATTTTGGTACCACTGCCAACGTCACTACGTCACGAAGGTTGTCCCTGAAAACCAGCGTTGGATTTATTCAACGACACAGCATTTTGCTGAGTGACAATCTTTTTTTGCACGGACACGACGCACAAAGTTTATAATTATATAATCATAATGTTTATCTTTAAATTGATATGTTGTTTCTCTGTTTAGAATTATTATGTAAAAAAAAAAATTATTTATTGTTTTTGGCCTGGATTCTGAGTCCTTTGGCCATATACCTAAAACTAATTTTATGTTGCCAGTTTATGGAACTTAGGTCGCTTTTGTGACTTTTAAAAATATTGTGCTAATTTAAGTTGTGTGTGTGTTAATTAATGGTGCAAAAATAAATGATTTTGCTTGGCCGTAGGGCTGGTTTTTTTTATTTTTGTTGGGCTCCTCGCATACCTTTCTGAGAAATGTGGTTGCTTAACCGGTCGTTTTAAGCGAAGCCAAAATAGGGAGACTCCGGAGGCGGAGCCAGGGGCATTAGCGATGGCATTTGAGTTATAAATGTACTCCAAGGACGCTGCTGCTAATTCCATAGTCGCCTTTTACGACACCCACTGGATGAGATGGGGTGGTGCTATTTTTAGCTGGCACCATACGGCACAATTTCCTTTTATAATAATGGTTAAGGAGGCATCATGCCTCTCATATGACGTCATACCGTCTACCTCTTGATCTAGTTCCTCCATACTAATTTTGTTGTGGGAATTAAGCCGAGAATTTACTTAGGTTTTCTTATTTTCTTAAAATCTACTCAAAATAAATAAAACCTCCTTACTTTTTAAAGTAGCTAGTAGTAATATTGTTTAAATTAACTGCATAAGTTGCAAGTAAATTACCTATACATGATTTCACATCATGGTTGCATGGCGGCCCGTCACCTATTATGCGTCGCAATATTTCAGTCGGCTTATTGCTGCGTGGCTTCGGGCTACGGTAGCTTAGATCTCGATAGGAGTAACCTACTTTCACGCTAGCTGCATAATTACGCCTGATAATAACAGAACAGCTTTCAATAATAATTCTAGCTCTAATATCAGAAATGGTTCCAGCCATTACCATTTTACCGACACACTGTAGCTATTATAACAGAGGGTTAGGTATAGATGGAAAAATCCCTATTTATTCCGCAAACATTCAAATAATAAATGATGTAAATATTTACAGTTTTTTATTCGAGTACCTTTTTACATGCATATGTCACTGATAAGCCGGGAAATCTGGCAAAGCAAAAAGGCCTCTAGCTAGGCATAAAATTTAAAAACTACACAACTACAACTAATGGCGCCCCCTGCGAGACTGGGACTTCGTTCAGCTTAGGGCATTGCTGGGGGGACTAAACTGAAGGACAGCTGGTTCGGTATTATTTAATATATGTATTTTTAAAGGGATATTTAAAGTTACCGGTTCGGCTCGGGCCGGTCCTGCAAGGGTCGAAGGAGAGATTGAATGGGATGTCACGACGAGCCTCGAAGGCGAGACGGGCTGTTTGAATAAATTACGCAAACAACTGCATAAGTTTCTTTTTATGTGTTTCGTGAAATACAGTCATTTGATCATCAGATTGATGAACTTCAGAGAATCGGATATAACCTTAGGTGGCAGCGAACATTATAGGAAGAATTTATAGCACGGCCGATGGCGTCTAAATCATCATTTCGGCCGAATGAAGTCCACTGCTGGACACAGGCCTCCCCCAAAGATCACCACAACCACCGATATGGATGTGTTGTGGGCTCATTGGGGGGTTTTGCCATAATCGCCACGCTTGGCATGCGGGTTGGCGATCGCAGTTGAGTTGTTAATGTACTCGAAGGACGCTGCTGCCCATCCTCCGGCTAATCCCTTAGTCGACTTTTACGACACCCATGGGAGGAGATGGGGTGGTGGCATTCTGAGCCGGCACCACACGGCAAAACACGGCGTCTAAATGCTTTTATCATAAACTGCTTTCTGGTCAACAGGTTTGAATTGATGTGGACACCGTTAGGTGGTTCATGTAATAAATACTACTGATTCAGTAATGCAATAATAATAATTTTTAAAAAATGGTAGATAAATATAAATTTATAACTTCGAACCATATTCGCATATCCGTCACCACTTCCTATTGTATACCGAGAAGAAGAATCCTTTGAACGAGATGATAATCACCAATCACCTAGGAATCCATACTTATTTAAAATATAATGCTAGCTCAGTTTAAGCTACATATCAGTCAGGAGATCGATAAATGTCATTTGTTTGTTTTTTTTTTGTGATTGGAGATTATGAATAGGCAATCACTTTCCTATCGGGGGTACCAAAAAATTCAAGGCGAATGACAAGCATCATAATACTGCATTAACGAGGTACTAGAACAAACAATGAATAATCCCTAATCTCCTCGGTAGGGAGTTTAGTAGTGGTAACATAATTAAATGCTATTTATAAAATTCTAAAACAAAGAGTATCTAATTATCTTCATCATCATCATCATATCAGTCGTGAGATGCCCATTGCTCAAAAAAGGCCACTTTTTACCACTGCCGCTCACATGCCACTCGCATTCACCGGGTCATCCGTCCATCTTTTTTTATACTACTTAGTGATGAGACGATCAAGTCATTCACCTGATGGTAAACAACATCATCATTTCGGCGGAATGAAGTCAGCTGCTGGACACGGACCTCCCCCAAAGATCACCACAACGATCGATATGGGTGTGTTGTGGGCTCATTTGGGGGTTTTCCCATAATAAAAAACAGCATCCTCCCGGGTATAAATATCAACATATTGTGATCACCAATCCACCTGCCAACCCTGGTAAGTATGGTAAGATCCTTACGATCTCTCATTGCAGTGATAATAGTGAGACTCACGATCAACAGTGGACGTTCACGGGGTAGTGTGTGTGTGTGATTATCCTAGTGCGGCTAAAATTCCAAATTGAATCAAATATATCCCCCATCAAGCTTAACAGATGCATCACAGTATTATATTGCTATGTACCAGCTGTCATACCCAAATATGAGTTACTACTGAGAACTAAATTTTAAAAAAATCGAACCCTCACAAAAAGTCGCTCAGAGCATAGCAAAAAAAAAACAGCTTGCGATCAACCACAATTTCATACAATCATTCATCATTTCGGCCTAATGAAGTCCACTGTTGGACACAGGCCTCCCCCAAAGATCATCACAACCACCGATACGGATGTGTTTTGAGCTGATTGGGGGGTTTTGCCATAATCGCCACGCTTGGCAGGCGGGTTGGCGATCGCAGTTGAGTTGTTAATGTACTCGAAGGACGCTGCTGCCCATCCTCCGACTAATCCCTTAGTCGACTTTTACGACACCCATGGGAGGAGATGGGGTGGTGGCATTCTGAGCCGGCACCACACGGCAATTTCATACAAGACCGAACTTATTCTTGAATTATTTGATAAATAATTTACTTAACCTATTTAATAAAAGCGGTTACACACACTCGATGGGCACCAGTTTTCGTGCAATCGAGCAGAAAACGTGCCTTTTTTTACCTTTACCTCTCTTTAAGCCCACTCCGGTTGTTCTTTGAACCGGCCTATTCGTTCGTTAACGTACCCGTCAATTTTGCAATCTTCTATCTACTGCTCGGGAAGTTAACATTTTTGGAAATGCGCCTTTATTGCTTAGGTGTAAAGGTTGTGTATAAAACAAAACACAGTATTGCATGTTGCAGATTTTTGTAACATTTTTCCAGTAAGATTTGATTTTTTTTCGCTGGTTGTGATGTAATGTCACGTTGAACACTGGAATGTCAAACAAATATAACGGTTCCGATTTTAATCATCCATATCTAAATTACTGATAGTATTAACCCGTCTTAGGGTATCGTCATATCATTATGGGATAACGCAATCTCGAGGGCAGATTAAAGCAACTTCCTCACTCTTGAGACACAAAAAAGTTTATCATAATTAGATTTACTAAAAAGCTTACAAAACGCAGTGTGAGCTGTATGCGAGTGGCGACATTGCACACCCATAGAAAGTCGGTCAGTGCCTCTTCTCTGGCTTGATTTTATTAGTCGGCTAGAGAGGAACCCTATGAGTGCCCGCAGGAATTTCAACTCTGGCTTGCCTTAGTTGGCCAATCAGAAGGGCTCCACCAAAGCTATATGCTCGGGGGTGAAAGTCTCTAATGGCGTAATATCGGGTAAACCCGCTCTAAGTCTTTGAGACGTGCGATGGGGAAACTGGTGTTGCTCTCTGCTGTCTGTAGTGGTAGCCATTAAGGGAATTCATCATGTGAGTGGCGAGTCACCGTCAGCCACAGAATTTTATTTAAAGCTGAAACGGTATACGCCAGTTTTTCTGTTTTTCAAAGTATTCATTCAATTTCACACCCATTGCAATAGAGCTTATAGTTTAGTTTCCATCTCTTACAGCAGTTTTGCACCTCCGGAGATAATCTGAGACAGGGATTCTATAGTGCAGTCATATAGTGTCACTGGTTAGTACCATTACGATTAGATTAAAATTGTTTAAAGGGCGTATGAAGCGTAAGCCAACTAAAAGACCGAGTTCCCTCTTACAGGAGATGTAAACCCGTGAATAGAGAGACCTAATTATAATTCAACATAAATATATTCATAGAACTATTAATTTAAAAACGTATGTTATCATCCATATCGCCTTTTACTACTTCCACGGGTGGAGGTGAATTGGTGCCATATAAAATACCACAGGGAATAGTATTGCACATCTATGGAATCTAACATCTATACAACAAGCGGCGAATTCAGACAAGAGGCACTGTAGTTCAAAAGAGCTTAGTTAAGCAATATTCAGTTGTAATGAGCACACTTGTTTGGAAGTCTCAGAGAAATTACTACCGAATACCAAGCTTCAGCAAAACTATGAAATATTATACGATAGCATAAGTATATAAGTATTTTATATCTAGATATGAAATAATGACAGCAGACTAGAATAACGCTGCAAAAGCTTTTTTTATTCACTTTAACTTTGACGACACGTTTGGTGCAGTGGACTGCTGCACCGCGGGTCGTGGGTTCGCACGGAACAAATATTTGTATGATCTGCAGGTAATTGTTCCGGGTCTGGGTGTATTGTATGCGCAATTCATGTCTGTAAACGCACCCACGACACTGGAGAAATCCTAGAGTGGGGACACGTTTTAAAAAAAAAACTATGAATGTAATACTTTTTTACGTCAATATATTACAGTATTGTAGAATTTTTGTATTCGAATGATATGTAGTGAGCAAGCGTGGTGATAAATATATAAGTAGATACTGACTACTCGTAAGCTGCTGGTATTAATATCAGCCTGTTGCTGTCTCACTGCAGCGCAAGGCCTCTTATCATACAGAAAAGGACGGAGTAGGTACTCATCATCATCATCATATAAGCCACATGATGTCCACTGCTGAACAAAGGCCTCCCCCTTAGATTTCCACAACGAGCGGTCACATGCCGCTCTCATCCAACGACTCCCAGTGACCATCACCAGGTCGTCTGTCCACCTCGTTGGAGGTCGTCCCACGCTGCGTTTTCCGGTGCGCGGTCTCCATTCGAGATCCTTTGTGCCCCAACGGCCACAAGTTCTACGAGCTATGTGCCCCGCTCATTGCCACTTCAGTTTACTAATCCTTTCAGCTATGTCGACAACTTTAGTTCTTCTACGGGTCTTCTCATTTACTCATACTTTTATAATACAACAATGGCTACGAATTTCTTATGTTTCCCAAACGTTTTGAATTCCCTACAACGTCATAGAAGGCATCAGTATTTATCGAGTAAAAACTGACCATTGTCATTTATTACATAACTTAATAGGTACCCTCCTCCCTCCAGATGCCTCTGTTGACTCCCAAGTGAAGAAAGTATTACCGGCCAGCCGATGATAATAATTCAGTTTATAAGCACCTGCGACCTAAACTATAGTGTATCCGATAACTATGGCTTAAGTTTTGACTACTATCATTTATGGTTAGGAGCTGTGAACTTCCTGCAACTTGTGCGTTCTAGAGAAATCTAATGCACTTCGAATATTAGAGTGGAGCGCATTTTGATAAAATACTAGTGTATATTGTCTGTTTGGTGTCCGGATTAATAACAGAGCACCACATCTTCTCCCGTGAATATCATAAAAGGCGACTAAGGGACTCTAAGCCAGAGGGAAGCAGCGAGTTTTCAAATATTTGTTCCGTGCGGGAATCGAACCCACAACCCGGAGCGCAGCAACTGACTGTGTCAGCTACTGCACCAACCGGGCCGTCAAACACATTACGGAGAACCGCGTGCCACCAAATTACAATCTGGGTAGCCATGATGAAGTTTAATATTACTACCTGAAAACTGAAATATATGTCCAGTTGTGGCCTATGGAGACAAATCTACAATAAATATTAAAATTAAATTTGATAAAAAGTACTGAGCCTGACGGTTAGAAACCTGTTTATTTTAATCGACTTCTACGATTTTAAGGTAGGCAAGCAATTTTATTTTTTTCAGCGAGGTATTGCGTACAAGCGGGATCTAGAAAGGGAATGGGATGTACGGATCAGGTCTTTTCCCTGCGGTGTATAGCCGAAAAGTGTTTAGCTAAAAACAAGAAAAGCTATTGCGCCTTCGTTGATTTAGAAAAGGCCTATGATAGAGTGGTGAGGAATGAATTGTGGTCAGCATTGTCCGTGAACGGTGTGAGCAGTAATCTCATACGAGCACTGCAATCTCTTTATAGAGATTCTAGTGCTTGTGTAAGGATAAACGGGGCGTACACTGAATGGTTAAGTATCGAAAAGGGTGTTAGACAGGGATGTGTAGCGTCACCGTGGCTGTTTAATCTGTTCATGAACAATTGCTTGACAGATTTAAAAGAGAGTGAAAGTGGGTTGAGAATGAATGAGTTACTCGTCAAATGTTTTCTCTATGCTGATGACCAAGTATTACTTGCGTCCTCGGCAGAGGAGTTGCAGGAGATGGTAACTGCTATGAGTGGAGCTCTTGTTAGAAAGGGAATGAAGATAAATGTAAAGAAGACGAAAGTGATGGTGTTTGAAAGAGATGAGGCAGTGACAGACTGCAATATCGTGATTGGAGATGAACAAATTGAACAGGTGAATGAGTTTGTGTATCTGGGTTCAAAGTTTACAAGAGATGGAAAGTGTGAGAGTGATATTGAAAGAAGAGTGAATGCAGGAAACATGGTGAATGGAGCTTTGCACTCCTTTATGAACAGTCGGAAGGTGTCTAACAAGGCTCGTTTGGCTGTGCATGAGGGGGTGTTGGTTCCGACACTCATGTACGGAAGTGAAAGTTGGGTATGGCAGAAGAAACATGAAAGCAGAATAAATGCAGTTGAGATGAGAGCGTTAAGAAGTATGATAGGAGTTAAACTGAGTGACAGGATAAGTAATAGTGAGATAAGAAAACGTTGTGGTCTGAAAGAAGATGTAGTGACAAAAATTGAGAAAGGTATGCTGAGATGGTTTGGCCATGTTGAGAGAATGAATGAAGAACGATTGACGAAAAAGTGTATAAGGCGAGTGTGAATGAAAGTGCTGGAAGGGGTAGACCTAGGCGGACGTTTCAAGACCAAATCAGGGACGTCTTGGAAAAAGGCCAGGTCAAGAGTGCCCTAAACCGAAGAGCATGTATGAAGAGAATAATGAAAGTGGACGAAGCGAAACAAGTATGTAAGGATCGTAGCAAGTGGAAAGAAGTGGTCTCTGCCTACCCCTACGGGAGAGAGGCGTGATTATATGTATGTATGTATGGTATTGCGTTTTATCCTTGGTATTAATCTACGAAATCGAATCAGAAATGAGGAGATCCGTAGAAGAACTAAAGTTACCGATATAGCTGAAAGGACAAGTAAACTGAAGTGGCAATGGGCGGGGCACATTACTCGTAGAACTGATGGCTGAGGGCCAAAAGTTCTCGATTAGAGACCGCTCACCGAAAAACGCAGCGTGGGACGACCTCCAATGAGATGGACAGACGACCTGGTGAAGGTCGCTGCGACTCTTTGGATGCTGGCCGCATGTTTCTAATATTTGAGGAAATCTATAGGGGCCTCTTTCATTTTGTTCAGCAGTGGACGTCCTTTGGCTGATATGAAGATGATGATAAATTATGAAGAATTGTTTTTCTCTCGTCCTTTTTTGAATCTCCTGCAGAATGGCCTATTTTGAAGATCCCTATAATAAAATGTCATATTAGCATATTGCCATTATCACCTTGCTGCGGCTATATTGGTTAAAGAGATCAAAGTACGTTGTTATTAGCATATAGAGATTGCTGCTCTGTTTCTCCCTGATATCACCCATGTAAAGAGTGGTGGTGGGATATATTACCGAGAAATACAATTAAACTCATAACTTCAGTAAAAAAATAACTTTATCGACTTAGTATGTAATATATTAATTATTTATGTGTATTTATATTGTACTATATTATTTATGTGTATGTATATTTTATTTATCGTATCGTTATTTAACTATGTATTACAGTACTTAAGTTTAAGATATACGCAAAATATTATATGATTTCTCCTCTTCTACCTTTACACACTGTTGTCTACGCTTTAAAACTCTCGTCTCCTATCGCAGGTCTGCTAGCAGAAATTTCTTTTTAAAATAAGCAGTACCTTTGTACTCAAGTGTCATTACATTTTGTAACCTAACCAATTCACTCTGTGTGTACATAAACTATAAAATAAATAAATACATTATAGCAAAAACATCAACGTACTTAATATAATTTCTATTATAAAGATATCAGTTGATTTTGACAACTGAAATACCAGTAAACTAATAATGATCAAAGTTTCATGCGAACCCTTCAATATCCAACCTTAATAAACCCATCTACAGCAAACAAAAGCCATTTAAAAACACATTAAATCAAAACCCCACGGGGTTCGTACAACTAAGCGCCATTTTAATATCATCATAACAAAAGGGGTGACAATTTATAGTGCAAAATTTTATACTCAAGGAAGCTGCCTTTTTCCGTCATCCTTGATAAATATAAGTGTCGTTTTCGTGCGGAACCATTATTAAATTTTATGTGCCAGCCCTCCACAATATACCCACTTATTGTAATTGCAATGTTCAAATATTAATGACTGTGGCAGCCCTGTAATGAGCCGGTTGTAATTATAATTTTGTCTTTGTAATTTATTTGAATACCTTTAATTGTTTAAAAGATTGTGGACGTCAATGTATACACGGTCTACAAAACGTTGCCTTTACCCGTTAAGAAAAAGTGTCATTTTGTAGACCGTCTGCTTTGTGAAATAATAACACGCACGAAACACGTCTTTTTTAAATTTATTTATTTATTATACTCTTTATTGTACACCAATATGTATAGTGTAGTATATCTTAGAGTACAATGGGCGGCCTTATCGCGCTCGGCGACGTCTTCCAGGCAACCTTAGGATGGAGAAATACTAAACTGGATAATATATGCGGCAGTCGATAGTGCACACAGATACATAATGATATAACTAAATTGCGTATACTATCCTAAATACATAAATAATGAAGATTATATACAAATGATATAGATATATAATTACATAAACATTTATATATACACATATCAAACAAATCAATCTGTAATTATTTCTACAAAATATAGAAAAACGGTTAATTCAGATGTAGTTTAAATGATGGTGAACCCACACTTACACTGGCAAGTAATGTTTCCTCATTCGTTTTTTGATCACTAATATCGACTGAACTCGTCTTATTAAAACTGGTAACACATTCCACAATATGCGGCCTGAACCGTAAAGGAGTTATCAATCAATTTTGTGGAATGCATTGGCATTTTAAGTGTTAGATCTTCTGATGATCTTAGAAATCTTGTATGAGTGTCAGTTTATATATAATTATTGCGTCACGGTCGCGTTCCGTACATGACGTAGAGAGTAAGGACCTTTATAAGATAAAATCATGGATTCAGAAAATTATAGACCAATAACGATATATTGTGCTTGCAAAATTGAACCTAGTAATAGAGCGACAAAGCTCTAGAATTTGAATTATAATAAACTATAAGGTAGATAGATCATTAGAAAAATACTTATCTAAAATAACTGATATGGAAATAAATTATGGAATATATAGCATGTTGCACGCATGTTTTAAGCACGTATTGGTGATGCACGTGTTGGTGATGCACGTATTGGTGATGCACGTATTGATGATGCACGTAGGTATTTAAAATAGAAAACACAAACGTGTTACACAAAATAGTACATTTTATTTTAACTCGTAAAACAACTAACTACTTGTGCATAAAGAATAAATAAATTAATGACTTGGAAGTTTACTAATTTCTGCGGACAACTAATAAAAGAATTGGTAATCACACATCTTTAACACTTGTACTTAAGTATGCCACCTCAAACAATTACCGGTAACATCATACATAATCATTACACCAATGATATTATACCATAGATATGTTACGTCCATATTAAATGGCGTGCAAAACTGAGTCTCGCTGTATGTAGGTATAAAGCTATAAAACTACACACATAGGTGCTGTAAGAAAGAAAATACAAAAACTGTGAGAGTAAAAGAGGTAGCTATCTAAAATGAAAAAACGTGTACTCGATGTCTTTGTCGCACCTGTGATACCAATTATATGTGTTGTCTCTTTTCTTTACTTGGCCTGTGTTTTATTCGAGAATATTATTCTATAGATAATTTGAATAGTATTTTTAATTAAATATTTTATTTAGTTTGTTAATCACGTGTGGTATTTGATTTATTTTCGCTTGATAGTTTGTGTATTTTCAATATGCACGACGGCATTGTTATTACTTAATTAATAAAACATTACAGGTTGTGACAGTGTGTGCTCATTGTCCTGTCTTGGGCAAACTGATTGCGAGGTGCTACAATTGGGGGAGTTTTGGTTCTTACTTTTGGCGCGCCTTTAACATATCTACTCCTTTAAATATATAATATCATTGCATTACACGAATACCAATTATAATGAGGGCAGTCAAAAGTTTAGAACGAGTACAGTCACAAATAACGGGAAAACACGAAACTACACCAAAACGAACAAAAGTGTGTCCGCGACAAATTTTTCACTTGGCGTCATAACACCGTTTGCGTGTGACTGTACAAATAGAAGAATATAAAACCGAAACTTGCAAAGCGTTGCAACCGGCACGCGAGTAAAAAACAATGAAGCTATTTTTCTGGATTGTGTTACACTGATGTATTTGTTTCGATGTTGCTGTTATTTTTACGACCGTTTTACTACGGGAAAACTGGATCTAAGAGTAAAAGAGATAGACATAATTTATCGGTTGCATATCATCGCCCGCAATTTCTCGAACGCGTCTCTAATGTTCTAGATTATTCCCAGGTATGTCGTCGTCATCTTAGCTTAAACTACCAAAACCCCAACGTATATTTTTTGAAGATTGAGGCTCATACAAATCAACATATTTTGGATGCAGTAGCACACCGATTCTTACCCACCAACACCACACACACACACAGTAAAATCAAAGCAAACATTAAATAAGGCACGCGAGTCACGTCACTCGAAGATTATGGCGGGACGTCGAAAGGTAATAAAAAAAACACGAATCACGTTGTGGCGTGGTATGACGTCGAACACGTGACATTCGTCACAAGCGTGACAACTGACACGTTAACCTGGGACTATTGAAAAACAGTATTTTGGTACGCTTTTTTAAGCCTCATAGTTTTATGGTTCTTTGTGAGGCTTTGGTTCTAGCTTTGGTGGATATTTTATTCATACAAATATACGACAAAACAAATATGTTTTGCGACTCGTCACTCTCTTGGAAATAATGTAGGAACTGTGAAATTCTGTTTATCTCTTACGGCCGAATACTGAAACGCCGCTTAATATTCAAGTCCCGTTAATCCCTGCCGGAGAGGCCGTGTGGTGCCGGCTAGGCCGTGTAGTGCTGGCTAAGAATACCATCTCCCCATCTCATCCTGTGGGTGTCATAATAGGCAACAATGGGATTAGCCGGAAGATGGGCAGCAGCGTCCTTCGAGTACATTTATAACACAACTGCGATCGCCAACCCCTCTGCCTAATTATGACATGGAAATATAAATTCTACATAGAACTTCCTTCCCCCGGGGAAGGGCGAAGGGGTATGCCGGACTCCTACCGGCTAAAACCACTGGAGCGGCCATCTTCGGCACCGAAGGGGGCCTCCAGGTCCTCGAAAGATCACACTAGAACCGCCATTGGTGCCACGCCTTTAGGCACATCTCGGAAGGGATGACTGTAAAGTGGTCACCCCCTCTAGCACAGAAGGTATCCTAGTCCTTTTATTAATTATGTTTTTATTGGTGCCCGGTGGAAATTCTTGATGAAATACACTATCATATGCATCGTTTAATGTATGTATAATCATTTCAGCCGAATAAAGTCCACTGTTGGACACATGCCTCCCCCAAAGATCGCCACCAAGACCGGTCAGGGTGAGTTGTGTGCTTTTGCTAGAATCGCCACGCTTGGCAAGCACATTGGTGATCGCAATCGGGTTGTTAATGTACTCGAAGGACACTGCTGCCTATCCTCCAGTTAAATCCATAGTCACCTTTTACGACACCCCCATGAGATGAGATAGGTTGGTGCTATTCGTAGCCGGCACCATACGGCATTCCATTATATCTTGTTTATCTTATTATATATATACCAACCATCCGTGTGGTGTCCGGATTAAGAATATAGCACCACTCCATCTCCTCCCGTGGAGGTCGTAAAAGTCGACTAAGGGACTCTTAACCAGAGGGATGGGCAGCAGCGTCCCTTTTGCTGAGCAGTAGCAACTCTGCGCTCACCAACCCGCTTGCCAAGCGTGGTGAGTATCGGCAAATTCCCCCCAAAATGACAACACAACATAAGCACCGGCCCCCAGTTCCCGGCAGCCCCGCCATTCCTGGTCATGGTAGCGGCCACGGAAACGGCGGGGCAGGGGGTGCTAAGAATCTCCGGATGGGATCCGGCTACCACCCAAACCGAAAACTGGCCCTGGTGACATATAACACACGCACACTGAGGGCAGACGAAAAGATTGTTGAGCTGGAAGAAGAAATAGATAAGTTGCACTGGGATATCATGGGTCTATCAGAAGTCCGAAGAGAGGGGGAGGACACGATAACCCTGAAATCCGGCAACTTATTCTACTACCGGGAAGGCGAACATCTGTCTCAAGGTGGTGTCGGGTTTCTCGTCCGCAGGTCCCTCATTAACAGTATAGTGGCCATCGAAAGTGTGTCGAGCAGGGTAGCGTACCTTATACTCAGAATATCCAAGAGATATTCGTTGAAGGTCATACAGGTCTACGCACCGACCTCGACACACCCAGATGATGAAGTAGAGAGTATGTATGAGGACGTAAGTAGGGCCATACATACCTCGAAGACACATTTCACTGTTGTGATGGGGGACTTCAACGCAAAACTGGGCACTCGATGCGATGGTGAGTTGAGAGTGGGGCAATTTGGATATGGGCAACGGAACCCCAGGGGACAGAGGCTGGCCGACTTTTTGGAAAAGGAGGGACTCTTTATGATGAACTCCTTTTTCCAAAAGCCGCCTCACAGGAAGTGGACCTGGATGAGTCCCGATGGTTCCACGAGGAATGAGATTGACTTCATCATGACCAATAAAAGACAAATATTCAATGATGTCTCTGTGATCCACAGGGTGAAAACCGGTAGTGATCACCGAATGGTAAGAGGCACATTGAATATTAATCTCAAAGTTGAGAGGTCTCGTCTGATGAGGTCTACGCTCCGGCCCTCTAGTGCTCATATCCAAAACCCCGAGAGCTTTCAACTCGAACTCCAAAACCGCTTCGAGTGCCTGGAACATTGCGTATCTGTGGACGATTTAAATGGTAGGTTTGTAGAAACTGTCCAAACGGTTGGCTCTAAGTTCTTTAAAGCCCACCGTAAAGGTAGACCAAAAAAGTTCTCCGATCACACTCTCGACCTTATGGCAGAAAGACGCGCCATGACGCTGCAGTCTTCCGATGATGCTGAAGCATACCGACTGCTCAATAGACGGATATGGAAGTCCTTGCGGCACGATATCCGCACCTTTAACACTAACGGTGTTAAAGAGGCGATTGAGCGGAATCAAGGCTCCAAAGTGTTCGCAAGAGACAAGTCTATTGGGCAAAGTCGTATTATGAAGCTGAAGACCGAGGACGGCAGTGTAGCGTCGACTAAGCCAGAGGTTTTGAGAGAGATTGAGAACTTCTACCGGCAGTTATACACCTCGGTTACTATACCTACCATTGGCTCTGACAAAGACCCGCGAGCCAAACTAACCCGACACTATACCGAGGATATCCCGGACATCAGCCTGTACGAGATTAGGATGGCCTTGAAACAGCTTAAAAATAACAAGGCGCCGGGTGGAGACGGAATTACGACAGAGCTTCTGAAAGCGGGTGGAACACCAGTACTTAAAGTCCTTCAGAAGCTATTCAATTCCGTCTTACTCGAGGGCACAACGCCGGAAGCGTGGAACAGAGGTGAGGTGGTGCTCTTCTTCAAAAAGGGTGATAACACCCTATTGAAGAATTATAGACCCATCTCACTTCTGAGCCATGTTTATAAGCTGTTTTCAAGGGTCATCACGAATCGTCTCGAGTGCAGGTTTGATGACTTCCAGCCTCCCGAACAAGCCGGTTTCCGAAAAGGTTTCAGTACCATAGACCACATCCATACGCTGCGGCAGGTTATACAGAAGACCGAGGAGTATAATCTGCCACTATGCTTGGCGTTTGTGGACTATGAGAAAGCCTTCGATTCGATCGAAACCTGGGCAGTGCTGCAATCTCTGCAGCGGTGCCAGATTGACTATCGGTACATTGAAGTGTTGAAGTGCTTATACAGAAACGCCACCATGTCGGTCCGAGTACATGAACAGAGCACGGGGGCAATTCCATTGCAGAGAGGTGTGAGACAGGGGGACGTCATTTCCCCGAAACTGTTCACCGCTGCAATGGAGGATGCCTTCAAGCTACTGGAGTGGAAAGGATTCGGCATTAACATCAATGGCGAGTATATCACTCACCTTCGATTTGCCGATGACATCGTAATCATGGCAGAATCGCTGCAAGAGCTCCGCACAATGCTCGATGATCTCAACAGAGTTTCCCAACAGGTGGGCCTTAAAATGAACATGGGCAAGACAAAAGTCATGTCAAATGTCCATGTCGTGCCCACCCCAATATCCGTTGGGAGCTCTGTTCTCGAAGTTGTTGACGAGTATGTCTACCTAGGACAAACTGTCCAGTTAGGTAGGTCCAACTTCGAGAAAGAGGTCAATCGTCGAATCCGACTCGGCTGGGCAGCGTTCGGGAAACTTCGCAACGTCTTTTCGTCAACAATACCGCAATGCCTCAAGACGCAAGTCTTTAACCAGTGTGTGTTACCAGTGATGACATATGGAACAGAGACGTGGTCACTCACAATGGGCCTCATAAGAAAGCTCAAGGTCACTCAGCGAGCTATGGAGAGAGCTATGCTTGGTATTTCTCTACGGGATCGAATCAGAAATGAGGAGATCCGTAGAAGAACTAAAGTTGTCGACATAGCTGAAAGGATTAGTAAACTGAAGTGGCAATGGGCAGGGCACATTGCTCGTAGAACTGATGGCCGTTGGGGCACAAAGGTTCTCGAATGGAGACCGCGCACCGGAAAACGCAGCGTGGGACGACCTCCAACGAGGTGGACAGACGATCTGGTGAAGGTCGCTGGGAGTCGTTGGATGAGAGCGGCATGTGACCGCTCGTTGTGGAAATCTAAGGGGGAGGCCTTTGTTCAGCAGTGGACGTCCTGTGGCTGATATGATGATGATGATGATATATACCAAAAAAAAGTGTTTCTTTTCCAATGTATTTCGTTTTTAACCCAAAGGTTGACTGGTAGAGAATGCCATATTGCATTATGTCCGCTCTGTATACCACACTTGTGCATAAAAGTATAAATATATACTGAAATTAAAGTTATGAAGTTTAGACATACTTTCAAAACACGAATAACGAGCAAAGAGTTTTAACTTTAATATATAATAATACTGACGATGAAACGATTCAAGATCCATTTAACAATAATATGTACCTAAGGACATTCACAACAAAATAGAGTATATCATGTTGGACACAATAATGCAGTACATATTCCGAACATATCCCCCGATCACCGATAAGTAACCGTTCCTCTCGGTTGACTTTTACAACTTGCGGTGATAAATAGGGCACGCGGTGCCTTACCTTCGGATCGATAAGTGATTTAGATGTTTCTTACTTATTATAGCGTACGTGATATTATTTATGTAAACGTTTTAATCGTTTTTATTAAAGTCCTTATAGTGCTCATAGTCAGTTGGACTCACTGAGCGGTGAGCTTAAGCAACGCTCGACGCGACCGTCTATTGGTATTTGAACTGGAGGGCACGTAAAATTGTAGGTGCCGGTTATCGCCTTTAGGCGGCAGTCGTTAAGCCTTTTTTTTAAATATTGGTGCCCAGTGGAAATTCTTCATGAACTTCCTTCGCCCCGGGGAAGGGCGAAGGGGTATGCCGGACTCCTACCGGCTAAAACCACTGGAGCGGTCATCTTCGGCACCCAAGGGAGGCACCAGGTCCTCGTATGATGACACTAGATACGCCCACTGGTGCCACGCCTATAGGCACATCTCAGAGAGGGTGACTGTAAAGCGGTCACCCCCTCGAGGAGTCGTTAATCCTAGTTGGAGATCTTTGGGCTGCTTAAAAGCTCTGACACAAGGTAAGCAATTAACCACACGAAAATAGAAGATAATGTTATAGTTACCACAGTACAACTCTTACCTTATATCGATGATTGTAAAAGTGACTTGAAACGAAATGCAGAAATAATATGAAAATCATAATATTTTACCTTTGTACAGATATATTTCATTTAATTTTATAGAGGATAATATTATTAATGTACTCCGAACATAAAGCTATATGAAGTCAACTTGAGTCAACAAAACCCCTTCCACTTCAGCCTTTTACTTTCAACATATACACATACTTACAACATAAAACCACTTTCCACATTAGGTCAACATTTCATTGTGACATTGAACAATAAAATCTGTCTCTGTCTGTGTAATTTTCCTGGCTAAAAATATTAATGTCACACGACCTTGGCTTGGTTCGACCTAATTCCAGTCGCTATCAAACTTTACTCTGCATATGATACGTATTTATCATATGTTATACGCTCCAAAATTGACACGATAATTATTATGAATCACGAAATATTTTCTCGTATCTGTGGAACATAAAATGTACTAACCTGGAATACTACAGATGCCTTGTAACATGTTTCTATTAAACAATAAATCATAACAGACCTTTGTGCATGCCCGTGTGCTTGTCCTTAAGCACCGTCAGCTCGTAAATCTTGCCAAACTGCTCGAACATTGGTCGGAGGTCGTCCTCCTCTAGATGTCGCGGTATCTGGCCTATGAACAGTTTGACGGCGTCCTTGCCCGCGCCCGGTGGAGCGCCGGTTCGCTCCGCCGGCGTCAGAGGGGAGGAACCCTTCGCATCAACGTAGTAACCATGCACAGGCGTTGACGGTGCTGTACCGATACTCGACTCCCTGCTGTGAGGAACGCTGACCATGTTCACATTCTGCAAGCTATAACCCAACATCAAAGGGTCTATGCCTCGAAAATTCGGTCCCACAATCATGTTTATCACAGTTAACAGACTCTAATGAACACAAATTTTTAATCACAGTGCTTTGTACTTCGTTTGACTTAATCTATAAATTCGGTTTGCAAGTTTTTTAAAGCTCACTCGTGTTTACTTTCGTTTTTCGCGGAGGGCTGTTTGGGGAGGCGGGGGTGGTGTTCGTCAGTGTGCGTCAGGTCCGCGTCTGTGTGCGTACCGTCTCTTCTCACAGTCACCCCGTAATGCGTAATATTATCGATCGCTATAGTAACAGTGGTAGGCAGTACAGTCGTCCCCCGTTTTTCTCACTGACGCGGATTTATTTCAATGGTTTTGTGTGATATTTCTATATGATTTATTATTTTTGTATAATTATATTGCACATCAATTTTATTTTTAATTTCACCTTACTGATGACTTAGATATTAAACATTTACTTAACAATTATGATTTACTCGTAATTATAATTAAATATTAGATAAAAATTGGCACGACAATAATTCTACGCATGGATTTTTGAGCGACAATTTTCTAACTCAAATGTTCAGTAAATATGAATTGTTTACATTTATTTGGAACGTTTTTTTTTCAGAGTTTCATCACACGTAATAAAAGTATATAATGTTTCTGAGTGTTTACTCAGCGAGAGCGCGCCACACGGGGCAATGTTTACCAACAAACCGCGGACCGACACACGTTATTTTTTCTATTTATTTATTTATTTGTTCGACCTTTTATCTCTGATTGTTCACAAACAATTTGTCACTGTACATACGAAAATGTTGACATGAATATTGTATCAATTTTTTACGAACACACTTATCACTAGATCACTTAACTAACTTAAATTAGCACTTAACGACGATTAACCATGACTTGACGCACAAACGAAAAGCACAAAACACGAACTAAATGAGACAACAAATTTGCCGTGTTCCCGTCTATATGCCTACATGTCCACTAACCTAAAATTCCCTCCGAGGTCCCCTCATAGCACACGCCATGGGGGAGTCTCCGGTCTTGATACAATCCTCCCTTTCACTCACCCTCAGATACGCGAGTAAATTCGCTTTGTGTGAATAGGTTGATTATTTGAAATTTCTTGTTTCGCTATTCCGGTGACGGTGTTGAGATGCGTACAGCTTCTTCACTCAGATTTGTGCATTATCCTACACATTTAAGTTAGATATTAACTTGTGTTAATTAAACTAATTAAAGCTATTAGTTTTTGAGTTATTATTACAATTATGTTCATTTTCAGTTTCATTTTAGTGGGATAGTTGAATATTCGTTTTAGTTCATTGATATATATTTAGTTACTATTGTTGACTTCTTTAATTTTATTTGGTTTATTTAATACGTTATTAGGGTAACAGAATATTATGTTCTAACAAACATATTGCTCATATTTGCCGTGTGCTGCCGGCCACAAATAGTACCAACCCATCTCATCCCATGGATGTCGTAAAAGGCGACTATGGGATTAACCAGACGATGGGTAGCAGCGACCTTAAAGTACATTAACAACTCAACTGCAATCACCAGCCCGCCTGCCAAGCGCGGCGATTATGGCAAAACCGCTCAACGAGCGCACAATACACCAACAGCAACAATAATACAACAATATAGCTCACAGTCGGAATTAATAATATTTATTATAGTAAATTCTATGATTATTGTTTTATGTTTATTGTGTGGTGCAGGCTAAGAATAGCACAACCCCATCTTCTTCTGCGAGTGTCGTAGCAGGCAATTATGGGATTAGCAGGAGGATGAGATGAACGTCCTTTGTAAATGTACTTCTCAACTGCGATCGCCAACCCGCCTGACATACGTGTCCGTTATGAATGAGCCCCTAACATAAACCTAGACCGGTCGTTGTTGCGATCGATAGCGGCAACCTATGTCCAGTAGTGGACGGTTTTTGGCTGGAATTATTATATTATTATTTTTACTTTTAGTTTAAGCTAGTCATCATCGTCGTATCAGCCATTTATACATCTACTGCTGGACAAAGGATAAGGGAGGAAAGGCCCCCAAAGATTCTCACAACCATGTCGTCTTTTTGGGGGGTATTTGCCAATAGTCGCTACACCTGGCAGGCAGGTTCGTGAGCGCAATATGGCTAATGTACCACAGAATGGACGCTGCTGCCCATTCCTCTGGTTTAGTGTCCCTTAGTCGCCTTTTACGATATTCACGGGAGGAGATAGAGTTGTGCTATATTCCTAATCCGGACACCACACGGACCACGGACCGGTTCAAGCTGGTAATATTATTCAATTAATTGAACTGTTTTAGTTTTCATAATTTTGGCCGAGTGAAGTCCACTGCTGGAGACAGGCCTCCACCAAAGATCACCACAACAACCGATACGGGTGTGTTGTGGGTGTGTTGGAGGGTTTTGCCATAATCGCTACGCTTGGCAGACGGGTTGGCGGTCGCACTTGAGTTGTTAATGTACTCGAAGGACGCTGCTACCCATCCTCCGGCTAATCCCTTAGTTGACTTTTACGACACCCATGGGAGGAAATGGGGTGGTGGTATTCTGAGCTGGCACCACACGGCACACACAAGTTTTATTTGAAAGTAAACAAAAACTAAATAAAATTCTCATTCAATTACAAAACGAAAAAGCATTGCGTCGTTATTAATAAACACAGCTTCAACCCACATCAAGTGTTAGGTACCAAGAAGTACCTTTATCGCTGAATTATTTAGCCCACCAACGCTTAGGAGAAGGTCGTAAAGCGCAATGCCAAATTCGGTAAAAGGTCTTCAATGTTTGGTCGAGCTATAATTCAAGCCCCAAAAATAGCGAAGGGGATGGAACACCCCCTGCGTTCCCACCCCCCGAGCGTCAGCCTCCGATGATCTTTGCACACGACTCCTAATGGCTGTTTAGAAAAATATATGAAAAGGAAACCCCACTTGAGTTAGAGGTGGTTGATATTTTTAAATTTATGAACTGCAGAGTGAAATTTATATGGAAATGCCAGGACTTCATTATGAGGATTCTATTTTGTGTAATATTTTGTGAGTCTGTAGCTGGCGGTTAGCGCAGTGGCTCAGGGATTGCCTTAGTGCGCTACGTGTCACGTGTTCGATTCCCGCACGGAACAAATATTTGTATAATCTACAGGTTGTTGTTTCGGGGGTAAGTGTAGGTGCATGTCAGATTTATGTCATCATGGTAATGTCAGCCGAAAATCGTCCACTGCTGGACAAAAGCCTCCCCTAAAGATTGCGATATTTACCAGTATAGGTTTGTGGTGTGTACTCATTGGGGGGTTCTGCCATAATCGCCACGCTTGGCAGACGGGTTGGCGATCACAGTTGCGTTATAATTGTACTTCAAGGACGCTGCTGCCCATCCTTAGGCCAATCCCATAGTCGCCTTTTACACTCACGGGAGGAGATCGGGTGGTGGTATTCTTAGCCGGTACCACACTGAAAATGTAAACTGAACCCTTGATACAGTAAAAAGGACATCATCGTAAAAAAAATATTTTGTATGTTATTTGAGAATGATTTTGCCGTGTGGTGCCGGCTCAGAATGCCACCACCCCATCTCCTCCCATGGGTGTCGTAAAAGTCGACTAAGGGATTAGCCGGAGGGTGGGCAGGAGCGTCCTTCGAGTACATTAACAACTCAACTGCGATCGCCGACCCGCCTGCCAAGCGTGGCGATTATGGCAAAACCCCCGCAATGAGCGAGAACACATCCATATCGGTGGTTGTGGTGATCTTTGGGGGAGGCCTGTGTCCAGCAGTGGACTTCACTTGGCCGAAATGATGATTTGAGAAAATCACCAATAATTGCCTTTGACCTGGACGTGTATACCTAAATCCTCATTCGATTTATTTACATCGCTAATGTGTATGAGTATCTGTCGCTGATCAAGTCAAGTAAATATTTACTCAACTCGATTCCTATTATGTAGTAATGAAATCGATAAATTATCGATAAATGGTTCGATGAATATATGTACCCTGAGGACAAGAGAACGTAAAAAGTACCTTTTGATAAAATTCTAGTACATCGTCATCATCAATATCAGCCAAAGGACGTTGCTGAAGAAAGGCCTCCCCTATAGATTTCCACAATTGGGTCGTCATTTTCGGGGGAATTTGCCAGTACTAGCCAGGCTTGGCAGGCGGGTAGGGGAGCATAGTATGGCTGTTGTTCCATAGAAGGGCCGCTGCTGCCCATCCCTGTGGTCCCTTGGTCACCTGTTACGACATCTATGGGAGAAGATGGAGTGGTTGTTCTCCGGATACCACATGAAAAGAGTAACATTTCTATTTTGTTTAAATTATGATGATGATGTACAAGACATCATAATCTGGCTGTTTGTTTAATAACTTGAATATGAGAGCGCCTCTACTTCCTTATTACGAGTTCTACTTAGACTTGGGAATCCATTGAATATGAGAGCGCCTCTACTTCCTTATTACGAGTTCTACTTAGATTTGGAATCATATTAGTTAGTATCAAGCAAACTACCGTGGAATAGTTACATGAACTGTTAAAAAAATAAGTGTCTGTCGGGAATATCGATATCCATTAAGTCGACAAGTTTGATTGATACTCTTTTTACAGCCGAGGTTTTAGCATATATTTAAACTTTATGATTGGTAAAATTCATTGTCTTTTTACGTGAATTTTTATTATTTGTTACCCGTTTTATGTATTGTTAATGTACAATGGCGGTCTTAATGCCATAGGCATTTTCTGCCAAACGATCTTTGGGTGATGCAGAGAAAACAAGGTAAATGTACCAACAAAACAAGACGAGACAGATGCGATGACATTTATTTACACAGAATAGAAAATTACATAAATATGTATAAACTTACATAAACATTAACAACATTACATATGTATGAAATATATAAATATCCTAAATATACGTACATGTATGTATAATAAATAAAATCAACTAGGGAAATAGAAGTAATTATGGCAGTATTTACCGCTTGTTGGGAGGCCCATATTTAGCAGTGAACTTTAATGACTGATCTGTGTAAAATATCCAAATATAGTCGTAAAATAAACAGAGTTTCCAATCAAACATATACCAATCAAACACGAAATACGGCATTACAAACGTTACATTTGTCAAATCAAAATATTCTAGCGTTTGGTCCAATGTTTGCGGTCTGCAGAATTTGGCCGGCGGGTCGCGTTCGACTGACGTTTCGAGAGCACGAGACCACACCAAACGGTCCCTAATTGATGTATGGTAGCTAAAAAGACTACTGACATTTATCTGTAAATGTTAATACAAAAAATTCTTGTCTAGTCTTGATTGAGTACAAATTATTGTGTCTGCATCGCATTTTACTAAAGCGGATTTCAATCAATCTATTCTACTGTGGAATGCGCTTCCTCTCGAAATCAGAAGGGTTAACGGTCGCAACTACTTTTAAATTAAAGTTAATAAATACCTAATTGACAAGATGTCGGCAGATTCAGAAATACCTCATGTACTTCCTTCGCCCCGGGAATGGGCGAAGGGGCATGCCGGACTCCTACCGGCTAAAACCAGCAGAGTGGTCATCTTCGGCACCGAAGGGAGGCTCCAGGAACTCGAATAATCTCCATCTAGAGCCACTCATTGGTGCCACGCCTTTAGGCACATCTCAGAGGGGATGACTGTAAAGCGGTCACCCCCTATAGCATAGGGAAGGCGACTCTAAAAAGGTCATCCCCCCAGGCACTTCTCGGGAAAGAATGTAACCCAACGACTATCCAGAGCGAGGCCCAGCTACTTCATGTACTGGAGCATCCTGATTTGCGTGTCACCAACACGTATCCACGAACTGGGTTGTTCTCTGATTCGCGGCAGTTTATTGAACCATAGCATAGCGCCTCGGTTTAGTGAGGTGCTAGTTGCAGACATAGAGCGTGTATTTTGGCCACGACAATTGCTCGGCTCACCAACCCGCCTGCCACGGCGAGTACTGGCAAATTCCCCCTAAAATGACGACACAGCTGTGGAAATCTATGATGAGGCCTTTGTTCAGCAGTCGACGTCCTTTGGCTGACTTGATGCTGATGATGATGAACAGCCACCATTACCATTGTTATTACATAACCGTTATTTCGTTAGTACTGATGAATATATATAATATATTATAGAATGAGGATATTAAAATATACACCTATGACATGACCTATGGGCGCGTTAACGATTCTCCTTTACCCATTTTTTTTACACAATCAATAATAATAAAATTCTTTCTTTTCAATGACATCATATTGGCCATTTATACGTCCACTGCTGAACAAAGGCCTTCCCCATAGATTTTCACAACTATGTCATCATTTTGGGGGGCATTTGCCAAAACTCACCAAGCTTGGCAGGCGGGTTGGTGAGCGCAGTATGGCTACCGTTTCACTGAATGGAGGCTGCTGCCCACGCCTCTGGTTTAGATTCCCTTTCAATGACAATCTTAACAAATATTTTCGACACACCCACAAAATTTTAGATTCCTCCCAGTTTTGAATTTTGGGGGGCATTTGCCAAAACTCACCACGCTTGGCAGGCGGGTTGGTGAGCGCAGTATGGTTACCGTTTCACAGAAGGGACGCTGCTGCCCATCCCTCTGGTTTAGATTCCCTTTCAATGACAATCTTAACAAATATTTTCGACACACCCAAATTTTAGATTCCTCCCAGTTTTGAACTCCGTGAACTAAACCAAAGGGGCTACGACCTACTTATTGAATATACTGCATTATTCTGTATTGAATATTTGAGGCTATACACTGTGTGGTTGGAACTGTCTTCGGAATGTTGTTCAACTTTGACGTGACGCTTTTATAAGGAATGTGTGAGTGACGTGTATCATGATTTTAGAGATCCAATTAGGGTTGGTTGCGATTTGTAAAGGCTTGTGGGTAGTTATGACAGCTAGAGAAAGGCGAAAACCTGTCAAGTGCGAGTCGAACTCGCCTGTCATCAGTTTTCACTGTTGCATGGAAGAGCTTGGAGATTGATCCAAACTTTTTACGTATATAACATCTACAAACGTGGCCGATTTGTTTCCCAAATGTCATACATTTTTGGAAAATAAACAAAATAAATAAATAAAAATCATATTCCTCCCTACTTTTAACATATTTTTTTTACGTTATCCCATACTGTTATTTCTTCTGTGTACAGTTTGCAGACATAAATCTCACGTGCACAAGCACCAAGACTAGAAACAACTATCCGTAGATCATACAAACATTCATTGCGTGCAGGGATCGAACCCGCGACACGTGGCGCAGTAATCTAACCTTACTAGCACTTAACCATTATGGAAACCATGCCATCACATTGACTTATAGTTCTTAGTAAGCTTCACCACTATACAAATACATTGAAGTAATCAACGTTGAAGCCACGATAATTATCGGCAAGCACTTTATAGTTACGCGACACGGAAGGGGTGACGGGGTGACAGAGTGCGGAACACAGTCGTAAAAATACCACAATTACACGGAATTCGGAGGAGTATTACACGTGTTGTTATTATCATAATGGCCTTAATGGAAGTACCTTAAATGTTTCGTCGCTTTATGTAAACTCGTGAAAACATTTCGAGATTTTGCTTTTCGTATGGTCAGGGAGGCTTCGGGGGATCCTTTACAATCCCCGCCCCTCCTAAGACAGTCACCCTCTCCAAGATGTGCTTATGTGCGTAGCACCAGTGGGCGGCTCTAGTGGGATCATACGAAGAGCCTTGCCTTGGAGCCCCCTTAGGTGCCTAAGATGACCGCCCAAGTAGTTTTAGCCGGGAGGAGTCTGGCATGCCTCTTTGTCCTTCCCCGGGGCGGAGTAAATTCATGAAGAACTTCTACTAGGCCTAATAAAAAAATGAAAAAAGGACCACCACAGATAGACTCCCTCCTTCATCCTTGGGTATCGTAAAAGGCGACTAACGGTAGATATCAAGAGGTGTCATCATATCAACCAAAAGATGTCCACTGCTGAACAAAGGCGACTCATAGACGACCAGTTACATGCCGTGTGTTGTCATTTTGGGGGGAAATTTGTATGATTTGGTGAGTGCAGAATGACTGCTTATCTTTTTTTTTTTTTTTTTTTTTTTTTTTTTTTTTTTTTTTTTCTTTTTTTTTTTTTTTTTTTTTTTAAAACGTGGCCCCACACTAGGATTTCTCCTGTGTCGTGGGTGCGTTTACAGACATAAACTCCACATACAATACACCCAGACCCGGAACAACTACCTGCAGGCCATACAAATATTTGTTCCGTGTGGGAATCGAACCCACGACCCGGTGCGCAGCAGCCGACTGTATCGGCCACTGCACCAACCGTGCCGTCAAAAGGGACGATCCTGCCCATCACTCTGTTGAGAGGGATGGACAGTGTGGCCTCCCTGTGCTAATAACAATATACTGCGATCTCCAATCCACCTGCCAAATGTAGTGATTATGGCATCATAACGGCATGACCGTTCACTGTAGTGATCATTGTGAGGCCCGTGTTCTTTGACGGGCTAGTGTTGCTCCGTGCTAGATGTTATTGTAGGTACTAAGATGTGTGGGACAAATAATTAGCGGTGGTGGCAGGCAAAATCCTGTACCTTACAGGACGACTATTTAAATTCTACATTATCTAGGATTGTTTAGCACAGGGGGTTCTTAGGACGGGGAGTTTTGAGGGTCATGAGTGCATAGGTTGGGCAATTTGCGAGCTCATAAGTGTGTGTGGTGCCGGCTACGAATAGCACCAATCCATCTTTTCCCGTGGGTGTCGTAAAAGGCGACTAAGGGATTAGCTGGAGGATGGGCAGCAGCGTCCTTCGAATGCATCAACAACTCAACTGCGATCGCCAACCCACCTGCCAAGCGTGGGGATTATGGCAAAATCCCCCAATAAGCACACAACACACCGATGTCGGTCTTTGTGGTGATCTTTGAGGGAGGCCTGTGTACAGCAGTGGGCTTTATTCGGGCGAAATGAAGTGTGTGTGGCAGCATTTGGTTTTCGTCTGTTGTCATCTTCATTGTAAAAATAAATATAATACCTAACAGCTCACAACTATTTCTAGTTGTAAGCACGATTTACGCAAGAGTATTGAAGTTTTCATCAACTTCAGTCGGACCAAATTTCTACTGATTATTGCATACATATATTAACTATTATCAGCAATCTATTTAATATACCTGAATATAGCAATATCCCTCACATAAGCGACGACCTATTTTAAATTCATTGTCATTATGTAGGTCTACGGCATCTCCGCATTACCGTTAGGAAATTGCGATGTTTATAATCATCTTCATCTCCACACACAGCAATTCCAATAAGCTGTGATACCAACTAACATAAAGATATTCATGGATATCAGTATAGTCAACCGTATTTGTTTTACACTTTTATGTAAACCTTTTAAAAGTGTAAGGTCGTATTGTACTTTTACTTAATTAAAAACCGCTGTAGGTTTTCTATGGTGTACAATAAAGAATACATAAATAAAATAAATAAATAAATACCGTACTCATCCACCTTATTCATCATTATCATCATTTAGCCTAAGGACGTCCACTGCTGTACAAAAGCCTACATAGGAAGGAATTTCCCATACTTTACTTACTTTTTTACTTTACTACGTTTGGCAGGTGGGTTGGTTAGCGCAGTGTGCCCACGGTTTCATAAAAGGGGCGCTGCAGCCCATCCCTTGGGTTTACAATCCCATAATCACCTTATATGACGTCTACGAGGGAAAATGGAGTTGAGCAATATTCTTAGTCCGGAAATAAAACCATTTTTTAATTTGAGCAAAACAAAGGCTTAAATATGATGTTACATATGAAAACATAAAATACGCAATATGCCCTGCCATGTATGCCCCAACCATGATTCATGCGGACCAACGAGTTATATTTACAGGCCCCGCCCGACTTCATAAGGGATTTTTATTTATCTTTTTAGTGGTTTTAATATCGTATACAATTTTGAAGTCGGTATTTTTCTTTTTGTCATAAAGTTTTATTTCTTTTTAGTGTAAATAAATGTAAGAACTTTTTCCAATTTTGTATCAGTATTTAACACTAAAAATAAGAATGACTCAAATCGGTTCTTTGATCTGAGAGGAATCGAAACTATTAAGACATCATCTAGATAAGCGTAGTCAAATTAACCTGTTTATTGAAGCTGGTTAAGAAACTACTGAAACATATGTAATGAAATTTATATGGAACCAACCCGAGAGAATTTTGCACCAATTAAAAACAGAATTGCTCAAATCGGTTTACAAATCTCGGAGTAATCGATGTACATACATACAAATAAAAAATACGCATCGAATTGAGAACCTCCTCCTAATCCTTTTTGAAGTCGGTTAAAAACTGATCAGGTCTCAAATTTAATATAATAAAAATAAAAAAATAATTTATAAAAATAAGATTGATTATTCATTTCGGTAGACATTACAAATTCTTAATAAATTTAGGCTTCACTGTTCTAGTGCCAACGCCAACAGCCAATTAAAACTTTGAAGTTCACAAAATAATCACAACCGTGCCAAAAATAATTAAATTATCAAACTAACAAGGCAACTTCAGGAATAATTCAGTACAAGGGGAATGTACGAACACCAGACCGCCAAAGCTTATGCCCAAGAACTGAATGGAGATATCGACACAAGTTGCCACAAACTGTCTAAATAGTCCCCGACCACCCCGACGTGCTTACTGCTCGGAACGAAGGGGACATGTGGACCCCTTAAACTTAGGGTTGCCAATAGACGTCGTTAAATCTGGGCAGCATTTTTCCTGGGAAATTCTAAGGGCTCTTTAATATATATATATAGAAGCAATTCGACAGTAGCAAACGAGGTTTTTTTTTATTTTTTTTATTTTAAAAACATTGCCCCACACTAGGATTTCTCCTGTGTCATGGGTGCGTTTACAGACATACATTTCACACACAATACACCCAGACCCGGAACAACTACCTGCAGATCATACAAATATTTGTTCCGTGCGGGAATCGAACCCGCGACCCGGAGCGCAGCAGTCGACTGTATCAACCACTGCACCAACCGTGCGAATAATGGCCCTTTTTATTCATGATTTTAGTAGTAAGTACTTGGTTTCTTTTTCGTGTACATTGAAATAATTATTTTGATACTTGAGCTAAGCTTTCATACATTTCAAGAGCTGGCGGTTTGCAAGAGAAGCATTTCTTAAAAAAAAAACTGCCTTAATTATCATAAATGGGCATTCATGTTGAAAGATTCTTGAAGTTTTCTACCGCCAGCTCTTCATCATTTCGGCCTAATGAAGTCCACTTTTGGACACAGGCCTCCCCCAAAGATCATCACAACCACCGATATGGATGTGTTTTGAGCTCATTGGGGGGTTTTGCCATAATCGTTACGCTTGGCAGGCGGGTTGGCGATCGCAGTTGAGTTGTTAATGTACTCGAAGGACGCTGCTGCCCATCCTCCGACTAATCCCTTAGTCGACTTTTACGACACCCATGGGAGGAGATGGGGTGGTGGCATTCTGAGCCGGCACCACACGACAAGAAAACATAACATATTAATTCCTAAACCAGAACATCTTAACTGGACAAAGTTAGACATACATTCCCTCGTACATGCCCGAGGCTTATCCTTTTACTACAGCCAGTTACATACTCTAAGACTAGGTAGACCAATGTCTTGGGGCCAATAAGTTTAGTATCCTCACTAAAATAATAACGACGGACCGCTTGGGAAGGATACGCGTTGCTGCTGGATGGTAAGCGGAAAATGTCTGCTTTTAAAGGGTTTTAAGACGATTGAGAAAACTTGTTACCTTTGAAATGTACCAGTTCTTTTTTTTATTCTATGTCAATCTTTGTTACCTTGGCAATGTAAAAGATTTTTCTTTTGCTAATTAAATAATTTATTTTATTCTTTAACAACCGTTGTTACCTTGACAATGTACGAGATTTTTAATTTGCAAATAAAATAATTTATAACTTTCTTTAACAACCATTGTTACCTTGGCAATGTACTAGATTTTTATTTTGCTAAAATAAAAAATTTACTATATTTATTCTATATCAACCGTTGTTACCTTATAAATGTGGCATGTTGTGTTGAAGTTACATAATTAAATATTATATTTAATTTTGACCTTGGAAATTGCCCAGATTTTTATGCCAAAATAAAGAAATTTATATATTCTATGTCAAAATCTTCGATGCAAAGTTTTTTCATGTGTACACACACATACATTTAATATAAAGATTTTATATGAATGAAGAGTGCACAGGCACTACATATTCATTAAAAATATCTTGTACTAGCAGACCTGTGTGGCCCGTGTGGTGTCAGCTAAGAATACCACTTTAAAGTGGCCTTTCTTCGTCATTATCATCTTCTTGGCCTGGTAACAAGTATTATAATAAAACACTTTTAAACGGATTCTATCGCGTATATTTTAGGTTTTTTGTTTTTCCTGACGTTTCGAACACTTTGCAGGGTTCGTGGTCGCAGGATGACTAAGGTGACAGGCGTCGTTACAGATTTTAAAAAGTTATTTTATTTTATCTACCGTACAATTATAATCAAAAATTATTTCGATGCACGCAGTAATCACTCACAGTGTCTTGATGTTTTTTAGTGTGGTATTTAGTTTGGGACTTTATTATTTTAATAACAGGATTCCAAACTGGTGGTACCTGCCAGCCATCTTCTCTATTAAAATTAGGATGTTTTTTAATTTCAATAGCCTCACGAAACATTCTTGGTACATATCGGTTCTCTTTCGCGAGGACTTGAGGTTGATCGAAACGAAGAAAATGGTTAGGTTTATCTAAGGCATGTTCGCACACTGCAGACTTTGTGGAGCGTCTATGCTTGACGTCAGCTATGTGTTCTTTTAACCTGGTGGCTATACTACGCTTTGTTTGCCCTATGTATGACAACCCACACTCACAGTCAATCTTGTAGACTCCTGCATCTTGTAAAGGTATGTGACATTTCACTGGTTTGAGAAGTTGGCTGATCTTCTTATGCGGCTTGAAGTAGGTTTTAATAGAAGCACGCTTCAAGATATGACCAATTCTGTCCGTGACTCCCTTAATATATGGTAAAACAGCGGGTCGTCGATCAACCGTGGTGGGTTTCGGGCGGCTTCTGCGACGGGGATGTGGTGCTCTCAAATTGTTACGCTGGAGAACTTCCTTCACATGGTGAAGTTCCCCTGCCAGATGGTCGGGGTCGCAGATGCCGTGTGCTCTCTGTAACAAAGATTTAGCCACGGTAGCTAACTGACAAGGATCCGTTTAAAAGTGTTTTATTATAATGTGTAATACTCGCGAAAACCTAAGACATTATTATGGTAACAAGTACTTGGAGTCGGTGCAATAAGTTTCATATTGCAAAGGTTTTGGCAACAGGGTTTTACAATTGGCGCCTGCCTGATACCAATCCTAGGTCTGGTGGTTAATCTGCCACTTGTGGGTAACCCAAAGTGCTTAATGGGTTCCAAACTCTCTTAGTTGCCTTTTATGATACTCACATTGGATGAGATAGGGTAGCTCTATTCGTGACCCCCCACAACATGAAATGAAAATGGCCTTACTTAATACTTTGAATGTAATTTTAACTACTATTATAGTTAATGTTCCGTTTAGTCTTCAGATTAAGGATATAGCACCACCCCATCTCATCCCGTGGTTGTCGTAAAAAGCGACTACGGGATTATTCGGAGGATGAGCAGCAGTATCTTTAGCAGAATACATTTATAACTCAACTGCAATCAACAACCTGTCTGCCAAGCATGGCAATTATGGCAAAACCCCGCAACGAGCACACAACACAAACCCATTCCAATTGTTGTTGCAATCTTAAAGAGAGGCCTCTGTCAAGCAGTAGACGTTTTTCAGCTGAAATAATAGAAGACCTGCCAGATAAAAATAGGCATAACATCAGCCCGTGACTGTGCCACTAAAAAACAAAAGCCTCTTCTTATACAGATAAGAAATGAGCATACATCACACCTTGCTCACTATACATTAGAGATTTCAAAGCTTTAGACCCAGGTTTCCTTACGATCTTTTACTTCATCGTTAATGTCAGTTGTGTCTTAGATTAACCATCATCACCATCATAATATCAGCCCTTTATACGTCCACTGCTGAACATAAGCCTCCCTCATAGACCTCCACAAAGTTTCGTCATTTTGGGGGGTATTTGCCAATACTCACGACGCTTGGCAGTCGGGTTGTTGAGGGGTTTGACCGCTTTACAGTCACCCTCTCGGATATGTACCTATAGGCATGGCACCAGTGGGTGGCTCTAGTGAAGATAAACGTCCCAGTTTTAGCATGTAGGAGTCCAGCAAGACCCTTCGCCCTTCCCCAGGGCGTAGGTAGTTCATAAATAACTTTCTATGGCGAATAAAACGGTGGATTATTAATAATAATAATAAATTTTGACCATATGAAAAAAAGGTACAATTGGCGGTCTTATCGCAATTCGGTGATCTCTTCCAGACAACCATTGGATGGACTGTTATGGTAAGTACAAGGGGTAGCTTACAGTGTAATATAAGAGTAAGGCATTCAACTTATTTAGCTTACGGTGTAATAAAAGAGTAAGGTATTCAACTTATTAATAACACAACAACTGTATACTATATATTTTAATACATACAGATATAATATATAACTATAAATATACACATAGCACACATAAATACACACACACCAAAAGAAGCACGAGATATTCTTGTGGGTTGGTGAGCGCAGTACGATTTCTGTTCTGAAAAAGGGACGCTGCTGCCCATCCCTCCGGTTTAGAGTCTCTACGGGAGGAGATGGAGTGGTGCTATATTCTTAATCCGGACACCACGCGGCTTATGACATATAAAAGTCAAATCAGTGCATACATATACAATACATAATCAGGCTGATTACTGCCCCACTGCTGGGCGTTTCTTCACAGGTTTGAAATAATTGTCACTTGCCAGGTTTTAAACCTAGAACCCAACGCTTAAGAAGAGGGTCCGTACAATACCAGACTACCGTGACATCATCATTAGAAGAATAAAAAGATGTATTGATACTTGCTAGGAACTATATATTTTTCATCAGGTTGTCTGTTGTTCAACTGTGATTGTCGGCATGGTTGGCGCAGTAGCTAAGCCATTGGCTTGCTGCGTACCGTGTCGCGGGTTTGATCCCTGCACGGAACAAATATTTGTATGATCTACAGATAGTTGTTTCGGGTCTGGTTGTTTTTGCATGTGAGATATACGTCCGTAAACTGTATCCACGACAGAGAAAAAAACATACTACAGGATGTTAAAAAATATATGATTATATTATCACGTAAATTCTACCTGAGATATTAGGTACCATCGCAAACCGTGGTCTCCTTCTGTGAGAGCGTCATGCTCCAGAAGGAGACCGCAGAGCGGGATCGGGAGAGGGCCGATCCCGCTCGAAGAAGGAGGAGATACAATACGCCTGTAACCCCCTGCTGTTGCTATAAGGCGGGGGACCTCTGGGTTCACGAGTGCGTAGATTGGGGAATCTGCGTGCTCACACCAAGCGACCACCCAAGAGAAGACGGTAGCACGCGCTGCCGTGGGACGCTTTAGGGGATCCTTTACAATCCCCCCCGGGGGGGTGACCGCTTTACAGTCACCCTCTCCGAGATGTGCCTATAGGCGTGGCACCAGTGGGCGGCTCTAGTGTGATCATACGAGGACCTGGAGCCTCCCTTAGGGTGCCGAAGATGACCGCCCCAGTAGTTTTAGCCGGTAGGAGTCTGGCATACCCCTTCACCCTTCCCCGGGGCGAAGGAAGTTCGTGAAGAATTTCCACTGGGCACCAATAAAAACAATTAAAAAAAATGTACCATCGCAAACCGCAGACAACAAAAAAGCTTATTTTTTAATAAAACACAAATATACCCCACCACCGACAGTAAACCTCCTTTCACATTAACCTCATGTGATGATGATGATGATAATTCTATTGACTTATAACTTAAAATAAAAAACTGGACAAGTGCGAGTTGAACTCGCGTGGAGAGGCTTCCGTGCGATAAATATGTTATCTTTATGTGCGAAAAGTGACGGATCAAGTTAAGGCGAACAAGTAGTACTTATGATTTACACGAAGAACAAACTTAACATTGTAGTTGAGAAACATGTTCCCCCATACATTCCAACTGCAAATGTAAGTTTGTACGCATATTATTGAAAGATTTATCAAGTTACTTTCAAGAAAATAGACTTCTTATATGTGTTCCTGTAATCTTTAAGTAAAGAACTATTATATATATCAAAATTATAGGCCTCGTAGTTTCGGAAATAAGTGGGGTGGATGGTAAATTTTCGCCATTTTCTTGAATAATTTATTATTAACTATATATATAACTATTTATTTTAATATTATGAAATAAATAAACTTGAGAATCACAATAACCCCTCCCATTTAACATATCACAGGGTATAGTTAGCAAAACTATATTCTTAAATTTTCTATATTGCCCCCATAGAAACCCCTTTATAAAAATAAAAAAATATTTACGTTACGAGTTCGTGATGGGCTTGCCGAAATCCATATGTGTACCAAATTTCAACTTCATCGGTCCAGTATATTCGGAGCAAATTGGCTGGGACAGATAGACACACTAGTGATCCAATAAGCGCTCCGCTGTTCTTTTCCTTCAGACGTTCGGAACCCTAAAAATGCTTTAAAATGAAAGCCACCTCACCTTCACTGATTGGACTCAAAATAATAGAACTTACATCTCCCAACAAAGAGTTACTCGCCCCTACTTTCACCCCATTGTACGACCAGATGCTCGCTTGAATGGATTTTTGCTACGTCACTTCTATTTTGCGTCTCACTGGCCAGTGACTAGTCATTCGCCATGAATGTTGAACGCTATGAAATTGGTTCATTGTACTACAATGGGTATTCTTGATCAATGGTGTATTGATATTGACGATATTTGACGGCACGCTTGATGCGACGGCTGACACAGTCGGCTGCTGCACTCCGGGTCGCGAGTTCGATTCCCGCTCGGAACAAATATTTATATTATCTGCATCTGTGTGTATTGTGTCTGTAAATGCACCCATGACAAAGGAGAAATCCTAGAGTGGCGCAAGGTTTTAAAAAAAATCGTTTAAGCAGCCAGTAATGATGACCTATCCTGATATTTTAATATTTCTATTACAATCTTTATAAGAAAAATAAAACTGACTTTAAATATATGTCATTTTGTATCTAGAATAAGAATGGTTGGTAACGCCATCTCTTTAATGTGTAAGAACTAATTAAAATATGTCTTGCGCGGGCGATCATCCCTACCACCTCCCCACTCGCACGCTAACCAACCGCGGCCGTTGAATATGCCGTGACCTATATCTAGTATGAAAAAACTCTTGAGCCTGATCGGAAGCTGCTCAAATCTATTCACCGCGGTCTTCTGGCAATCTTGCTGAAGACTATCGCCGTCCAATTCGTTGGACTGCACTATAGACGCCTATAAAGTGTTGTGATTACTTATCCGCCCGCGGATGTAAAACTGAGTGACGTATTGTGCTGTGCCACGTGTTCTTGCCTAGCGTGTGTGAACCCTCGCCAGCCATTTGGAAGAGAGAAGACCTACATCAGAGGCGTGCTGATACTAAAGAGCGGCCAGCTCCAAGGTAAGGCGTGCACCTAATCCTCTCTCCAACGATCGCCCCGCCTATATCCGCGTGTTTTCCGTTTAATGTAACTCATCTTTTACCAGCATCCTTCGAATACAGTCCACTTCCAAAAACATAATTGATAGTCACATACTTTATGAGGTTGTTCTCATTCCGCAACATAACCGCCAAACCAATGGTACTTTAATCTAACTAATATTATAAGGACAAAGTGCGAATGTTGTGTGTATGTGGAGGATATACTCCGAAACTACTCAGTCAGTTAGTATTTTATACACAAATACCTTCCCATAAGTACAAGATTACAACAGTTAAAGAATGATAAAACTCGGCCGCTAAGTTTCTGAAAAAATCACGCAGATATAAACATACAAGAGAAACAGAGAACCTTCCTTTTTTAAGTATGCTAAATATGATAGGTATATCAAGGATAAGAAACATTTTAAAATAATATTTATTTATTTACATCATGTCTACAATAATAAATCAGTTTAACATCATGCAAGCATAACAATAAAACCATTACATGTAATTGTTTTTTATAATAACGTATCAAAACCCGAACCCTCTTTTTAATCCGGTTGAAACCTGCTCGGACCAGTTTGAGCAGAATCTTGGCGCGTGGACAGCTAACCCCCGATTTGCCACGGTTTGTAGGTCGTTGAACCGTGGGCCCCATTGCACATTACTAGGGGTGAATCTACTAGAGAAATAATCGATAATTTAGTTTTCTTTAGCATAGGTGCGTCCCTAGTGGGTCGGTTGATCACCAAAGTGCCGTCGCGTGTATTATAAATTTTATGTCACAGTATTATTTTTACTTTATGGCAACTGTACAGAACGATATGACCTATGATCGCTCATTTTTGTGATGATTGGGAGGCCCAGAGTGTTCAACATTTAACGTTTACGGGCTGTGTATAGGTGCACGAGCGCGTGCGTCCGTGTGTGTGTATGCGTGCATGCATGCATCCCTTCACTAGGTCGTCTGTCCACCTCGTTGGAGGTCGTCCCACGCTGCGTTTTCCGGTGCGCGGTCTCCATCCGACAACCTTTTTGCCCCAATGGCCATCAGTTCTACGAGCAATGTGTCCCGCCCAATGCCACTTCAGTTTACTAATCCTTTCAGCTATGTCGACTACTTTAGTTCTTCTACGGATCTCCTCATTTCTGATTCGATCTCGTAGAGAAATAAGCAAGCATAGCTCTCTCCATAACTCGCTGAGTGACCTTGAGCTTTCTTATGAGGCACATTGTAAGTGACCACGTCTCTGTTCTATATGTCATCACTGGTAGCACACAGTGGTTAAATGACTTTCGTCTTGAAGGCATTGCGGTATTGTTGACGAAAAGACTTTGCGAAGTTTCCCGGACGGGCAGCGTTCGGGAAACTTCGCAAGCTGAGTCAGATTCGACGATTGACCTCTTTCTCGAAGTTGGACCTACCTAACTGGACAGTTTGTCCCAGGTAGACATACTCGTCAACAACTTCGAGAACAAAGCTCCCAACGGATATTGGGATGGGCACGACATGGGCATTTGACATGACTTTCGTCTTGCCCATGTTCATTTTAAGGCCCACCTATTGGGAAACCCTATTGAGATCATCAAGCATTGTGCTGAGCTCTTACAGCGATTCTACCATGACTACGATATCCGACGGCAAATTGAAGGTGAGTGATATACTCGCCATTTTTTTTAATGCCGAATCCTATCCACTCCAGCAGCGTAAAAGCATCCTCCATTGCAGCAGTGAACAGTTTCGGGGAAATGACGTCCCCCTGTCTCACACCTCTCTGCAATGGAATTGCCCCCGTGCTCTGTTCATATACTCGGACCGACATGGTGGCATTTCTGTATAAGCACTTCAACACTTCAATGTACCGATAATCAATCTGGCACCGCTCCAGTGATTGCAGCACCGCCCCCGGTTTAGATCGAATCAAAGGATTTCTCATAGTCCACAAACGCCAAGCATAGTAGCAGATTATACTTCTCGGTGTTCTGTATAACCTGCCGCAGCGTATGCATGTGGTCTATGGTACTGAAACCTTTTCGGAAACCAGCTTGTTCGGGTGTACCAACCAGAGTGTATGTGTTTTTTGAATTGGTCTCCAGTGGAGATTCTACATGAACTTTCTTCGTCCCAGGCAAGTGCGAAGGGTGAAGTGGAAGATCTCCTATCGGCTAAAACCACTGGAGCGGTCATCTTTGGCACCAAAGGGGGGCTCCAGATCCTCGTAAGATCACACTAGAGCAGAATGTAATACCTACACCTTCCTACACCTTTTATTTTAGGCATGTAGCTGTCATGTTGCCTACAAATATCATTCAAACATCCCAACCAAGCGGTGTCCCAGCGTAACGTCATTTAACAACCTAAACAATACTTCAACATACTATGCATCAGAATGGAAAATTGTTTTACTTTTTCGTATTTCCATTAAACTTAGGAGGGGCATGAAGCGAAGGTAAATCATGAATTCAAATCAAGTTTTTTTAGTTATTGTTCACCCAGGCACAGATCAGCCCGTAAACGTCCACCGCGGAACATGGGCTTATAATCATAGCAGTCTTAAGAGATATTGCCATAATCACCACGTCTTTATTATTATTGGGAAATATTTATGGACTACCTACCTTTTTTATTGATGCACCGACTTGCACCCCACGTGTTTCTTTTTTATTATTATTACTTTTTATTATATACGTCGAAATAAAGCATAATAATATCTATCAACATTCAGCGTTAAATTCAAATTAAGTTTATTTTGGCAGTATGTTATTAATACCTTCGCCTGTTCGTATGGACGAATAAACAACTACTACTCAAGTGAAGTTTAATTAAAGAATATTTATGAGAATATTAGTCTCCCTGCGACCACGAACGCTGCAAAGTGTTAGAAACGTTGGAAAAACATAAATCTATAATATACACGATGTCATCCATTGTTTTATTATAATAAGTAATAATCGCGAAACACTAAGACATTACTATGGAATGAGAGACTTTAGTCAGATCGTAATTCATTTAACGTTGACTATTATTATTAGTACCTATTCCTATTAAATCAACCATTGGACGTCCGCTGCTGAACAAAAACCTCCCCCATAGATTTCCATAACTGTATCGTCAATTCAGAGGAATTATAACGAAACACTTCTAAACGGATTACATCACGTATACCTATTATTTGTTACCAGGGCAAGAAGATGATGATGATGATGATGAAGTGAGGCCATTTCAAAAACGTTTCATGCATCAGCCTATTTAGAATATTTCCAATTATGGTTCAGTAATTTTGTATTTCAACACACGCATGAAACTTCCAGCAATGCCAAACACACTATTTTTACTCCGAACAATACTAAGATAAGTAAAGATTGATGTACAAATAGTTCAGCATTTTTCGTACAATTTCGTGTGCACTAAGGGTTTGAACGCGTGGGGTGTGTTAGCTATCGAATCGTCCCCGTCGTATTTAAAGGCGGAGGAGACGGATGCGTGATGTGTGCGATACGGCGGGATATAGAGTCGCTTTCTGATATTATTTTTATTCTTGCTGTGAAAATAGAGGAAAGACGTCAGTGTGTCTTTATAGATTACTAAAAAATTGAGCATGGTTTATTGTCTTTTATGGCTTCCAATTTGGAAGTCTACAGATATAGATTTAAAATGTAAACTAATTTTATAATTATTGCATAAACGGACTACCAAAAAGTGCATTAGAGTGTCAGCGCTTGAGAATGGCTTGTTTTTGGTAGGCTAGAAAATATCACAATCAATTTTTTATATGCCTTACTGCCTCGTAATCCTCAAGACTTTTGCTACAACATGGTTTCAATTTGTCAGTTTATCGAAAGACTGAAATGCAACTGCATGGATACCTTTATAATAACAGTAATTACAATCTTATTAAAACAGCGAGTTTATTGTTATCAAGATGTTGTCCGCAGCGAAAATGCGCATTCATGGGATGCAAGCAAAGAGATTTAAATCTTTGGCTGCAAGATGATAACTAGATTATAAAGGACAAAATCAACAGAATCGGCGCCTGATAAAGTTATATCAACCTATTGGAGAGTATTCAAGAGAACTTTAACAAGAGGAAACAACTTGATGAAATCAGATACACGAAGAACAAGCAAATGGAAATTTTTCGTTTGGTACAGTTCATGAAAGAGCAAAATTGGAGTTCTGGGGTGGAAGGCCCGGTGACCTGAAATACAGGATTCAGGCTAGTTTAGGCACCAGTATCTTACAACAAATTTTAATAATACTATAACTTTTATTGTGGTGAGAAATAAATACATAAATTGTGATTGTAAACTGTAAAAAAATCTTGTACTTAGAAAAATACAACAGCCACTCCATGTATTTCCCTATTCCCTAAAACTGTGCGCTAAGAGAAGGGCTCGGACTCGGGAGCGTTATTGATTTCCATTATACCCGTACCGCTCGTCATCTTAAAGACGTGTCGCGTTTCACACACTTTTATGTACCTTTACGCTCTCACAGTATTTGGAGATATCAGAATTCCAAGTATTCTTAAAGAATGAGGGTATGAAATATTCACATAATCATAACCTGAGAATTCCATAAGTAAAGTACGAACGAGAATATTACATTTTGAAGCCACCAAAACGAAATAGTTCGATAAATAGTTTTGAATATTTAACGAAATTAGGGGAAATACGTGATTAATAATAATATTCCGCTGCCAAAGTATGAAGTGATTTGAATCACTGTATTCTTTAAAAAAACTCTAATCTCTTATTGCAAGAGACAAGCTAGGTAGGTTCTTCCAGTAGTGTTTAAACTTTAGACATTTCTGTGTTCTGGTTAGACACTGTAGCTGGTGAAACTACTTGGCTAAAGAGGCTAAATAACTTTTTTGACGGCACGGTTTGTACAGTGGCTGACACAGTCGACTGCTGCACTCCGGGTTGCGGGTTTGATTCCCGCACGGAACAAATATTTGTATGATCTGCAGGTGGTTGTTCCGAGTGTGGGTGTATTGTGTGTGGAACTTATGTCTGTAAAAGCACCCACGACACAGGAGAAATCCTAGAAGGGGGCAACGTTTAAAAAAAATCCAACTCTTCGCTTATTTCCGATAATACCAAGCCTAAAATTTATTAAAAAGTCTATGGTCTTAAAATAAAATGATAAGTCTTTCAACATTGTGTGTACAAACTTATGTTTGCGGTTGGAGTGTATGGGAAAACATGTTTTTTAACTACGATATTAAGTTTGTCCTTGGGATAAGTTGTACAAGACTGAATTCAACAGACTATGTATTCTGCAATTGCAATTGGAACCCTCTCCACGCGAGTTCAACTCGCGCTTAACCGATTTTTTTGTTTGAACTTTATGATAGTTTTGCTAACCCACCGCTCGTCTTTATTTTAATTAAATTTCACGTTCATCATCATCACCATCAGATCAGCCACAGGACGTCCACTGCTGAACAAAGGCCTCCCCCTTAGATTTCCACAACGAGCGGTCACATGCCGCTCTCATTCAACGACTCCCAGTGACCTTCACCAGGTCGTCTGTCCCGTTAGAGGTCGTCCCACGCTGCGTTTTCCAGTGCGCGGTCTCCATTCGAGAACCTTTGTGCCCCAACGGCCATCAGTTCTACGAGCAATGTGCCCTGCCCATTTCACGTTCAACACTAATCTATTATATTTCCACGGTCAGGTGCTCACTTCTGTGCTCTTGGAACATAAATTGTTCCGACCGCATTCAAGACAGTTATACGCAAATAGTAGCAAATTGTTACGCAACGCTTGCCAACATCAGAACAATAGTTCCACCTTTACCCTTCAGCTCACTCAGCTGTTTACCCTTTTGGCTGACTTTAACGCAAAACTCAAGGGCAGTTTGTGTTCAGACACGTAGAATATTAGCCGCTATCCACTCACTTGAGTGCGTTTAATTGTAATTTAGAGATAACCAATTGTTCTATATCAAATCAAAAGTATTCTGTATTCTATTTTACGACATAATCTACCTTTACGCCGGATTTCATTAGAATCCGTGAAATCGTTGATGATGGAGCCAACATTCAAATATTCAAACTTTAAATATGGATCTTTGCCATGCCTTTGAATAATATAATCAACCAATTACTGCCCCACTGCTGGGCATAGGCCTTTTCTCACGATGAAAGGTTACGCCTTAGTCCATCACGCTGGCCTAGTGCGGGTTGGGGGACTACAGACACCATTGGTAATATTTTTGTGGCCCTCAGGTGTGCAGGCATCCTCCACCATTAACGCAAGTAATAATCAAATTCTGAACTGCACATGGATCCGAAAAGACAGAGGTGCGGGCGGAGATCAAACTCCGATTTTGAGTGCCTTTAAGTAATAAAGTCATAATAACTGAACTTTGTCGGTGGGTGAATACTGTAACTATTAGTAAGGTTTTTCAGTGTATTTGAAATATAGCTCCAGAAAGAAAGAAATCGCACTTTTCTTTCCTAGTAACAACATGACTTAAAAACCTTAAATTAATCCATAAATAAAATACAATGACTTATTGATATCAATTCCATGCCCCATAGCATTACTTAGCCACTTTTTGGAAAGTAAAGAATGGTACCGATGACATAGAATGAAATATAAATGAGTGAGGGGGACGCTCGATGGTATCTGATGAACGTCGAAATTGAATGAATTCCTGTGGAGGTGAGTTCTACGTTTTTTCCCGATCGAACAGAACAATGAAATGAGATAGATAACGTTGAAATTGAAATAAAATATTGAAGTAAGAAAACGCTTACATAAAAGTAATTCAAATTAAAGTCGCATTATGCAGCTATTCGTGTTACCATCTGCTGTAGGCGCGTGTGTTCAGATATTTGAAACGTATCCAAATTAAGCGCATATCACCATTCATTGCCGTACGAATAGCACCAACCCATCTCCTCCCGTGGGTGTCGTAAAAGGCGACTAAGGGATTAGCCGGAGTGGGGCAGCAGCATCCTTCGAATATATTAACAACTCAACTGCGATCGCCAACCCGCCTGCCAAGCGTGGCGATTATGGAAAAACCCCCCAATGAGCACACAACATACCGATGTCGGTCGTTGTGGTGATCTTTGAGGGAGGCCTGTGTCCAGCAGAGGACTTTATTCGGCCGAAATGATGACCACTCCATCTCCTTCCGTGGATGTCGTAAAAGGTGACTAAGGGTTCCTAATGCAGAGGGATGGGCAGCAGCGTTCCTTCTGTGGAACTGCAGCCGTTCTTGGCTCACCTGCCAAGCGTGGTGAGCACGGGCAAATTCCTCTCAAAATATTATATATACCAACAGTATAAAACCGGTCATCTATGGGCGAGGCCTATATTCAGTAGTGGACGTTCTTTGGCTGATGTGATGACGATAATGTTGATTAGGAAGTTTCTTAGTTTAAACAATGATACGACTAACTCGCTATTCAATGGGGCCTAATAAATTTAACAGATTTTTGAAGTGCAAACTTCTTTTAGCGCGGTACGCATATTTTTAGATGAGATAAAATCTCTGGACTCTCGACACTGTTACGAGACGCTTGAAGTGAAAACTTCTTTTAGCGCGGTACGCATATTTTCAGATGAGATAAAAATCTCCTAACGCGCCAAAATAAGTTTTCACTTCTGTCGGCACTCCTGGAGTGAATTTTTTTTATTACTTTTTTATATTATAAGAATTCAGTCATCATATTAAGTTATATACTAAAAGATAAAAAGAGTTATAAAAATATATTTTACCTTTTTACCTGCTAAAACCACCGGTGGTTTTCAGTTCCCAGGTCATCGATACAATCACATTAGAGTTGCCCATTGGTGCCACGCCTTTAGGCACATCTCAGAAAGGAAGACTGTAAAGCCATCAACCCTCTAGCGGTGGGAAAATGACTGTACAAAGACCATCCCCAAGTACAAGTTCCACGTGTGTGTCTTCCAAGATGGCACCTGACCACTTGCACGCCACCGGGGGCTACTTGGTAGGCCCCCCCACTATATGAGGAAGGCAGGCTCAGGCGCGTTGGACCTGGGTGCCGCGCCGTCTCATCCGTCTCCACGCGGGATCGGCCCTCTCCTGATGTAACTTTTACTTAACCCAACAAATATGTCTGCTAAATAAAAACGCATATCACACATAAAAGCTTGTTAAAATTACTGAACGTGGACCTCCCAACGATCACTACAATGAGCGGTTATAGATCCCATTGCCATAATCACCACTCTTGGGAAGCGGATTGGCAATCACAGTATGTTGATATTAGCACGCGGAAGGATGCTGCTACGCATCCATTTGATATCAACCCTTGGTAACCTTTTACAGCACTCATGGGAGGAGAGGAGTTACATATTCTTTGCCGGGAACCACATAGATCATTATAAAAGTACACACCTACAATATAAAAAAAAAACACTGGTAGTCGAGGCAATCCTCCCAAAATTTAAAAAACACACAGCAAAAACAAGACAGTCTTAAAAAATATACAAACGAACCCTCCATACATTACTGTCGATCCTCTGTGGGCAATAAAAGGCGATAGTGGAAGGGATTGGTTATCGCCATATCGCGGCTTCACCACGTAACTATAAATGTGGGTCGGCCTCACACCGAACTCTGGCAGCCGTAATTTTGAGATACACTGTATTATGAAGCCTCTGTGATTTGATAATTGGCCTTGAATTTGCTTAACTATAAGGTGCGAACTGTGAATAGAACTGATTTTTGATTTTGAAGAACCGAAAGCTGAAAAATTACAAATTCAGTCATTTTTGTCTCATATGAAAGTACTGATGAAAGAAATTGCACTGCTTATATATAATAGTTTGGACCACGTCATATTTTATGACGTACGCTATATTAATAGTTTCTAAACAAAAAGTCGTCAAAATAATATCCATTTCTTAGCTTCACACTCTGTATTATTCCGTGGGTATAATTAGTAAACCTTTTGCAGTATATGAAGTCATATTTATGTAGTGTAGGGTATCGGGTTGGAGGGTTAGAGGGTTAGAGGGGGTGGGTGAGTGCCATCTCTCACGTGGGGTCGGAAAAACAGGCGCAACGTGAGAGCTTGAGTTCATTGAGTGTTACAAATTTACCTGAAAATTCGAATGGTTCGAAATTCTAAATATTGGTAGAGTTGATTTACGAAATCAGATTTGAATTAAGAACGAATTTTTATTACAACGTATCATGGTGACTTTAAAGGTCTCATCGACGTGATCTATACATCTATACAATAAATAAAATTGAAGTGTCTGTTTGTAATGTCAAAATAACAGCTTTTTACTAAATGCATATGAAAGTATATACGGAACATATAACAAAAAATGCATTTTAATTTTTTTTGTCTGTCTGTTTGTTCCGGGTAATCTCCGAAACGGCGGGTCCGATTTTGACGGGACTTTCACTGGTAGATAGCTGATGTTATAAGGAATAAATTAGGCTACTTTAATTTTAGAAAAATAATTAGGGTTCCGCCCAAAAATAATAAAACCCTTGAAATCCAATATATATATTCTATGTCATGTGTCTATGTCGAAGTACTCTAAATTTCTTTTAAATTAAACGCGGGTGAAACCGCGGGTCCCAGCTAGTGCAAAAATAAATTTATATCACACTAGATTTTATGAATATTTTAGTAATCTTGTTATTCTAAGATCAGTGAAATACACGAGAAAGAAATAACAATCAGAAATTTCAATTAATGATACACACGATTTACACGAATCAGTATGCACACTTAAGCTTAACTAAGATTAAGATATCCTTTTTATTCAAAGTTAAAGTCAAAGATTTTTATTAATGTAACCCATTTACGGGCACTAATGAATAGTCAGAATTTGAATAGGTGCACGGTTTCAAGTAGTTATTCAGGTGGAGAAGAGCCGTTGAGTAGCTCTAGGGATACTCTTTAAAAATATTAATTTACAGGAATGACTTCGCTTAAAGTATAAAATTGTATGTCTGTAATTATGATAGAAGTTGGTATGCAAAATCTTTACATAAATTCTTTCCACTATTATTTTGCAATAATACTAAAACTTGTAATAGTTTTTCAATAATGTAATTTGTTTGTAATGAAATTTTGTATTTTGATAATGTTTTACTTTCTAAGTTTTAGTTCCATGGATTATTTTTTTATAAAAATTCGTATATTACAATATAATGTAATTGTGTACATTTCCCGGGTAAGGTATAACATTCCCACGACAGACTCGAAAGACGCTGCTGAAAGAAACTCGGTCGCCCAAATACCGATAGTTAATTTGCATTACACTAAGATTGCCACAGCAGTTAAATACCGACTAGTCCTGACAGACCCTTTTTTTTTTATTGATGTCCAGTGGAAATTCTACATGGAATTTCCTTCGCCCCGGGGAAGGGCGAAGGGGTATGCCGGACTCCTACCAGCTAAAACCACTGGAGCGGTCGTCTTCGGCACCGAAGGGGGGCTCCAGGTGGAGAGTCCTGACACACTGGAGAGTCCTGACAGACCCTACACGGGCATGACGTCTGTAACAGCACGGCTTAGCTCAAACCTATTTCATAGAACTAAATAAACACCCATCACACAACGCCACCATCAACAAGATATTTTCATGAGCATATTCATTGAAAAAATATATAAGTACTAGCTTTTACCCGCGGCTTCTTTTTTTCAATAAAATTGTAGTATCCTATGTTACTTCTAATACCTCCAAAAATATGTGTACAAAGTTTCATGATGATCAGTTAAGTAGTTTTCGCGTGAAAGCGTAACAAACAAACTTATATTCACAGTTATAATATTAGTATGATAATCTTCATCATCATATCACCCAAAACACGTCCACTGCTGAACAAAAACCTCCCTTTGGGGGAATATGCCGTTGACCACGCTTGGTAGGTGGGTTCGGAGAGCAGAAGAGCTGTTGTACCACAGAAGGGACACTCCTGCCCATCCCTTCTGGTTAAGAGTACCTTAGTCGCCTTTTACGATATCCATGCGAGGATGTAGATTGGTGCTATATTTTTTTATCTGTATACAACACGAACATAAGTATACTTCAAAACTAATTACAATGACAACTTATTCCACTTCTCTGCATAAAGAGTCGGAGACATCTTACATAAAATAAAGTCAAAGCCAAAGATTTTTATTTCAAATAAACCAAATATTGGCACTTATGAAACGTCAGAACCAAGTAGCACGGTTCCAAATAGTTGATCTCGTGGAAAAGAGCTGGCGAGATACTCCATGGATACTCTTTTAAAATAATTTTAATGTTGATAGGATACAAATTATTATAAAACATATACCGAGAAAAATGTAGGTCAATGTGTAAACATGGAACATACCACAATAATAAATTAATAATTTAATTTCCGTGGCAGTTAACGGTTGCCCAGTCCCAACAGACGGCACCCGTTCACGAGCATGACGCATGCATCAGCATCGCTTAACTCAACCATATTGTAGGGAACCGAACGACCCAATACACGACGTGGTAGTGGCGTCTTACTCGTAAATTCGTAAGTCTTACTCGTAAGTCGTACATTTTAGTGAGCATGACAGACCAATACAGCCAGGCAAAAGACAATCAATATAAGTACTAAAAATAACATTATTGGCTAAATGATGAATACTTTCCAATACATACTTTGATAACAGCCACTCCAAATTAACCAACCACCTTTCCAAGCCCAATTCTACTGACCTCTCCAGGGACTCGAAGTTCCATAACTAGTCAAGACTTAATTAAACGCTTCCACAACTGTTGCTAATATGCTAACCCAATAAACTGCACTAGTATATAGGTCATTATTTGTATAATATTCATCTGGGTATACGCTTTTCGTCTTATGGATTCCGATTATCATGGTCGTGGTATAGTAGAGTAAAGACAGAGTAGATTTATTGCTGAAAAAACTAACAATGGCCAGCTGCTGGCAGGAGCGACATAAGCTTAGGCCTGCGAGGCTTGGGTCTAGGGTAGCATAACTTGTGGTGTGGCAAAATTTGGGAGGCAACCAAATCAGTGGCCCTAGATGTGTTGGTCTTTAACCTTAGTACAAACATCGCAAAAAGCCTTTTTCAAATAAAAACTGTTGTATAGCGTCACTCTATCTTCTGCCGTTGATGTCGTAAAACGCGACTAAGGGACTTTAAACCAGAGAAACAGGCAGCAACGTCCCTTCTGTGGAACAGCAGCCATTCTGCACTTACAAACCCACCTACCAAGGGTATTACTGGCAAATTCCGCCCAAAATGACGATACAATTGGGAACATATATAGAGGAGGCTTTTGTTCAGCAGTGGGCTTTCTTTGGCTGACATATGACGATGATATTCACGCAATGGGTAAAAAGAAAGATAAAAAATGTTTTAGTGACACCAAACAGTACGCACAATAAAAATCAAACTTAAATATAACAACCATATAACTAAATGAAAGGTGCAAAACATATAGTGCACAGTGACAAAATTAAAGTGGCAAGGGCCAACAGCTCAGCATAAAGTTAGGCGGCAGTGATACTGACCACCTAACGCTGGTTTTCAGCTGTAACCCACTAGATAAGTAGGAACTATAATATGCTATGTCAATTTTATGTGAAATTTAGGCACAAATATAATAACACCACATAAAGTTGACGACGACAAAAAGTTCGCAACACGTTTGCCGTCTAATTTACCACCCTTTTTAATTATAAAGCCTGATCATGAAGGGAATATCAGAACAGATATAGGGTGCCATTACAGTTCAATCCACCTCCGGCTGTGGTTTCCATGGTCACCACGCTTAATTAGATTGGTGGTCGATATTACTGAACAAGATGCTGCCATTTTCATCTTTATAACACAAAAAGAGAGGGTTTTACATGGATAGAGGATATATAATATAATATTTTTATGCTATCCTTATAGGAGGAGATCTTTAGTTACAAATCTGTGTAACATCTACGCAGATGTTAGTACTATTCTGATATAAGTTGAGATGCCTGAGGCGAATAGGACCTTCTAGTCTCCGAGCTGAACCCAAAGCAAAACCCTGGGAATATTTCAGAGATAACTGGAAACATCGTGGGCAATTGTATGTATTTGATGTCTTTTGAGATTAGAATTATATATTTTTGTACGCCTTAGGGCATTCGATCTTCGGAATATATTTTAGTTTTAGTTTTTCTACTAGACTGACATATACATGGTACGTTTTTAAATTATAATTGGCGTCATTAGTCTTATGGTTGTGCAGCTTCTTTGGGTTTGTTTGCCAGGTCAGACAATTTTTTGGTTTCTATTTTTTTGGTGGTTGTGTATTGTGTGTGTGTGTGTGTTGGTTAGTTTGGATTAAAAATATGTTGGTCCAGTCAATATCAAATGTAGGTGATAACTATGAAATATTTTATGAGTCATCATTTCGGCCTAATGAAGTCCACTGTTGGACACAGGCCTCCCCCAAAGATCATCACAACCACCGATATGGATGTGTTTTGAGCTCATTGGGGGGTTTTGCCATAATCGCCACGCTTGGCAGGCGGGTTGGCGATCGTAGTTGAGTTGTTAATGTACTCGAAGGACGCTGCTGCCCATCCTCCGGCTAATCCTTTAGTCGACTTTTACGACACCCATGGGAGGAGATGGGGTGGTGGCATTCTGAGCCGGCACCACACGGCAATTTTATGAGTGATCTGTACAAATAAATAAAATTGAAGTATCTGTTTTGAATGTCCAAATAACATTTTTACTAAATGAATATGAAATTATAATTATTCGGTACCAAAAACTTTTTTTTTTGTCTTTTTGTTCCAGCTGATCTCCGAAACGACTGGACCGATTTTGACGGGACTTTCACTTGCATGATTTTATAAGAAGTAACTTAGGAGTAACTTAGCTGTGCCGTGTGGTGCCGGCTCAGAATGCCACCACCCCATCTCCTCCCATGGGTGTCGTAAAAGTCGACTAAGGGATTAGCCGGAGGGTGGGCAACAGCGTCCTTCGAGTACATTAACAACTCAACTGCGATCGCCAACCCGCCTGCCAAGCGTGGCGATTATGGCAAAACCCCCCAATGAGCGAGAATACATCCATATCGGTGGTTGTGATGATCTTTGGGGGAGGCCTGTGTCCAGCAGTGGACTTCACTCGGCCGAAATGATGAACTTAGGCTACTTTTATTTTAGAAAAAGATTAAGGGTTCCGCGCAAAAGTATTAAAACCGATGATACCCAATATATTTATACTCTACTATGTCAACTGTCTAAGAAATCTAAAACATTTAAATATAATCTTATTTTTTTTAAATTAGCGGCGGGTGCAACCGCGGGGCCCAGCTAGTTTATAAATAAAATCTTGCTTGTTATATTTATAATAAAATGTGATGGAGTACAGAATACGTTTAATTATTCCTGTGGTGTCCGGTGTAAGAATATAGCACCACTGCATCTCCTGCGATGGATGTCGTACAGGGTGACTTAGGGACACTTAACCAGTGGGTTGAGCAATAATAGAGGTCCTTTAGCTGATATGTTGATGATGATGATGACAGAATAATTTAATTAATTTATATTAATTTATTTAAATTTAATATATTATTATTAATTTAACGGCACGGTTGGTGCAGTGGTTGATGCAGTCGACTGCTGCGCTCCGGGTCGTGGGTTCGATTCCCGCACGGAACAAATATTTGTACGATCTGCAGATAGTTGTTCCGGGTCTGGGTGTATTGTGTGTGGAATTCATGTCTGTAAACGCACCCACGACACAGGAGAAATCCTAGGGTGGGGCAATGTTTTAAAAAAAAAAGAAAAAAAAAGAAAAAAAAAAAAGAATAATTTAAGTAACATAATATTTTCTTTGATATGGGGATGATTTTTAGGACTACCTCTGCTCTGAGGAAAGCCGACTTACCGAATATGACCTTTCTTGTGCCAGAAGATTGAGAATTGCTCGTCCCTTAACTGTTCCCTAAACCCCGGGGTACACAGAGGTAATGTTACACGTAAGTCACTTTTTTTTTTATTAGCTTCTTTAACGAAATAACACATAAATCACAAAATCTCCTGCCAAACTGCAGAACAGTTTTTCGGCAGTATTCTCGTGGATACACATATTCTCCATTATAATAAAGCCAAAATGAATTTGTACAAACATAATGTTTATAATTGACGGCACGGTTGGTGTAGTGGCTGATACAGTCGACTGCTGCGCATCGATTCCCGCACAGAACAAATATTTGTACGATCTGCAGGTAGTTGTTCCGGGTCTGGATGTATTGTGTGTGGAATTTCTGTTTGTAAACGCACCCACGACACAGGAGCAATCCTAGTGTGGGACAACGTTTTTTCACAATAAAAATAATATAAACATAAATAAATATAGTTACTTTAAATTCTTATTATTTCTACAGTAATAATAATTATCCACTGAAAGGCAGACGCCGTAGTCGCAGCTTTTAGAAGTATATAATCCATTTGCCACCCTTTACAATAGACCACCTTATAATTGAAGTTTCCATCTTATACAATAGTTTTACACCTCCGGGGACAATCCGAGACTGCATTTTATAGTGTAGCCATAGAGAGTCCCCGGTTAGTGTCCCGTTACATCATAGATTAAAATTCTCTAAAAGGCCTCTGCGTGTTGGACCCATGTCCCCCCCTACGTACCCCGCGTAAGCATATCAAAAGACCGGGTCCCCCCTTACAGGGGATATAAACCCGTGACAAGAGAGATTACAACATGCACAGTTCACCATAGATAAGTTAGACGCATAGTAAAAACACATATTAAATGAAAGAGAAAACATAACGACTCTGTTTGGTGTTCGTGTACTGTCAACATCAAAAGTAAATGATGATTTTTTCAAAGATTCAAAATGGTAGATTTGCTTATTGATATTTTTTACTAAATTAAATGGAATGAGACTAGTTTTAACTAACCAATTACATATTTTGTCATCTGATTATTTTGTTAGCTGGTTTTAATTGTTAAACATTTGTTCTAATAAAACATATGCACTTTAACAGTAAACTAAAAAACTATACGTTATTTTTTACATGCACTATTTAAATTTATATAATCATATAATTTACATTCAATCCAGGTCAATATAAACTTCTCGGAATGGATCTAGCTAAACATAAGATTGACGATTGATGTAATCTTCTCAAAATTTTACACCAGCATGAATGAACAGTACAAAAAATCTATAAAAAACAGTTAAACAATTTGACCTAAATAAATATTGTCATTAAACAAACCACGATCCAACAATCCCTGTTCAAACAGGCGAAGCATTCAGCAGTTGTCAACCAGTTATCTGTAACACTCGAATATCGGCACTATTATCATCCTGATTTATTTATTGGCACCAAACAGAATAGGTCAATATATCATAATGAGAGGAAATCGGGGAAATAAGTTATAGCTGTAGGCATATCGCGGATAACCCGCCGCTCGTATACTAAACCAATATCACTTTGTACTAAGTTCGAGCACTTAAATGTTTATATTGATCTCCCGAGTGCCCTTGAGTGCCTTATCTTGGGCTTCATTTTAAATTCTAACAGTCTGGACTCCTTCTTTTGATAGGTAACTCGACAAAAGTAAGGTGATCTATGGTTGTCCCACAATGACGATTTTCAGTCTGCCATTCAGAAGGATATTATTTTTTTTAAACTTTGCCCCACACTAGGTTTTCTCCTGTGTCGTGGTGCGTTTAAAAACACAAATTCCACACACAATACACCCAGACCCGGAACAACTACCTGCAGATCGTACAAACATTTGTTTCGTGTGGGAATCGAACCCACGACCCGGTGCGCAGCAGTCGACTGTATCAGCCATTGCACCAACCGTGCAATGAATATTCACTTGGTATGCTTTGTCTGTAAAGGAAGATCATGAGAAAGTTAAAACTTTCAAAAATACAAATTACTCTAAGAAACGGACATAAATTTATGTCCAGTGCGAGTTCTTAGACAACATTTTCAGTTAAAACTGACTCCTCTATCTTGTTTTATAATGAGGCGATTCTTTCATATTCTTTATCAATAATGAGGCGTGATCTCCATAGTTCATAGTTCTGCTTCAGTTTTACTACACTTTTTATTATTGTATATATGTAATGCCGTGTGGTGCCGGCTAAGAATAGCACCAACCTCATCCCGTGAGTGTCGTAAAAGGCGACTAAGGGATTAACCGGAGGATGGGCAGCAGCGTCCTTCGAATACATTAGCAGCTTAACTGCGTTCGCCAACCCACCTGCCAAGCGTGGAGATTATAGCAAAACCCCCCAATGAGCACACAACATACCGATGTCTATCGTTGTGGTGATCTTTCAGTGCCCACCAGTGGACTGTTTTGTGTGTTCGGCCGAAATGATGATATCTGTAATTTCCTGGGAGTCCAAAATAAAACTATTTTCCTTCTTTCTTTCTTTGTTCATAGCGTGACGTAGAAAACGTCTATTAGATAGTTGCATCTGCAGGTAAAATAGCCGAACCAATATTTTAAAGGAGTAGTTACACCATCATCTTAACATTATCAGCTCGCCAATATCCACTGCAGAACACGGGCTTTGCAGTGACTGCAACACTGAATCGTTATAAGAATATGTTGAATAATTAATAATTAACAATTCATGTTATAAGACAAGTCAAGGAACATTATCTATCACTGTAGTTTCTTCTTCACTTCTTGTATTTATATGTATCTATTATAATAACATTTATTGTATATGTTATGTTTTGTATTAACTTGAAATTATTGTTACACCGCGAACTATCCTTTTCTTTATCGCTTACAAATCTGTCCATCCCAAGGTTGTCTGGCAGAAATCACCGTGTGTGTTTTCTGTATTGGATCTTATTATTGTTATTTTTGGTGTACAATAAATTGTATTGTATTGAATGTGTTGCATCTGTGAAGGTATTGACTGGGGCGGTACTACAGTCTTATCTATTTCACCCGATATAACATATAACAACGATGTGTGAGTGTAGTTATATTTCGGGAGGAGAGAGGAAAATGCTGCACCCTATCCTCTTGAAATAATCTCTTAGGGTGAGATTCAGAAACGAGTCTAAGCGTGAACTTACGCTTCCATCTGTCAAAATTAGGGGCGTAAATAGTGCATTTTGACAGATGGAAGCGTAAGTTCACGCTCAGACTCTTTTCTGAATCTTACCCTTAGGGCCGTATCTCACTAAGACACTATGGTGATGCAGACAAAAGCATGTTTGAAGCAATTCTTGGCGACTGGTGATCGCCAAAATGAGTGGCCAATAAGGTAGCCGTCCGAGCGAAATATTCAGTGTCCTTTTAAAACGCAACCTAAAGTGATATAGATATTATTCTGTACTGCTTTAAGAAAAGGCAAAATGGAAGGAAAAATAAATAGACATCCTGCGACCACGAATGCTGCAAAGCATTGGAAACGTCAGGAAAAACAAAAATCTAAAATATACGCGATAGAATCAGTTTAAAAGTGTTTCATTATAAAATAAATAAAATTAATTTATGGATACCTACTCACCAGCGGTAAAGCCGCTAATTCATAAGTGTTATATCTTACAAATTCTATTGAAATTTAAAATGAATGATGTGATCGAGCGATTCATTCATGAGATCCAATCCGGAGAACACACGCAAAATGTTATATACTCAACGATTCTTCCCCCAATGACTTATAGCTTACTTTAATAATAATTCATTTGTATAAAATGTAAAACAAAAACCGCCGTAAACACTAGCAAAGCAATTCATATATTATAGGCACCGTCCACTGAGCGTTGAGTACTGGAAATCCGCGCAGTCATCGCGCTCACATAAACACTTTTGTGAGGACTCATCGTGATCAAACGCTGGTAATAAAGATAGATTAATGGCATCCCTACAACCCGAGCGTTGCCGAACTTTGCCGAACTAACATGTGAGAGTGGAGAACGAATTGCAGAATAAGTTTTATTAATGGTTTGCGGTTTTTCGTTTTAAACTTGATGTCATTTTCATACGGCATATACGGCATTATATTATGATTCTTGTTAATAATTTCCCTAAGGCTAGAGCTATATAATATATGCTTTAAGTACATTTTACTTTCATGCCATCACTCAAGTTTAGACACATGAGATTACCTTTGCTGTCAATCTTAATAGAGATTAAGTTAAAACAATGAAATTACTATAAGCCATCCAATATACAAAGTTGATATTCTTAGTTTCAATTCCAATTTACCAAAATTTACCAAGCTTTGCCAACTTTATTTCGATGAGATATATCTGAAAAAGACTTGATTTTATTCTTTTACTACTGAGTGTACTTGCTTGACAGGAGAAAGATTAATCACTACATTTTTTTCTGTTCAAAGGTAGGACCTGTTTATCTAAACCAACTATCTAAATACTGGCAGTATAAGTGAGTTTCAGAAAGACTTTTTTTTAACATTAACATGGCACCGAATTCTTAAACTGAAATAGCTTTTTTTTGGCGAAGGCGCTAAGAGCGTCCCCTGCGGGGCACGGACCTTGGCTTAGAGCGTTGCTGGGAGTAACAAGTTATTATTTTGGGGACACCTGAATCGGTATTATTTAAAATTGACGGCACGGTTGGTGCAGTAGCTGATACAGTCGACTGCTGCGCTCCGGGTCGTGGGTTCGATTCCCGCACGGAACAAATATTTGTATGATCTGCAGGTAGTTGTTCCGGTGTGAGTGTATTGTACGTGGAATTCGTGTCTGTAAACGCACCCATGACACAGGAGAAATCCTAGTGTGGGGCAACGTTTTTTTACAAAAATGTATTAGAGGACATTTAGAACTACAGGCTCGGCACGGGCCGGCGCAAACAAGAGACGAAGGGGAGAAGTGCTGACTTGAACGGTAAGGTGAAAAACCATAAAAATCCTCTCAACTCATTTTATACCACAGAGTAAATTATATATTTTTATACGGGAATATATAAGTACTGATAATTCCTATCCTGGAACAAAGTTAAGCTCCACCTTTTGTTAAAATCATCATCATTGTTCAAATTCTTCTCTGAAATACTAAGATTTTATAGCATTCATCATTGCAATATTTTGGCTTTTGCTGATATTTACGGGCGATCTGGCGAATTGAAGAGAGGCCGTCAGCCAGGCACTTTGCACATTGTTTTGCATGTTGCATAAATACAGAGGGAGGTTCCTTCTGAATTCAATTAGTGGCGGTTTCAAAGCTATGACTTTATTTTCCGCCAATAGCGCTACTTTCCGATAGTTACTACCGTTAGTACTCTGCAATTTGCGATAGTTAATTCAATAGGGCGATTAGAACTACCTAAATTTCGATCAAAGCGTAGAAGCATGCAACTTGAACGTGTTTTCTCGACATTTTGTTTCCAACAGAACAGTTTTGCTTCAGTACATTAACGAAATTGTCATCACACTAAAACAAACAAGTCTTCGACAACATTTCAGAAACAAATCAATGATAATTTCATACCCAAGTTTCTGTACAACAAAAGAAAATATCCTTTTTCCAATAACACTAACGACGAAAATTGACGCTTCACAGAAAGGGATCCAAATTGTTATTCCAGCTTTGTTTGTCGTCTTCAAAGGAAAGGAACGTTAAAGGTATCTTTAAAAATCCATATCCGAGTTATCCGGTAAAAAAGCCTCGAGCGATTTTTTATACATATTCACCATTTCGGACCGGTGGGGCGAAGGTAGGTGACACACGGAAATACAGGGTTTGATAGCTTGTCAATCCTTTTTTGTTGTCGGAAAAAATGATGTGAGTAAGCATTATCTACCGTACATAAGTTTACTTGAATATAAATAGCCGAACGCGACGCATAGACAGACTACACTTCATTATTTCGCCCGAACAAGTTCACTGCTGGACACAGGCCTCCCTCAAAGATTACCACAATGACCGACATCGGGGGTTTTGCCATAATCGCCACGCTTGGCTTGACACACTTACCACCAATAAAACTAGTGTTTAAAAGAAATGCTTACTGTATGTCCATTGCGCATCGTACCGTGTGGTGCCGGCTCAGAATACCACCACCCTATCTCCTCCCGTGGGTGTCGTACAAGTCGACTAAGGGATTAGGCGGAGGATGGGCAGCAGCGTCCTTCGAGTACATTAACAACTTAACTGCGATCGCCAACCCGTCTGCCAAGCGTGGCGATTATTGTGGTGATCCTCACACTCCACATCGTTTAAATCAAACACGGGCCCAAAACTAGCTCCCTGAAGAACCTCACAGTGTGTCTTCCATAAAACTCAATAGGATGGTGGGTGTGACCGTTTTATTCTGCCGTCTACTCGGCTTTGCAATTCGCTCGCCGTTCCGAGGGCTACAACGAAGGGGAAGTGCCCAGATGTCGCCCGAACAAATTATTTACTACCCTTCCTTTTGTCGGAGATCTGCATCTCCATATTTGTTATTGCGAAAATGGTGTCAACCGAATTTCGGAGCGTACCTGAAATTGGATGGCGCAATTTATCTTGATTCTTTTTATGGAGCAAATTGGGTTTGATAGAGTATGTAGCCTAGTAACCATTTGTTAATGTCTACGGGTTTTGGCAATGGAAAGAACATATTCGGGTGCTGATAAAATATAGTCTTGAACTGTCTATATTTTTTGTATTATATTTATATAAACGCTTATAGGGTTTGTTATACAAAACGATGAAGTTTATAGCCTAAGGTTCCAGTTCAAGTTTCAAGTCACAACTGATCTGCATTGCTTCGAATTCAAAGGTTAAAATTTCATATAGGATTGGATACAATAGGCCATTAAGAAAAGGTTAAGATGCACACAGATCAAAGTCAAAGTCAATATCAAAGTCAAATATTTTTTATTTCAAATAAACCAAATATTGGCACTTATGAAACGTCAAAATCTAAGTTGCACGGTTCCAAATAGTTGATCTATGGAGAAGAGCCGGCAAGAAACTCCATAGATACTCTTTTAAAATAAGCACTTTATATATCTGGTTTGAATCAAATACAAGTTATAAGAAAGTCATAGACCCATGCTGCAGGAGAGCACGCTGATCACACACGTTTTTGTTTCAATTCAATTATATTTTCAAATGTTTAAGTAGGAGTATTATTAGAGACAGACAGATGTGGAAAGGCGGAAAACGCGACAGGAGAGTTGCCGCCTCGTAGGACACTGTTCGGTATCCTCATGCGATCCGGATGGCCACTCTGCACTGCAAACCGTGAATTTTGGTTCTGCAGCGCTGGGCGCCTGATAGTCGAGCTGATCATACAGGCGCCCCGTATAGGGCCATGGACCGCACGACCCCCCCGCAGAGACGGCGAACTTCCTCACATGGACCCCGAGATTGGGTAGCAGCCGGTGTAGTACACCCACTACCCTTTCGACACGGGGAATGAGGAAAAATATATTTACCTAACACACAGAAAGCAGAATCACAGCGTTAAGTACAAACAAAACTGCAGCGTACTTCATGCAACATATGCAGACGAGTCTTTTATGGCTGCGTCTGGACTCGTGTTATTGGTACAATTCATCCGGCGTTTAATTCCATTGCATGTGTTTTTATACTGTACGCTTTGCCTTTTTTGCATGTTACGGTTTAGAAGAGTTATGTTTATAATTGAAATGTGTTTTGCTATTTAACGTTTTGTGCTACTTTGATGAGTTTTTGAGTGGCGCACCATGGCTGTGGATGGTTTTATCGATTGGGTATTTGGACCTGAAAAAGTGTAATGCAAACATTCATCATCCTCATCATCATATCAGCCAAAAACATCCACTGCTGAACATAGATGTCGTAATTTTGGGGGGAATTTGTCAGTACTCACCACGCGTGTCAGGTGGGTTGGTGAATGCAAAATTGCTAATTTTCCACAAAAGAGCCGCTGTAGGCCATCCCTCTGGTTTAGAGTCCTTAGTCGCCTTTTACGACATTCTTGCCAGGAGATGGAGTGGTGCTCTATTCTTAATCCAAACACTATACGGACCCGGAAACCACGCGGACACAGAGCAAATATCACCTAAAGCTATTATAAAATATATCATATCGATGACCAGAGCATCCACAGAGTGTATACTAAGCGCGACGATTTAGTTCTTTTAAAATAGCTATGGGCCCCCACTAGGATTTCACCTGTGTCGTTAGTATAGTTTACAAATACAAATTCTAGAAGTAAAAACACTGTACACACATTCCTTCAATTCCATTCCATTCATTCAAAGAAAGAACGAAAGAACTTTTACAATCATTCATTGCAGTAGATAATAAGAGAAACATGCTCAGAATTTGACGTTTATAGGTTAATAAAAAATCATTGGATATTGTACAAATTTATTCTTTTGCGTGCGTAACGGAGCAATTAGAATGATGAGCGTCAGTTCGGCATCAAAATGACTCAAGAAAAAAAAATTGGGTAATCTAAACGCTCATCCGTGTGGTGTCCGGATTAAGAATATAGCACAACTCCATCTCTTACTGGGGATGCCGTAAAAGGCGACTAAAGAACTCTAAACTGGAGGAATGGGCAGCAACGTCCCTCCTGTGCAAGTAGCCATACTGCGCTCACCGCCCGCCTATCAAGCGTGGCGAGTACTGGCAAATTCCCCCCAAAATAACACAATTGTGGAAATCCATGGGAGAGGCCTTTGTTCAGCAGTGGACTACCTATGGCTGATATGATAAAACGCTCCAAAACCCTCACTGATAACTGCTGAAGGGAGTGCAGACTTAAAGTCATATCACTTTCCATCGATAAGTTTACTTTAATCAAAGTGTTGCTTGACGATAAGCAAAGACGTTGTCTTAGAACACTATTGTCTGGTAAATGCATATTCAATATCATTTTTAAATACACGGAGATTGTTTTGGTGTTTGGTGCCATGTGATGCCGGCGAAGAATATCACCACCGCGTCTCGTCCCGTGGGTGTCGTAAAAGGCGCCTATGGAATTAGCCAGAGGATGGGCTGCAGCGTCCTTCGAGTTCATTGACAACTCAACTGCGATCGCCAAACTGCGTGCCTACCGTGGCGATTATGACAAAACCCCAATGAACATACGACATAAATCCAATCTCGTCGTTGACGATTTTTGGGGGAGGCCCGTGCCCAGCTGCTTATAGGCTGAAATGCTGATGATGATATTATAGTAATACAATATATTGCAACTGATTCCATTTCCCAACAGCTCCCATAAAAATCTCGGCACAGTTTTACAAAGCCAGTTTATTTCTGATCCGCACCCCGCTAAATATAATACTAAAGAAATTCCAAATTTCCAACTCGTATCTAGCTCATACGAGTACATGCAAAATATCGTATACCCTCCATATTTGTTTTCCATTAATCCACTAGTATGCCACAACAAAGTAAACATGTTCTACTAACTGTTGTAACAAAACTTCAGTTGGAAAATCATCTATCTCGCTCCTACTCGGGACGTTAGATGTTATGTCGGGATAATGCACAGAGTATTGTTGTTTCGAAAGATGAAGTAATCATCTTTGAATTTGGTAAATATTGGAGAATGATTTTATTTCTTTACGGCATGGTTGGTGCAGTGGCTGATACAGTCGGCTGCTGCGCACCGGGTCGCGGATTCGATTCCCGCACGGAACAAATATTTCTATGATCTGCAGGTAGTTGTTTCGGGTCTGGGTGTGTTGTGTGTGGAATTTGTGTCTGTAAACGCACCCACGACACAGGAGGAATCCTAGTTTGAGGCAACGTTTTTTTTAAGAAAAAGAAATACATACAAATATCATTACAGGCTAAACCCAATGCGATATTGTAACATTACCAATATAATCAATACATATACTTAATATTTAATATTACATTTTTTATATATTTTTATTTATATTTTTTTTTATTATTATAAACTATAACATAAAACTTTATAACTAAATACTATAGCAGATTTTACAGACTGATATCCTTGAGAATTCACTCAGAGCACAAATGAATATGTCTACATCGCTGTCTATAAGGTTTAGAGTGCGGAGCTTTTGTATTAACTAAAATGTATGCTTATTTCACTTGAAAGACTGAAAGGAAATTTGGTTATGTTTTGCATATTACAGTAAAAAAAATTGTTGCTTCCTTAGTCACCACGACAACTTCCCTAGATACCGCAGCAAAACTTTATAAGCAAAATTATGATAATACTTTCTGAGCTTATTTGTTAACGTTTAGAATTTTCACATATTTTATTACATCACGTTATGCCATATGGTGCAGGCTCAGAATACCACCACCCCATCTCCTCCCGTGGGTGTCGTAAAAGTTGACTAAGGGATTGGCCGGAGGATGGGCAGCAGCGTCCTTCGAGTAAATGAACAACTCTACTGCGATCGCAAACCCGTTTGCCAAGCGTGGCGATTATGGCAAAACCCCTCAATGAGCCCATAACACACCCATATCGGTCGTTGTGGTGATTTTTGGGGGTGGCCTGTGTCCAGCAGTGGACTTCATTCGGCCGAAACGACGATAATTGTGGTGCCGGCTAGGAATACCACCACCCCATCTCAACCCGTGGTTGTCGTATAAGGCGACTACGGGATTAGCCAGAGGATGGGCGGCTGCGACCTTTGAGTACATTTATAATACAACTGCGATCGCCAACCCATCTGCCTGATTATGGCAAAACCCCCCAATGAGCACACTACACAAACCTACGGGCTCCGTACCCAACCCGGTCGTTGTTGCAATTTTTGAGAAGGCTTCTGTCCAACAGTGGACCTTTTTCAGCTGAAACGATGACGATTATTAAAACATCGGTACTTCAAACGTTTTACAATCTTTCGTTTACGAACGGCGTGATTGGCACAGTGGCTAAGCAATTGGCTTTCTGCACTACGTGTCGCGAACAAATATTTGTATGATATACAGATAGTTGTATCGAGTGTTTGTTCGTTGTGTTTGTGCATATGAGATTTATGTCTGTGAACTGTACCTACTCGTACAACACATGCGATATCCTAGCGTTGAAAATCGTTTACTAAAAAACAAAAAAACATTTTATAAAAGGAAGATAACAAAAAAGTACCTGTGCGTGTTATAGGCATTCTATCTTATGTTTACAGTACCTACCTTTATTCATGACCATTACTGTCCCACTGCTGGGCACGAGATTTTCTACCGATGTAGAAGGTTAGGCCTTAGTCCACGCTGACCTAATGCGGGTTGATAGACTTCACACACCATTGAGAACATTTTGGAGCCCTCTCAGGTGTGTAGGTTTCCTCATGGCGTTTTCCTTTACCGTTAGCGCAAGTGATAATCAGATCCTGATCTGCATATAAATCAGACCCTTACATGTAAGGCAAGCGTTCAACTACTAGGTTATTACTGCAACTGCTGGTCCCTCTTGATACGTCCGGGGGGAAGAGCAGTTGTCGGGCCGGTGCACCCTGGGCACCGGGCAATAATTACTCCACTTTTTGGGGGACCTTGTTGCCCGGTGGCTAATATTCTGACAGGGACGGGCCCAGCTCTTGGGCTGTAGGTAGGCCGTAGTATGTTCCTCCATTTTCGGAGGAACATGGGAGGGCTAGCGGCGGGCTCGGTGTGCACTCACCCTGGCCCGAGCAGGTAGTGGGAGGACTCCCCTCCCCTGCCACCGTCGATATCGTAACCTCGGTTGGAGTGTCGTGGTCATGTCTCGCGGCTTCGACCGGGACCGAGGATCTTGGCTTAACCGCCCGGATCGCGAGGAAGAAGGCCTCTATAAAAATTCCCCGAACCCAAGCTTTGCGTGCGGCGAGGGGTGCATGGCTGATGGGAAGTTCAGTCGCGAGCACGCCATCCCCAGGAACGGCGGCACCTGAACATGGGATACGCTTGCCCGGGTACAGGGGGCACTGCCCGGGTCGACCTTTTATTTCCCCCATACTCGTGGGACCTATTATGTACACAACAAAAAACAAAAAACCAGAAGTTAAGAAAGTGGAGACCGAGAAGGTGTGTACGCTGTCAGAATCAGACAGCGTCCAAATTGACATGGGATCGGATGTCGACCCCATGTCGGGTTTTAGAATAGAAACCCGCAGCACGCGTAAGGCGGCTGCAAGTACGCGTGCGAAGCGTGAGAAGGTGACACTGCGGAACGTATGTCCAGGCACGCCGCTGCCGTCGGGTGGGGCTAGTGACTCCGAGGAATCCTTGGACCCTCGGAGTTCACAAACCTCACTCAACATCATGTTGGCGGGAGAGCGACGCAAGCGGGCCCTCCCTAAGGCAAAGGGGTCATCCCCCGACGCCAAGAGGTCGGTCCGCAAGGATGAAAACGTCGAGAGACTGGAGAGGGAGAACGCGGAGTTGCGCTCCCAGATCTCCAGCCTCTCGGCACAGATTGAAAAATTGACGACGGAGGTAGGTCTTCTCCGTCGTCAGGGAGACGCATCAGAGCACCCCAGCAATGTGGCGTTCATGCCGCCAGACGTCGTGGCCGAGCTTCGGCGTTCGATCGCCCTCGAGGTCGGGGGCATTGTGAACGCCAGGCTGGCCGCCTTGGAGGGGCGTCTCTTACCCGAGCCGCGTCTGCGGCCACCGCTTGCATCTGATTTGCAGCGTCTGCGGACCGAGAATGCCACCCAGGCCAACGCCGCAGCGTCATCTGGCGCACCGGCGAATGAGCCGAACTCTTCCCCTGCTACTCAGACGCCGGGGAAGAAGAAGAAGAAAGGCCGCAACGCAGCAAAAGTCGCTGGAGTGGCCGACCTGCCCGCAGTGCCTGCTGCGACTGCGGCGCCCGCTGCGCCGGTGACAACAGTGCCAGCTGATACACTGACCACAGTAGAGACTACTGAGTTGTGGTCCACTGTGGTCGGAAAGAAAACTACTAAGCCCCAAGTCCCTAAGACCCAGAAGGCCACTCATGCGCAGGCCGCTCAGACTTCCTCTCCCACGGGAGGAAGGGGGAAAAAGGGTGGAAAAGGTAGGGCACAAAAAGGAAGGGGAAAGGTCAACCTCCCCAAGGTTCCCGCAACGGCCGCAATCACGGTCACCGTGCCGGAAGGTTCACCCGACAGTCGGTTGGGTGAGGTTATGGCTGAGGCCAGGAAGAGAATAAAGCTCGCTGACCTCGGCATCGGTCCCGACACGGTGACCATCAAGAGAGCAGCCAGCGGCGGAATGGTCTTGTCCGTTGCTGGCGAGGACTGCAGCGCCAAGGCTGACAGCCTGGCGCACCGTATGCGGGAGGTGCTCTCCCCCGTCTTTGCCGTGCGGATCGCGCGGCCAATAAAGACGGCGGAGTTAAGGGTACGTGATCTGGACGACGCCGTCACGCCCCAGGAGGTGGCTGATGCCATAGCGGTGGCGGGCGGCTGTCAGCCCAAAGAAGTGAAGGTGGGTGACATTCGTCGCTCATCTGTATCCTTGGGAACCGTCTGGGTGCGCTGCCCTTTGGAGGCTGCAAGGAAGGTGGCGTCCACCTCACGTATTTGTGTGGGTTGGGCGTCAGCCAGGGTTGAGGCATTGGCGGTACGGCCTTTACAGTGTTACCGATGCCTTGAACTCGGGCACGTGCGCCTCCGTTGCGCCACCCATGGGGGGGTTGACCGGAGTGACCTCTGCTTCGCTTGTGGCAGCCAGGGCCACAAGGCGAGGCAATGCACGGCGCAATCGCAGAATTGTCCGCTGTGCGCAGATTTCGGACTGCCTACAGGGCATAGGCTGGGCAGCAAGTCCTGCGCTGCCCAGAAAGGTAAGAGGGGGAAGCGAGCTCCCTCTGCCTCTGCCAATAAACAGGAGACGAATGCGCCGGCACCATTGGTCGCAGGCCCACCAGAGGCGATGGAAACGTCACATTCCCAGCCCTAAGAATCCTTCAGGGCAACCTGAACCACTGCCGCAACGCGCAGAATCTACTGCTGCAGACTGTTGCGGAGTGGTCGGTTGCCTTGGCGGTTGTGGCGGAGCCCTATGGCGTCCAAGAACATCCTCGCTGGTTCGGGGGCGCCGGGGACTCCGTCGCTATCTATTGGGCTGAGGTAGAAGGTGGGCCACCTTGCTCCCTGTTGGACAGGGGGCAAGGCTTTGTCGTAGTAAAGTGGGGACCTCTGGCAGTAGTGGGCTGCTATATCTCCCCCAACGTGTCTCTCGCCGACTTCGAGGGATACTTGGATGGGGTGGCGCGCAGCATTCGCTGTAAATGCTTACCCCGTCCAGTGCTTGTCCTGGGGGACTTCAACGCTCACTCTAGAGCTTGGGGCAACCACCGGGATGGGCCGAGGGGGAGGATAACACAGGACTGGGCGGCTTCACTTGACCTCCGATTGCTGAATCGGGGGTCCGTTAGCACCTGCGTTCGGTGGCAGGGGGAGTCGGTCGTGGACCTGACATGGGCGACTCCTTCTGTGGCCAGTATGGTGTCGGGCTGGCGGGTGGCGGAGGAGGTGGTCACGCTGTCCGACCACCGCCACATAGTTTTTGACGTGGCCCTCCGTCCGCCTGGCCCGAGCCGTCTAGGTCCTAGCCCGCAGTCGCGGCGTTGGGCCCTCACACAGCTCGATCGAGAGATGCTCGTCGCAGCTGCCAACGTCGTGGCGTGGTCAGAGGTCGATCAAGGGATCTTGCCCAATCCAGAAGAGGAAGCAGCCTGGTTTCGGGAGGCGATGACGTCGATATGTGATGCATCAATGCCCCGGGCCAGGCGCTCCCGGCGTACGGCGGTGTACTGGTGGTCGGATGAGATCGCGCAGTTGCGCGCGGTCTGCCTGGCATCCCGCCGCCGGTACCAACGAAGCCGACGCCGGCGTAGTGCTACGGCCGGAGAGACTGCGGAGGCCTATCTGGCCTACCGGGCGGCCACGCAGTCGCTGAATAGCGCAATTCGCGAGGCGAAGGCTCGGTCCTGGAGCGAGCTCCTGGAGGGACTGGACAGGAATCCGTGGGGGAGACCCTATCGTATGGTCGTGGGCAAATTGCGCCCGTGGGTCCCCCCGGTGACCGAAACCTTGGCCCCGGATTTGCTGGAGGGAGTGCTTTCAACGCTCTTTCCGGCGGTCCGGGACCATCCTGGTCCCTCTCCACCCGCGATTGCCTCGGAATGGGCCGAGGAGTTGGGGGTTTCGGAAGGGGAGCTGGGCCGAGCCATTGGCCGCCTGAAGAGTCGCAACACCGCACCGGGTCCGGACGGCATTCCGGGCCGCGCGTGGGTGTATGCACTGCAGTCTCTTGGGGACCGCTTGAGGCGGCTGTTCACCAGCTGCCTCCGTCGAAGTGTGTTCCCGTCCGGCTGGAAGGAAGCCGGATTGGTTCTGTTGAGGAAAGAAGGAAGGCCTGCGGAGTCTCCTTCTGCATATCGTCCCATTTGCCTGCTCAACGAGGCTTCGAAGCTATTCGAGAGAATAATTACCCGAAGACTCGTTGAGCACCTGTCGCGAGTGGGTCCCGACCTGGCCGAAAGTCAGTATGGCTTCCGGCAGCGGCGGTCCACAATCGACGCGATTTTACGCGTCCGCTCTCTGTCGGAACAGGCAGTGTCCCAGCGGGGTGGGGTGGCGTTGGCTGTCAGTCTAGACATCGTCAACGCCTTCAACTCCATCCCGTGGGGCGCGATTAGGGGGGCACTAGTCCATCATCGTTGCCCCCCCTACCTGCAGGGCATTATAGGGGCCTATCTGCGTGATAGGCACATTCGCTACGTCTGCCCACGTACGGACGGTAGCGTAAAGCGGAGGGAGATTACGTGCGGGGTTCCGCAGGGATCAGTTCTCGGTCCCTTTTTATGGAACCTCGCCTACAACGCGGTCCTACGTGTCGTTCTCCCCGCTGGCGTCAGCTTGGTATGTTACGCTGACGACACTCTTGTGTTGGCCAGCGGGGAGTCCTTCGACGGAACCATCCGGCTTGCCGAGCAAGCGGTGGCAATTGTCGTGGCCAAAATCCACGCTCTGGGTCTGCAGATAGCGCCTCACAAAACCGAGGCGCTATGGTTCCACAAACTGCCGCGGAGCAGAGAACCACCCAGTTCGTGGATACGCGTTGGTGACGCGCAAATCAGGGTGGGCCAGTACATGAAGTACCTGGGGCTCACCCTGGACAGTCGTTGGGGCTTCGAAGAGCACTTCGCGCGCCTCGTCCCCCGAGTCGAGAGGGTAGTGGGTGCATTACACCGGGTGCTGCCCAATCTCGGGGGACCGAACGAGGAAGTTCGCCGTCTCTACGGGGGCGTCGTGCGGTCCGTGGCCCTCTACGGGGCGCCTGTATGGTCACCCCGGCTGTCAGGTGTCCAGCGCTGCAGAAACAAACTTCACAGTCTGCAGCGCAGAGTGGCTATACGGATCGCACGGGGATACAGGACAGTGTCTTACGAGGCGGCAACTCTCCTGGCACGCTTTCCGCCGTTCGACATCCAGGCGGAGATGGATGCGTGGGTCTATGACCAGACACGCTCTCTCCGCCAAAGTGGGGAAGGCGTGCCTTCAGGGGCGTTCGACAGACTGAGGCGGCTGGCTCGACGGCGCGCACTCGAGATGTGGCGACATCGCCTTCGGTCACAGTTCGCGACCAAGCGCGTCGTCGAGGCCATCCTGCCGCTCTTCGGAGCCTGGCTCAGAAGGAGCGAGCGCGTCACCTACCGTCTGACGCAGGTATTCACCGGTCACGGTTGTTTCGGTGCATACCTGCACAGAATAGGACGCGAGGTTACGGCACAGTGCCACCATTGTGGAAGCGACCAGGATACCGCACAGCACACGCTCGAGGAGTGCCCTGCGTGGGCGTCCGAGCGGCGGATCCTGGTCGATCAGATCGGGCAAGATCTCTCTCTGCCGGTAGTAGTGTCGGCTATGTTGGCAGAGCATGAAAATTGGAGTGCAGTGGTCTCCTTCTGCGAGAGCGTCATGCTCCAGAAGGAGACTGCAGAGTGGGATCGGGAGAGGGCTGATCCCGCACGGAGAAGGACGAGACGGCGCCGGGGCAACAACCGTCCCGGCTCCCAAGTCCAATACGCCTGAGCCCCCTGCCGTCACTACATGGTGGGGGGCCACGGGGGTCGCGGGCGCGCAGATTGGGGAGTCTGCGTTCTCACACCGAGCGACCCCCGGGAAGACGGTGGCGCGCACGTGGTCACGTGCCGCCGTATGCGCAGCACAGCGCAAAGCGAGGCTTGGAGGGATCCTTTACAATCCTCCCCGAGAAGTGCCTGGGGGGCGACCATTTTACAGTCGCCTTCCCTCCGCCAGAGGGGGTGACCGCTCTACAGTCATCCCCTCCGTGATGTGCCTAAAGGCGTGGCACCAATGGGCGGCTCTAGTGTGATCTTACGAGGACCTGGAGCCCCTCTTCGGTGCCGAAGATGACCGCTCCAGTGGTTTTAGCCGGTAGGAATCCGGCATACCCCTTCACCCTTCCCCGGGGTGAAGGAAGTTTCATGTAGAATTTCCACTGGACATCAATAAAAAAAAAAAAAAAAAAGGTTATTACTGCAAAGAAGGAGGAGACGGCGCCGGGGTAACAACCGCCCTGGCGCCTTATTCCAATACGCCTGAAACCCCCTGCCGTTGCTATAAGGCGGGAGACCTCTCGGTTCGCGGGTGCGTAGATTGGGAAATCTGCGTGCCCACACCGAGCGACCCAAGAGTAGCACTCATGTGGTCACGCGCTGCCGTGGGACGCTTTCGGGGATCCTTTACAATCCCCCTGGGGGGTGACCGCTTAACCCTCTCCGAGATGTGCTTATAGGCGTGGCACCATTTGGCGGCTCTAGTATGATCATAAGAGGACCTGGAGCCTCCCTTAGGTGCCGAAGATGACCGCTGCAGTGGTTTTAGCCAGTAGGAGTCCGGCATACCCCTTCGCACTTCCCCGGGGCGAAGGAAGTTCATGAAGAATTTCCACTGGGCACCAATAAAAAAAAGTTATTACTGCAAACGTCTGTTATTATAAACGCACAATGCCATGATAAGCAATTTTTTTGTATATATATTCGGACCGAAGGTTAAAAACATTCAAATATTCATCATCATCAAATCAGCCAAAAGCCGTCCACTTCTCAAAAATAACCTCTTTCATAAATAACCGGTTACATACCTTGTGTCGTTACTTTGGAGGGATTTTACCAGCTTGGCAGGCGCGACTGGTGAGCGCAGTATGGCTGCTATTCCACAGAAGGGATGCAGCTGCCCATCCCTCTGGTTTTGATTCCCTTAATCGCCCTTTATGACATCCACGGGATGAGATAGTGGTGCTACATTCTTAATCTGAACACGACACGGATAACAAAGTTTCACCTTCATAATAATGCTCGTAGTAGGTAAGTTATATAAAATAAACAAAGTAATTACAAATAAACAGAGACGGAAGTTATCCCGTACCCGTTGGTCATCTCTTCACAAATTGTCACTGGCCTGTTGTAGCGAGTGCGTTTTATTGTTCCACGAAATATAAGGGCACATGCGAATATACGTTTTTGTTAATACGGGTCAATTGAAGGCCGGTTACGTCGACAATCGTCATTAGAGACCATGTATGAAACGTGTTTCACACAAATATTATGTTGATCATCATCATCATTCTATCACTCCACTGCTGAGCAAAGGCCTCCCCATAGATTTCTACAATATTCGATTATATGCCGCCCAGATCCAACGGCTCCCTTCAAATTCACCTTCACTGGGTCGTATGTCTATCTCATTGGAGGTAGTTCCACACCGCATTTTTAGGTGCGTCGTCTCTACTCGAGAACCTTTCTGCCTTAACGCGACCGTCAGTTCTACGAGCTATGTGTCTCCCTTCAGCTTTTGCCTTTGAGCTATATTTTATTTAGTTCAATTTTAGTTCTTTAACAGATCTCGATTCTACAAAGCCCGTGTGGCACCGGCTACGAATAGCAGCAACCTATATTATCCCGTGGTTGTCGGTAAAGGTGACTATGAGATTATCCAGGAGATGGGCAGTAGCGTCCTTCGAGTACATTAAAAAACGCCCGCCAAGCGTGGCGATTATGAATTAAACCAGCTCAAAACATACTAAGACCAGTCGTTGTTGCAATCTTTGGGGAATACTTGTGTCCTTGTAGACTTTATTCAGCTGAAAAGATGATGATGATGACAAAACTTGGCATTACTGAATCAATCTCGTAGACCAATACCAAACATCGGGATCGCCAACCCGCCTACAAAGCGTGGCTTTTATGGCAAAACCTCCAAATAAGCTCACAACAAACCCAGACGTGTCATGGTGGTCTTAGGGGGAGGCTTGTGTCCAGCTGTGGACTTTCGCGGCTGAAACCATGAAGCATTTCTACGAAACTGGACAACAGTATGAAAATTCAAACATGTTCAATCAAACGTCCTTCGGCTGAAATGATGATGATGATGATATTTGTGCATAAAAATAATAAACTGATAATAATCGGTAGTAATAAACTCGGTCGGCACGGTTCTCGCAGTAGCTAAGTTGGTTTGCAGTGCTACGTGTCACGGGTTCCATCCCCGCACGGAATAAATATTTGTATGATCTTCAGATAGTTATTTCGGGTCTGGGTGTTTATGCATGTGACATTTGTCTGGAAACTGTACCCACCACATAAGAGAATTTCCAGTGTGGGGTAACAAACACTGCCCAAATATTGTGCTCTATTTATTTTAAGGTTTATTTAGATTTTTATGCATTAAGACTTCATTGCGTGAAGATCTATTATTTCATTCGACAGAATATTGTGTATCGTGCGTCAGAATCCGTGACCAATATATTCATATATGAAAACATTGGACATGAATTAGACATGAATAGTTTACGCTTGTAGAAATGTTGGTCGGAGCTACAAGCGTACGCAGCATAAATTAGCTGAGTGCCAAGCGATCCAAAGCGATAACTGGTATGTCAATAAGTATATACACTAACATAGTATAATAATTATACATGGATACCGTAAGATTAACAAATCAGGGATTGCCGAACATAATTATATTGCAATAGAGTTTCATCATCCAAAAATCCTCTCCACCGAACGCCACTTCTATTCAAGGGTCGTGCGTGAAGCAATTGAAATTAAGAAACAACAATTTCAATCGTGAAGACGGTTTCAAGTTATCCTCGACATGGAATCCAGTGATTAATATAACACAACATCACTATCCATCATTTCGGCCGAATGAAGTCCACTACTGGACACAGGCCTCCCGCAAAGATCGCTATAACGACCGATATGGGTGTGTTGTGTGCTCATTGCGGGGTTTTTACTATAATCTCCACGCTTGGCAGGCGGGTTGGCGATCGCAGTTGAGTTGTTAATATACTCGAAGGTCGCTGCTGCCCATCCTCCGGCTAATTCCATAGTCGCCTTTTACGACACCCAAGGGATGAGATAGGTTAGTGCTATTCGTAGCCAGCACCACGCAGTATTGTGTGGTGTCCGGATTAAGAATATAGCACCACTCCATCTCCTCCCATGGATGTCGTAAAAGGCGACTAAGGGAATCTAAACCAGAGGAACGGGCAGCAGCATTCCTCCTGTGAAGCGGTAGCCATAAAAATTTCAATACTCATATTTATCCGTGTGGTATCCGGATTAAGAATATAGCACCACTCCATCTCCTCCCGTGGAGGTCGTAAACGGTGACTAAGGAACTCTAAACTGGTAGGATGGGCAGCAGCGTCCTTTCTGTGGAACAGTAGCCATTCTGCGCTCACCAACTCGCCTGCCAAGCGTGGTGAGTATTGGCGAATACCCCCCAAAATGATGACACAGGTGTGGAATCTATAGGGGAGGCCTTTGTTCAGCAGTGGACGTATAAATGGCCGATATGATGACAGTTTTTTTTTAAACGTTGCCCTACACTAGTATTTCTCCTGTGACTTGGGTGCGTTACAGACACAAATTACACACACAATACACCCAGACCCGAAACAACTACCTGCAGATCATACAAATATTTGTATCGGGAATCGAATCTATAAAATCGACTGTATCAGCCACTGCACCAACCGTGCAGTTAGTAAATAAGGACACAGTGGAGTGTGTTGCGGCCCTGAAATAAATAAAGAAAAACGGGGGTAGATTAATATTAAATCTACCACGTGAGTGATCTCGCTGCATCAGTCGGCTTGTGACCACAATCGGCGCAACCTGGTTGACACGTCAAGCTAGTCAAAGCTAATTGCGTGTTAATTTCCGTTTTTTATTTACAATTATCCATGGATGCGGTATCCGATACTTCGTATGGTGTCTGGATTAAGAATATACCACCACTTATCCACCATCTCAGCGTCCCTTCTGTGGATCAGTAGCCATAGTTGTCGTAGTTGGATCTTGGTGATCTTGGTACAAGTTACAATGCGACAGCATTTAAGCTGAGTGACAAACCTTTCTTGCACGGCCACGACGCACAGTTTCTTTATGTAAAATGTAATATAATTTTTTGAACTTGAGGTACTGATTTTTGTTGCAATTTTATTTTTTTATTTTTACTTTGGCCTGGAGGCTAAGAATATTGGCCAATTTTTGTTGTAAAATAAATAAGTGTTGCCAGTTTATTCCTCTTCTTAGTATTGTTCCAATATTGCTTTATGTTTTAAAAAATAAATAGTTTCTTTCTTTCATACTGCGCTCACCAACCTGCCTGCCAAGCGTGATGAATACTGGCAAATTCCCCCCAAACCAACTACACAATTTTGGAAGCCTAAAAGGGAGGATGGATGGTTACGATTGCGAGCTATCATCAGGTAGGCTGCAGCTCATTTGGCGTCCCTGTTTCATAATAACAAAAAAGATTTTATTAAAGCATAAAATTTCCTTCAGGCTTTCACAAAGCACAATACTAAGAGAAAAAAAGCATCATTATAAAAACTCATTTTTTCTAATCCTCCTCCACATTATGTATGCGCCTTTCCCCACTTTTACTGCCTGTTACTTTATCCGGAGTAAAAAAAGTAATTCCGCTATGATGCCTTTATTACCGGCCCTAGACGTATAGAGTTATGGCTTTTCTCATTTCGTTAGATAGCCCTTTGTTTAGGGGACATATACTTTTTTATATCGGTTCCTGTCATCTAGTTTTTTTTTTCGTAAAAGTTGCGAGTTTATTGCCATTCTGTTTTCCACCGAATCTGCTACCTTAGTTTATTAGCTGGTGTGTTTTCGTGTTGGTTGGGAAATAAAGTGAACATACAATGAGTTAAGGCAGCCGTTTACTGTCCTGGGATTTTGAGAGGATAGCAGGAGAATCATGCTGAATAGAAATATCAGAAAGCGTTGCAAATTATTCTTTTAGATATTGCTCGTACATTATGAGAAAACTTATTCAGTAACGTGCGCCTTCTTTTGGAATTTAGTTGCCATATTGGTTGGTTGGGGAATAAAGTGAACATACAATGAGTTAAGGCAGCCGTTTACTGTCCTGGGATTTTGAGAGGATAGCAGGAGAATCATGCTGAATAGAAATATCAGAAAGCGTTGCAAATTATTCTTTTAGATATTGCTCGTACATTATGAGAAATTTATTCAGTAACGTGCGCCTTCTTTTAGAATTTAGTTGTCATATAACGTTGTAGTCTGGTAGCCACTGAGCGGAAAATGATCGTTGAGGTTAAATGCTCAATGCGATCAGTCTATGGATGGGTGCCCACATAGTGGTACTTGAACCAAGCCTCTCCATGCTTCAGAGGTTCAAAATCGTCAGCCTCGGTTGTTATGATTAGACGGCAGTCGTAAGCCAAGTTCCCCAAAAGGCAGAGTTTGTCGAGCGCAGGATAGATGCTGTTCCACAGAAGAGTGACTGTTACCCATCCGTCTCGTTTAGAGTCCTTTCGTTGCCTTTTACAAAATCTATCGGAGGAGATGGAGTCTAATGGAATGAAAAAACGGCAGAACCCTTATAGTATCACTCTTGTGTCTGTCTGTCACAGCCATATTGCTCCGCTCTACTGGACCGATTAAGTTTAAATTTTGTGCACTTGTAGCTTAAACACAGACTTGTAACGTAATTTTGAATGAAGTGGTCCTTTTTGGGAGGTAAATTAGTAGGAAATTTAAAAATTATGTTTTGCCAACTGTACCCTTTTACATATCAAATGGAAGGGTTTCAACTTCTTTTTTATAATTTGGTATAATTAGTTTTAAAGTTATTTAAGAATATATAAAATAGGTCTTTTCTTATAAATTACAGGAAAATCTATAAGAAAATTTTGGTCTCAAAACAACATGGTAAATCTTACAATATTGTGTGCACAAACACCAACATTAGCAGTTGAAATGTAAAGGAGAACATATTTTTCACAAAAAGCCAACTAATTTTCAGATAAAACAAAAACGTGTTAAATAGCATATTCATCGCACGGAACCCTCAAATCACAATCTCAGTCACAAAGTTTTATAAAAAAAAACATCTTTTATTTTTTTTATAAAACATTGTGACGAGACGAGCAAGTCATTCGCCTGGTGCTAAATGTCATGCGTAGCTCCACATTGTGTCATCTCAATTTTACATTTAGTCTCTTCTGCCCAGGAATTTCACTAGATACAGTGCCCTTCAAACTGGAACATGGTAATGTCTAAAGTTTAAACACTACTTGCCGGTAGAATACCTGGCACTGCAGCGGTATCTAGCTTTATTCTTAATCCGGAGACCACACGGACCAAGTCGACCGCATCTTTTATCACCAGGTTGCTGCTGCCTACAGTTCATCATTTCGGCCGCATGAAGTCCACTGCTGGACACAGGCCTCCCCCAAAGATCACCACAACCACCGATATGGATGTGTTGTGGGCTCACTGGGGGGTTTTGCCATTATCGCCACGCTTGGCAGGCGGGTTGACGATCGCAGTTGAGTTGTTAATGTACTCGAAGGACGCTGCTGCCCATCCGCCGGCTAATCCCTTAGTCGACTTTTACGACACCCATAGGAGGAGATGGGGTGGTGGCATTCTGAGCCGGCACCACACGGCGGCCTACAGTTACTTATCATCAAGTGCATTTTTAGCATACCCACCGTAGCGTAAGTAGCAAAGGCTCGTTTGAAATTACTAAAAAATCTACGCCACGCACGGATTCAGATTGGGTCGAAAATTCTTTGATATCAACGACTCGGCGCACGGCTGCGTCGAGGAAAAACAACCCGATATTACTGGTATTTTAACAGTTTTGAAAGAAGCATGAAGATAGAACTAGGAGACAGCATTCGTTAAAACTTCTGTCACAGATCAAGACAAAAATTATTGCTTTATTCTATAAACATTACAGAATCTTATGGTGTCATGTTCAAGTGGTGTCCGATTTAAGAATGAAGTACTACTCCAGTTCCTCCAGCGGACGTCATAAAAGGCGACTAAGGGACTGTTAACCAGAGAGATGGGCAGCAGCGTCTCTTTTGTGGAAGAGCAGCCATTCTACGCTCACTAACCCGCCTGCCTGGGGTGGTGAGTACTGGTAAATTCCCCCCCACTATAACACATGGCATGTAACCGGTCGTTCCAGAGGGGAGGCCTTCATCCAGCAACGCCTTATGGCTGTTATGAAGAATGTATGTAACCGCACCACAACAGCGCCGCTTTATAGAACAGCTATATCTAATACATATAGACTAAAACCCTGATGAATACACGTAGGCATCACCTTTATTTTTGGAGTGATAAAGTTGAATATTGTTTGAAAAGGATAGTTTCGAGCAGAAAGTTGACAATGGCAGAGTGCCTAGCGCCGAAATGTTTTGAACAAATATTCATTGAATGTAAATCCACCGAGGCCGTTTGGATTAGAAGCGGTATATACAGTATACGGCGGCAATTTTAAAACGTAAAGTGAATTGTTATTGGTTTTTGCGAGTTGATTTGTGTGGGTTTTATAAAAGTTTTGGCTAAAGCTGATGATCGTTCTAGAATTTCACAAATTGCAATTCAGTCTGAAAATCTCATGATTATTAGAATAATCATCACTCTTCATGAAATTATTTTCCACACTTACTACGCGACAGCCTCTCCTTGGTTGTTTTCAAAAAAGGAATCAAAAAGCATTTCATTTCCTCTCAGTATGACATAAGTATATATGTATAGTATATATTTAAAGAAATATGAATTTATTTAATTATATATTATATCAATGCTGTACAACTGTGTATTTCGCCACTTTTGGACGGTTCCAGGAGCCCAGCGTGCAGATGCGGACAGCTGTAGGTTATGAAGTAACACACAGTACTTACAGAAATACTTACCAGTGATGACATATGGAACAGAGATGTGGTCACTCACAATAGGCCTCATAAGAAAGCTCAAGGTCACTCAGCGAGCTATGCTTGGTATTTCTCTACGAGATCGAATCAGAAATAAGGAGATCCGTAGAAAAAGTAAAGTAGTCGACATAGCAGAAAGGATTAGTAAACTGAAGTGACAATGAGCAGGGCACATTGCTCGTAGAACTGATGGCCGCTGGGGCAAAAAGATTCTCGAATGGAGACCGCGCACCGGAAAACGCAGCGTGGGACGACCTCCAACGAGGTGGACAGACGACCTGGTGAAGGTCGCTGGCAGTAGGTGGATGAGAGCGGCATGTGACCGCTCCTTGTGGAAATCTAAGAGGGAGGCTTTTGTTCAGCATTGGACACCTGTTGCTGATATGATGACCAATATGGACCATAGTCTAGCCACATACAGTGTTTACAAAAAATATGTTTATTATCACGTCCACGTCAAATGCATGGACAGAGATACTGTTCATATCGCCAAATATAGTATTAGATCCCATGCACTAATGGGCGATTCTATCTCCATTCCGGACACAATTCGCTGGGTGTTGCTGAGAATTTCCTCAAAGGAAATTCCATCAAAGCTTTGCACAACCTAGGTATCGATTACACCTCGGGGGTCACGGGCGTGCAGATTGGGGAGTCTGCGTGCTCATACCGAGTGACCCTCGGGAAGACGGTGGCGCGCACGTGGTCACGTGTCGCCGTGTACGCAACACAGCGCACAGCGAGACTTGGGGGGATCCTTTACAATCCTCCCCAAGAAGTGCCTGGGGGGCGGCCCTTTTTACAGCCGCTTGCCCTTCGCTAGAGGGGGTAACCGCTTTACAGTCACCCCTCCGAGATGTGTCTAAAGGCGTGGCACCAATGGGCGGCTCTAGTGTGAGCTTACGAGGACCTGGACCCCCCTTCAGTGCCAAAGATGACCGCTCCAGTGGTTTTAGTCGGTAGGATACCCCTTCGCCCTTCCCCGGGGTGAAGGAAGTTCAATGTAGAATTTCCAATGGACATCAATAAAAAAAAAGTTATCAATTACAGGAGCTAACGTCAAGCCAAGCTTGCGACCAATGTGGTGTTTAAACCGCCTTTTTTAAACCTTTTAGAAAAATCCAACCAAGCTCTGAGTTGTTCCACTTTATAATTGTGGGCGTTGGTCTGCATAACACTCGCTCGCATATGCAAGCGGCGGCTTAAGGGCTGAGTAATTAACATTTTTATATGGCTCATTTGCATACCGCCTTGATAACTCTATGAATTTAAATTTATTAAAGGTTGTTCCACTTGTAGTCATTCCGGTAATCAAAAGGGGTCACTGCTGCCTTTGTTAAGAACTTTCTGGAAACTATTATAATTTATACTTGATATTCTTCTTTTGTGGGTTAGTGGCCAACCTTGTGTCAGTTATACAAGCCACCCAAAGACCTCGGAGTTGGCTTAACGACTGCCGTCTAATGACAATGACCAGGACCGATGATTTTACGTGCCCTCCGAAGCACGGAGATGCCCAGTTCAAATACCACTATGTCATCCATCCATAGCCTGACCGCGACGAGCGTTGCTTAACCTATTTGATCGTTTACCGATCCATGAGTTTATCTGACCTTTTTGACTTCACTTTTTGTCCATCAACTTCGAGAACATTATAAGACCAGAAAAACCGACATTTGTCCGAATACTGGAACACCCTATAATACCATATATACCCTTAAGACCCACTAAAATATTTGAGACCCGTTTTCGGTAGGATAACGGGCGTTTCAAATTGTTTAAAATGATCAAGTATTGAGTAACATTTCAGTATTCGGCTCATTTCTATTCATTTCGGCCGAATAAATTTGGCGATCGCAGTTGAGTTGTTTATGTAGGTACTCGAAGGACGCTGCTGCCCATCCTCCGGCTAATTCCTGAGTCAACTTTTACGACACCCATGGGAGGAGATAGGGTGGTGGCATTCTGAGTCGGCACCACACGTCAAAGTCAATAAATAATGAATAAATTATATCGGTACACACGAGTCACATTTATTTGTTCTTGTTAGACAGTTTTTTTTTTTGTTCCAGTAATAGAAAATTATTTGTTCTTTAAAGTTAGTAAACGTGTATGTCAGTGTGTGTTTTTTTGTGTCTCTTAGTCAAAATCAAAGTCAAAGTTTTTTATTTCAAATAAACCAAACATTGGCACTTATGAAACGTCAGAATCTAAGTTGCACGGTTCCAAATAGTTGATCTCGTGGAGAAGAGCCGGCAAGAAACTCCATGGATACTCTTTTAAAATAATTGAGATTACAATGTTGATTGATACAAATTATTGTAATATATATACCGAGAAAAATGTAGGACAATGTGTAAAGATGGCACACCACATTAATATTATAATAATAAATCATTTGCCGTGGCAGTTAACGGCTGACCAGTCCCAACAAACGGCACTCGTTCACGAGCATGACGCATGCATCGGCATCGCTTAGCTCAACCATATTGTAGGGAACCGAACGACCCGATACATAACACCACCGCCAGCAAAACATTTTAGTGAGTATGACAGACCAATACAGCCAGGCAAAAGACAATCAATATAAGTACTAAAAATAACATCATATAATAACCTACATAAGGTTATAACAATATTGTCACACTGACGGCACGGTTGGTGCAGTGGCTGATACAGTCGGCAACTGCGCTCCGAGTCGTGGGTCCGATTCCCGCACGGAGCAAATATTTGTATGATCTACAGGTAGTTGTTCCGGGTCTGGGTGTATTGTATGTGGAATTTATGTCTGTAAACGCACCCACGACACAGGAGAAATCCTAGTGTGGGGCAAAGTTTTAATAAAAAAATAAAGAAAAATATACCAATATAAATTATGTTGTTTTTGAAGTTGACCTACATCGAACACTCAATTATTTTTTTATGATCTCTCAAAATAACTAAATGAATCAAGTGGATGATAAACAAATCATTATAAGATTTTTTGCACTATACATCATACATCAAGACCAAAAAACATCAAACGAAGCATCCATTCACGAGACATTATTAATTATAAAAATCATTTTCATCGGTCGGTGTCATCGAATCTCCCAGTGTCAGACCATTCGTAATTCAGGCCATTAATCATGTGACAGCTACTGAACTAATTTAGTGGATGCTATAAATCTTGACGAACAACACCGGAACGTGGAAATATCTTACTCAGGAATCTGATCTTAGGTGGCAATGTTATTACTTTGATTGAAGCTTTATTAAGTGGGAAAAGCACCGGATATCATTGTTGCAAGGCGGCAATGACTATGAAAATTACTCGATAAAGGAATTTGACGTGTTCTCGTAACTGTTGTTTAAAACCAAATGTTTTTCCAAAGGTCGAACTTTTGAAACAAAAAATGTAAATATTCCCTGGCCCAGAAGATTTCTTATTATCATTATTAGCCAAAAGACGTCCAATGCTGATCAAAGGTCTCCCCCATAAACATTGTCATTATGGGGGGATTTTGTCAGTATTCATCATGCTTGGCAGGTGGATTGGTGAGTGAGCAATTACTACCATTCATCGTGTTGTGTCGTTCATCCCCTCGTCTTTTACGACATCCACTGGAGAAGAAGAAGTGAAGATCTCTTCTATAGTCTCTAACCAAGGCTATACACAAAAAATATACCGACTGTCTATCATAATAAAAATAAAAGGCAAAACAGATTAATTTTGATTAAAGAACAATTCAATTCAATAATTTATTCAATACTAGCTGTACCTCGCAGTTTTAGCCGCGGTTTCACCCGCTGTTTAATTTATGAGAAATCGGATAATTGATTATTTAAGCATATAGGTATATATGTATATTGGATTACGTTTTTTTTTTTTTTAATAAAAGTCTATGTTATTCCTCATAACATCAGCTATCTGTCAGTGAAAGTCCCGTCAAAATCGGTCCAGCCGTTTCGGAGATTCCCCGGAACAAACAGACAGACAGACAAAAAATTTAAAAAAATCGTGATTTTGTTATACCGTACTCTACCGTATATACTTTCATATGCATTTAGTAAAAAGCTGATATTTTGACATTACAAACAGACACTTCAGTTTTATTTATTTGTATTGATTTAGGTCCAAACAGACACTTTGACACGTCCTGTCTAAAACAAGGCAGGATATTTTTAAATACCATTTCGTAATTTGTTAAAAGGCGCGCCCGTCATCTTCGTCTCCCGTGGTTGGACACTCAGAGCTTTAATGCCATGTTAATTGTAAAGTTTGAAGTCCCGACGGAATAAGTGCCAGCGAGTACTTTAAAAATTCAGGAGACGTTAGCGTAAAAGTTGGGTAACGAGAAAGGAGTATGAGTGACCCTCTGAATAGCTTTAGGTGGATAACCTAATAATTTTATTAGGGAAAATACGCAAAGGGGTTTATAAAGTCGGCGTGAATATCTTACATTTTGGAGTAATAGGAACAAAATTGGTCATTATTTCCACAAAGACTGGAATACATAAAGTTGAAAGAAAAGAAGTTCGGGCAGAATGGTTCTCAATTAGTAACCAGACCGGAAAACAGCGTGGGATGACCTCCAACGAGACGGACAGATGACCTGGTAAAGAAGGCTGGGAGTCGTTGGATACGTGCACCATGGTCGTTGTGATATAACCACTTATAATAGAATATTATAATATGTTATGTAGTTAGCACTTGACCTTAGAACTTGCCTTTTAGCTTTAAACTATGAAACAACCAATATTTTGTATCAACTATGTTCAATCCATATATCATATCGCATATCGGTGTGAAAGAAAAAGAAATAAAATTAATTTAATCTTTGTACCTTAAAGACACAACGATAGCAGTAAAAAATGTGAATAATTTAGTAAAAGAATGAATGAAAACGAAGTATATAAAATAAAATTCACTAAATAAAAGATTTTTTTAAATGGAAACTGAAATTTTAAAGAACTGTGCAGCCAACCATCTAACATAAAACGTATTTTTTTCTACTAGTTGGCTCTCCTGCAATAAAATATCTAATTATGAACTAGAGAAAGTGTGTCCCTCGTGTGTAAAGCAATGGTCATTGCTCAGCTTATTACCATTTGATTCATGATAAGCGATAGTTATTGAACATTGAATATCTTACTCATCTATCAATTTTTAATATTTGCAAACACTTCATCCATTAAACAAAAAAATACGTAACAAAGGTCGAATCAATAAAATTGTATAGAAAGCAGTCGATGCGTCAGTTGCAAACTCCCAGCGCATACAAGGTTCACTACGAGTATGACATAACAATGGCTTAACACGAGAATCGGTCATTTGCAAATGTCAGCTGCTTCCGAATTTTGCTCTGTAACTCTTTGAAATTGTTTATTTTTCGTACTATGCCCAACATCGAGGAGCAAATGAAAATGGAACTTAAAATGATAGAGTTGACATAGATGATTGAAATAAATATAGCAATGAGTTAATTACTACTCAATACAATAAAATAGACTTACTTTAGAACTTAATTTTTTTTTGCTAGTTAGTTATGTTTCACCAAAATAGAGTTCTACTGTAGCTTCCGTCGATGGGGTATATAAAAATCAACTAACAACTGTAAAATACACAAATAGAAAAAATCCTACATCAAAAGGTAGCTGAGAGACTATTGTATGAGACTCAAAAATAAACTCTGCCGTAGTATTAGTTTAGAAATGTTTAGTCTAGTATTGATTAATGCAGCCGACACGGCGAGAATAAGTCCTCCCCTTATTCAATCTCGTATTGATAACATAGCTTAAAGTACTGCTTTTATTGAAATGAAAAACTTCAAACAAGATTCAATCTTGAACGAACAATAATACCGAAATCAGAAATAATAAGATATGTGAACTTAATTTGAGGGTCAGTGTGAAGACCAGACAAGTTGACGAAACAAAAATTTGGGGGAAAAAATAATAATAAGGAATTATAACGCCAACGAATAATCCAATCATCAAAACATTTTTCAAACGCTGTTTCCGGAATTGAGTTCAGTTCTCGTCGCGAATTCTCCTTTATGTCTTCTACCGATTGAAAACGGGTGCCACGAAATGGTAATTTGAGTTTAGGAAAAAGAAAGAAGTCGGCTGGAGTCATATCTGGTGAATATGGTGATTGCTCGATGGTATTTGTTGAGTGTTTGGTCAAAAATTCGTTCACAATGATGGCCGTGTGTGAAGGCGGATTATCGTGGTGCAAAATCCTAGAATTTTCTTTCCACAAATCTGGCATTTTTCTTCAAATTTGCTCTCTTAAATGCCGCATAACGCTCAAATAATATTCTTTATTTACCGTTTGACCTTCCGGCAAGAATTCCGAGTGCACAACACCGCGATAGTCACAGAAAACAGTCAACATGGCTTTGACTTTTGATCGACTTTGGCGTGGTTTTTTCGGTTTCGGTTCACTTGGAAGGCGCCACTCCGAAGCATGTTGACTAGGTTGCATGTCAAACTCATAAACCCACGTCTCGTTACCAGTAACAATGCGTTTCATGAATGTTGGGTCGGAATTGACTCGTTCTAGCATGTCCTCAGCGACTCTCATGCGATTGAGTTTTTGAAGAAAATTCAAGTCTTTTTGGACTAGCCGAGCGGTAACATGTTTCATACCCAAATGATTAGTTAAAATGGTAAGGATCGACTCATGAGATACAGAAAGTTCGGCGGCTATCTCTCTCAAAGTTAAATGAGGATTTTCAGTCACTATTTCCTTCACTTTTGCGATGTTAACTTCAGTTGCAGACGTTGATGGCCTACCAGAGCGAGGCAAATCTTCCATCACATCTCAACTGCTTTTGAACGCTTTGTACTACTCATAAGCACGTGTTTTTGATAAAATCACGGTAAGCCTTCTGTAACATTTTCAGTGACTCCGAACACGAAATTCCATTGGCGATGCAAAATTTAAGACAAACTCTTTGTTCGGTGTTTTTGTCCATGATGAAATTCGCTATACTCGCTAGATATGATATAACTAAAAACAGCACTGTATTTAATATAAATTACAGATGCAATTCAAACTCGGCGCCAAAATGGAAAACAGTTGTGCCAGTCTAACAACAACAATAAAAACAAAATTTTGAATTTGGAACCTTAAACAAATCATCCATTCCTGATACTTTTTTGACTGAATATATATATATATATATATATATATATATATATATATATATATATGGTTATGTACTAGAGAAATAATCTTGAAAATTCATCATCATCATATCATATCAGCCCTTTACACTGTTGAACAAAGGCCTCCCTTTAAGATTTCCACAATTGTGGCGTCATTTTGGGGGGTGTTTGCCAATACTCACCACGCTTGGCAGGCGGGTTGGCGTAAGCGCAGTCTAGCTAGTATTCCACAGAAGGGACGCTGCCGCCCATTCCTCTGGTGTAGAGACCCTTAGTCGCATTTTACGGAGGATCCACAGGAGGAGATGGAGTGGTCCTAAATTCTTAATCCGAAATTAACCTAAATGAAATCCAGGCACAGAATATTTGGCAAAATTAAAATCAGTGTTAAATTCCTCATAAAACCTTTACCATCCCTAAATTTGGGTAATGGTAAAATAACAGGGTCCCCAAACGACGGGCACCAGTTGTGAATGAGCCGGAATGAGGTAATTGAGATATTTGACATTTTGTTGTACAAGAAATTGAGTGGTGTTACTCTGTCAGCTGTTCATTAAAAATTATGTTTAAATGAATTCAGAATATTGTATTGGATATAGTAAAAGATATGTTAGAATTATTTGTTAAATTTGTCTGGTAATTGCAAAATTTGTAAATGTTAGGCATAAATGTCGACGGTATATGTTTTGTAGTTAATTTAGAGTTTTATTCACGACATTATTGTCCCCAAAAACGGTTACAATTAAAATATGTTCATCACCTTCAATTTTGGATAAAAATAAACGCAACCTCATTTAAATTTACATCGCTGTTTAAATTAATTGAATTGTTTAAACAGAAAACCGCAAAATCAATGTTAGCGAACTATATGCAGCAATAACCACAGAACATAAAGCATTTTGTATATTTACACCTCACAGCTGTGTAAATGTCGGTTAACATTGCCCTGGGGGACGGTCACAATTTGTCACTACGACGAACCAAAATTTTTACACGTTAAGTAATGAAATTTGTGAAAAACTGTCCCTTAAAGAGGTTCCCGTTTCTGCAGATAGCGAAGAATATAGAAATAATATAGAAGTAGTTGTCAGAGGCTGACAAAATAGCTAGTCTAATGATCATGATCATCACCAAAGCAGCCAAAGAAAGCTACTGGGTACTCTGTTAAGCAAAGGATTCGTCCATACATTTTCACATTATGTCGTCTTTTTTGAGGGAATTTGCCAGTACTCACCACGCTAGACAGGCGCGTTGGTGAGTACAGAATGGCTGTTGTTCCACAGAAGTGACATCTTGTTGCCGTTCACGACATCCATGAGAGAAAAAGGACTAATGCTATGAATACATTCTTAATCCAGACACCACACGGTTTTGTCTGGTGTTAGTAGTCGAAAGCAGAGAAAGTAAACGACAAGATTATCATAATCACCAGATGATCGTATTATTTTCGTTAGCCTTGGGTATTAGGAAAGTTAAGCTCAGCATAAAAGTCAATTGATATACCAATAATTTCTATCTATAAACTCAAAAGCTATTAATTTACATTCGTAGAAACCGAACACTTTGAAATCGACACTTGATTTCCGCTATGCATCAGCGATTGTATCAAATGTTTCATTATAAGTTGATTGTACATCAGCTCGGCGGTAGGAAGCTTCATCATCGTCCCGATAACGGTGGAAAGTACAAGTTTGTATATTGGGCCGAGCTTTTGATGGAACATTTTGTTATGTTGTAACTTGATGTCTGTTTTTAAGCATCATTGGCTTTCAAATCTTTTACCGACTTTCAGCGTATTTTTCCGATGGTACAGTTTAATTCTAAGAGTGACTAGAGTAGATAAGATTAAACCAACTAATCATACCGAAAATACAACTATTATCTACTTAGGTAAAGTATTACTTTATTTAACAGCTTTTTTAATTTAAGTCGTCGCATTGTTGCGAAACACACGCAACGTAACTAACTATATCACGAATCATAGAGCTGAAATGCAAAGAAATACATGTTTGTTTTTCAAGCACGACGTGATCTAGGCAATAGGCGTATATGGGCTTTTTGATTGTTATGATGAAATCTATTGGTATCGGGGGAAACGGTGTCTGCATGCGTCAGCTTTACCAACATATTGACGGCACGGTTGGTGCAGTGGCTGATACAGTCGGCTACTGCGCACCGGATTGTGGGTTCGATTCCCGCACGGAACAAATATTTGTACGATCTGCAGGTAGTTGTTCCGGGTCTGGATGTATTGTGTGTGGAATTTGTGTCTGTAAACGCACCCACGACACAGGAGAAATCCCAGTGTGGGCCAACGTTTTAAAAAAAAAACAGAAACTCTTAACTGTTTAAAATCACTCGTGCACCAACCGTAACACAATTAAACATTAAACATTAGTCACGCAAACACCACAACACCTCCTACCCTGTCAAGTTGGACAAAGCTCATGACATTTCACATTTTTGCAATCACGCAAAACAAACACGATACATTCCGCACATTGTTAGGCGCAAAACTAAACTGTATGTAACAAACTAAGCAATAAACTGCCTATTACACGTGCATGCAACGCCGCATGCAAGCCGACTGTTGAGTAACTTATCGAAGATCGAGAAGCTTCAGACTTCGTAACAATGCGCGCGCTAAATTACCCGTAGATAGGTACAATTATTGTAGGAGAACACATAAATGAGGTGATAAAGATGGTGCATGCATGGTTAAATGTTGAGTTTGAAAATACAATTCGTAAAGTTAGATTTGTAAGCTCAAATACTCAATTCGTACTGAATTGTTTTTACCGTGATAGCAACGTTGATAGGAATGGGCGACGCGGCATGCCGGACTCCTACCGGCTTAAACAACTGGGGCAGTCATCTTCAGCACCTAAAGGGGGGCTTCAGGTCCTCGTATGATCACACTAGAGCCACCCACTGGACAGACGACCTGGTGAAGGTAGCTGAGAGTCGTTGGTTGCAACATGTAACCGGTCTGAATAGAAATTTGTGACAGAGCCCTTTGTTCAGCAATAGATCTCTTTCAGTTGCTATTATTTCAAAAGCTGAAAAGCTGGGATCAGAATTAAGTGATAAGAAAGATAATTAAATAATTTTAATGTCAAAGCTCGAATAAATCATTATTATATGGTACATAGTTTTAATAGATGGGTAACATTTCTCTATTCAAACAAACAAAAGCCTGTATAAAGCAGTATGTAAATCATACTGACCTTTCCACACCGTCCCTAAAATTACAAGCGTTATAATTTTCCAAGGGAGCACCCTAATTAAAAGGTTTGTAATAAAACTGTATCGCAATGCGTGATAATTTTAATACGGCCGATAAAAATATCTCATTAAAATTTTAAGCATGGCGTCCCCATCCCTTTGCGGAAATGTAGGAAATTGTAAGTGAGGTCGCGTCTCGTTCCACTTCCCGCACTTTTTGAGTCCCTAATTTGGATATAGATTTTGGCCTTACGTATAACCCCTATCTTCGTCAGTATAGTGAAAGTTGTATTTTTATTTGATACCGATACCTATTATGTGATATGTATATAAAGGTTGTTTGTTTTTTTTTTTTATACCAGTGTAATTCACTGTCGGTAAGCGGCCAGCCTGCGTGTTATAACAACTAGAAAATAAAATCATTTAATTCATACCTTCAAGGTCCATAAATTTACATAACAATCAGGTACAAATTTGAAAGAAACAAGAGTTTGTTAGTGTACGATTACTTATTTACTAACTAACTAGGTAAACACACACGCACTTTAGTGCAGGCTGTTTCAGTGCCTACTAAAGCTACTGTCCGGCGTGCTCGCTATCATCTCCAGGATGTTGTTAGTACTGGCGCGGACTCTACAAAGCGTGGTGGCGCTCGGCTTACGTAGTATGGTGTAGAAGCCGTCGACGTGCGCGTCCACAAACATGACAGATGCGCTGCAAGCCCGCGGCAGCCGCTACAACACCCTGAATGCGTTATTGTATTGAACGCGTAGGGCATTAAGTGATTTTTGTGTGTATTTCGACCACAGACTAAAGGTATAAAGGGACGTACAGTAGACTCCAAAAAGCGACACTTTAACCTGCGCCGTACATCAGCTAAATCTGTTAGCGATCATATTAGCTCTAATCACTAATGCCCTACGCTTCCTTTCTATGTCTGCGTCATGTCTGCGCCTGCGTAATGCCAGACAAGACTAGTCCTTCGTGGTACTAAACTGCGCTCAACACATTGAGACAAAAAATAAATATAGTCTCATATGCCCAGTAATTGCATTAGCTACATTGCCCTTGAAACTGGAACACAGTAATGTATCAAGTTTGAGCACAACTGCTTGATAGCAGAATATCTGGCACTGTGGTGGTACTAGCTGGACTCTCGTAATAAGAGCTAGGTCTCGTATAAAGGCCATCAGTATGTAGTGTATGTTTTTATGTGTATATGTAATGTGTGTATTCTGAATTCTGGTGCTCGTTCTGATGCTACAGCATTACGCTGAGCAACGATCTAAATGATGCGCAGATGCGACGTATGATTTCCACTTTTCTAGTCATGACAAAACCATACTTTATCCGTAGGCATTAATCATTTCTGGTTGTCAACCATATACGAGAGAAGTCACCAGGGTTGCTAGCGCGTGTGTACCATTGTTGGTATCCTGATGTATAGATTTCAGCGTTATGGTATTATTTCTATATGTAGTGTGGAGATTTAAGTATTTAGTTAGTCATGTCTTATGTCGATCTCCCATTTTGTGTATTTGAGCGTCGATTTGGCGCAAATAAATATTATATTTTCTTTCTTTCTTAAAGTACAAAGTTTTACTTTAAAGTCTACCATTATTAAAGTGAAGACCATACCTGACCTAGCTCTGTCATAAAAAGAGACATATGTATAAAAGCTCTATTGAACGTTAAGCAAATGAATTACTATGAATTACTTGACACCAAGTTTTTGTTATTTATTGGCCTTTTATAAACTTCCACACCACACACCACACTAAGTGGGGCCAGGTTTCACATGTGTGGTGGCTACAGTTTACAGACATACATTTGTCATGCACAAACACCCATACCCGAAACAACTATCTGTAGATCATACAAATATTTTTTTCCCTGCGGGGATCGAATCGGCGACACGTTGCGCGAAAAGTCGATCGTTCAGCCAATACGCCAACCGTAACATCAATATAAAAATTGAGCAATTAGAATTGAACATTAGAATTGAATGGCTGCAATACTGTATTAAGCAGTCAAGCTGCATTGAAACTAGAACTAACTAGTGTGTAGATGCGCGAGGCCATTCCGCTCCCCTTCACTCAGTCCACGGCCTAGACGTTGTAAAAAGTAAATAAACGACGTGGAATTTATACGTTTTGTCATAAAACTCGGGCGGTTCCCAGCGGGCGTTATGCGTTTAGTGGGATGTCCCGATGAATACTACGGCATACGTGTTGTAAATCTACATATGTTGGGTATACATCATCTTTTGGCGTCAATGGAAATGCTGTTTAGAATAGTTTTTTGTCATAATAATATGAAGGATAATAAAAACGCAGGGCAGCTTGTGGCGCAGCTGAATGTGAGTGGCGACACCTCATACACGAATGCTCCAGAGAGTCGATCAGGGCTTCGTCTCCGGTTTACCTTTATTAGTCGGCTGGAGTGGAATCCCATGAATGCCAGCTGTACTTTCAACTCTGACTTGTCTTAATTGGCTGATCAGAGGGGGGCCTCCAGAGCTATATGCTCGGGGGTGGAAGTGTGTAATGGCGTAATAACGGGGAAAGCCGCTCCGAGTCTTCGAGAGTCACGATGGTGAAACCGGTGCCACACCTCTCGATACCCCGAGCCGCTCATACCGGTATTACTCCCTGTCGCCTGTAGTGGTGGCCATTTAGGGGACCCATCTTGTGAGTGGCGAGTCACCATCATCACAGAACTTTACTAAAAGGTGGAAGGGCAAGACGCCGTTTTTTCCGATTATCCTAGTATACAATCGATCAAAGCTTCAAAAAAAAAATTGCACCCATTACAATATACCTTATAATTATAGTTTCCATTTCATACAATAGTTATACCCCTCCGGGGACAATCTGAGACTGCATTTTATAGTGCAGCCGTGGAGAGTCCCCGGTTGGTGTCCCATTACATTTTAGATTAAAATTCTCTAAAGGGCCTCTGCGTATTGGACTCTTGTCCCGCGTAAGCCTATCAAAAGACCGGATTCCTCCTTATAGGGGGATATAAGCCCGTGACCAGAGAAACATGAAAAATAAAACTGTTATTGAATTGTAATTGTCTTTTCACATGTTTTGTATATTTCAGCTTGTCCTGTATGTATGTCATTATATATGAATGTAATGAAATTTGCAATTCATGTTTCACCCACTGCCAGATATCCGATTGACTCGATATTTTGCAGACATATCAAGGATCTATCACACTACAATTATTTAATATGACTATGATCTGGTGCTGTCAGCAGGATCATGAACTCATAATTTAAAAAGAACTTTATAAACATAAAAATAACAAACATTATAACTGGTTAATATTAAACACTAGACACATGTAAATAATGAATTTGAATCTATAAGTACCTAATGAATGTATAGGTAATTTGGACAATTTATTCTTTAAAACTAAGAAATAAAATTATAGTTTCAAAACAAAAAAAAAACAAGGTAATCGGAAAATAAAATTTTGAATGTCAAATAAAAGCGTGGGTGGTCAATGTCAAAGATAGATTGAATGAATATAAGCAGAGATTACCCTACGATTTTAGTTTAAATTTTGTTTTTTTTTTAACCTTTGCCCCACACCAGGATTTCTCCTGTATCGTGGGTACGTTTACATACACAAATTTCACACACAATACACCTAGACCCGGAACAACTACCTGCAGATCATACAATGTGGGTGGTGGGGCAACTAGTACGGTACAGAGGGCGCCACCTGTAGTCGACGCTCAGTCGCTGGGCGTCCGGTTGACTGGGGGTCTCACCCGGCAAGGTCTACTCGCCTGTGAAGCATTTCGGGCGCCACTACCATGAAACATACACAGCTACTCTTATTAAGTAGGCAATATTGCCCTAGGCGAACGCCAAAAATTTGTATTGGCAACCCAATCTCCGGCCCAACATGTACGGTTTGCAGATCATACAAATATTTGTTCCGTGCGGGAATCGAACCCGCGACCCGGATCGCAGCAGTCGACTGTATCAGCCACTGCACCAAAATAAAAATAAAAACGAAGTAATTAGGTATATAGACAAACACAATTTTCTTCGTTCATTCATCTACGTAACGCATTTAAAGTAGCTCTCAGTAATCTGGATTTTAACCAAAATATACAATTTCCGATGCCCACTGGCTGCGACGTTTTATTGTTTTCCAGTTAAAAGTTAAGAGATTAGCATGAAAGCCTATAACTGTGCGCGTAAAAATTCCGACCAACCGACCGAGCTTCGAGTTTGGCGTTCCCTCTACGCCGTCCATCTTTAGCGTGGGGTACAAATGAGGGGGTTTTAATTTTCATTCTGATGTTAGAATTAGGCCGAGATCCCCAATGTTAAGGATACCACTCCGTTATTCTCATGGATATTTTAAGAGGGGTTACGTAGATAATCATTAGGATTAACTTATATTTAAAGTGAACCGTAATGAATAACGCCACCACACCACCATTGGTTATAGATATCTTTTTTATTGGTCTCGAGTGGAAAGTCTACATGAATTTCCTCGCCCCGGGGAAGGGTGAAGGGGCATGTCGGCTCGGCATGGACTCCTACCGGCTAAAACCACTAGAGCGGTCGAGCGGTCATCTTCAGCACCGAATGGGGGTTGCAAGTCCTCGTAAGATCACACTAGAATAAATATGGTTAGAAACTATTACGTCATTTAGATGAAGTGTAGCTGAAGCTGGGATTCTTGCTAAAACAGTAATTTGTCATTCTACAGCCCTCTCTAGAAGTGTTTGTATATTTAGCAATAAATACCGAATCCTTAAGATTCCGTGTGGTATCTGGATTAAGAATAAAGCACCATTCCACCACCTATTGTGGATGTCGTAAAAGGCAATTAAGGGATTCTAAACAAGAGATACGGGCAGGAACATTCCTTTTATGGAACAGTAGCCATACTGAACTGCCGAGTGTGGTGAGAATATCCTAGTATACTGGTAATTTCTAGCTAGTATGTGGAAATATCGTGGGACCACAGATATAGGCATATTTCAGCTGTGGACGTTCTTTGGCTGATATGGTAAAGGTGATTATAATTATATAAAATATATAAAATTATAAAATATATATTTTAATTTTCTGTGGGATAAATCACAACCAAAAACAACAGTATAATTGTTAGTAAAATATTGTTTCAAGTAAAAGAGGAAGCAACTCTACGGGCCCCTTCAAATAATCTAGTATCGAGCCTGACTCGGTTTTTTCGCCATGTTGTTTCCATTTGAGGAGATACGCTCATTCGTTCGTGGCGCGCCCACCACTGCGCCAGCTCCAAGCGCTATTGCGTTTGGATTTTTATCGCTTTTACTCGGTAACCAGTTTCAGTAATATGTTTTTTGCGTACATGATTGTTGGTTTGAAATTGTTAATATTATCAAACGGTGGTTTAACATTATCTCAAAGTCAAAATCAAAGTTTTTTATTTCAAATAAACCAAATATTGGCATTTTTGAAACGTCAGAATCTAAGTTGCACTGTTCCAAATTGTTGATCTCGTGGAGAAGAGCCGGCAAGAAACTCAATGGATACTCTTTTAAAATAATTGAGATCACAATGTTGATTGATACAAATTATTGTAAAACATGTACCGAGAAAAATGTAAGTCGATGTGTAAAGATGGAACACACCACAATATCTATAATTTTAATTAGATATCCTTACAGGGAATGATAACCCCTGAATAGAGTGATGATTACTGCGTGCATCGAAACTAATTTTTTGATTAAAATTGTACGGTAGATAAAATAAAATAACTTTTTAACATCTGTAACGACGCCTGTCACCTTAGTCATCCTGCGACCACGAATGCTTTGCAGCATTCGAAACGTCAGGAAAAACAAAATTCTAAAATATACGCGATAGAATCCGTTTACATAATATAAAAGTGTTTTATTATAATGTGTAATACTCGCGAAAACCTAACACATTATTAGATGATAATGATATTTATTGAAACTACATGAGATTAACAAAAATACGGTCATAAGGATACCCCTAAGGATGCCTCAAGCACCATATATGGCAGGCGGATAAGTGATCGTAAAATGCTGTTTCTAGTACTCAGAAAGATGCTGCTATATATTTTTAATAAGGATTGTTTATTCCACAAAAATTAAAAAAAGCATGTGTGAGCTCACCTACGACTGTGGGGTTCTCTGGAGGATGGGAAGAAGTGTCCTTCGATTAAATTTACAGCTCAATTGTGATCCCATCTGGCAAAATGATCGATTACGCCAAAACCTCCAATGAACATACAACACAAACCTGGACGACCAGTTGTTGTGGCGATCTTTGGGGGATGCCAGTGCCCAGCAGTAGATATCTTTCGGCTGAAATGATGGTTTTTTTAAGGAACAAGGTGTGGTGTTCCTCCATAGAAAAGGGAGGATCCTCCAGCTAGGCGGATGGCATGCCTGGCGGGCCGATTCTCAACGATTGAAGTTTGGGCGACTGTATGTATGCTGCGTTGCGCGAATACTTTAATAGCGTGATTCAGGATTCTTTGACGTCATCGGAGGGTTGCATTCAATAGTGAAGTAGATGTCATTGTAAGTTGTAGTTGTATTGCTGGCGATGTAGGTGTCGCCACATATTCTATCTTGGACACCGTTTATCTTTTGGTCATGAATCCCAGATGATGGAGATCGCTAGACGCATCCAGTTGGCATGGGCAGTTTGGAAATCTCGACGTAGTTTACAAAACCCTACCTTTTTTTTTTTTTTTTTTTTTTTTTTATTGGTGCCCAGTGGAAATTCATCATGAACTTCCTTCGCCCCGGGGAAGGACGAAGGGGTATGCCGGACTCCTACCGGCTAAAACCACTGGAGCGGTCATCTTCGGCACCTAAGGGAGGCTCCAGGTCCTCGTATGATCACACTAGAGCCACCCACTGGTGCCACGCCTATTGGCACATCTCGGAGAGGGTGACTGTAAAGCGGTCACCCCCCCAGGGGGATTGTAAAGGATCCCCCAGTGCGTCCCACGGCAGCGCGTGACCACATGCGTGCTACCGTCTTCTCTTGGGTCGCTTGGTGTGGGCACGCAGATTCCCCAATCTACGCACCCGCGAACCCAGAGGTCCCCCACCTTATAGCAACGGCAGGGGTTTTCAGGCGTATCGGAATTAGGCGCCAGGGCGGTTGTTACCCCGGCGCCGTCTCCTTCTTCTTCGAGCGGGATCGGCCCTCTCCCGATCCCGCTCTGCGGTCTCCTTCTGGAGCATGACGCTCTCACAGAAGGAGACCACTGCATTCCAATTTTCGTGCTCTGCCAACATAGCCGACACTACTGCTGGCAGAGAGAGATCTTGCCCGATCCGATCGACCAGGATCCGCCGCTCAGCGGCCCACGCAGGGCACGCCTCGAGCGTGTGCTGTGCGGTGTCCTGGTCGCTATCACAATGGTGGCATTGTGCCGTGGCCTCGCGTCCTATCCTGTGCAGGTACGCGCCGAAACAACCGTGCCCGGTGAGCACCTGCGTCAGGCGGTAGGTGACGCGCTCGCTCCTTTTGAGCCAGGCTCCAAAGAGCGGCAGGACGGCCTCGACGACGCGCTTGGTTGCAAACTGCATCCGCAGGCGATGACGCCACTTTACAAGTGCGCGCCGCCGAGCTAGCCGCCGCAGCTTGTCCAACGCCCCTGGAGGCGCGCCTTCGCCGCTTTGGCGGAGGGAGCGTGTCTGATCGTAGACCCACGCATCCATCTCCGCCAGGATGTCAAAAGGCGGAAAACGCGCCAGGAGAGTTGCCGCCTCGTAGGACACCGTTCGGTATCCTCGTGCGATCCGGATAGCCACTCTGCGCTGCAGACCATGAATTTTGGTTCTGCAGCGCTGGGCGCCTGATAGTCGAGCTGACCATACAGGCGCCCCGTATAGGACCACGGACCGCACGACTCCTCCGTAGAGACGGCGAACTTCCTCACATGGTCCCCCGAGATTGGGCAGCAGCCGGTGTAGAGCACCCACTACCCTCTCGACTCGGGGGACGAGGCGCTGGAAGTGCTCTTCGAAGCCCCAACGACTGTCCAGGGTGAGCCCCAGGTATTTCATGTACCGGCCCACCCCGATTTGCGCGTCACCAACGCGTATCCACGAACTGGGTGGTTCTCTGCTTCTCGGCAGTTTGTGGAACCATAGCGCCTCGGTTTTCTGAGGCGCTATCCGCAGACCCAGGGCGTGGATTTTGGCCACGACAATTGCCACCGCTTGCTCCGCAAGCCGGATGGTTCCCTCGAAGGACTCCCCGCTGGCCAACACCAGAGTGTCATCAGCGTAACAGACTAAGCTGACGCCAGCAGGGAGAACGACACGCAGGACCGCATCGTAGGCGAGGTTCCATAAGAGAGGGCCGAGAACTGACCCCTGCGGAACCCCGCACGTAATCTCCCTCCGCTTTACGCTACCGTCCCTGCCCACGTAGCGAATGTGCCTATCACGCAGATAGGCCCCAATGATGCCCTGCAGGTAGGGCGGACACCGATGATAGACTAGTGCCGCCCTAATAGCGCCCCACGGGATGGAGTTGAAGGCGTTGACGATGTCTAGACTGACCGCCAACGCCACCCCACCCCGCCGGGACACTGCCTGTTCCGACAGCGAGCGGACGCGAAGAATCGCGTCGATGGTGGACCGCCGCTGCCGGAAGCCATACTGACTTTCGGCCAGGTCGGGGCCAACTCGCGACAGGTGCTCAACGAGTCTTCGGGTAATTATTCTTTCGAATAGCTTCGAAGCCTCGTCGAGCAGGCAAATGGGACGGTATGCAGAGGGAGACTCTGCAGCCCTTCCTTCCTTCTTCAATAGAACCAATCCGGCTTCCTTCCAGCCGGACGGGAACACGCCACTACGGAGGCAACTGGTGAACAGCCGCCTCAAGCGGTCCCCAAGAGACTGTAGCGCATACACCCACGCACGGCCCGGAATGCCGTCCGGACCCGGTGCGGTGTTGCGACTCTTCAGGCGGCCAATGGCTCGGCCCAGCTCCCCATCCGAAACCCCCAACTCCTCGACCCAGTCCGAGGCATTTGGGGGTGGAGAGGGACCAGGATGGTCCCGAACCGCCGGAAAGAGCGTTGAAAGTACTCTCTCCAGCAAATCCGGGACCATGGTTTCGGTCACCGGGGGGACATATGGGCGCAACTTGCCCACTACCATACGGTAGGGTCTCCCCCACGGATCCCTGTCTAGTCCCTCTAGGAGCTCGCTCCAGGACCGAGCCTTTGCCTCACTGATGGCGGTCTGAAACGCCAGTGTGGCCGCCCGGTAGGCCATATAGGCCTCTTCAGTCTCTCTGGCTGTAGCGCTGTGCCGGCGTCGGCTTCGTTGGTACCGGCGGCGGGATGCCAGGCAGACCGCACGCAACTGCGCGATCTCATCCGACCACCAGTACACTGCCGTACGCCGGGAGCGCCTGGCCCGGGGCATGGATGCGTCGCATATTGACGTCATCGTCCTCCGGAACCACGACGCTTCCTCCTCCGGATCGAGCAAGATCCCTTGATCGACCTCTGGCCAGGCCGCGACGTTGGCAGCTGCGACGAGCAACTCTCGATCCAGCTGTGTGAGGGCCCAACGCCGCGACCGCGGGCTGGGACTAGAACGGCTCGGGCAAGGCGTGCGGAGGGCCACGTCGAACATTATGTGGCGGTGGTCTGAAAGTGTGACCACTTCCTCCGCTACTCGCCAACCCGACACCATGCGGGCCACAGAAGGAGCCGCCCATGTCAGGTCCACGACCGACTCCCCCTGCCACCGAACGCAGGTGCTAACGGACCCCCGATTCAGCAATCGGAGGTCAAGTGACGCCGCCCAGTCTTCCATTATCCTCCCCCTCGGCCCGTCCCGACGGTTGCCCCAAGCTCTAGAGTGAGCGTTGAAGTCCCCCAGGACGAGCACTGGACGGGGCGAGCACTTACAGCGAATGCTGCGTGCCACCCCGTCCAGGTAACCCTCGAAGTCGGCGAGAGACACGTTGGGGGAGATATAGCAGCCCACTACTGCCAGAGGTCCCCACTCTACTACGACAAAGCCCTGCCCCCTGTCCAACAAGGAGCAGGGCGGCTCACCTTCGGCTCCAGACCAATAGATGGCGACGGAGTCCCCGGCGCCCCCGAACCAACGAGGATGTTCCTGGACGCCGTAGGGCTCCGCCACAACCACCAAGGCAACCGACCACTCCGCAACAGTTTGCAGCAACAGATTCTGCGCGTTGCGGCAGTGGTTTAGGTTGCCCTGGAGGACCCTTAATTGGCCTCCATCGCCTCCGGTGAGCCGGAGCGTGCGACCGGTGCTGCCGGCGCAGACGCCGTCAGCCCCTCGGCCGAGGCAGGGGGGCTGGTTTTCCCCTCCTGCTCTTCTGGGCTGCACAAGATTTGCAGCCCAATCTGTGCTCGGCCGGGAGGCCAAAGTCCGCACACAAAGGGCAGTTTTTTGTCTGCGCCTGGCATTCCCGAATTTTGTGGCCCTGGCCGCCACATCCGAAGCACCGGTCGCTCCGGTCAACCCCCCCGTGTTTGGTGCACCGGAGGCGCACATGCCCGAGTTCGAGGCATCGGAAGCACTGTAATGGCCGTGCTGCCAACACCTCGACCCTAGCCGACGTCCAACCGACGCAAATGCGGCAGGTAGACGCCAGCTTCTTGGCCGCCTCCAGTGGGATCCGGACCCAGACCGTGCCCAAAGACATCGGTGAGCGACGAATTTCGCCCACCCTAACATCCTCGGGCAAACACGCCGTCGCAACCACTATGGCATCTGCGATCTCCGCTTTAGTGACGGCGTCATCCAGGTCCAGTACCCTCAGCTCCGCCATTTTAATCGGACGTGCAATATGCACGTCAAATATGGGGGTGAGCACCTCCCGCATTTTGCGTGCCAGGCTATCGGCCTTGGCACCGCCATCCTCGCCAGCGACGGAAAGCACCATTCCGCCGCTGACTGACCTCTTGATGGTCACGGTGTCCGGACCGATGCCGTGGTCGGCGAGCTTAATACTTCGCCGAGCCGCGGACATGACTTCACCCAACCTTGTGTCGGGTGAGCCCTCGGGCACCGTGACTGTTATGGCGGCAGATGCGGGAACCTTGGGGAGGTTGACCTTCCCCTTCTTTCCTTTCTTTCCGCCCCGTTTGCCGCGTCGCTTTCCCTCACTCTGGGAGGAGGACCGCGCAGGTTGCTCAGCTGCAGCTTGTTGGGCCTGAGGCCGGGGCTGCCTCTTCTTTCTGCCCGCAATGGACCACCCCTCAATGGTCTCCATTGCGGACTGTGAGGACTCGGGCTCGGCGGCTGTTGGCTGGACTGGCGCGGATGCACTGGTCGCCGCAGCTCCGGCAGCTGTCACTGCACTGTGACTCCCGCTCTTTCTTTTTTGTTGCGGTTGAGCCGCCGGAGCGCGCGTTTGTGCCTTGGCGGAGGCTGCAGCCGTCACCGCGCCCGTCGTCCCCTTAGCAGCGGCCGCATACGTGGCCGTCTGCGGCGCCGACCGCAGCCTTCTTGCGTCCGCCGCCAGTGGCGGGCGCAGGCGCTTCTCCGGCGGCAGCCGCTCCATCAGGGCCGCTAGTTTGGCGTCCATCATCCCCCCGACTTCGAGGACAATGGAACGCCGAAACTCGTCCTCTGCATTAGGCGGCAAGAACGCCGGAGCGACTTGACACTTGGCATCCGCAGTCGTGTTACCCTGACGACGAAGGAGTCCCACCTCCGTCGTCAATTTCTCTATTTGCGCCGTGAGGCTGGCGAGCTGGGAGCGCAACTCCGCGTTCTCCCTTTCCAGCCTCTCGACTTTTGTCTCCTTACGGGGCAACCTCTTAGCTTCTGGGGACGACCCAACAGATGCCTTTGGAAGGGTCCGTTTGCGGCCCTTATCTCCCAACACCATGTTGAGTGAGGCATGCGAACTCCGAGGGTCCAAGGATTCCTCGGAGTCGCTCACCCCACACGATGGCAGCGGTGTGCCCGGACGCGACAGCGACGAGACCGCACGCTGCGCACGCTGCGCACGCGAATTGGCACGCAAGTCACGCGCACTACGCGTCCTTGCACCCGATCCGGACATGGAGCCGACGTCTGACCCCACATCCAACTGGACGCTGTCAGATTCCGACAGCGAACCCAGATTCTCTCCCACCTTCTCTTTCTCCACCTTCTTTTTGTTTGTTGGTTTTAACGATTTCATTGTTAGTCCCACGAGTATGGGGGAAATAAATGGTCGACCCGGGCAGTGCCCCCTGTACCCGGGCAAGCGTATCCCATTATCAGGTGCCGCCGGTCCTGGGGATGGCGTGCTCGCGACTGAACTACCCATCAGCCATGCACCCCTCGCCGCACGCTAGCTTGGGTTCGGGGAATTTTTTATAGAGGCCTTCTTCCTCGCGATCCGGGCGGTTAAGCCAAGATCCTCGGTCCCGGTCGAAGCCGCGAGACGTGACCACGACACTCCAACCGAGGTTACGATATCGACGGTGGCAGGGAAGGGGAGTCCTCCCACTACCTGCTCGGGGCAGGGTGAGTGCACACCGAGCCCGCCGCTAGCCCGCCCATGCTTCTCCGAAAACGGAGGAGCACGCTACGGCCTACCTACAGCCCAAAAACTGGGCCCGACCCTGTCAGAATATTAGCCACCGGGCAATAAGGTCCTCCAAAAAGTGGAGTAGTTATTGCCCGGTGCCCAGGGTGCACCGGCCCGACAACTGCTCTTCCCCCCGGACGTATCAAGAGGGACCAGCAGCCACCGAGCGCACGTGGAGGTTTCCTGACCTAGCACCCCACAAAACCCTACCTAACCCCATAAGGGCTTTTATAGAATAGAAGAACTTTACTATTTAATATTAAATAATTATTTATAATTACTTTGATTATCAAATGAGACAATAGAAATAGAAATGCTTTGACTGAATTATTTTTATTAAACTGTAATTGTAATTTTATTAACTTTATTATTATTAAACTGAATGTATTGTTGAAATTACTCTGATTATAATTAGGTATATTCTATTGTTAAATGGGTTGACATTGTGTGCTTATGACTATTTTAATCTAACTTGTGTGCTGATAACAAATTCACATGCCAGGCATGGCAAAATGGACCGAACAATTTATTACTAAGATCTTATGTAACTCCGTTTTTAGTGAATAAATATTACTATTACTATTACTACTACTATAACCAATCTGTTGCAATGACTGACTTTTAACCAATACGTGTTGCCTATCCTTACTTATGAAGCTAAAACTAGAACGCTAATTAGGGATTACATAAAAGTAGCGCCAAATTACAATAACATATGATTGAATTACAGCAACTGCTGATTCTAAAATTAACCTCTAATCTGTTAATTGCCGGCAACCGCGAGACACAATAGATTTTTAATTATGTCTGGGTTTGCCGTGTGGTGCCGGCTCAGAATACCACCACCCCATTTCCTCCCGTGGGTGTCGTAAAAATCGACAAAGGGATTAGCCGGAGGACGGGCAGCAGCGTCCTTCGAGTACATCAACAACTCAACTGCGATCGCCAACCCGTCTGCCAAGCGTGGCGATTATGCCAAAACCCTCCAATCAGCCCACAACACAACCAAATCGGTCATTGTGGTGATCTTTGGAGGAGGCCTGTGTCCAGCAGTGGACTTCATTCGGCCGAAATGATATGTCTGGGTTTGTGACAGATAGATGTCGGTAGACCTAACACGCGCTGGGAGGACGACATTAGAAAAGTCGCTGGACCCCACTGGACTTATGTCGCCAGAGACAGAGACTAATGGGAGTCTTTGGAGGAGGCCTTCACCTGAGTGGGGTCATGTATATTAAAAATTAAATTATAACTGAACATACTAAAAATAATAATATTGTGATTTATTTGATTATTCCATTTTTTTATAATAGATACATGCAACCAAATTGATATTTATTGTAATGTTATTTTATTATTATAATATTTTATAATTTTTTGTAATTTTTACCTACTCTCTGTAATATTTCAAAGAAAAAAAACAAGCATTTTTGAAGTTCAACATTATAAATTTATTTTGTAAATGCATGAAATAAAAGGCTTTTTTATTTATTTTATTATTGTGACAGATAATGAGATAATAATACAATTTGAATTGTTATAAAAATAAAAATGAAATGAAATAGTACGTTAGATCCTGTTTGACATGTCCTGCAATAATATTAGCTGTTAAACGAACAGCTAAAGTTCTTGGGCGAATAATACTTCTAATACATGCACCATGGAGGTACCTCACTTGTCGACCATCCAACATCAAGAATCAACGTCGCACCAAACTCGAAGATGTAGGCAAACAGATCATGACATTGAAGTGGAGACGGGCAGGGGTGCAATTCTCTAAGCTCAAACATCCATACATCCTTGAATACAGAATAGAAATAATGGTGATAACCCGATTTAGTATTTGCTAAGACTGGTCCTCAAGCCGTACCTTCTGCAATGTGTCCTTGAATAGCTTCAATCATGTCTTAGCGAATACCGAAATTGGCCTCACACCGTTATTTCGATTCTGTTTTTAAGGATGTATGGATGTTTGAGCTTAAGGAATTGCAGGGGGTCACTTAGCAAGGTGGGGATGGATAGCGAAATACGGAAATATCAGTGTGGTGACCAAGAAAAGGACGACGTCTGGGGACCACACGGATCATCACATCAGCTTAATAAGCATAAACGACCGGTTATATGCCGTGTGTCGTCACCACACAGCGAATCACACAGATAACATCCCAAAACTTGCAACATATGATGCGATTTATGCGGGATGACAGTGGATGGGACTAGCTCAGGACCTGAAATAAAAGCTTATAAGATCTCTGCAGTAAGCTTAAAAGATCTCTGCAGTAAGCTTAAAAGATCTCTGCAGTAAGCTTAAAAGATCTCTGCAGTTGGCTGAATATGGATAGATAGTTTATATGTAGTATTGTCTTAGGTTTTCGCGATTATTACACATTATAATAAAACAATTTTAAACGGATTAAATCGCGTGTATTATTGATTTTTGTTTTTCCTGACGTTTCGAACACTTTGCAGGGTTCGTGGTCGCAGGATGACTAAGGTGACAAGCGTCGTTACAGATTTAAAAAGTTATTTTATCTACCGTACAAAACTAATCAAAAATTGTTTCGATGCACGCAGTAATCACTCACAGTGTCTTGATGTTTTTTAGTTTGGTGTGTTGTTTGGGATTTTATTAATTTAATAACCGGATTCCAAACAAGTGGTACCTGCCAACCATCTTCTCTATTAAAATTAGGATGTTTTTTAATTTCAATAGCCTCTCGAAACATTCTTGGTACATAACGGTTTTCTTTCGCGAGGACTTGAGGATGATCAAATCAAATCAAAATCAAAAAAACACCGTAAAAGTGTTAAAAAAGGGCCTAAATTTCGCGCTAGCACCTAAAAAAATCCATTACGAAGATATAATCTGTAACGTCGAGGACTGTCTTATCAAAAACAACGTAAAGAAAGATGATTTGGAGGCGATCCGACAAGACATATCAGTGGTATTACGTCGCAGCAAACCGCCCAAACCGAATCTGTCTCGCGATGAGTATCAAGCGCTAAAAAACGTTAATGAAGACCCAGACCTGACTATCCTCCGTGCCGATAAGGGTAACGCTACGGTTATAATGGACACGTCAGATTACAAACAGAAAATTCAAGACCTTTTGTCGGATAACAGCACATATAAAAAGGTAAACAAAGATCCAACCAACAAAATACTCAAAAAGACCACTGAGTTAATATCCAAACACTCCGATATTTTAGAATTAGACGTGAAAACACTCATTCCATCTTGCGCGAAACCCCCAAAGCTGTATGGGTTGCCGAAAATACACAAAAGCAATGTTCCCCTACGACCAATAGTAAGCCAGATTGATACACCAACCTACAAACTGGCGCAACACCTAGCGAAGATACTCTCAAAACTTCGTGGAAAGTCTAACACATATGTGAAGGATTCCTATCACTTTGTCAGCCAAATAAAAGACCTTCAACTGGCTGAAAATGAAGTGATGGTCAGTTTTGATGTGCAGTCCTTATTTACTAACTTACCAATTAAGGACTGTATGGATGTTGTTAAGAAACGGTTAAGTGAGCATAGCATGCCTCAACAATATGCAGAATTGCTTGAACACTGCCTTACCAACGGCTACCTGTTGTGGGACAATGAATTTTACCTTCAAACTGACGGTGTTGCCATGGGTTCACCGGTCTCTCCTGTAGTCGCCGATATTTTCATGGAGGATTTTGAGGAGAGAGCACTGATGACAGCCCCGGCTATGCCGAATATGTTCAAACGGTATGTAGATGATACTTTTACCATCTTGCCTCACAATAGGGTCTCTGCATTTTTACAACATCTAAATTCAATACACAGTAAAATTCAGTTTACTATGGAATTGGAGGAAAACAAATCCTTGGCCTTTCTTGACATACTTCTTATCCATAATCCTGATCATTCAGTTAGTCACACTGTGTATAGAAAGCCTACCCATACAGACAGGTACCTTAACGGTGAATCTCACCACCACCCTTGTCAGTTAGCTACCGTGGCTAAATCTTTGTTACAGAGAGCACACGGCATCTGCGACGCCGACCACCTGCCAGGGGAGCTTAACCATGTGAAGCAAGTTCTTCGAAATAACAATTTAAGAGCGCCACATCCCCGTCGCAGAAGCCGCCCGAAACCCACCACGGTTGATCGGAGACCTGCAGTCTTACCATTCATCAAGGGAGTCACGGACAGAATTGGTCATATCTTGAAGCGTGCTTCTATTAAAACCTATTTCAAGCCACATAAAAAGATAAGCCAACTTCTCAAACCCGTGAAGTGTCACATTCCTCTCCAAGATGCAGGGGTCTACAAGATTGACTGTGATTGTGGGTTGTCATACATAGGGCAAACAAAGCGTAGTATAGCCACCAGAATTAAAGAACACATAGCTGACGTCAAGCATAGACGCATCACAAAGTCCGCAGTGTGTGAACATGCCTTAGGCAAACCCAACCATTTTCTTCGATTTGATCATCCTCAAGTCCTCGCGAAAGAAAACCGTTATGTACCAAGAATGTTTCGAGAGGCTATTGAAATTAAAAAACATCCTAATTTTAATAGAGAAGATGGTTGGCAGGTACCACCTGTTTGGAATCCGGTTATTAAATTAATAAAATCCCAAACAACACACCAAACTAAAAAACATCAAGACACTGTGAGTTATTACTGCGTGCATCGAAACAATTTTTGATTAGTTTTGTACGGTAGATAAAATAACTTTTTAAATCTGTAACGACGCTTGTCACCTTAGTCATCCTGCGACCACGAACCCTGCAAAGTGTTCGAAACGTCAGGAAAAACAAAAATCAATAATACACGCGATTTAATCCGTTTAAAATTGTTTTATTATAGTTTATATGTATTGTGTGTATGTATTAATAACAATAATAATTACTTATAATAAAAAAAAATGTTTGACGGCACGGTTGGTGCAGTGGCTGACACAGTCGGCTGCTGCGCTCCGAGTCGTGGTTTCGATTCCCGCACGGAACAAATCTTTGTATTGTGTGTGGAATTTGTGTCTGTAAACGCACCCACCACACAGGAGAAACACTAGTGGGGGGCAACGTTTTAAAAAAATATGACAAAAGGATGTTTTAAATAAACAGTCTAAACTCTTAAGTTTTATTTACAGTGTTACTGTTATCCATCTAACGTTCAAATCAAAAAAGATATCACCGTCATCATCATCATATCAGCCACAGGACGTCCACTGCTGAACAAAGGCCTCCCCCTTAGATTTCCACAACGAGCGGTTACATGCCGCTCTCATCCAACGACTCCCAGCGACCTTCACCAGGTCGTCTGTCCACCTCGTTGGAGGTCGTCCCACACTGCGTTTTCCGGTGCGCGGTCTCCATTCGAGAACCTTTGTGCCCCAACGGCCATCAGTTCTACGAGCAATGTGCCCTGCCCATTGCCACTTCAGTTTACTAATCCTTTCAGCTATGTCGACAACTTTAGTTCTTCTACGGATCTCCTCATTTCTGATTCGATCTCGTAGAGAAATACCAAGCATATCTCTCTCCATAGCTCGCTGAGTGACCTTGAGCTTTCTTATGAGGCCCATTGTGAGTGACCACGTCTCTGTTCCATATGTCATCACTGGTAACACACACTGGTTAAAGACTTGTGTATATGATATATATATAGTTAAATTCAATACATGTATTTAGGTCCTACTTTTACACTGCATATTGGAACAACGGGGGGCATTTGGCTGGATGACATTCACTGAGAAGAAATGCCAAAGAAACTTTAGCTTTAAAAACATCGTAAAAAAATATATCCAGAATTTGTCGTGTCTGTCACGGAAAGTATTTTATCGCGCCGACGCTGAGAGCCGATGATAAAGGCTGGAATCCACCGAGAAACTTCACTTAAATCTTTATGAAAATGCAACATGATAAATCGGAGATAACCAAAAAAAGTATGAATCAGTTTTCTTTTTGAATTACAGATATTGTGGTGGCTCTGTTACATTAATGCCTTTATTTTGCATTAATTTATATGAAATATAAAAATAAAATATATATGAACAAATTTTTCTTTATTATATTCAATACATAACTGTATTTGCAGGGTGCTTATGTAGGACTAATCCACGTTGGAGTCCTTTGATAATATAGTGCATTGTTTAATTTCACTATACTTTTAAGTGTAAGCATCTGCATTATAAAAATGTTCTTTTATGACTGGTAATTAGAGCTGATATTAGGCTTCCCATTTTGTCACCCAAAAACAAATTTTTCTTTGTTTAAATGTATCCATCAATTTTACCAATAAACCTCATACAAGTTGCGGTAGCATTATTTAGCCTACGAAAGTAATTTTTGCAGAGATCATAATGCCAAACTGATTCTATAAAAAAACGGATCAACAACAAGTGGTCGGATAAAGAGTCTTTTACACTCAAAGGAGGCAGCAGAGTAGGGATGGGAGGAGACCACTCTGATCTCCACTGAAGCAAAGGCACCGGGCGCGGATGCAGGCGAAGAGCACTGTACGATCTCCGGCCCCTAGAATGGCGGCCCACGGGCGACGAACTAAGAGCATTCGCCCGAACAGAAACAGGCCCGAGATGGCAGCGCGAGTGTTCTGCGCGCACCTCTCTGAAGATATGTGCGGCCTGCCGGGTCACAGAGGCAGGGCCCGTCAAGTAATAACGGGCCCATACTTGCCGGGGGTGTGGTCTAATGCTAACAAAGCGAATACCTCACCCCCAGCCAGCGGTAATTGGAAGGACTCCATAGAGTTTGCCACTCCGCCCTTCCTAAAGCTAAGAAAGCCCATGAGGACTTACCCACGGCAAAAAAAGGTCTTCTACGCTACGCTGTGGGGACTACGCTTTGTCGTTTTAATATATGTTTACTAAAAAGTAACTTGGCTTTTACTATTTATGATCAGTAACATGAAGTACTTCAACAATGTTTCTTTTTCTGAGAATAACAAAGTCTGTGATAAAAGAGAGGAGACAGAAGTAATAAAATGTTTTTAAGAAAATAAGAAAATAAAGAAATTGTGCTGCAGCTTATATTTACAGTTATTATTGCAATTGAATTGTCAGATCTACAAGCCGTACGTTTAACTGCGATATTGGTTTTGCAAAAACTGCAGTGCCATGTTTGGCATGTGGAATTTTAGCGATCAGGATTATTCCAGGAATTTCAGGTCACTGACGTTTGGTGTCACAAGGAGTTTCTTGTATGCAGAGTTCATCACATTATGATGTCTGACACAAATTTGAATTTTTTATGTTAATAACGGTCAATGCTGGTTGGCTGGCTGGTTAGGTTCGTCGTTGAAGTTGGAGAGGATGCTTATTGGTTGTAGTGTGTGTGTTGTGTGTGTGTGTTGTGTGTGTGTGTGTGTGTGTGTTGTGTGTGTATGTTGTGTAGAAGAATTAGCCAGCCTAGGACACTACGTTCGGGATCGGGAGAGGGCCAATTCTGCTAGAAGAAAGAGGAGACGGTGCTCGCCCTGGCGCCTAATTCCTACACGCCTGAAACCCCCTGCCGTCGCTATAAGGCGGGGGGGGGGGGGGGGGGCTCTGGCTTTGCGGATGCGTAGATTGGGGAATCTGCGTGCCCACACCGAGTGACCCACGAGAAGACGGTGGCGCGCAGGTGGTCACGCGCCACCGTGTGCGCAGCACAGCATGTCACACAGGGACGCTTCTGGGGATCCTTTACAATACCCCGGGGGGGGGAGTGACCGCTTTAAAGTCAGCCTCTCCGAGATGTGGCTCTGGTACGCCGCAATTAGGCTTCTTCCATGCAACCAAGACAAGACAGACCACTGAAGAACGTCTAGATCACATCATGTCATAATCATCATCTCATGTATCTGCAATGCACGTGTAAGTATGTGAGGAGTATCTGACACGTTGTAACTCGCGGACCACAACTAGCATCATAATAAACACGGCCCACCAGGCAATCTAGTAGAAGTAGCAAATTGACCGCACGGTTGGTGCAGTGGCTGATACAGTCGGCTGCTGCGCAGCGGGTTGTGGGTTCGATTCCCGCACGGAACTTCCTTCGGTCGGAACTATTTTATTTCGCAATCAACCGCAAAGTTGAATTAAAGTATGTAATGTTAAGTTTTGCGACGTTGTTCGTGGCATTATTTTTATCTTTAAGCGCCAGATCATAAAATTTCCATGGAGTCCTTTGAAATGCAGTTTTTGAATATTGCACTTAACAAGTGCTTGCCTTTAGAGCTTTTAAGCGTTCAATATTTTAGTTTACGATTTCAATATTTAATATCTAAATGTTACGAGCCGTAATCATGTGGTGCCAGTAACGAATAGTACCAACCAATCTCGTATGGTGGGTGTTGTCTAAGCCGATCAAGGGATTAGCCGGAATATGGGCAGCAGCGTCCTTCGATTAAATTAACAACTCAATTGCGATCACCAACCCTCCTGCCAAGCGTAATAAGTACAGCAAAACCTTGACGGCACGGTTGGTGCAGTGGCTGATACAGTCGGCTGCTGCGCTTCGGGTTGCGGGTTCGATTCCCGCACGGAACAAATATTTGTATGATCTGCAGGTAGTTGTTCCGGGTCTGGGTGTATTGTGTGTGGAATTTGTGTTTGTAAACGCACCCACGACACAAAAGAAATCCTAGTGTGGGGCAACGTTTTATTTAAAAACAAACAAAACATAACATTTTACTTTAGGTAGAAAATAGCTGATATGTTCATTCGGCAGTCAAAAAGAACACAAACATGAAATTCTGTCCTTACACGAAAAGAAAATATCGGACACTGAAAAGCACAACACACCGATATCGGTCGTTGTGGTGATCTTTGAGGGAGGCCTGTGTCCAGCAGTGGACTTCATTCGGCCGAAATGATGAACTAAAGATATGAAATTCAAGCTAGCGTAACACAATCTTATTTTAAATAAGGTCGAAGTTTGAAATTTAGTATCGACTCTGGAAAGATGCCATGGTAATGCTAATCAGTAGTTTATACTTTAGACATTTACATACTTTTACGGCACCCACGGAATGTGATGGGGTGGTGATATTCTAAACCACACGGCTAGCCGGTACCACGCGGCTGCATTCGATTGCGGAGTCAAAATCGCGCATTCCCCAGATTCCAAATCTCCACTAAATAACTGCAACTGGCGTCTGCATGTGTGCGTTCAGTCAATACATGAGTGTCCAAAAAGTGATTGAACCGTGACTGGAATTTGTATGTGTACAGGTTGAAGCATTCGGCGGCGTACGGCAGTGTACTGGTGGTCGGATGAGATCGCGCAGTTGCGTGCGGTCTGCCTGGCATCCCGCCGCCGGTACCAACGAAGCCGACGCCGGCACAGCGCTACAGCCGGAGAGACTGAAGAGGCCTATATGGCCTACCGGGCGGCCACACTGGCGTTTCAGACCGCCATCAGTGAGGCAAAGGCTCGGTCCTGGAGCGAGCTCCTAGAGGGACTAGACAGGGATCCGTGGGGGAGACCCTACCGTATGGTAGTGGGCAAGTTGCGCCCATATGTCCCCCCGGTGACCGAAACCATGGTCCCGGATTTGCTGGAGAGAGTACTTTCAACGCTCTTTCCGGCGGTTCGGGACCATCCTGGTCCCTCTCCACCCCCAAATGCCTCGGACTGGGTCGAGGAGTTGGGGGTTTCGGATGGGGAGCTGGGCCGAGCCATTGGCCGCCTGAAGAGTCGCAACACCGCACCGGGTCCGGACGGCATTCCGGGCCGTGCGTGGGTGTATGCGCTACAGTCTCTTGGGGACCGCTTGAGGCGGCTGTTCACCAGTTGCCTCCGTAGTGGCGTGTTCCCGTCCGGCTGGAAGGAAGCCGGATTGGTTCTATTGAAGAAGGAAGGAAGGGCTGCAGAGTCTCCCTCTGCATACCGTCCCATTTGCCTGCTCGACGAGGCTTCGAAGCTATTCGAAAGAATAATTACCCGAAGACTCGTTGAGCACCTGTCGCGAGTTGGCCCCGACCTGGCCGAAAGTCAGTATGGCTTCCGGCAGCGGCGGTCCACCATCGACGCGATTCTTCGCGTCCGCTCGCTGTCGGAACAGGCAGTGTCCCGGCGGGGTGGGGTGGCGTTGGCGGTCAGTCTAGACATCGTCAACGCCTTCAACTCCATCCCGTGGGGCGCTATTAGGGCGGCACTAGTCTATCATCGGTGTCCGCCCTACCTGCAGGGCATCATTGGGGCCTATCTGCGTGATAGGCACATTCGCTACGTGGGCAGGGACGGTAGCGTAAAGCGGAGGGAGATTACGTGCGGGGTTCCGCAGGGGTCAGTTCTCGGCCCTCTCTTATGGAACCTCGCCTACGATGCGGTCCTGCGTGTCGTTCTCCCTGCTGGCGTCAGCTTAGTCTGTTACGCTGATGACACTCTGGTGTTGGCCAGCGGGGAGTCCTTCGAGGGAACCATCCGGCTTGCGGAGCAAGCGGTGGCAATTGTCGTGGCCAAAATCCACGCCCTGGGTCTGCGGATAGCGCCTCAGAAAACCGAGGCGCTATGGTTCCACAAACTGCCGAGAAGCAGAGAACCACCCAGTTCGTGGATACGCGTTGGTGACGCGCAAATCGGGGTGGGCCGGTACATGAAATACCTGGGGCTCACCCTGGACAGTCGTTGGGGCTTCGAAGAGCACTTCCAGCGCCTCGTCCCCCGAGTCGAGAGGGTAGTGGGTGCTCTACACCGGCTGTTGCCCAATCTCGGGGGACCATGTGAGGAAGTTCGCCGTCTCTACGGAGGAGTCGTGCGGTCCGTGGTCCTATACGGGGCGCCTGTATGGTCAGCTCGACTATCAGGCGCCCAGCGCTGCAGAACCAAAATTCATGGTCTGCAGCGCAGAGTGGCTATCCGGATCGCACGAGGATACCGAACGGTGTCCTACGAGGCGGCAACTCTCCTGGCGCGTTTTCCGCCTTTTGACATCCTGGCGGAGATGGATGCGTGGGTCTACGATCAGACACGCTCCCTCCGCCAAAGCGGCGAAGGCGCGCCTCCAGGGCCGTTGGACAAGCTGCGGCGGCTAGCTCGGCGGCGCGCACTTGTAAAGTGGCGTCATCGCCTGCGGATGCAGTTTGCAACCAAGCGCGTCGTCGAGGCCGTCCTGCCACTCTTTGGAGCCTGGCTCAAAAGGAGCGAGCGCGTCACCTACCGCCTGACGCAGGTGCTCACCGGGCACGGTTGTTTCGGCGCGTACCTGCACAGGATAGGACGCGAGGCCACGGCACAATGCCACCATTGTGATAGCGACCAGGACACCGCACAGCACACGCTCGAGGCGTGCCCTGCGTGGGCCGCTGAGCGGCGGATCCTGGTCGATCGGATCGGGCAAGATCTCTCTCTGCCAGCAGTAGTGTCGGCTATGTTGGCAGAGCACGAAAATTGGAATGCAGTGGTCTCCTTCTGTGAGAGCGTCATGCTCCAGAAGGAGACCGCAGAGCGGGATCGGGAGAGGGCCGATCCCGCTCGAAGAAGAAGGAGACGGCGCCGGGGTAACAACCGCCCTGGCGCCTAATTCCGATACGCCTGAAAACCCCTGCCGTTGCTATAAGGTGGGGGACCTCTGGGTTCGCGGGTGCGTAGATTGGGGAATCTGCGTGCCCACACCAAGCGACCCAAGAGAAGACGGTAGCACGCATGTGGTCACGCGCTGCCGTGGGACGCACTGGGGGATCCTTTACAATCCCCCTGGGGGGGTGACCGCTTTACAGTCACCCTCTCCGAGATGTGCCAATAGGCGTGGCACCAGTGGGTGGCTCTAGTGTGATCATACGAGGACCTGGAGCCTCCCTTAGGTGCCGAAGATGACCGCTCCAGTGGTTTTAGCCGGTAGGAGTCCGGCATACCCCTTCGTCCTTCCCCGGGGCGAAGGAAGTTCATGATGAATTTCCACTGGGCACCAATAAAAAAAAAAAAAAAAAAAAAGTTGAAGCATTCGGACGTGGCATCGACCATCACCGATGATGAATCGTTGATGCTATGGCCCTAATTGAATGCGTGAAGTTTACTAGACATTCGCTGAGAGCCGTTCATTTATCTGTTGATCCATTTATGTGGAGCGGACAGAAACTTGAAACAGTCACAAATTGTGTTCCCCAGGGTAATGTTGACCGACTCACAAACAACCGTGGATGGAAAATGGTTAAAGGCTTTATGTTATATGGGTATTTTTTTGTACATTGGCTTTAATTTGCGTTCAACAAAAGCGCTTTAAGCTGTCTGTCTGGTGCCGGCTAAGAATAGCACCAATACCTCTCATCCTGTGGGTATCGTAAAAGGCGACTAAGAGATTAGTCCTTTTTTTATTGGTGCCCAGTGGAAATTCATCATGAACTTCCTTCGCCACGGGGAAGGACGAAGGGGTATGCCGGACTCCTACCGGCTAAAACCACTGGAGCGGTCATCTTCGGCACCTAAGGGAGGCTCCAGGTCCTCGTATGATCACACTAGAGCCACCCACTGGTGCCACGCCTATTGGCACATCTCGGAGAGGGTGACTGTAAAGCGGTCACCCCCCCAGGGGGATTGTAAAGGATCCCCCAAAGCGTCCCACGGCAGCGCGTGACCACATGCGTGCTACCGTCTTCTCTTGGGTCGCTTGGTGTGGGCACGCAGATTCCCCAATCTACGCACCCGCGAACCCAGAGGTCCCCCACCTTATAGCAACGGCAGGGGTTTTCAGGCGTATCGGAATTAGGCGCCAGGGCGGTTGTTACCCCGGCGCCGTCTCCTTCTTCTTCGAGCGGGATCGGCCCTCTCCCGATCCCGCTCTGCGGTCTCCTTCTGGAGCATGACGCTCTCACAGAAGGAGACCACTGCATTCCAATTTTCGTGCTCTGCCAACATAGCCGACACTACTGCTGGCAGAGAGAGATCTTGCCCGATCCGATCGACCATGATCCGCCGCTCGGCGGCCCACGCAGGGCACGCCTCGAGCGTGTGCTGTGCGGTGTCCTGGTCGCTATCACAATGGTGGCATTGTGCCGTGGCCTCGCGTCCTATCCTGTGCAGGTATGCGCCGAAACAACCGTGCCCGGTGAGCACCTGCGTCAGGCGGTAGGTGACGCGCTCGCTCCTTTGGAGCCAGGCTCCGAAGAGCGGCAGGACGGCCTCGACGACGCGCTTGGTTGCAAACTGCATCCGCAGGCGATGACGCCACTTTACAAGTGCGCGCCGCCGAGCTAGCCGCCGCAGCTTGTCCAACGCCCCTGGAGGCGCGCCTTCGCCGCTCTGGCGGAGGGAGCGAGTCTGATCGTAGACCCACGCATCCATCTCCGCCAGGATGTCAAAAGGCGGAAAACGCGCCAGGAGAGTTGCCGCCTCGTAGGACACCGTTCGGTATCCTCGAGCGATCCGGATAGCCACTCTGCGCTGCAGACCGTGAATTTTGGTTCTGCAGCGCTGGGCGCCTGATAGTCGAGCTGACCATACAGGCGCCCCGTATAGGACCACGGACCGCACGACTCCTCCGTAGAGACGGCGAACTTCCTCACATGGTCCCCCGAGATTGGGCAGCAGCCGGTGTAGAGCACCCACTACCCTCTCGACTCGGGGGACGAGGCGCTGGAAGTGCTCTTCGAAGCCCCAACGACTATCCAGGGTGAGCCCCAGGTATTTCATGTACCGGCCCACCCCGATTTGCGCGTCACCAATGCGTATCCACGAACTAGGTGGTTCTCTGCTTCTCGGCAGTTTGTGGAACCATAGCGCCTCGGTTTTCTGAGGCGCTATCCGCAGACCCAGGGCGTGGATTTTGGCCACGACAATTGCCACCGCTAGCTCCGCAAGCCGGATGGTTCCCTCGAAGGACTCCCCGCTGGCCAACACCAGAGTGTCATCAGCGTAACAGACTAAGCTGACGCCAGCAGGGAGAACGACACGCAGGACCGCGTCATAGGCGAGGTTCCATAAGAGAGGGCCGAGAACTGACCCCTGCGGAACCCCGCACGTAATCTCCCTCCGCTTTACGCTACCGTCCCTGCCCACGTAGCGAATGTGCCTATCACGCAGATAGGCCCCAATGATGCCCTGCAGGTAGGGCGGACACCGATGATAGACTAGTGCCGCCCTAATAGCGCCCCACGGGATGGAGTTGAAGGCGTTGACGATGTCTAGGCTGACCGCCAACGCCACCCCACCCCGCCGGGACACTGCCTGTTCCGACAGCGAGCGGACGCGAAGAATCGCGTCGATGGTGGACCGCCGCTGCCGGAAGCCATACTGACTTTCGGCCAGGTCGGGGCCAACTCGCGACAGGTGCTCAACGAGTCTTCGGGTAATTATTCTTTCGAATAGCTTCGAAGCCTCGTCGAGCAGGCAAATGGGACGGTATGCAGAGGGAGACTCTGCAGCCCTTCCTTCCTTCTTCAAGAGAACCAATCCGGCTTCCTTCCAGCCGGACGGGAACACGCCACTACGGAGGCAACTGGTGAACAGCCGCCTCAAGCGGTCCCCAAGAGACTGTAGCGCATACACCCACGCACGGCCCGGAATGCCGTCCGGACCCGGTGCGGTGTTGCGACTCTTCAGGCGGCCAATGGCTCGGCCCAGCTCCCCATCCGAGACCCCCAACTCCTCGGCCCAGTCCGAGGCAGTTGGGGGTGGAGAGGGACCAGGATGATCCCGGACCACCGGAAAGAGCGTTGAAAGTACTCCCTCCAGCAAATCCGGGGCCATGGTTTCGGTCACCGGGGGGACATATGGGCGCAACTTGCCCACTACCATACGGTAGGGTCTCCCCCACGGATCCCTGTCCAGTCCCTCCAGGAGCTCGCTCCAGGACCGAGCCTTCGCCTCGCTGATGGCGGTCTGAAATACCAGCGTGGCCGCCCGATAGGCTCTATAGGCCTCGTCAGTCTCTCCGGCTGTAGCGCTGTGCCGGCGTCGGCTTCGTTGGTACCGGCGGCGGGATGCCAGGCAGACCGCACGCAACTGTGCGATCTCATCCGACCACCAGTACACTGCCGTACGCCGGGAGCGCCTGGCCCGGGGCATGGATGCGTCGCATATTGACGTCATCGTCTCCCGGAACCAGGACGCTTCCTCCTCCGGATTGGGCAAGATCCCTTGATCGACCTCCGGCCAGGCCGCGACGTTGGCAGCTGCGACGAGCAACTCTCGATCAAGAGATTAGTCCTAGGCGGAGGTTAGGCAGCAGCATCTTTCGAGTACATTTATAACTTAACTGCGATTGTCAACCCGCCTACCAAGCATTAGGATTATGGCAAAACGACCTAATGAGCACACAACACAAACCCAGTCGATCGTTGTGGTGATTTTTGAGGGTTGCTTATGCACAGCAATGGATGATTTTCAGCTGAAATGATGATGATGATGAACACCTCCAAACGTGCCTGTAGTACAACGTTGGGTAGAAGGGCGTGTGTCCACTAGCTAGTCCTCTCCAACCGGCGCTACCTTTATTTTTACCTAGCATTTTCATCATTTACTTCTTCCATCACGGGGCAGGGTGAAAGGGCATGCAAGCCTCATGCTCAGCTAAAACCCTGCAAAGTGTTCGAAACGTCAGGAAAAACAAAAATCAATAATACACGCGATTTCATCGGTTTTAAATTGTTTTATTATAATGTGTAATAATAGCGAAAACCTACGACATTACTATATGGATAATTGTGTTTTTTTAAATAAAATTATTTGTTACCAAAATACACAAATAGTTCGATCAAATTTAGTTTTCTTTTTATTATTAAATTGTGGCACCACTGCCGGAAAACTTTACTACATCACGAAGGTTAACCCTGAATACCAGCGCTGTTTTCGATGGATTTATTCAACGTCACAGCATTATAACCGACAACCTTTTTTTTGCACGGACACGACGCACAGAGTGTATAATTAATTGTTCTTAATATTTAGCTATAAACTGGTAATGTTGTTTACATATACGTTTTTTGGTTTTTAAAAAAAAGTTACGTCATTATTTTTGCCCTGGTTTCTGAGTTTGACCATATACCTAAAAATAATTTTGTGTTGCCAGTTTGTAGCACTTAGCTTTTTTGTGAATTTTAAAAATATTGTGTTTATTTAAGTTGTGTGTCGTTATTGGTGCGAAAATAAATGATTTTTTCTTTTGTTCTTATTTGTTTACTGATTCGAGGTCAGTTTGCAGTTTATAAACCAAATACGATGGAATGAGAACGATCACGATCTGTTCTCTGGAACCTGATTATTGGGGTTAATCCTAAAGTTTCCAGACTCTTGGGCTTTCGACTGCCTTTAATTGGCGGCATGGTTGGTGCAGTGGTTGATACAGTCGACTGCTGCGCTCCGGGTCGTGGGTTCGATTCCCGCACGGAACAAATGTTTGTACGATGTGCAGGTAGTTGTTCCGGGTCTGGGTGTATTGTGTGTGGAATTCGTGTATGTAAACGCACCCACGACACAGGAGAAATCCTAGTGTGGGGCAAAGTTTTTTTTTAATAAAAAAAAAAAAAAAAAAAAAACTGTTAAAAGTAATTGTATCATAACCAGAAACGAAGACTGAACGTGCTCTTCAAGACATTTGGTCTCGAAATGCAAAGAATTTTCACAAATCCAAATGACATAGTGCAGTGCGTAACTTCAACACCGAAGGCAAAGGTCTTGTCGACGGAAGAGTAGACAAAAATGACATTTGGATGTAGACAGTGGCAATAATTCAAACCATCTGAGCATGGCGATCTCAAGAATGAACAGAAAGAGTAGTTTCTACTCTTCCCTAGACAAAAGTCTTCATCGTCAAGCATGACAAACGTATTTTGTTTAATACTTATTATTAATTATTGCCACCTGCTGCTTAAAAGAATTAAGTCGGTAAACATTTATCTTAGCTTGGTTCGTTCATGAGGATACATTTTGTATAGTCTCCTAGACAAAATTCTTAATGGTACCAGCATTAACAAAACTATAGGTTAGCCTATAGGTTAGAGCTTTCTATTAAACAGTTACGTTACGTTTCAAGTAATCCACCGTACCTTTCTATCCGTACCCTTTTCTATAAAAACACAACAATTACGGCTCTTCAAGAGTTGGGATCAATTCGATCGTAATTTGGCATGAGCGATAAAAACTCCTTTCGAATTATATAAACACTCATAAAACAGCCAAACAATAATGACAGTATATACTATCCTTAAACAGAATCAATGTTACTGTCAAGGTACGTGTGAATTAAGTTGCCAACGTTACGATGAGCAGCGGAGCTCGTAAATCTGGACAACTATCTGCAATACACTAGTTGTCTGGAGAGCACTTAGTGCTGTCCTCGACTTGGAGGGCTGGCGTAAGACACAGGAGAAACAGTGTTCGTATATTAACATGTAGTTGGTATTTTTTAAGAGACTCTTGACGCCTGGGTTCTTATAATTCAATATATATAATTAAGTATAGAATTGTACAATATTCTTCCCCAAAGTCCATTTCATCATTGGACAACCAGACAAACGGCATTGCGTCAATGTTATATGGTATACATACGAAGCTTTGTGCTTCCACGTTTTTCGTGCGTAACGCTAAGGAGTGGATAAATGAAATACTCACGGTATGTTTATGACCTATGAGCAATGTACATCTGATTCCGAGCGGCTAGAGGCGGCATGTTTGTACGTATATGTATATGGTCTACACGCGCAATCGTATCCCAAACGGATCATTAGCCTAAAGCGAAACAAACATTTGCATTAATAAACCAGGCACATAATATACACTTTCACTGTGGTATATTAGTTCGCACCTACAATATTAGAATTAATATGTATGGTGCGGCTGCTTGTTTTGGTGTGTTTCATTTGTTTCTGTTATCAAATACTTTGATCTTAACGCAGTATTTAGTCGCGCGACCACACAGAACTCGTGCGCAGGCAGAATGAATGACACGCCATAACAAATACAAACGTGTGCAAGCGCGACCCGCGCTGTGCGAGCGGGAGCAAAGCAAGACATGGCTTGAGGCCTGCGAATACGTTTGATGCTTAGTGTTTGATAACTATTAGTATATATGTATGTATAATGATAGTTTTCCACTTACCTTATATTGTTTTGTGTTTTTTATAGCTGTATTATTTAAATTATGTATGTTGGCTTAATATCCGTCCGTCACAGGTCAGGGTTAGCACTGAAAACCAGCTCTGTGTTGCGGCTAGCGTTGCAACGCGGTGTTATGCTGAGTGTTGACCTCTTTGCCACTGTTGGGACGTGCATCGGCAATCTGTTATTTTGGTTACGATTACTTTGTTTCTCATTTTATTTATTATTATTTTTATTTATATTCTACGATAAATCTTTTTGTTATGTGTTTTTATTGCAAGTTTGGTGTAGATATAGGTTTAATTAGTATGAATGTACCGATGCGCGTTTTGTTGTGGCAATAAATAGCTTTTCTTTCTTTCTTTCTTTCTTTTCTTTCATTGCCAGAATCTGTATTTCCCGTCCTTTGCAACCTATAAAGTGAACAGGTTTCTTTTAGGCAAGCGTGAACTGTCGTCGACCACATCGTTTCCTAACATCAGGTGAGATATTGGTCAAACGCAAGCCTATTCAATACATATATATAAAAAAATATTTGTATTGAATTTTGAGAGGCCAGCGCGAGGATTTACATATAAAGCCTAGAAATTTGACGTAGACTGATTTTGGATTAAGAAAGTGAAATAGAAGGAAACGTTATTAGAATACGATGGGGTTCTGCAATAGCAACTGCAGTTTTGTTTTCTTTTTTTCTGCTTTTTTACTATCCACCCCAAAGGTGTTTGTTCAGCCATTAGCTTTAATATATTTCAACTTATTAGTTTTTGTAAAGAATATTCAAATCTGCTCTAGTATATATTTATCGACTACATTCTAAGCTAATCTTTTCCCGTTTTACTTTTATGTCTTAAGCCAGATCTTCACAATCGGCTATACCGGTTTATGCTCTTTTTAGCGCCGTGCAAAGAGCTCACGACGTCTCGGGGCAGCAGCTGTGCCCAGAGAGCCCTAGTGGGCGGCAGTTGTTAGTCTCACTTGCAGTTGTGTTATGTGTAAGGACAGATGTTCGTTTGGTGGAAACATTTGGAATACTTTTCAAAGTTTGGTAGTATGTGTTTTATTCCATGTGGTGTCCGGATTAAGAATATAACACCACTCTAACTCATCCCGTGGATGTCGTAAAAGGCAACCAAGGGACTCCAAACCAGAAGGATAGGCAGCAGCGCCCCTTCATTGAAACAGTAGCGTTACTGTGTTCACCAACCCATCTGCCAAGAATGGCAAATTCCCCGCAAATGACGATATAGTTGTGTATTCTATGGGAGAGGCCTTTGTTCAGAAGTGGACGTCATTTGGCTGATATTATGATGATAATGATGATAAGTATATACTTTAACTAGAAGTAAATATAGTTATTCACATAATAAACTTGACATAAAAATGGACCACGTATTTTTATATCAAGTTTATTACTAGAATTACAGACGAAAGCTAAATCAATTTTAATCCAGAGTTTTAAGGTAATCCTACAGTATTTTCTCCAAGTTTTGCATAAAATGTGTGATTAAAAGTTTTGGGTTGATTCACATTTGTTTAACAGACGAACAAAGAGAGCGCTGATTGGTTTTAAAGCTCCAACTAACTAGTGGAACTCCTGCAGCCAGGAGGGCTTAAAAGCATTCAAAACGCCGCGTCAAGATCGTCTAATACGTACACAAACCTTGTTTGTAAAATCTATAACAAAAAAGTATTAATTCTCGACCAATACCAGAAAAGTGATACCTGAAAGTGTAATACACCAATACAGATTCTGTTTTATCATCATCATCATTTCAGCTGAAAAACGTCCACTGCTGGAGACAGTTATTTCTCAAAGATCGCCGCAACGAACCGATCTGGGTCTGTTGTTTGCTCCTTGGGGGGTTTTACGATAATAACCACTTGGCAGGTGGGTGGCGTTTGCCGTGTGGTGCCGGCTCAGAATACCACCAACCCATCTGCTCCCGTGGGTGTCTTAAAAGTCGACTAAGGGATTAGCCGGAGGATAGCCAGCAGCATCTTTCGAGTACATTAACAGCTGAACTGCGAACGCCAACCCGTCTGTCAAGCGTGGCGATTATGGCAAAACCCCCCAATGAGCCCACAACACGCCCATATCGGTCGTTGTGGTGATCTTTGGGGAGGCCTGTGTCCAGCAGTGGATTTCATTCGGCCGAAATGATGAGGTGGGTGGCGATGGCAGTTGAATTATAAATGCACTTGAAAGATGCTGCTACCCATTCTCTGGCTAATCCCATAGTCACCTTTTACGAAACACGCTGTGTGCCAGTTAGAAGGGCACTGTAGCGAGTGAAATTACTGGCTTAAGAGATTAAATAACCGCACGTCTTGAGGTGACGAGCACAATGTAATGCCTCGCAGGACAAGTCCTGGTTAGCATTACAATTATTCATCATTTCGGCCGAATGAAGTCCACTGGATACAGGCTTCTCCTAAAGATCACCACAGTGATCGATATGGGTGTGTTGTGAGCTCATTGGGGGGTGTTGCCATAATCGCCACGCTTGGCAATCGGGTTGGCGATCGCAGTTGAGTTGTTAATGTACTCGAAGGGCGTTGCTGCTAACATCGTCCGGCTAACAATTATTTATTAGTAGTATAAAAAATACACACACCTGAAATTATATTTGCATGATAGTATAAATGCCGTATGTTTCCTGGCAAAGAATAGACCAAACCTCTCCATCTATAGGTGTCGTAAAAGGCATCCAAGGCTTTATATCAAGAGTATGGGCGGCAGCATCCTCTCGTGTGCTAATAACAACAAACTGCCATCACCAATCGACCTGCCATGCGTGGTGATTATGGCAATATCCCCGATAACCACTCATTGGGAAGCCCATGTTGTGGGAACGCTTACGTCTGCGTGTTTCATCATTTCGGCCGAATGAAGTCCACTGCTGGACACAAGCCTCCCTAAAGATCACCACAACGACCTAAACGGATGTGTTGTCGGCTCATTGGGGGGTTTTGCCATAGCCGCCACGCGTGGCAGACGGGTTGGCGATCGCAGTTGAGTTGTTAATGTACTCGAAGGATGCTGCTGCCCATCCTCCGGCTAATCCCTTAGTCGACTTTTACGACACCCATGGGAGGAGATGGGGTGGTGGCATTCTGAGCCGGCACCACACGTGTGTTTGTGTATGTGTTAATCTAATACAAAATATAACATTGATTTAATATACCACCTTAACAGAATTCCTTCATTCTATTCAAAACATTTACGCTTGTACGCAGAGACAACCGCTATAGACAGACGGTCGCATATTTAGCATAGCATCGCAAGTGTCAAAATATGCATAATCCAATCGATAGTGTGAACAGTACCTAACGCCGCCGGCACATAAACACGTAGTATATGACGATTGGTTATTTATGTGTTTCAAAGGAAATTCAGTTAACTGTCTGTCAGAGGTATAGATGTGTTGCTGAGCAAATTGTGTGTGGATGAGGTCTAATAATTAAAAACTTTTACATGAACATTTACTTTTACAAATCATCCGGTCAACACACTGTTTTTGTGTTAAACCACTTCGAAAGTCATAATAAATCATCGCTCTTGAATTTTCTCGAGTCAATTCCATTTTCTCAACGACTAAACAAGTTTGACAAAACCTTGTGACAAGACCGTGAATCTTTTTTTAAATAAATAAATGGTGTTCGATTTGTTAAACCAAGGAGTTTTCAATTAAAAAGATTTTAATATGACAGGAACAGTGGAAATATTCCATTCCCGGTACTTTTAGTGCAGCCTATGTAGAATATATATATTGGATTTCAAGTTTGCTTTTTTGCGCGGTACCCTAATTATTTTTCTAAAATAAAAGTAATCTATGGTATTCCTTATAACATCAGCTATCTGCCAGTGAAAGTCCCGTCAAAATTGGTCCAGCCGTTTCGGAGATTACCCGGATAAAAAATTGTTTTTTTGTTATATGTACCGCATATACTTTCATATGCATTTAGTAAAAAGCTGTTATTTTGACTTTACAAACAGACACTTCAATTTTATTTATTTGTATAGATCATTTATTATCTTTATTTTGGAAAGATCTCTGTCCACTATTTATTATTGAATACAATTTGTTTCCTTTGTCGACATCACAAAAATTGTACTGCAGTAAATTTAAAAATTAAAGTCCATGAAATAATACAATACAAAAGATAATTGACAAACAGTACAGCAATTAAGAAAAATAAAATTGATCTACAAATTATTAGTCAATATGGAAAGACTTAAGACAGTATAACACAAATATATTTATCGATACCACAAAATCCTATAACCAAACAGATCACCGAACTGAGGGATGAGAATATACATGGAGACATACCGGGCTCAGATCATAACTATCATTGAGAACTTGTACAAAGAACTAGCTGCATGCGTCGACATTTGCAGAACTAATTCCTCCAGAAGATGATGTTAGAGCGCAACCTATTGAGCACCAAAACACTGAAATCTTACCACAGATGCTACCATGTGAAGTCCTAAAAGCTCTATATGATACGAAGACATAACTGTCCAGGAGGGGAAGATATCACTGTTAAACTGCAGGAGGAGATGGGGTAGCCCTATTCGTTACCGGGAGTTGCAACGCTACATCGGTAGACAGGTTGATGAGCGTAGAATGGCTGTTGTTTCACAGAAACGACATTTAGATTTTCTTCGCTATTGACGACATCCAAGGGAGAAGACGGAGTGATGCTGTAGTCTAAAACCGAACATATGTTGACAATGTTCGATGCAGTCAGTCTATGAACAAGTGACTGTATATTGGTAATTGATCGAGCATAAAGATCTCCACTAGGTAATGTATTTCAAACCATACAGATTCCTTATCGAAAACCTGTTACTCGATAACTGACATTTGACAGAAGCTAACCTTGAAAAACCAAAAAAGCGAACGAAAAAGTAAACAAGTACTAGATTGACTGTGAGTGTGGGTTATCATACATAGGGCAAACAAAGAGTAGTATAGCTACTAGAATAAAATAATACATAGCTGATGTTAAGCATAGACGCTCCACAAAGTCAGCAGTGTGCGAACGTGTCTTGGACAAACCCAACCGTTTTCTTTTTCTTTAATTAATTCTTTATTGTACACAAACACAGAAATATTACACAAATGGAAATTATATGTACAAAGGCGAGCTTAACTCAAATTTGAGTTTTATACCAGCAAACCTTTGAGTGATAGAGATATGGCATAAGACTTGAGGTTTAAGTTGAGTGTACATTACTTATAAAAGTACCAATAAATAAATATATGATATGAAACGTCATTTTTATATGACTTATATAAATATATTATAAATAATTAAAAGATAAAATATATAATACACAGACATATTAATTAAAGATAAAAATACACATACCTATTAATAAATACTATAAATACATATTTAAATATCCATTATGTCATTTAGAAAGATACTTCTTAATTCCTTTCTTAAAGACGTCCAGAGAAGGGCTATCGCGTAGGTGTGGAAGAGAATTCCAAAGGCGCACTGCACTAATAGTAAAGGACCCGTCATAACGGCTTGAGGTGTGACGTGGAGTTCGAAGCAGAAGCGAAGAAGCTGTGCGACAGGGGTCTCCCCTGAGACAAGATATTCAAAGCGTTCACGAAGATATGCGGGAGAATTAGGATTATGAAGAATAGAATAAAGCGAAGAAAGAATGTTTGATTCTCGACGCCGTCGAATCGGCAACCACTCCAGTTTCGCTCGGAATTCTGACACGTGGTCGTATTTCCGAAGGTCAAACATGAAGCGGATGCACAAGTTCTGTAAGCGTTCAAGTTTATTAAGAAGTTCTTCGGTTGCATCGAGATATATATACCGTTTCGATCAGCCTCAAGTCCTCGCGAAATAGAACCCAAGAATTTTTCGGGAGGCAATTGATATGATACAAAGATGGTTGCTAACCGTCTTCAATGTTGAAATAATTATTATCAACTGTTTGGAATCATGTCATTAAAAGAATAAGGTCCCAAACAACATATCACACTAAAAACAACAAGACGCTGTGAGTGATTACTGTGTGCATTGAAATTACTTTTGATTAGAATTGTACTGTAGAAAAATGATAAAATAAAACTTTTTTAAATCCATAATTACGCCTGTCACAATAGTACATCCTGTGACCACGAATGCTGCAAAGCGTCCAAAACGTCAGGAAAATCAAAAATCTATAATATACACGATATAATCCGTTTAAAAGTGTTTTATTACAATGAAGAACAGACAACAACACAAACAACTTACGTGAGTATCCCTCGCCGAGCATGAATAACGCCGGAGCGACCCCGTATGAGCTGAGTGCTTCCATCTCGAGTAGCAACTGTAATCTGCAGACAAACATGTAAGTTATATTTACACATAAAAACGTCTAAATTTTAATACAAAATTCATATATGTTAAAATACCTTTGATGCCAAATCTATCAAACACACTTGATCGATAAAGCGTATGCTGATGATCGATACTCTATAGATATCTATTTAGATTATCTCGACAAGAATTTTGCATTCCTGATGATGCTATATGTAATTTTATAGCTGACTATTGCATGTGCTAGATCTTGAATTGTAATACGTGACATTGCTTGACATTCCAAGTATATATATGAACAGACAGTCGAACCTTATGACATTAACCAAATTATAGACTATAAACATAAATACACATACACATCCCCCGTAAACCTTTTTTTTGTTTTTTTTTATTGATCCGGTGGAAATACCTCATGTACTTCCTTCGCCCCGGGAAAGGTCGAAGGGGCATACCGGACTCCTACCGGCTAAAACCACCGGAGTGATCATCGTCGGCACCGAAGGGAGGCTCCAGGAACTCGAAAGATCTCCATCTAGAGCCACCCATTGGCGCCACGCCTTTAGGCACATCTCGGAGGGGATGACTGTAAAGTGGTCATCCCCTCTAGTGGAGGGAAGGCGGCTATAAAGAGGCCAGAGGCCCCAGGCATCTCTCGAGGGGATTTTTAAAGATTCCCCCGAGGCCTCACTATGCGCTGTGCTGTGCACGTGACCACATGCGCACCGCTGTCTTCCCGGGGGTCGCTCGGTATGAGCACGCAGATTTCCCAATAAGCGCGCTCGCGACCCCCAAGGCCCCCTATAAAGACAACAGGGGGCTCAGGCGTGTTGGACACGGGCGCCGCGGCGGTTGTTACCTCGGCCCCGTGTCCTCCTCCTCCGAGCGGGATCGGCCCTCTCCCGATCCCGCTCTGCGACCTCCTTCTGGAGCATTACGCTCTCACAGAAGGAGACCACAGCACTCCAATTTTCATCCCCCGTAAACCTACACTGCTGTACATTGGGCTTCCTAAAGATCACTACAATGATAGGCACATCTTGGAGGGGATGACTGTAAAGCGGTCACCTCCTCTAGCGGAAGGGAGGCGACTGTAAAAAAGCCACCCTCCACATCACTGTGTTGCGCACACGGTGGCTCGATTCGTAGATAATGCCTGACTCCTGTATTTTAATTAATAATTTTGCTTACAAACGGACGGCCGTTTGTAACCATCGTGATTTTAATTCATTATTTTATAAATTAATGTATCAAATCATAATTAATAGATTATAATGTCCATGTGGTGTCCGGATTAAGAATATGGCACCACTCCATCTCCTCCCGTGAATGTCGTAAAAGGCGATGTTTGAAATAAAGTTTGGAGTAAAATTAAAAGTTGATGTTAAGCCTTTTACTTCTTGCTGTTTTACTTTAACAAAAAATACTATATCACTATTAGAGTACAATTTTAAACTTGCAATCAGTTACGCTTACATTGCCTGCAATGTCTGACATTACCATAATTATTCTATATTAAAACAGTAATGTAATATTAAAACTCCGAAGACGTTGCCTGTTTAAAATAACAGATGGCAGCAGATGTTTTATTCATAGGTCGATTTTAGTTGGACTCCGGTAAGTTTGAAAGGCGTTGGATAAAGTTGATGGTAGATGGAGACATTTGCATTTTAATTGAACGCAATCCAGATGGCCCGATAAGAAATCTATAATAATGACTCTTTGTTCATGTAAAATTGGAACATTATGCTATATAGTAGTTGTAGCACGTGGACCTAAAGAAGTAGTGGACTGTATGAGGAACTTTTGAAGACTTTTTTTTTTTTTTTTTTTTTTTTTTTTTTTTTTTTTTTTTTTTAAAAACGTTGCCCCACACTAGGATTGCTCCTGTGTCGTGGGTGCGTTTACAGACATGAATTTCACATACAATACACCCAGACCCGGAACAAATACCTGCAGATCATACAAATATTTGTTCCGTGCGGGAATCGAACCCACGACCCGGTGCGCAGCAGCCGACTGTATCAGCCACTGCACCAACCGTGCCGTCACTTTGGATATATACGATATTATGACTACAATTCAGACCCTCGTCTAGAATAAAGCAATCTCAATTCCTCAAACCCTAAGTTTCTCCCTTATCCTGGATGGGATCAGCCTTGCAGAGACAGCTTGGTTCGTCGTGGATGGATGTGACGTCACTATAGGTTTCTAGAAAAGTCTCACGGAATCCAAATCGTAGGCACACACATTCGAATGTTAAGGTTTGTTCTGATACGATTAGAAGGCACTAATCACTGGGTGAAGAAAAGTCAAGCTGTACAATGTGATTTAGGACATAGGCGTGCACGGCACCGCAACACAGTTTCCTGTCCGGTAGTCGAACGTCGACTCCATCGTGCCAAAATAGCTGCCCATCTCCGTCACTTCACCAGAAGTGAGGGTAGAAGGCATAATATTAAATAGAGCTTAAGACTACGTTAAACTAAACAAGGATCGAAAAGTAGTGTCGTAGTTGGAACTGTTGATAAAATTTATGTATTAAACGTGATCGATTTTTTGGTTTTTCTTTATTATATTTTAGGTTTCTTGCAGGCAGTTCATGGTTCTGTCGCTGCTTAACCGAGCATTCTGGCGAAAAAGCCTCCAACTAGGCATAGATATCCTTACAAACTAAGCAACAACACTTAAGGGTGCCCCCTGTGGGACTCGAACCTCGGCTTAGGGCGTTGCTGGGGGACCATACTAGGGACAGCTGGATCGGTATTATTTAAAATAAAGCTCCACGAGACGAGCATCTCTTGCTCGGGTCGTCGGGTCTTGGTGCGGGGGGGGTTTTAGTTAGCTGCTGTTGGAAGTTTATACCTGTTAAACTAGTGTTTACAGTCCACAGTCTTTTCTAGCTGAGTCCTTAGTTAGGTCCCGAACATAGTGGTCCTAAGAAAATTGCTCGAACATCCACATTTGGTTCAAAGGACCAATATATTAGGGACCTAATTAAGAGCTCAAGTTCAAAGAAAAGACTGAATTGTAAACACTGGTTTAATAGGTGAATAAAAAAAATGAATGGGTGGACTATAATGTACGCACTGCTATCGTCTGTAGAGTTTGGTATCGAAATCGGCACCCTAGGACCTCGTTCCACGCGCCTGTACTATCTGCGTCTAGAAGACTATTATCGACGATTCTCGAACAAACACTTAGTTCTACCTATTTCCCCCGCTATACGAACTATATATCGTATAACGGGACGGTTGGTGCAGTGGCGGATACAGTCGACTGCTGCGCCCCGGGTCGTGGGTTCGATTCCCGCACAGAACAAATATTTGTATGATCTGCAGATAGTTGTTCCGGGTCTGGGTTTATTGTGTGTGAAATTTGTGTCTGTAAACGCACCCACGACACAAGAGAAATCCTAGTGTGGGGCAATGTTTTTTAAAAAACAAAAAAACAAAGAAAGAATACGTGAGCGTAGTTGTGTTCGGAGATAAATAGTCAGAAAATTACCGGAACAAAAGGTATTTCAACTTAAGCCTTAGGTCGGTAATCATTAGATTGCTTATGTCCATCGGTTAGTTTGCTTCTTACCACAGGATAGGTTGTCACTAGTTTGCCTGTACTATGATTGAAAATAAATACGAATGAAATATTACCAGTCACCCTCGGCAAAACTTCTGCAGCCCATCCTCTTAACAGTATCCCTTAGTCCTTCGTAAACACTCGCAGAAATAAAAGGGGTGACCAATTTAAATGCGGTAAACATACACAATTCCCAATTACACACACTAACAAAACTCCTGGTCCTTTTAAAACGCTATCCAAATCCTCTTAACCCAGTGCTATTAACACAAAAGAACCGAACCAAAAAGCAAGCCAACGTTTTCAGTATCTGATGCAATTTGTGAGTAGGCGGAGCGTTCCCGCAGATTCCGTGCGCGTACCGAACAAATCCGATAACACGTCACGCTGAAACTTGCAGACTCAATTTCAGGAACACGATTACTTCGCGATGGGAACAAGAGTTGAATCTCAGAGTACCTGACTAGGATCGTTGAGTTGATTCTAAGGTGTAGAATGGTGTTCAGTTAAGGATAGCACGGCAATAAAATGACATTTTATTTTATGTCTCAGAAGTAAAGGCTATGTCGGGGACTCGTAAGTATGGTTGTGATCATATGTGAACGAATCGGGCGTCACAAAGAAGGTTGAAGAAACAGTGTGGTGGTTTTAGTCGGTAAAAAACTGGCACACCCTTCTACCTTTCCCAAATCGGAGGCCGTATATTAGTATTATACCTGGGTAAATAAAACTTTTTAACAAAAAAACAAACTGTAGCATTTTGAAGTCGGATTTTTTTTTTGTTAAAAAGTTGAAGAAGAAAGCTGAAGCTGGTTAAAAAACTGCTGAATCAAATGTAATGAAATTTATGTGGTACCAATAAGAAAGCATTACGCATCTATTAAAAAGAATTGCTCAAATCGGTCCACAAATCTGGGAGTAATCGGTGTACATACACAAAAAAAAATTATACGCATCGAAATGAGAACCTTTTTGAAATCGGTAATAACTTGAGATTTCGTAGGACACCCGACAGAAGCAAAGCTTAATATGCGCAAAAATACCCACTGCCCAGCCAATGATGTGCGTTGCATCGCCGCGTTTGCGTTTACGTTCTCTCGTTTCACATGTTATGCATAAAATCCCCATCTCGAACGTGCGTTAAGAAGCTTTGCATCAAAAACAGCGCCTTTTTACCACACTTAATAGTAGATATAAATGTCTCTATACTTTCCCTTTCTTGTATTGTCTCGCTCACTTGCAAGGGGAATAATGTGCGCTGACCAGCCAATGAGGTGCGTTGCATCGTCGTGTTCGCTCGTTTCATATTCCTTATGTAAATCCCCATCCCAAGCGTACGCTATGAAGGCTTGCTTCAAAAAAGTTGTATTTACTAAACAATTACATACTACAAAACTACCTAGGTACTCATAAGTATACTATGCTCTATCATGACTTCTTTAAACTCCATAGATGAATTAGTTTGATGGACCTCTGAAACACGACTTTGTATGTAATAATAATAATAATAAATAATAAAAAGCGTTTATTCGGTGCAACCAAAGACACAAAACATACCAGTTAAACGAAACAAATCATAAACAGGAAACAGATAAAATAATCAGATCACATAATCAGTCTCGGAACGACCAGCGAGCAATGTGTGTCTCAAGATTGCACCAAATGGGTGTCCAGCTCAGCATATGCCAGGTATTATTCCTGACGCTGGTATTCTGCTGGATCCCTGCAGTGACATACGGATGTCGAGCAGACCAGATACACGAACAGTTGGTGGTAATAGTTTTGTGTGTGCTGTGTTATTAAAGTAGGTATACCCACATTCTCATGTATTAAAATTGTATTCAATTTAAAATTAAATTAAAATTGCGAACTGGTAGCTATTGTGTTGATTTGATAATAATATAATAATGTCCACATTTGAATTCTTAATTATAAATTATGTACGTATTTAAATATTTCAATGTAATATAATATATAACATAACGTCTATTTTATCACCCATGAAGACAAAAGGTATTAATTAGTTAATTGGTTACTTATTGATAATAATTTATGATAGTATTTTTCAAGATATATTTTTGTTTCCAGGCTTCACGCATTCCGCTAAGGACATAGCGACTCATGGAGAATACGGCATCTACTGTTGCCTATATTATAGATGTATTGGTAATTATAATACCTAGCTTTTTCTGCGTGTCAGTAAGATACTGTCGCAGCTGACATCTGAAGGTACCAAGTGTGTTATACATACAGTTGCCCTTAAAGAGTCAAAAACATCATTATTTTAACCCGGAAACAGTCACTGCTGAACGCCACCGATGTGTAATCACTAATACAATTTATAATTCCTTAATTGCCAGACTTGACTGACTGTTGGTTATTGTTCTTAGCGCACAGAAAGACAACTGCTAATCCATCTGACATAACAAGCCTATAATTTCCGATATCATCATCATCAGATCAGCCAAAAGACATCCACTGCTGAACAAATGCCTCCTCCAAAAATCACCACAACGTCAGATCCTCATTGGAGGGGTATATTGTTAAAGATTCCTTCTATCGGCCATACCCACGTCCACTTCCCCCAATATGATTCCACAACTGTGTCATCATACTGGATGAAATTTGCCAGTACTCACAAAGCTTGGCAGGCGGGTTGGTGAGTACAGAATGGCTACTGTTCCACGGAAAGCACGCTGCTACCCATCCCTCTGATTTAGAGTCCCTTAGTTGCTTTTAACGACCTTCACGGGAGGAGATGCAGTGGTGCTATATTCTTAATCCGGACACTAGACGGATAAACGATACACGACGAATACGAAGGAACGATACATGTTAACGATTAGTGGCCTTTTACGACATCCTTGGATGAAGAGGGGTGGTGTATTCTTTACTTGGAACCACATGAATTTTCCTAGTACATGTTAAAAAGGAACCTTTAGATGAAAATGTACTTCTATAGCATATGTAAAAATATGTTGGTCTATACATATTTTTACTCTATAAATATTCATAGGGCGTTATAAAAGTCAACTGCGCAAAACAGTGTACGTAACTCGCGGGGGACGAGCTGAAACCGGACCCAGTTTACGCACCATTGCAGGCTTTAAAGTCGTTCGCTTTTTTAGTGTTTTAAACTTCTGGTTATATATAACGGTATAGCGATGCCGTTGTGTATCGGGTCGTTCGGTTCCCTACAATATGGTTGAGCTAAGCGATGCTGATGCATGCGTCATGCTCGTGAACGGGTGCCGTCTGTTGGGACTGGTCAGCCGTTACCTGCCACGGCGAATTCATTATTGTATTATTATTGTGGTATGTTTCATCTTTACACATTAACCTACATTTTTCTCTGTATATGTTTTACAATCATGTGCACCTATACAATTAACATTGTAATCCCCAACTATTTTAAAAGAGTATCCATTGAGTTTCTTGCCGGCTCTTCTCCATGAGATTTATAAATAAAATAATTTATAGATAATTTATATATTAATAAAATAATAACTTTAGATTAAATTCTGACGTTTCATAAGTGCCAATATTTGGTTTATTTGAAATAAAAAACTTTGACTTGACTTTGACTTTGACTTTGACTATAGTACCAGTGTATCTTCAATCTTTGCCTTTTTTGGCGTGACAACATCTGCTTTTTATTTTTGTTTTTTACATCAATTGGTGACGAAACGAGCATGTTATTCGTGTGGTTATAAGTGCAACAGTGTTAAGAAAGACTTATTGGTTAGCTTTAAATATATATTGGGCTCAGCTGACGCCGAAAAACTCCTCGACCCGTGTAGATCTTTTGATCAGAAGATTTAAATGTAATCTAACAATTCAGCCTATGGCAGTTCACATCTGGACATATGGCGCTTTGCATCGGCAACCCATCTTTAAATCTAATTATAGGTTATATGTAGGTACATCCTCACAACTGAGTTGCTGAACCACGAAACTCTATGCATCGTATTAAGCTTCCGCCTTAATACGCCGCCCTTCAAGTTACACGTGTTCAATCTCATCGATGCATTTGGAGTGGACGCGTCGCTATCAAAATTGTCTTTCAAAGCTCGGCTCGGCCGTTTCATATAAACTAAAAAGTGGCATGGCAGCGGCCTTTCGCATATCTCGGCTTCTACTTATAATTTGACAGTCATAACCGTGGCAAGCGTGACCTAAGAGATCGATATCTGTGGCAGTGGTGATTTACCCACGTGGTCGTCAAATTTAGTTTTATAAATTCTTAATTGTTACTTAAAATTATGTTACTGGCAATAGGTCTGATATATTATGGAGAGGGCCGATCCCGCTCGAAGAAGGAGGAGACGGCGCCGGGGTAACAACCGTCCTGGCGCCTAATTCCTATACGCCTGTAACCCCCTTCCGTTGCTATTAGGCGGGGGACCTCTGGGTTCACAAGTGCGTAGATTGGGGAGTCTGCGTGCCCACACCGAGCGACCCAAGAGAAGACGGTAGCACGCATGTGGTCACGCGCTGCCGTGGGACGCTTTGGGGGATCCTTTACAATCCCTCCGGGGGGGTGACCGCTTTACAGTCACCCTCTCCAAGATGTGCCTATAGGCATGGCACCAGTGGGCGGCTCTAGTGTGATCAGATGAGGACCTGGAGCTCCCTTAGGTGCCGAAGATGACCGCTCCAGTGGTTTCCGCGCTGTCCTTGTGCGGTTTGGGGGACTACACACACCACGAGAACGCTTTGGAGTCAACTTAGGTGTGCAGGTTTCTTCGAGATATTTTCCTTCATCACTAACGCAAATGATAATCAAATTCTTCTCCGCACATTAATCCGAAAGGTCAGAAGTTCGAGCCAGGATTGAACTCAGACCCTGTATGGAAGCCAAATGTTTAACCACTAGGCTATCACTGCGTACAGTCGTCCCTTCAGAGATGTGCCTAATGGCGTGGCACTAATGGGCGGCGCTAGTGTGATCTTACGAGGACCTGGAGCCCCCCTTCGGTGCCGAAGATGACCGCTCCAGTGGTTTTAGCCGGTAGGAGTCTGGCATACCCCTTCGCCCTTCCCCGGGACGAATAAAAAAAAGAAAAAAATGGCTATCACTGTGTAATTTCTGGACATAATCATGGACATATATACGACAACATGGTCTAAATAGCGAAGCTTTCTAGATGATGAGCGCAGTGTAGTGCCACCCAGGACTAGCCCTGGGGCTACCCATCACAATTGTTATGTGTTGGCACGATGCTTACCACCAGGCAAATTAATTCCTCGTGTCGTCACCAGATTGAATTAAGCTATTAAAACAATAATAGTATTAAACTATTTCACACGTTATTACGTCACCCGTGTCATGGGTAGAGTTTCAACATTACTCTCACTATAATAAAACACTTTTATAGGGATTCTATCGCGTATATTTTAGATTTTCCTGACGTTTAGAATACTTTGCAGTCAAGTCAATCAAAAATCTAAAATATACGCGATAGAATTCGTTTAAAAGTGTTTTATTATAATGTGTAATAATCGCGAACCTAAGACATTACTATTACTCGTACTCTTTACTTAACCAAATAACATCGAGCATCTCAAACTTCCGAAATTTATTCAAGTAGCATCCATACACGTACATTCCATTACATACCTGCAAAAATACAGAACGGCCTTTCGAAAGCCGTCCAATATTAGCGCGAACATTTACCGTGGTCCTTTTAAAATGAAATAACAAGAAAAAACATCCCAGTTATTTGCAGCGGTTGACAATAACGGTTTAGTGAGCCAAATACCGTTTTTTGCCTCCCCCGCCCCTTTACGAGCATCGGTATTATTGAATTTCGCGAATGTAACGCAAAAAGCCGATATCATGTAATCGCCAAAGGGCTGAATTGTGATTTTGAGGGCACTTGCCGCGAATCCTTTTGGGAATTTTTATCTCTTTGTTTATTTTATTGTTTCGGGCTTTCTTTTACATGCTTTTAAGCCATGTTATGGGTTCTGGCCCGGAGATATTGGCTAAGACATTTTGTTTTGGCTCATTAAAGCAGTTGTGATGATAATGTAGCAATATAATATTACAAAGGGAACGCTTACTGTTCGAAGCCTAAGAATGCAAATGACGGTATTTCAGAAATAATGATGAATAACACCCCGTGTTAAAGGTTTATATTCAGTATAAACATAAAGATTAAAGATAAAAATAAAAATATTTTTATTCATATAAAACCAATTACAGGCATTCATGAATAGTCAGACTTTAGCCGCCGCATTCCAAGAAGAAAGAAAGAAGGAGAAAAAACGAGTCTAAATTACATTTTAGCAAGAATTTAATATTTATAAAAGCTTATGATTAAATTGCGATGGCTGTATTAAGCTGACCATGTCTCAACAGATAGCTTTCGTTCACGATAATGATGCATACATCAGCGTCGCTTTGCTCAACCATATTGTAGAGCAACTCAGCGACCCGATACACGACGCTACCGTAAGTAAAATGTCACGTCAATTAAACAAAATGAATTAATATCCCACACGGTACTCGCACATACAGGATCAAATTTAAGTAAACAGTGAATATAAAAATCAATTAAAAAACAAATGATTATGGTTATGGTTGCTATGGAGATTATTTGCAGCCTTTAAATACACAACATTTGATAGAAAATTATTTAGTTTAATTGAAATAAAAACTACTTGATTTAATTCTATCAAATGTTTTGAGTTATTCAGGACACATGACTGTTATATCACCAAAGAATTTGTGCAGCTAGACGATGGATGTAGCTTTTAAAGAATCGAAATCCAAAAATCATACCTGTCCTCTAAAGACGGGGAGTAAAATCTTTAATCTGCCTCCAAACCTGGTGTTAATGACATCATCATATCATCAAAAGAACGTCCACTGAACAAGGCTCTATGTTTTATTTCCACAACGACCGACTACATGCCGTCCGCTTCCAGCGATTCCCAAACTAAAACGATGTTTATTATAACAATAACCAAATAATTATTATAACAATTGAAGCTTATGAAACTTAACAGAAAATAGCATTCAAAAAAAATATATTCCTTTTTTTAATCCCAAACTATTAAATAATATCTTTCAACTATATCCAAATCCAGATTAAAGCCGAAGCAAGTCTTTCGCTGGAACCCAGAAAGCGTGGCTGTTAGCTAACCATTCGCCGCAAATTGTTCGTATAGCTTATTTACGTTGGGGCTTGCACCTGTCTTGCTTTCTATTGGGGTGATTTTCGTTATTGTGGCGCCGTTTCTTTGCGAGGGATGTTTGTGTTACAGAAGTTACGGTCGAGAAAAAGCAAGATTTTTGTCGTGCTGGAGCATGACTTCAGGAATAATTGGTCGAATAAGTCATTTAATAAGTGCGAATTAGGTTATGTCTGTCTGGTATCTGGATTAAGAATATAGCACCACTCCATCTCCTCCCGTGGATGTTGTATAAGGCGTTTAGGCGACCCTAAGCCGGAGGGGTGGGAAGCAGCGTCCCTTCTGTGGACCAGTAGCCATATTGTGCTCACCAACCCGCCTGCCACGCATGGTGAGCACTAGCAAATTCCCCCCAAAATGATGACCGAATTTTTGGATTTTTTTCTTATTTATATATTGTCATGCAACGCGAAAGTTTAATAGATAGTATCAGTAAACAGGTAGACCGAAATCTCGGTATTTAAGATACTTGACACTACTGATGATGTGTTAACGAAGAAATATCAGCAGTGTGTAATTGCAGTTTTATAATCTGGCGAATTTCACATATATCATAACAATTCCAGCAAGACAAGCATCCCATACAGTAAAATATCGAATCCAAATCATCATATCAGCCAATGGACGTGCACTGTTGACCAAAGGCCTACCCCATAGCTTTCCACAATTTTGTCATCATTTTGGGGAGAATTAACTAGTACTCACCACGCTTGGCAGGTGCGTTCGTGATCGCAGTATGGTTGCTATTGCATAGAAAGGACGCTGCTGGCCATCCATCTGGTTTATAGTCCCTTAGTCGCCATTTACGATATCCAGAGGAGAAGATGGAGTACACGGAAAGCACTCAATAATAGTAAATTAATATTGGCTAATATTATATGCCGTGTGGTGCCGGCTCAGAATACCACCACCCCATCTCCTCCCGTGGGTGTCGTAAAAGTCGACTAAGGGATTAGCCGGAGGATGGGCAGCAGCGTCCTTCGAGTACATTAACAACTCAACTGCGATCGCCAACCCATCTGCCAAGCGTGGCGATTATGGCAAAACCCCCCAAAGAGCCCTCAACACACCCATATCAGTTATGTTGTGGTGATCTTTGGAGGCCTTTGTCCAGCAGTGGACTTCATTCGGCCGAAATTATGAATATTATATATTATTAATATGTCTCTCTATTGACGGGTTAAAAGCCTCTGCGAAGAGGAACCCGGTCTTTTGATAGGCTTACGCGGGCACATCACGGGGGCTTCAACAGCCCTTTAAAGAATTTTATTCTAAAATGTAATGGGACTCTCCATGGCTGCACTATAAAATGCAATCGCAGTTTTTCCCTAGAGGTGTAATACTATTGTATGAAATATTAACTACTATTACAAGGTCTATTGCAATGGGTATTACCTACATGAAATAAAAACTTATTAATATATTATTGACTAGCTGGGACCCGCGGTTTCACCCGCGTTTAATTTAAAAGGAATTTAGAGTACTTCGACATAGACACTTGACATAGAATAAACATATTGGATTTCAAGGGTTTTATTTTTTGCGCGTAATCCTAATTATCTTTCTAAAATAAAAGTGTAAGTTATTCCTTATAACATCAGCTATCTGCCAGTGAAAGTCCCGTCAAAATCGGTCCAGCCGTTTCAGAGATTACCCGGAACAAACAGACAGACTGACAAAAAAATTAAAAATTGTTTTTTTGTTATAGGTACCGTATATACTTTCATATGCTTTAAGTAAAAGCTGTTATTTTGACATTACAAACAGACACTTCAATTTTATTCATTTGTATAGATAAAAGCAACATTTTCGGTATGGTTCAATAAAAAAATATCGATATTAATAAGACCATTAACACCAATATTAATACTCCTTACACCGAACCTTTGTAAATATTTGTAAACGGTACAATTAAATTAAACAAGCGAGCTAATCCCATTAGTCGACTTCCCCTAACTTCAAGCTACTTGTAACTTAATTCGTTAGCATCAATCACATTGAAAATGTACAGAACGCTATTACTCGAGACTGTTTGTTCGTTCAGTGTAGATATTTACATGGCGAGACGCTGCGACGAACATGAAATAAATAATTCATTATACGAACATGAAAGCGATATACTATGACTTTTTATCATGCAGTCAGATCGACGCTACGTCAATTTAAAATCATAAATCATTTTCTGATGCACACTCGTGGGGATTCCTTGCCCCTTTAATGTCATCCCCTCTAGGATGCGCCTAAAGGTATGGCACCAATAGGCGGCTCTAGATGTCAATTTTTCGAGTTCCTGGTGCCGCTGCCAACACATAACTCTTTTTCTTTTATGTTTGGTTGAAATCCATAAATTAATAGTGCGTTGCATCTATACAAAAAAAGGTTGTTGCTAAGCGAATGCTGTGGCATCAGAATGAGCCAGTGCCGCTGATTATCAGCAACGGCTTCGGTGAGTGACGTAATGGTGAGTAGCAGAACAAGTAAGTAAAATAAAATTTGGAGAAGTTTTGCCGAGTCTACCTACTGCGCCCCTCAGTGTAGTAGACTCGGCTCAGGTGAACTACTGTTTAGTCATGAAAAATCAGCTAAGCTGGCAGTTTGGCATGGTTAACTTGACATTTGCTTCGGGCCGGAAGGACGCTTCTTTTCTTTAGTATCAAAAGAACCTTTTGACTACAACGAGAATTTAATAAAAAATACTAGACCAGTGCGAGTAGAACTCGCGTGGAGAGGGTTCCGTACGATGAATATGCTATCAGCTAGGGTTTTTTTTAAATCTGACTCATATTAGTTTGTTGTAACTAAAAAACTATGTATGATACCAGATTGTAGTGGGAAATAGCTGAATTCTATCAATAATTTATCCCAAGAACAAACTCAACATTGTAGTTGAAAAACAAGTTCTCGCATATTGAGTTGAATTGGTTGGTGCAGTGGCTGACACAGTCGGCTGTTACGCTCCGGGTCGCGGGTTCGATTCCCGCACGGAAAAAATATTTGTATGATCTGCAAGTAGTTGTTCCGGGTCTGGGTGTTGTGTGTGGAAATTATGTCTATAAACGCACCTACGACACAGAAGAAATCCAAGCTTTGTGCAACGTTTTTAAAAAAAATACATTCCGACTGCAAATGTAAGCTTGTACGCACAATATTGAATGTTTTACCATGTTATTTTAAGATCATAGACTTCTTATAGGTTTTCCTGAACCATAGACTTTTTAAAGAACAATATTAATAATGACAACATACTCTGTAATCTACAATAAAATTCCAGAGGGCCACAAACAATTGAATATAAATTTATTTAAATTCAAATTTAAAAAACGAAAATGAAAATTTTTATTACAATACTACAGACTTTCTTACGGATAAATTTTGTTTTTTTTTGTTATATTTTAATATTTCATTGATTGATTGACATTGATAATCAGCTTTGGACTTCAATTGTAATGTTAATTGCAACAGATATATATGTTGACTTATAAATTAATAATTTTGTGATTTAATTTTGAATTCATGACCAGGCCTAATACCTGTGCCTATTTTTGTAAGCCGAACAAGGTAATACATGTTGGACTAACCAAACTGTTTACACCTGTTTTGAATTTCTATGTATTGTGAATGACACATGTCTAAGCAAATAAAAAAACTTTCTTTCTTTCTGGTATTATTTTCAATATTTCAGGCTTAGTAGTTTTGGAGAAAGTGGTAAACTTTCATCAGTTTTCTTAAATAATTTTAAAACGATCGACATTAAAATGATTAATAATATATACATATATTTGAGACTTTCACAACAAGCCCTTCCACTTCATATATTACACGGTACAGTTTACAAAACTTTTTCCTTTGCTTTTCTAGTTAGCCCCCCAAAAGTGACCCCCAGCTCGGGGGTAATCATATGTGTACAAAATTTCAACTTAATCGGTCTAGTATCATCATTTCGGCCGAATGAAATCCACTGCTGGACACAGGCCTCCCCCAAAGATCACCACAACGACCGACATCGGTATGTTGTGTGCTCATTGCGGTCTAGTATATTCGGAGCAAATTAGCTGTAACATACGGACAGACATACAGACAGACAGACACTCAAGTGATCCTATAAGGGTTCCGCCGTTTTTTTTTTATTCTGACCTACGGAACGCTAAAAGCCAAAGGTGATCGCATCAGTATTTTTTCAAATAATAACCATTTATGTCTGCACTAGAATTTTTCCAATACATCTTACAGACATATCTCACTCACACAAACCCGGGACAACTATCTGTCGGACATACAAATATTTGTTCTGTCCAGGAACTGAACTCGCGCCCCGCAGCACAAAAAGCTAAACGACCTGCCACTGCGCCAAATGTCATCATCATCATCATCATTTCGACCGAATGAAGTCCACTGCTGAAGAACACAGACCTACCGCAAAGATCACCACAATGACCGATATGGGTGTGTTGTGGGCTCATTGGGGGGTTTTGCCATAATCGCCACGCTTGGGACACGGGTTGGCGATCGCAGTTGAGTTGTTAATGTACTCGAAGGACGCTGCTGCCTATCCTCCAGCTAATCCCTTAGTCAACTTTTACGACACCCACGGGAGGAGATGGAGTGGTGGTATGCTGAGGCGCCACCACGCGCCAAATGTACCGTGAAATAAAAATAGCTTAACAATTCGTCATCTTCAAACTCCAATCAGAATCCAGAATCCACAACACATGCAATCGATTTGTGCTTACATAGTGTATAAAATCGGAAGCTCATGCCAGTGGTTGAGTGAGCGTAGCGATTTGTAATCTCGCCATTAGTGGAATGTACCGCGCTTGGCGCCGGTAGGCCTGCCAACAGATGGCACATGCTGGACCAGATACAAGCGCGCAGTTCAGCCAACTTGTTTTGTGGAAATCCAGATTGCATCGGTAATCTTTTTAGTGAGCAAGTTGGGCCAAGTTTGTTCTATATGAAATTGTAGGTTGTTGACAGCTTCTCTAGTATGATCATACGAGGACTTGGAGCCTCCCATAGGTGCCGAAGATGACCGCTCCAGTGGTTTGAGCCGGTAGGAGTCTGGCAGCCCTTCGCCCTTCCCCGAGGTGAAGGAAGTTCATGAAGAATTTCCACGGGGCATCAATAAAAAAAAGGTTGTTGACAGCTTGGCATTACTTATGCATTAATTAATTGTAGATACAAAAAGTATTGAAACAGATCATCATCATTTCGGCCGAATGAAGTCCACTGCTGGACACAGGCCTCTCCCAAATATCACCACAACGACCGATATGGATGTGTTGTGGGCTCATTCGGGGGTATTGCCATAATCGCCACGCTTGGCAAACGGGTTGGCGATCGCAGTTGAGTTGTTAATGTAGAAAGAAAGAAAGAAAGAAACATTTATTTCTACGCACCAGACAACACACACACCCATCATAAAACAATCAATACAGACGAGACATATTTAGAACTAAATAAAAGCAAAATGTTACTACTGCACAAACAAAAGAATAATGTAGAAATAAAACAGTAATAGGCAGGTAACCCTTTTTAGAATGATTGTGCTTTATGGACGTTGTATGAGATGAGCATAATTTATATTATCTATGACCGATATTATCATTTTCATCACGACAACACTTTATCGAGTTACCCACGTCATTTTAAAAGTACAATAGTAGACAAGTTACACAATAAATAAAATCCTGATATGCATGTCTGTGCTGTGCGTCGTATGTGCGCAGAAATAGGTAATTGTTCAGCTTATTACTGTGACATCGGACGGACCTAATGCCACCAGCGCTGGTTTTCAACAATAACCTCAGAGTGACGTAATGGCGTCCCACCGGTAACTACAAAAATACGAGTGAGTGCAAAGTTATTACTTAGATTAAATAAATTGTTTAGTGAGATAAACTACAATGTGATCTAGTAAATGTGTGTAACTTATAATAATAATATAATATAATCCTAATATATATTGTGATCGTCAAAGAAAAGAAACGAAACAGTCCTTGTAATCAAGTGACAGCTATTATTGCGTGGGCGCATGACGTAACGATATAGGTCTAATAGTAAACAACGCTTGCGTCCGCTAGTTACTAAGTGTACAAAGAATCTTGGTTTGTGACGTAGTTTCTACCTATATGATCTAGTAAACAAATACTACGTTTTTTATTCTATATTTGAACGTATTAACGTGGCGATGCACATCAGTGTAACTGGCCGGGGGATACGACTTATACCTTGATTATGTTATTCCAGTGTGTGACGAGTCGCTAGTCGGAGGTGTGACATATTTATATGTACAGAAAAACAATGAATAAGTCGCTGCTGCCCATCCTCCGGCTAATCCCTTAGTCGACTTCTACGACACCCACGGGAGGAGATGGGGTGGTGGTATTCTAAGCCGGCACCACACGACGGTTGAAACAGATAATTACATAATATTTTCTGAAGTTTACGGTTATAGTATCCATTGAATCGAACTAGCTTACGGAAATATATCGCGTTTATTTCATTCATTCTATGTACTTATAGTCTGCTCGTGAACACGGAAGCTGCAGTGTTCGAAACGTCGAGCGAATTAAGGGTAGTATTTTATTTTATACCAGCTGGGACCCGCGGTTTCACCCGCGTTTAATTTAAAAGAAATTTAGATTACTTCGGCATAGATACTTGACAAAGAATAAATATATTGGATTTTAAGGGGTTTAATTTTTTTGCGTGGAACTCTAATTATTTTTCTAAAATAAAAGTAATAAAGCCTAAGATATTCCTTAAAACATCAGCTATCTGTCAGTGTTATTCCCGTCAAGATCGCTCTAGCCGTTTTGGAGATTACCCGGAACAAACAGACAGACAGACAGACAAAAAAAATAAAAATTGGTTTTTTGTTATATGTCCCGTATATACTTTCATATATATTTAGTAAAAAACTGTTATTTTGACATTACAAACAGACACTTCAATTTTATTTATTTGTATAGATGCATATATTTGTCCATTAATCATATAATAATTATCAGTATGTGCTAGGATTTCACGTAGGTATATAGAATGAATGAAATAAATGCAATATATATATATTTCCGTTAGCTATTTCAGTTAAAAAGATAATTACAATTGCGATATAATACCGTGTGGTTTCAGGCACAGAATAGACCACCTCTATCCATCCATTAGAGTCGTAAAAGACGACTAAGGGTTTATACCAAGAGGAGGGGCAGCAGCACCCCACCTTGTGCTAATAACAACATACTGCGATCACCAATTCGCCTCGAAAACGTGTTAATTACACCCTCAATACCCCTATGACCATTCACTGTTGTGATGTGTATGCGATGTGAACGTTTCTTCTAGAAATTGGAAACATTTCTCACGTTGCATATGGTATCCGTATTAAAAATATAGCACCACTCTATCTTCTATTTATTCTTCTATTTAAAAAAAAAACAATGCCACGCACTAGGTTTTCTCCTGTGTCGTGAGTGCGTTTACGGAAATAAATTCCACACACAATACACCCCGACCCGGAACAACTACTTGCAGACCGTACAAATATTTGTTCCGTGCGGGAATCGAACCTACGACCCGGATCGCAGCAGCCGACTGTATCAGCCATTGCACCAACCGTGCCGCCTTATGATGTACGACGACTAAGAGAATCTAAACCAGAGGGATGGGCAGCAATATACCTCCTGTGGAACAATAGTCATATTGCGCACACCGACTTGCCTGCCAAGCATGGTAATGTCACAAATATCCCCAAAATGACGACATGATTGTTCAGCAGTGGACGTCTTGTAGCATCATTGTAGATATTGTGAGACATAAGCAAATATATACAACTCGGAATAGTTTGTATTTTTAACTGCCTGACTGTAATCAAAGCGTCAAATTCTGCAACCGTGAACCCTCCAATACAAAACAGTACAAAACACGAGCGGTCAGTTCGGACTGGCCAAACATGCACCATGTAATATAACGAGGAGGCCAGAATAAAGATGGGTGGGGGCACAGGCGGGACAATTAGGATCGCAATTAGAGGACAGTATGTTCCAGATTACGACCGCACACTCCACAGAGATTCACATTCCGGTGTCGGGAATAACAAAGCTTGCCAACTAACTATTAAGACGTTCAGGACTCGGGCCTCGCTTTATGGCCGCTAAAATTCCACTTGTATTTTTGTGTTAAAATTGCCCCGTCGTAATCTAGGATTTGTAGAGATTTTGCAACGCTAAATTCCCAAGCGCTTTGTCAGTGGCTTTTTCGGACGGTTAGATGAACGAATGATTTTAATATAGGAAAGTAGATGCGTTCGTCCATATACTGAAGCGAGCTGAATGTTGCTGCTATATTTTTAAATTTGTTTCAGTTGAGACGGACTAAGCATGAATATGCGAATTGAATTGTCGTGCGAGTATGCAAATCAGAAGATTTGTATTTCATTTTAAATAAAATGTATGCTTTTGAGTTAGGAACGTCTTGTGTTGTTTTGTGTTATGTATTATTTCTGTGTCCATTTTTGTGTAGTAATTGCAGTGTTTTGGCTACAATGACCACATTTTTGGGTTAACATGAGACACAAACGCATTTTAATTTAATACGTGACTTGATATTGGATTGGATGCGTTAGTTTCACACGATTATAATAAAATAGCCTTAATATTATTTTGAGTTAAAAACACAAAAGTCTTAATATGATTTATTTTACAAGACTGATTATGTGATTTGACTTCTTTTTTGTTTCTGTTTATGCGATGTTTCTTTTAACTTGCATGTCGTGTCTTTGGTTGTATCTAATTAATAAACGTGTTATTATTATGTCTCTCTCTACACGGGTTTATATCCCCTGTAAGGGGGGACCCGGTGTTTTGATAGGCTTACGCGGGGACTTGGGTCCAACACGCAGAGAATTTTAATTAAATAGTTATGGTACACTAAGTGGGGACTCTCCATGGCTGACTATAAAAATTGTCAACAAACAGTCTTGGATTATCCCCGGAGGTGTAAAACTATTGTATAAGATGGAAACTACAATTATAAGGTCTATTGCAATGGGTGCTCACTGGTTACGTATAGGCTATCCAAAATCTGTGTATCCATTGGGTGTTGCTTGCTTGAGGCTCTCACAGCCAGTTGCGGTCACTGAACGGTAAACAATCAGCAAGGTGCTTAACCTAGCGTTTGGCGCGGTCAGTCTATGGATGGGTGACCGCATAGTAGTATTTAAACTGAGCATCTCTGTTGTTTAAAAGGCACGTAAAATCGTCGGTCCCGGTTCCCGGTCATTAGAAGTCAGTCGTTAAGCAGAGTTAAAAGCATTTGGGTGACTTGAAAATTTTCGACACAAGGTTGGCCACTAATCACACGAAAAGAACGAAGAAATAGGTGTTTGTGTCATCATCGTTCCAGCCGAATAAAGTCCACTACTGGACACAAGCCTCCCCAAAGATCGCCACTCCACAATGACCGGTCTGGGTGTGCTGTGTGTTTATTGGGGGGTTTGCCATAATCGCCACGCTTGGCAGGCGGATTGGCGATCGCAATTGAGTTGTTAATGTACTCGAAGGAGACCGCTGCCCACCCTTCGGTTAATACCGTAGTCGCTTTATACGACACCCACAGGATGAGATGGGTTTGTGTATCTGAAATGTATGTATGTGTAATAAGAGAAACTGTAGTTTTGTTCCGAGTGTGACTTGAATCTACGTCCAGTAACCTATACAGCCAATCGCTTAACCCTGCTCCAACGGTACAATAACGCCCCAAACGTAACTGCCCCTAAAAAATAGTTGTAAAATAATATCTTGTACCCTTAGTACAAGATATTATTATTAGTATTTCTTTAAATTGTTATAAATCTTAATTTAAACACTCAACTCACATATTATGTCCATGTACATTGGCATACTCAACACAACACACATGTACTCCCACTCACAAATGCACATAAAAATAGATCTTTACCTATTGTATCTTACGCAATGCGATCGACGGCCCGGCGACACAATTCCTATAGATTCTGTAACGATAGCTTGGGTAAAACTTACCAGCGCAACACTCAGGTACAGATTTAGGGCGAGGATCACATGTAAGTCTGGTGTAGGTAGGGATCTAGGGTTCCCCTGAGTGGACTGAATCTAAATAAACTATAATTAAATCTATAACAACTAAGGGGTATTCAGGTATATATACTTGTCCACTGGACCCAGCGCCACATATCACCGCGTGGCGATCACTGGGGTTTCACACCACGTTTCACCAATACACTTCACAGAAACTAGTTTTGTTCATAAATTGTCACTATCCCGTGGGTTATGTATGCGCAACGAGAACTTCACGAGAAGATTACTAAATTTCAACTACCAGCGCTGGCGCAATAACCAAACTTGGATGTACTATCGACCACACTCAATACGTTCCAACTTAAACTCCGCGACCCGCGGCGACGATAGCCCAGCCGGCCAACAGTCATCAAAACTTGCGGGTATATTTAAACAAAAGTATGATAATTTTACCCGCTTCTAAATTACATAAAATACTACAATGTAGTCCGAACACCTATGAAATTGCCGTTCTGCACTACTGGCCATTACAAATAAAAATATTTTTGTTTGGCTATGAATTCTATTTTCAAATTTATTTTATTTTATTAACATCAATGAGAGTATATTTTAAAAGAGTACGTCGTGCGTATATAGAAAATGCACAATCTTTCAAGCAAACATGATTAAGAACTCTCATACCACACGTGAGTAACAAACAAAATAAAATATTTGAATAAAAATACTATTCAAATTACTTCTAGAATAATATTCTCGAAGAAAACCCAGGTCAAGCAAAGAAAAGAGAAAACATATATATTCTATCACAAGTGCGACAAAGACATCGAGTACACGTGTTGTCATTTTAGATAGCTATCTCTTTTACTCTCATAGGTTTTATGTCTTATTTCTTACAGCATAGGTAGATGTGCAGTTATGTATGTTTACACTATACAGCGAGACTGAATTTTGCGCGCCGTTTAATATAGACGTAACATATCTATGGTATCATTGATTAACATGGTTTTCATTATTTAAAATCAGTCTTATGTATTGTTATGTTTTTATCACGTGTGAATCTTTCCCGTCATCATGAATACGTGGAAAACTCGAGTAATGGAATATGAGTACCATCGTGGCCGCAACGTGGCACAAGCGGCATGCAACATCAACAACGTTTTCGGAGCGAACACTACAAACGAACGCACGTTCTGGAAATTTCCATGTCAAAAATGAACCCCGTGGTCGTCCAAAATCTTTGATCGACAATGACGAATTAAAGGTGATTGTTGAAGCTAATGATGCTCAATCTACGGCTGTATTAACAGCAGTTTTCAACGTAAGCATCAAAACAATATTAACCCATTTTCGTCCAATTGGCAGAGTAAAAAAGCTTGACAAATGGGTGCACCACGAACTTAACGATCATCAGCGCAACGTGCGCAGCCTGTGTGCGAGGCCTTTTTTTTTTTTTGGTTCCCAGTGGAAATTCTTCATGAACTTCCTTCGCCCCGGGGAAGGACGAAGGCCGGACTCCTACCGGCTAAAACCACTGGAGCGGTCATCTTCGGCACCTAAGGGAGGCTCCAGGTCCTCATATGATCACACTAGAGCCGCCCACTGGTGCCACGCCTATTGGCACATCTCGGAGAGGGTGATTGTAAAGCGGTCACCACCGGGATTGTAAAGGATCCCCCAAAGCGTCCCACGGCAGCGCGTGACCACATGCGTGCTACCATCTTCTCTTGGGTCGCTTGGTGTGGGCACGCAGATTCCCCAATCTACGCACCCGCGAACCTGCCTTGCGCTTCTCAACAGGCACAGGAATTTTGAACCGCATTGTTACCTGCGACGGAAAATTTATTCTATTTATTCTGTTTGACAATCGCAAGCGCTCAGCAAGTTGGTTAGATCCTGGTTTGGTGCTAAACCTAATCAATGCCCTAAACGAAAAATGACCACTCGAAAAGTGATGGTCACTATTTGGTGGTCTAGTGCCGGTGTGGTTAATCACGGCTTCTTACCAAACGGGATGAGCATTCATCATATCAGCGACAGGTCGTCCACTGCTGAGCAAAGGCCTCCCCCTTATGGGGGGAATTTGCCGAAACTCACCACGCTTGGCAAGCGGGTTGGTGAGCGCAGAATTGCTACTGCTCAGCAAAAGGGACGCTGCTGCCCATCCCTCTGGTTAGTCATCCCTTAGTCGACTTTTACGACTTCCACGGGAAGAGATGGAGTGGTGCTATATTCTTAATCCGGACACCACATGGACTATGATCATTACTGCAGATTTGTACTTTAAGGAATTGAACACTATGATGCAGAAGCTCGCACATCTCCAATCAGCTTTGATCAATCGCTCATTCCCGCTGCTACTGCATGACAACGCGTGACCCCATACTGCACAACAAACGGTCTTCAAGCTACAAAAGCTCGAGTTGGAAGTTCTCCGTCATTCACCGTACTCGCCAGACCTTGCGTCTACAGGCTCCTACTTTCTCCAGAATATGGATAACTTTCTGGCAGGAAAAAAATCAATACCCGAGAGGCAGTACAAAATGCCTTTGAAGAGTTTGTCGCCTCTCATCCATCTGGTTTCTTCAAAAAGGTCATCGATAAACTGCTACTGCGTTGACATTTATGCATGGGTGATTACTTTGATTAAAAGAATAAAAAGATATAAAAATGTTTACTATACTTTATTTCGTACAAAGCGGCAGTTTCATAGGTAAATTCCTAATAATATGCACACCACCCATACCACACACACACTCGCAACCTGACGGCACGATTGGCACTAAGCGAATAGCTTTCCACACTTCGTGTTGCGGGTTCGGTTTCCGCACGAAACAAATATTTGTATGATCTACAGATAGTTTCCGGTCTGAGTGTGTGTGTGTGCATGTGAGATGTATTCTGTAAACTGTACCCAGGATACAGGAGACATCGTAGTGTGGAGCAACGTTTGCTTCAAAAGAAAAAATACTTGCACTCACTCTAATTACGAGTACTAAACAATACCTCCAGTAATCACTCCTTCCACCACTTCCTCCACTGCAGCTTGCACTATCCGTGTGTCAATTCGGCGGCTGCGGAAATATTAGGTTAGGCCCTTTTAGGTTGCGGGAGTTACCCGCAACGATGATGCATACACCGAGGTCAGTCTTTGATCGCGCCAGCATCTTTTTGGTGAGGTCCTCCAGCTGCGAGATTTCCCTCCTCACCTCCCCAGTAACACTAGAAGGCATGACATAGCATAGCAGGGTAACAGTGGTATGGTTGTAATGTGGGCAGTCGGAGCGGAGGGATAAATGAAAGATGGTCCGTACCAGTCAATGATCGTGTAATGACTAATTAATCCTACTTACTAAATACAGTTGCATATTACGACTAACGCACACTATAACATACATGTTGTATCTACTAACACATCACATGGTCTCCAGTCTCTCGCAAAGGATCATATTAAAACTCATTTGCTTTTATGTGTAGAAAAACAAACTTATTAATTATTCTTCTTTATTTGAAAGTCTGTATTCTCGTGCCTTAGTTGTTACGCTGACAGATTTTTTCTTAACTATCAAAAACTGATATTTAGGTATCTCAGACATTCTTTCCATTAAAATTCAAAGTGTTTCACACACGCATTCAAGTTTAGTGTTTTGTTCAGAAAATACAGTTATGCAGAGAAGTGCATATAAACGAGTTACTTATATGGACAATTAATGTGTCATACTACTAACTGAGCGCCATCTGTTGAAATTGGTTAGCTTCACGTTATCATGCCAAATCAATCAATAACCCTTATAAATATTGCATTCAGCCTCGAGCTTGTTCAGTCAATACTTCTGTAAATTCCCTCCAAAATTATGAAACAATTACAGAAATCCTTTGTTCACTGCCCATTGGGTCAGTCACATCCTTTGGGTGTGAGGGATATTATAAAAGAATACAATATTTCCGGGATCAATTTCAAATCATGTAAATATGCACTCTACAAATACACGCTAAACCATTTTCGTTTATATAGGTACGAGCCTTTTGTACGAAGCGCTTCGCCCGATGCATCTGCTTTTTATGTAAAACCGAATGGGTATTTGTCAAGGTAATTTGAATTTACTCGCACGCTCCGGCCCTTTGAAATTCATGGTTTAAAATATACTGTTTTTTACATGGACTGTTCCAAACAAACGAAAATACGTAAGTTTAAGTTTTAAAGGTAGTATTATTATTATTTTGACTGGAATCATTAACTGCTTATCATTAAGCAATAATGGTCTAGTGGTTGAACGCTCGCCTTCCATACACAAGGGTCTGAGTTCGATCCCGGCACATGCCACTGACTGTTCGGATACATGTGCGGATCGAAATTTGATTATCATTTGCGTTGACGGTGGAGGAAAATATCGTGAGCAAAGAGGGCTCCGCAATGTTCCTAATGGCGTATGTCAGTAGTCCGCCACCCCGCACTAGGTGTGGTGGTGGACTAAGGCCAAACCTTGCTCATCATGTGAAGAGGCCTGTGCCCAGAAGTGGGAGAGTAATTGACTGATTATGTATCGTTTGGGTAGAAAAATAATATGGTGTATTGTTGATTAGCTGTCACATACACGATATTCTTGTCGTTTTACACGAAAAATATGTAAAAGAGATGAAATATTACGACATAAAAATGTGGCTTGCAGTATTTCCTTTTAGATAGTATGCTTTTTTGGTATGGAGCATCATATCAGACAACGGGCGTCCACTGCTGAACAAAGGCCTCCCCCATAAATTTTCACAATTTTTTGTTCATTTTGGAGGGAAAATGCAAGTAGTCAACACTCTTGGCAGGTGTGTTGGTGAGCGCAAAATAGCTGCTGTTGGGCAGAAGGGGCGCTGTTGTTCACCTCTATAGTTTAGATCCCCTTAATCGCCTTTTTCGGGAGGCGATGGAGTAGTGCTATATTATTAATCCGGTAGCCACTTGGATGGCGTATGCTATAATTTATCAGTAACCTGTGCAGTGACAGTACATGTTGATTAGTTGGCTGCATTAACAATTTTATTGCCATTTATAGACATAAATTCTAATTCGTCATCATCATATTGCTATTATCATCATCATATATATGGTGCCAGCTCACAATACCACTACCCCATCTCCTCCCGTGGGTGTCGTAAAAGTCGGCTAAGGGATGCCAGAGGATGGGCAGCAGCGTCCTTCGAGTACATTAACAACTCACCTGTGATCGTCAACCCATCTGCCAAGCGTGGCGATTATGGCAAAACCCCCCAATCAGCCCACAATACACTTATATGAAAGAATGAAAGAAAGAAAGAAAAGCGATTTATTACCACAACAAAACGCGCATCGGTACATAACAATTAAAATAAAATCTACACTAAACATGCAATAAATAACCACATAACAAATAAAAAACATAAAAAAGAGGTACAAAATAATCATAACAAAAATACCAGTTTGCTGATGCATGTCTTAATAGTAGCAAACAGGTCAACACTCAGCATAGTGCTGTGTTGTAACGTTAGCTGCAACACAGAGCTGGTTTTTGGAGCTAACCCTAACCACCCTAATACCGGTCGTTGTGGTAATCTTTGGGGGAGGCCTGTGTCCAGCAGTGGACTTAATTCGGCCGAAATGATATTGCTATTTTAAATTCCATTATTGAACATAGATCTGTAAATTATGAAATCCTAAGAGTGGATTACAACCGGACGCAAACAGAGCGAATTATGGGTAGCAACATAATGTGAGCTTGATTGCATATTGCACGTATGATGTTTCAGGCATTTATTATGAACAAATTTAAGTATGTAAGGTACAACATGACATATTGTTTTATTTTTTAATTTAAATGTTTGTGTATTAATAATATAATAGATAATAATTGTATGTGTTAGGGTTAGCCGTGTGGTGCCGGCTTTGAATACCACCACTCCATCTCCTCCCGTGGGTGTCGTATATAGTCGACTTAAGGATTAGCCGGAGGATGGGCAGTAGCGTCCTTCGAGTACATTAACAACTCAACTGCGATCGCCAACCTGTCTGCCAAGCGTGGCGATTATGGCAATACCCCCCAATGAGCCCATAGCACACCCATATCGGTCGTTGTGGTGATCTTTGGGGGAGGCCTGTGTCCAGCAGTGGACTTCATTCGGCCGAAATGATGTGTTAGGGTTGCACGTTGCACGTATGTATACGGCACGTATGGTTGTTGCACGTAGTCATATAGAATGAATGAAATAAACTCGATATGTTTCCTGAAGCTATTTCGATTCAGTGGATGCTATTCGCGTAAACTTTAAGAAAATATTACGTAGATCGCTGTAACCAACTGAATGTAGATTTGCCATAACATTTTATTATCTTTTATGAAATTGTATCAGGCTTCATAAAAGCAGGTATACAACCTACGATACAACTATATCACAATTATGAAATGTTGGTAATTTATCACAGTATTTAATTTATCCTTCTATTTACTAACTTAATTTCACTCTAATTAAAGCATAAAATCTAAATTAAACATCCATAAAACATTTATCTTACGTAGAAAAGATTGCCTTATTTAGTTTATTATTTATGACGCAAAGAATACCCCATTAAATCATAATAAGACTTTAATTAATACCATACGCTGCTCAAGCCTGAAGCGATATTATCGTAATATATTGTTATGCTAGTTCATTTCTCACGTAGGTAGTAGGCTAGAAATACGCCTAATACAATTGAACTTTCCTTGTTTTGTCGGCCACGAAATCTCGCCAAAGATGTCAAAAGATGTTGATTTAGAATTAAATGCACTGGTAGATCGGATAGACACTCCTGTCATAAAAATAAAGATGATAAATATATATAAGATAACTATCGCTCTACATTACTATTATATAGTAAATACTGTTAAAAATTATTTTTTAATATTGACACAATATTTCAGCAAAATGTCCACTGCAGGACAGAAGTCTCCCCCCAAAGATTGCCACAACGACCACTATGGTTTTGCGTTGTCGGCTCATTGGGGGGCTATGCCCGTAGTCGCCTTTTACGATACCCACGGGATGAGATGAGGTGGTGGTATTCTTAGCCGGTACCACACCACACTATATTTGACTACATGTATTTTTTTTACCCGTCATGCTTTTATAGTGCGGACGGCATAGTTCTCTCAGCTGCACACTGACGCAGACATTATCCAGATGAGAGGGTTTAGGGTAATAACTGTGTCATATAGAACGAGAGCAGACACAGCAGGGTATAACCATTTTAGGGACCGAAGGATACGGCGCAGAATACGCTGGAGGAGTGCCCAGCTTCCATGTTGTAGAACTGTGACCTTGTGGTGGTGGTTTAGTCAATGACCTCGTGCTCCCAGTCATGGATCTATCCTTGGTTCGGACTAAGAATAATATGAGTGACTCCTATAACAAGGAAATGATAAACGCAAAAAGCGAAGAACCGGTCCCACTTTACACAGCAGACGCACTGGATGACGGAGGGCGTTTCCGGATTAAGAATATAGCACCACTCCATCTCCTCCCGTGGATGTCGTAAAAGGCGACTAAGGGAATCTAAACCAGAGGGACGGGCAGCAGCGTCCCTTCTGTAAAACGGTAGCCATACTGCGCTCACCAACCCGCCTGCCAAGCGTGGTGAGTATTGGCATATACCCACCAAAATGGTGACACAGTTGTGAAAATCTATGGGGGAGGCCTTTGTTCAGCAGTGGACGTATAAATGGCCGATATGATGATGAGCATCGATCTGCAGGTAGTGGATTTGAGGCAGTCCTGCACCCGATCAGACACAGGCTTGAGTCGGTGGCATGACATGTCCCGCGTTCACTTGTAGAGCATTGTGTGGTTGGCTGCGCCGCACAGGGCTCTTTCCCTGTAAAATTAGTTTTGGGGCAAGACATACTAGGGATGTGGTGAATGCGCAAGAAAATTCTGCGTCCTACGCGTAAGGTATGTTGAAGAAACTCCGTGGTGGTTCCAGCCAGTAAGAATCCGGTACACTTTAAGCTGTCCCAGCAGTGGAGTATGCCCTTGAGTATCTTCCAACAAAAATCACCCACTCCATTTTTCCTAGCTCATTGTTCTAGTGGTCAAATCCCGGTTAATATCAAGAATTTTTACTAGAAAATTCTCAGTTACAGCCCAGACTTTGGAACTTTGCCCAGAGTATAGCACTGCTTGCCTCCTATTAAATTGGTCTTAATACCATCGTTGGTGAATTATAGGTGTTTAACAGTACACCTAACACCTCGGCAACAGGCGTGATAGAATATATACTACTGAAAATCCGATACACACCTGAAAGTTTAATCACGCGTCCGTAGTACTGCCCGTATTGAACATCTCTGAATTCCGGGTCGCCTTTTTTGAATGCATGCGAATTTCTACTCGATTAAAAGCTGCACCGTTCAAAATATTGCAAGTATTCTTGCAGTGGAAGTTGTAGTTTTGGGGATGTTTAAGTGCTGATGTAGCCCTACTTCTTGTTGTAAGTGACTTGTAGTTTACAACTTTTCACTGCTGTAAGTCATATGCTACTACTCCATCAGAAAAAAATATTATAGAACAAAATTTATAAAGAAATGGCGATTTTGAAGAAAAGAATAATCCTTCAATTTAAGGTAAAATTCTTATCTAAAGATAAGGTCTCAAGTAATATTAAATATTTTATTCTTCTCTTAATCTATAAGTCTTCTATATAAATAAACTATGTAAACTAAAAAGGGTTACAGATCATATGGACGAAAAAATGCTTGGGATTGAGCTGCTCTAATCTAACATGCCATCTGGTGCCGGCTAAGAATACCACTACCTCATCTCATCCCGCGGGTGTCGTAGAAGGCTACTATGGGATTATCCGGAGGACATTTTAATGGGCAATTGTTTTATAATATCTTTAAAGAACAATTATAATACATATGCATAATAAGCCCATTACGGATCCCACTGCTGGGCACGGGCCTTTTCTCTCGATGAGAACTCGATGAGGCCTGGCGGCCTAAGGCCTAAACTTTCTCTAGCCTAGTGTGGGTCAGCAGACTACACACACTATTGAGAACATTTTGGAGCCCTCTCAGATATGCAGGTTTCCTCACGATGTTTTCCTTCACCGTTAACGCAAGTGATAATCAAATTCTGGGGTGCAATTCCCTAAGCTCAAACATCCATACATCCTTGAATACCAAATCGAAATAACGGTGATAACTAATTTTGCTAAGACTGGTCCTCATGGCTTACCTTCTGCAACGTGTCTTTGAATAACATCAATCATCTCTAAGCGAATACCGAAATTGGTTTTACACCGTTATTTCAATTCTGTATTTAAGGATGTATGGATGTTTGAGCTTAAGGAATTGCACCCCTGCTTCGCACGTGAATCAGAAAAGTCACAGACCGTGATCAAACTCAAACCCTCCTGTAAGGCTTGCTTTCCATACAGGAGGACGTTTAACCTATACTAACCTATCCTAGGCTATCACTGCCAATGCGAATTAACAATTGATGACATTTTAATATTTTTAAGAAAACTAACCTTTATCCCATATCGGGAACCGTAAAAAAGATGAAGGTTCGATCTTCTTTCTTTTCGGGTGGTTGGTGGTCAACCTTGTGTCAGACCTGTTCAAGCCTCCCAAAGGCCTCCAACTTGGCTTATCGACTGCTGTCTGATGACAACATCCGGGGCCAACCATTTTACGTACCTTCCGAATAACGGAGACGCTCAGTTCAAATACCACTATGCAGTCACTCATCTAAAGACTGACCGCACCGAGCGTTACTTAACCTCGTCGATCGTTAAACAATCAGTGAGTTCACCCGGCTTTGAGCGCGTCTTTTGACATTGATCTGATAATAATAATTTTTAATTCGGGTACTATGTTATACACACCGTACCTAACACTTAATATATATTTGGTAGTTTTGGGTATTCATATGGCCTACAGAAAAGTCATGCTGATGGTATTGTTATTTACATTATGCGACAAGTAATTAAACTAGTTTAAATAAGGTTAAGCTACATTTTACCCAATTTTTTTTTTTTTTTTCCCCACACTAGGATTTCTCCTGTGTCGTGGGTGCGTTTACAGACATGAATTCCACATACAATACACCCAGACCCGGAACAACTATCTGCAGATCATACAAATATTTGTTCCGTGCGGGCAACATTTTTTAAAAACAAGCAAGTTTTTTTTTGTATAGTAATTAACAACCAAACCCACAATCACTCCGCAAATTTGGATAATAGAATAGAACTCCTATAACACGCTTGAGTATTAAACGGAGGGGCCTGCTTCAGCAGAAATAGGGCACTCACATCACAGCCAAGGGACATCTTCTATTGAAAAAAGGCCTCCCCCATGGATTTTGACAATTGTGTCGACATTTTGGCGGGAATTTGCCAGTGCTCGCCACGCTTGGCAGGGGGTAGGTGAGCGTAGCATGCCTACTGTTCCACAGAAGGGACGCTGTTGCCCGTCCGTCTGGGTCCTTTGTCCCTTCATCTTTTATGACATCCACGGGATAAAATGGAGTGAAGCTATATTCTTAATACACATAGAAGACAAATTAAATTAAATGAATTGCACCCAATATTTCCCGGGAGCACAAAACCGCACTACTTCACAAGTAGCGTCCATTATTGCTATCATTTACTTTAAAACTTTAGTTTAAAAGTCGCGATCTACCGTTGTTGCAACACTAAATCTATAGTAATAATAGTCGTGAGAACTATCTGAAGAAACAAAAGTCATAAATTTTTGCCGCCAATAGCGAGAGGTAGCGTCAATTGTTTTGTTCGGTATCAAGGATGGCACGTGCTATTTTATTACGGCCTATTTTTAAACAATGTGTCACACTTTGATTTTTCCGGGAACGTGACTACAGTTTACAGACAAAGATATCATACACAAATACCTATTTTTTTATTCATTGGTGCCCAGTGGAAATTCTTCATGAACTTCCTTCGCCCTGGGGAAGGGCGAAGGGGTATGCCGGACTCCTACCGGCTAAAACCACTGGGGTGGCATATTGGGCACCTAAAGGAGGCTCCAGGTCCTCGTATGATCACACTAGAGCCGCCCACTGGTGCCACGCCTATAGGCACATCTCGGAGAGGGTGACTGTAAAGAGGTCATCCCCGCGGGGGGATTGTAAAGGATCCCCCAAAGCGTCCCACGGCAGCGCGTGATCACATGCGTGCTACCGTCTTCTCTTGAGTCCTTGGTGCGAGCACGCAGATTCCCCATCTACGCACCCGCGAATCCAGAGGTCCCCCGCCTTAAAGTAACGGCAGGGGGTTTCAGGCGTATGGGAATTAGGTGCCAGGGCGGTTGTTACCCCGTCGCCGTCTCGTCCTTCTTCGAGCGGGATTGGCCCTCTCCCGATCCCGCTCTGTGGTCTCCTTCTGGAGCATGACGCTCTCACAGAAGGAGACCACTGCATTCCAATTTTCGTGATCTGCCAACATAGCCGACTTTACTGCTGGCAGTGAGAGATCTTGTCCGATCCGATCGACCAGGATCCGCCGCTCGGCGGCCCACGCAGGGCACGCCTCGAGCGTGATGCACAAATACCTAGTAGGGCTATACAATATGTTTTTCAGGCAAGAATCAAACCCGCGAGACGACGTTTTGAAATAGCCCATGTTACAGCCTTTTTTTATTCTTTTTTTATTGATCCGGTGGAAATACCTCATGTACTTCCTTCGCCATGGGAAAGGGAGAAGGGGCATATCGGATTCCTACCGGTTAAAACCACTGGAGTGGTCATCTTCGGCACCGAAGGGAGGCTCCAAGAACTCAAATAATCTCCATCTAGCCATGTTGCAGCCTAGACTGACTACTTATCTCAATCTACTTACCTTTAAATAAAATTATGACTTTAGGTAACAGCCGCTTACTTTAATCAATGTCCATTAAACCTAAGTCAGTAATTGTATGACTGTTACTAGTAAAGATTTTAACAATTTATAAGAACTTGTCATATCAGTGGCATTAGGATTTGCAAGAGACAACAATTTTGTGTGGTGCCCGGATTAAGAATATAGCACCACTCCATCTCCTCCCGTGGATGTCGTAGTCGTCGTATGTCGCCTAAGGGAATCTAAGCCAGAGGGATGGGCAGCAGAGTCCCTTCTGGGAAACGGTAGCCATACTGCGCTCACCAACCCGCCTTCCTAGCGTGGTGAGTATTGGCAGAATGATGACACAGTTGTGAAAATCTATGGGGGAGGCCTTTGTTCAGCAGTGGACGTATAAATGGCCGATATGAACAATTTTGTTCGATGCCCTGACACGCCATCTAGAGACCATCGAGACCTTCTGGCCGGAGGGTATCATATACTGGAAGTTTCGTGGAAGACTACGGGACGCCACGCTGCAGTGCAACACGTCACCACATATACGTGTGGAAATGTGAAATAATTCGATTTTTTTATTATGTTTTAATTTATAAAATGTTAATGTATTTGTGTATATGTATATCTTATATGTGTATCTTAGTTGCCTGACAAAAAAATCTTAATGATAAAGTAAAAAAACTATTATGTTCATTAGTAACTTAGACTAAAACCAGCTTAATAAGCACTTTCTTCTTTGTAACTATATAAATCCGTATAACGTTCACTTTCATATAACGTATAAACCTTTATTTAAACGTTTATGTTTGGCAGCCCTGCGTGCCTGCGATTATTACCGAGGCGAGCCGATGGAAAGTTCTGAGGTGTTCTCTCGGTATTCTGTGCTGCCTCCACTGTTTGTGCAGCGTGTCATCTAGGTACATAGTTTTACATTCTTACACAAATGTTTGTATTCCCCGAAGAATTAGACAGAAGCAAACTATTTTGTATTTCAACGTTTATCTGACTACTATAACAAAACTACTATGAGAAATATTTTATGAATATGTAAAGATTCATTATTCTAAACACTAGTCCCATATGGGATTAGCCGGAGGATGGGCAGCAGCGTCCTTCGAGTACAATTATAACAACTGCGATCGCCAACCCGACTGCCAAGCGTGGCGATTATAGCAAAAAAAACCCCCAATGAGCACACAACACCGTACCATACCGGTCGTTGTGGCAATCTTTGGGGGAGGCTTCTGTCCAGCAGTGGACGTTTTCAGCTGAAATAATGACATTTTACACATAAATTAAATTATCGCCGGTTTACTTTTAAGAAATTATTATTTATTTTCTACATGTCTCTCTTTTCACGGGTTTATATCCCCTGTAAGGGGGAACCCGGTCTTTTGACAGGCTTACGCGGGGACATAGGTCCAACACGCAGAGGCCCTTTAGAGATTTTTAATCTAAAATGTAATGGGACACCAACCGGGGACTCTCCATAGCTGCACTATAAAATGAAGTCATGGATTGTCCCCGGTGGTGTAAGGCTATTGTATGAGATGGAAACTATAACGATAAGGCCTATTGCAATGGGTGTTACATGGAATAAAAAGACTAATAAATACGGGAACAACGGCGTCTGCCTTTCAACTTTGATCGTGAAATTCTGTGGCAGACGGTGACTCGCCACTCACAAGATGGGCCCCCTAAATGGCCACCACTACAGGCGACAAGGAGCAATACCTATACTTATTTATTTCTTTATTAAACTCTTTATTGTACACCAATTACTATATAAAAACAGAAACGCCCTGTAAATAAAGAGTGTGCGGCAATGTTTGTTTTAATAAAAATAAAAAATTTGGTTTCATACCAATGAAGCTTAATCAATCCGAGTGGTTTCCGGATTAAGAATAAAGCACCACTCCATCTCCTCCCGTGGATGTCGGTCACTGCAACTAAGGGACTCTGAACCAGATGGATGGGCAGCAGCATCCCTTCTGTGGAACAGTCGTCACTGTGCACTCACCAACCCGCCTGCCAAGCGTGGTGAGTACTGACAAATTAGCGTATAGGTGCGAAATAAATAACTAGAATGTATTTCGTTTTACAAGTCTCTTCTTATTTATTTAAAATGAACTAACTACATAAGGCATGTAGCAAGCATTACACCCCAGAGTTTGTGTTCAAGTTGAGCACACACCGCAACACGGAGCTTTGTAATAGGCTTTATAATCTACCCTCCAATACATTTGACTGATGTTTGATAATATGATCTAAGATGTTTTTATAAGTGTAGTTGCGTTGCCCGTGCTTTACGGTGGTTACATGAAAGCTAGGTAATTGCCAGGAGATCTTGCCCGGAGTTCACTTATTCAGGCACCGACCAGTGTCGTGGTTCGACGAAGATCATAAGCGTAATTCAGTAATATATTTCAGTTGTATTTCATAAATAAATACAATAATACGTAACGTAAGTCGATATTGTAAAGAAAAAATTGTATTGTTTTATATTTTATATGCGCGGTCTATTGGCGGCCGCCGCGCCGTTTGGTAGTGCAATAATATTCGTGTATGGCGCGTCTATATGTAAATTGTCATTGAATATTATAATTAATATTGCTGTTTTCAGTAAAAAAAAACCATCCTTAAAATACGTGATCAAAATATCTCTGCCTACATTGCGTTTAACAATTCATATCGCCGCCATATCACTTGCATTTAAAAACAAACTGCAGTAGAATACATTGAATTTGATGCACTCGTTCCCGCTTGGTCTATAAAATTAACAATTCTTATCACTGTCGGCGCTCGTAAAGTCTTCGTATGACGCTGTCACATTGGGGGGAGTTACTACTGATTCTAGATTGAAACTCACAAAATGCAGCATTCTCGTCCTTTTTTGTGTGGAAATTTTACATGAACTTCCTCCGCCGCGGGGAAGTTAGGGGCATGCCGGACTCCTACCGGCTAAAACCATTAGGGTGGTCATCTTCGGCACCTAAGGGCTCCAGGCTCCTCGTATGTTCACACTAGAGCCGCCCGCTGAAGACATGCCTATAGGCGCATCTCTGAGCATTTTCATCCCAGCCGTTGCCCAGAGAGCATGAAAGTCAACCATTTTTGAAGTGAAACCTTATTTTAGCGCGGTACGCATATTTTTAGATGAGATAAAATCTATGGACTCGCGACACCGTTACGAGACGCTTGAAGTGAAAACTTCTTTTAGCGCGGTACGCATATTTTTGGATGAGATAAAATCTCCTAACGCGCCAAAATAAGTTTTCACTACTGTCGGCATTTCCGGAGTGCAATTTTTTAAATAACTTTTGTACTCTTGCCAGCAGGAAAATGATTGATTGATTGGAAAAGTGGTGCACATAAACCTAGAACTGCAGTAAACTCTTCGAGCTAAGCTACATATGGTGTACGCTTTTTTTCTCAAATTGCATATAGAATCGGATTTTTGAAGTGAAAACTTATTTTAGCGTGGTACGCATATTTTTAGATGAAATAAAATCTCTAGACTCGCGACACCGTTACGAGACGCAGCTATAGTGTGTGCATATAAGCATGTACATATAGGGAACCGCGAACGCGTCTAGATAAATAAAATAACTAAGTTTTCACTTCAGTCGGCACTACCGGAGTGCAACCCGTATTTTTTTAACGATTGATCGTTGAAACCTCTCAGTAATCGAGAACAACAAGTAACGCTTCTCACATAAAAATCTCACCATCGCGTGACTCAAAAAGAGTCCTGAAAAAAGGACTGTTGATAGCCTGGAACTGTGTGTATGAAGAAGGCACCAATATAGTGAGGGCACACAATATTACATTTTAGTGTTAAAGCCTCAGTAAAGCGAAACTCTTGCAATACAAATATATGTTTTCTTTGCCTCATCATATCAGTCAAAGAACGTTCACTGCTGTACAGAGGCTTTCCCCCACAGATGGGTGCCGTCCATGGTGCAGGCTGATACAGTCGGCTGCTGCGCTCCAGGTCGTGGGTTCGATTCCCGCACGGAACAAATATTTGTATGATCTGCAGATAGTTGTTTCGGGTCTAGGTGTATCGTATGTGGAATTCATGTCTGTAAACGCACCCACAACACAGGAGAAATCCTAGTGTGGGGCAAAGTTAACAATCCCTCTCCCACCCTACTCTACACCCTCTCCGAGATATGACTATAGGCGTGGCACCAGTGGGCGGCTCTAGTGTGATCATACGAGGACCTGGAACCTCCCTTAGGTACCGAAGATGACCGCTCCAGTGGTTTGAGCCGGTAGGAGACCGGCATAACCCTTCGCCCTTCCCCGGGGCGAAGGAAGTTTATGAAGAATTTCTACTGGGCAACAATAAAAATAAAAAAAGTCAAAGTGCAAGTATACCCTTCATAAGGACAAGATGAAGAATCAGCAATAAAGAATAAAATTCTAAAATAGGTTGTATTAAATAACTTGGATATATTTAACCAACCCTTACAACATTTTCATCGTCTAAAATTATATAGTCTTCTAATAAAAAGAGCATCAACTTTGACAGTCGCTATGTGTAAATAAAATAAAAGGGCAAGCACGGCGCCGTGCGGCCACATAAACGGCGCATAAAGCTTTCTAGAGAGGCTCGCCGGTTTAATGGCCTCGCCTAGCCATGTTGGGACTGTATTTTTTTCTATTCTCACAATTTTATATTCAGTTGACGAATACACTAGTTCCCAAAGTCCACCAAATGAAATGAAATCTTTATTGTCTTTGAATGAGTACACCAAGTTATTATAATACGTATAAGTGGCAGATCAATGAACTTTTTTTTTTTTTTTTTTTAAACACATTGCCCCACACTAGGGTTTCTCCTGTGTCGTGGATGCGTTTACAGACATGAATTCCACATACAATACACCCAGACCCGGAACAACTACCTGCAGATCATAGAAATATTTGTTCCGTGCGGGAATCGAACCCACGACCCGAAGCGCAGCAGCCGACTGTATCAACCACTGCACCAACCAACTTGTTCAAGGCATGGTCATTATGCAACAACAGTAATTTATTTAAATAATTCCTCCTTCATTAACGGCCTCCTATTGGTCAGCACAATGAACGGCCATAGACAATATTTTTCCCAATATCACCATAATTGTTAATCGTAGTATATTGTTCTTAACATACGGGAAAATACTGCAACCGTTTTATTATATCAACCCTTAGTGGCCTTTTACGGAACCTATGAGTAGAAATCCGTGGCCTATTCTTGGCCGAGCACCACACGAAATATAATGTTAGAATAATAATAATCTACGTCCCATAACACTCAATTCAAACAGTAGTATTTATATTTCCAAACTCCTCACAAACTAAGTTCTAAAAAAGGAATGTTTTTACCCTTTATACTCCTCATACTATATAGTATACATAGTACATAGTAATTGTTAACAATAGTATTTGTTAGGAGAAATAAATGATATTAAAAAAGAAATGGGTCAACAAAAAAGAAAAACATAGCAGATAGAACGTTAGGTGCCGTGTGGTGCCGGCTACGAATAGTACCAACCCATCTCATCCCGTGGGTGTCGTAAAAGGCGACTAAGGGATTAGCCGGAGGATGGGCAGCAGCGTCCTTCGATTACATTAACAACTCAACTGCGATCGCCAACCCGTCTGCCAAGCGTGGCGACTTTGCCAAAACTCCCCAATGAGCCCACAACATACACCGTTTCGGTCGTTGTGGTGATCTTGGGGGAGGCTTGTGTCCAGCAGTGGACTTCATTCGGCCGAAATGATGATACTCCTCATACTTATTGTAGTAATTGTAAACAATAGTTTTTGTGAGGAGAAATAAATTATATTATTGTTATTATTCATAACTAAAAAAGGAATATATACATGGGTAAAAAAAAGAAAATAAATAGCAGATATAACGTTTGGAGAAAACAAAGTTATAGCTTGGGCGGGCGATGCGACGTCGTTGATCGGGGACCGAAGGTGGCCGCCCGAAGGGAACCGAGCATTACCGAGAAGAGCCGAACTCTATGAAGGCATATGTGTACTGTCTATGCCAAAGTACTCTAAATTATTATTACGATTTCTTTTGAATTATACGGTGGGTGAAACCGCGGGGCACGGCTAGTTAATAATGAAAATTTCAATGCCGACAAATTACATTACAACACAATCACGACGTGAAAGTAATTTCCACGTCAAGATATTTTGAACCCCTATCATTCTTGTATCGCTTTATACAGACATCTAAGGAGATCCTAGTGAATCCACCGTACCGTTTGAATTAATAATGGACTTGAATTTAATTCAATCACGGATTCGCCTGATCATATTACTGTCTACTATTATAAAATAAAATTAGCATTTATGTATTAAGATATAGGGTACCTTTTATTGCGTTATCAGCTTCTTTCTAGGGGTTTTAAAAGTTTCCACGTGAATTCAAAATAGTTTGTTTAACACATTCCTAAATCGATCACTTTCACCGTCGCAGCCGAAAGACGTCCACTGCTGGAAGCCTCCCCCAAAGATCGCCACAACGACCGGTACTGCGCCACTCACCTCCAGCTGACACAACCTTCATCAGGTCGTTGGTCCATCACGATGGGTGTGCCCACGCTGTCGCGTCTTCCGGTATGCGGTTACCACTTTAGGAACAGTTCAATAAATATCTGGCTGTGCGTAAAAGTATGGCTAGGTCCAGACTTTTCCGGAACAGGTATATTCAATTCTATTCTATTTATTCAATTAGAAATTTTACATTGTGTCTGAATTTCTTATAACTCTATAACATTCACTACATGCATTATAGCCACTACTTACATAATTCCAAATTATTAATTACTAGCTTTTACCCGCGGCTTCGCTCGCATTGCAGCCATTAAATAAGTATCAGAGATCATTACAATAGAAACAATTTTACTATCTTCCGTTAAATTTTTTTTCAATATTTTTAATGAAAAGTTTCCTATGTTACTTCTAATACCTCCAAGAATATGTGTACAAAGTTTCATGATGATCGGTTAAGTGGTTTTCGCGTGAAAGCGTAACAAACAAACTTACATTCACATTTATAATGTTAAGTATGAAAGTATGATGTTTCCATATACATCCTGCCTTGACTGTGTATCAAAACATGTACCTACACGGTAGTTAAATACGCAAGTTGCACTTAACGCAATGGTTCACGTTTATCCTTAGACGCGCCATAAAATTGCAGTTTACGAGTCGTGTGTCGCCGCAGGAGATATTAGGTATCACTAAGTAACGTCTTTGTGAAAATGCTTGCGCTTTTATTAAAACTTATATATCTAGGGTTTGCAGATTATCTTCATTCATCTGGATTCTCTCGATGTTTCATATGTCTAGGCTTTCGAGAATTAAAAGACCCTACAAACAACTTATGCACAATATAAGTAAAATGTTTAAATCATATCGGCCATTTATACGTCCACTGCTGAACAAAGGCCTCCCCATAGATTTCCACAACTGTGTCATCATTTTGGGGGGTATTTGCCAATGTTCACCACGCTTGGCAGGGGGTTGGTGAGCGCAGTATGGCTACCGTTTCACAGAAGAGACGCTGCTGCCCATCCCTTTGGTTTAGATTCCCTTAGTCGCCTTTTACGACATCCACGGGAGGAGATGGAGTGGTGCTATATTGTTAATCTAGACACCACACGGAATGGAGACAGTAGTTCTGGTTAAATTAATTAATATTAATATTACTACGACATAGTCTCCTTGTTCAAGTCTCCAAAATTTCACAACCAATATAATATTTGTTCCCCTATAAAACAAAGCCACTTAGCAACAATAATACAAATCGGTGTTAAACAAAAGGTTTTAGTGAAAAAGTTCGTAATTTCGAAGGCATCAGTAATCGGGCCACGTAACTGTGCGTATGAATAACTTAGAGGGGAGGCTTATATTTGGGCTACACTTGCGGTCTTCTGAGGGAACAAGTTCGCGTTACGGGTACAACTGACATTGAAATGCTACTTATTGTTCCAGCTAACGGTGAAAGTGATAATGTTTCGAGCTTGTATTATAAAAGTAGTAAAAACTTTTTTATGAAACAAAACATCTGTTGGAATTACTCGCACACATTAGCAGTGCAATTCCCGAAACTCATACATACATATATCATCCAATACAGAATTGAAATAACGGTAACCAATTTGGTATTCGCTAAGACATGATCGAAACTATTCAAGGATACGTAGGTGACGCTGAGCCATGAGGACGAGTCTTAGCTAATACCAAATTGGGTTGTCCCGTTATTTTAATCCTGTTTTCACGGATGTATGGATATTTTACTTACGGAATGGCACCACAGACCGTCAACTGAAGATGTGCCTCCTGATCACAACAAAGAGCAGTCATATATATCGCAGTATAATAAGATTTGCACATTGAATGCTACTGACTATCCTCTTGATATCATCCCGAAGTCGCCTTTCACCCATTTAAGGAGATGTGTGATCTATTATTTGCCGGGAATCACGTGAAACGCGAACATAGATCGCCACAATAGCCGGTCTGGGCTTGTGTTGTGCGCTGATTGGTCGGTTTGTTACATCGCGACGATTGGTAGGCTGTTTGGCAATCGCAGTTGGGATGTAAGTATACTCGAAGGACGTCGCTGCCCATCCTCCAGCTAATCCTATAGTCGCCTTCTACGACACTTACGGGATAAGAGGGTGATGCTTAGCTAGCACCAAACAGTACATCTATAAGATATAAATTGATAGTACAACTCACTAAATAGTCACTTCTAAAGTTACCTATCCAAGCAAAGAGTAAGATGGCAAAACCAAACTGCCATAAAGTTACGAAAAACGAAAACCTTTGCTCGTTCGACTAATGAGTTGCTCGACTTTTGGGTGGATTTAAAAAAACAACTTGTGAATATTTCGCAAGGTATGCTCCTGTGGCTTCAAAAGTTTTTTTTATGTTTTTGTTTGGCCCACACCGCTTGTGAACGAAGTTTGTGAACGTTTGGCACCTCTTTTAAATATAGGGGTGTATTGTTACTGACTTTGACTACACACAAAATCTGTTTAAACTAATTAAATAATCATCATATCGGCCATACAACGTCCAATACTGAACAAAGGCCTCCCCATAGATTTCCACAACTGTGTCATCATATTGGGGGGAATTTGCCAGTCACCACGCTTGGCAGGCGGGTTGGTGAGCGTAGAATGGCTAGTGTTCCCCAGAAACGACGCTGCTGCCATTCCTGTGGTTTAGAGTCCCTTAGTCGCCTTTTACGACCTCCACGGGAGGAAATGGAGTGGTGCTATATTCTTAATCCGGACACCAAACGGATAAATGAATGTATGGTATTTACAACGATTCATCATATCAGCCACAGGACGTCCACTGCTGAACAACGGCCTCCCACTTAGATTTCCACAACGAGCGGTTACATGTCGCATCCACCGACTCCAAGCGACCTTCACCAGGTCGTCTGTCCACCTCGTTGGAGGTCGTCCCACGCTGCGTTTTCCGGTGCGTGGTCTCCACTCGAGAACCTTTGCGCCCCAAAGGCCATCAGTTCTACGAGCAATATGCCCTGCCCATTACTACTTCAGTTTACTAATCCTTTCAGCTACGTCGGCAACTTTAGTTCATTTACGGTTCTCCTCATTTCTGATTCGATCGCGTAGAGAAATGCCAAACATAGCTCTCTCCATAGCTCGCTGAGTGACCTTGAGCTTTCTTATGCCCACAGTGAGTGACCACGTCTATGTTTCATATATCATCATTGGTGACAATGATTTATTACTCATATTAAACCACTTTAAATGGATTTCATGGCTTTCGTTATATTTTGTGTGGAGTCCTGGTTAAGAATATAACACCACTCCATCTCCTCTCGTAGATGTACTAAAAGGTGATCAAGGGACTCTAAACCTGTGGGATGGACAGCAGCATCCCTTCTATGAAACAGCAGCCGTTCTCCACTCACCAATCCGCCTGCCAATCTAGGCGAGTAAGTACTGACAAATTCCCCTAAAATGACGACACAATACATACCTTATCTCAGCCTCAGTCATTTAGGGTGGCTTATTATTATCTGTAAAAAAAAAAACATTACTCAACATTACATTAATTATAAACATTACAAATATTTAAAGAAACAACAATTCTCAAAAAAAATGTCCTTTTTTAATTTCAATAAATATTGCATATTTTATATATGTTTTATTTGATATTTAGACTTTGGCATTGCTCTCATTAACATTTAGTAATGTAATGTAATATGGTCACAAAAAATATTTAGAAAATCAAAAACGGAATTATGTAAAAACCTGTTAATATTTGTATTTATTAAAAAAAAAAAAATTGTTTATTGTTCTCCGTTCCTTTCTGGGTACTGTCGCATGCGATGGAACCATTGACCGAAACAGTGAACCCACTCTTCTTTAGAAATCTCTTATTTATCGAACTCAGCATCTTCGGGGCTTATAAATTGACTTCCTTCGAGTTTACCTTTTATTTAGAGGTAAAAAACCACTCCAGCTCACTCTGGTGGAGAGAGCTGGAGCTTTGTTGTGATGGAGAAGAATCCTGCTTCTTGGGTGCTGCTATCAAACGTTTTCCATGCCAACTGGTGCAGTAACAGTCTTGTTATCCTCTAGCGCAAATGTTGCGAACATCATTTCGGCTAAATGAAGTCCACTGCTGGACACAGGCCTCCCCCAAAGATCACCGCAACGACCGATATGGGTGTGTTGTGGGCTCATTGGGCGGTTTAAGTATTGTGTGTATGTATTTCAAATTCATATTTTAAAACTGTATGTTTCCCTCGAAAATAAATAAATAAATAGTTATTTAGTCTCTCATGCCCAGTAATTTCCATTTACTTTTATTCAACCCAAGTTTGGTTTGAAGTGGGCTAGGGTGTAATGATAGTGAACGACGATCAATCTTTGGCGTACTAATTAATTATGTAGAAACACTTTCATCTTCATCATTATAACAGCCAAAAACACTTCCACTGCTGAATAATGGCCTACCTCATAAACTACCAGCTTTATGCCGTGTGTCGTAATTCTGAGGGAATTTGCCATACTCACCACGCTTGGCAGGTGGTTTGGGGAGGGCAGAATGGCTGCTGTTCCACAGAAGGGACTCTGCTGTCCATCCCACTGGTTTAGAGTCCCTTAGTCGCCTTTTACAACATCCAAGGGAGGAGATGGAGTGGTGTTCTTCTTTTTTATTGTTTCGTTAGTCGCCTTGCGAATCCATGTAACTCCAGGTCACGAATAGGCTACACCATCTTATCCCGTGGGTGTCGTAGAAGAGCACTAAGGGAGTTTGCAACTCGGCGCATACCATTAAGCACTTTGGGTTACCCACAGGTGTCGGGTAAACCACCAACACTAGCATACCCAAGGAGGGTTGGTGTCAGGTAGGCGGCCGACTGTAAAACCTGTTTTCCGAAACCTTTGCAATGTGACTCGGAACATATTGCGCCAACTATAAGTAACTTGGGACCAGAGCAGAGCAAGAATCATAGTGGCCAACCTTGAGTCTTGATTGTGAATCCAACTTGGCTTAATGACTGCCGTCTAATGAAAATAACTGGGACAGATGATTTTACGTGTCCTCCAAAGCACAGGAACACTTATTTCAAATTCCACTCTACGGCCACCCATCCACAGACTGAACGCGCTAAGCGTTGCTTAACTTCTCCAATCCTCTTTTACCGATGTAGATGCAACTGGCTATAAGGGCCTTATTACAGGACATTCAAAATAAAAAGTCCACTGCTGGACAGAAGCCTCCCCCAAAGATTACCACAATGACCGGTATGGGTTTGTGTTGTGTGCATTGGGGGGTTTTTGCCATAATCGCCACACCTGGCAGACTGGTTGGCGATCGCAATTGAGTTATAAATATATTCGAAGGACGCTGTTGCCCATCCTCCAGCTAATCCCATAGTCGCCTTTTACGAAACCCACGGGATGAAATGGGGTGTTGGTATTCTTAGCCGGCACTACACAAAAAGTTGTGTATGTAGCTAAAATGAAACTCCCGCTACACTAAATCAAACTCAAAATTCAAAAACAAAAGGGGCAAGAAAATGGATTGGGCGACGCGTTGGCACTCGAATAAATTTGGCTGGATTCAATCCGCTTCAATAATAGTTCCGGAACCATCGGCAGATTTGACCAACTTTGCGCCGGCCGGCCAAATCCGGCGCCGCAATGAGCGTGAAGCGACAGATACGGTATATGTGCTATTGTTTATTTGTAATTTGATTGGTAAAAAACCAATAAATCATCAGATTTTTTGTTGCGTAGCGCAGTTGCTTCACAAACAGGGAGCTCCATGAACTGATCCCTTCATCTTCCTTGTACTTCTTACTTCCAGACGCGCTGCCGATTACAAAGCGCACTTAGCTGATATCCCGATATGTCGCACTTAGCGCTTTTCTTCAACCTTCATTATACGCACAGCCAAAGTGTGAAACTCCATGTCACCCTCTGTTTTTCCTACTACCGATATAACCCCTTATTCTTTAAAGTAAGAGTAAATAAGTATCTTCTGCGTGCGCTTGTTCCATTGCAGACTTCCATCCATCGCTTTTCATCAGGCGGGATCGAGGTCAAGAGCGGACTCAATCGCGAATAGTACATGAATAAATATAAGCTTCTTTCTGATTCTGGGAAGCATTGTTTAGTTATAAGACTTAATATTCCGAAGCCCATTTCAACGTCTGACAACCAGACGACCGTTGCCAGTCAATCATTTCGGCCGAATGAAGTCCACTGCTGGACACAGGCCTCCCCCAAACCCTCCACCACAATGACCGATATGGGTGTGTTATGGGCTCATTGGGGGGTTTTGCCATAATCGACACGCTTTACAGGCGGGTTGGCGATCGCAGTTGAGTTGTTAATGTACTCGAAGGACGCTGCTGCCCATCCTCCGGCTAATCCCTTAGTCGACTTTTACGACACCTACGGGAGATGAGGTGGTGGTATTCTGAGCCGGCACCACACGGCGATCACCTTATATGGTGAATGGGTAAAAGGCCGTTTAGAAGAGACAAACCTAGATTGTAAAATCGTCCTGGCCTGTGTAGTAGTTTTCATTTTTACTTGAGCTGTTTGAAATTCATGCTATTATAACCATTTATGTTAGAAATTACATTTTCAGTTTAGGTTCAACCGTCACAAAAATAATCTGTTGCATCGGGCAACCACTCTTTATATGTCCATGTGTATGGTGGAGACAAATCTGCCTGAAGCTAGCTGGCGACTTTAATTACTTTTTATTGCAGCCTGCGCCGTATACTGCGATATTAGATCAGGAAACGTTTCATATGGTTTTGCCAGAGGAAATATGGTCTTGTATTGATTTAGGGGCTAGAACTAATGAAATGAAAGGCTTAGAGACAGGTCACTTTAGTGGTTATTGGTCAGTGGATTTTTCAAGCTGACAATATAAAAGGTTTAAACGCTGGAGAAATACTAGTGTCGGGCAGAGTAAAAAGATATGGTTTGCAAATAATTTCATGGGGCAATTCTTTTTTATTTTTTATGAAAATGTTGCCCCACACTAGGATTTCTCCTGTGTCGTGGGTGCGTTTTATAGACATGAATTCCACATACAAAACACCCAGTCCCGGAACAACTACCTGCAGATCATATAAATATTTGTTCCGTGTGGGAATCAAGCCCACGACCCGAGCGCAGCAGCTGACTGTATCAGCCGGTTGGTGACTGCACCAACCATGCGGTCATAAACGTATAAAAAAAAAATTAACAATGGCAACATTAATCGGACAACTAATTACAAACGCCTAGATCAGATGGCAGAGTTACCGACTTATGAGAGTCCAATGTCCACATTATTAAACGAGGCTTAGTACTGCGCGGCGCCGGCGGCGGTACCAGACGTCTGTTGTTGGACATACAGACGAATAGGATGTCTCACAGACGAATAAGCTTACTAGTCTTGATTTTTTGTTTTTTTATTGGTGCCCAGTGGAAATTCTACATGAACTCCTTTCGCTCCGGGGAAGGGCAAAGAGGTATGCCGGTCTCCTAAACAACTGGAGCGGTCATCTTTGGAACCTAAGGGTGCTTACCACCAGGTCCTCGTATGATCACACTAAAGCCGCCCACTGGTGCCTCGCCTATAGGCACATCTCTGAGAGGGTGATTGTAAAGCAAACACCCCCCGGGAGGATTGTAAAGAATCCCCCGAAGGTCCCTGTGCGCTGTGCTATGCGCACACGGCAGCGCGTGACCACATGCTGGCTACCGTCTTCACGTGGGTCGCTTGGTGTGGGCACGCAGATTCCCCTTCTACGAGTATTACGCAATTATTGTTCTTTTGTTTACAACATATTTATTTATTTTATCTCCACTATTTCTTCTAAATTCTTCATCCATTTGATCCGTATGTCTCACAATTTAGCTCTGAAACTCGCTGACGGGCAACATGCCCCTTTGTGCTACATACTCTATACAAGTCATGTAGCGTGCATTCTATTGAACTCGTATGTATACCATAAACCCGGATATTTTTAAGATAAAAATATAACACGCTATTAAAGAGGTTTTCTCGGAAAGTACATAGTTTGATCTCGTAATTTGTTGCGGAAAAAGATCTCTAATTAGTTGACAGGTTTGCCAACACTGTAGTAATGTCTTTTTTCCGGGATGTGGCTGACTGGAACTTGTGCTGCAGACAACATTTTTTTTGTAAAAAATTACGTTTTTACGATTTTCACACTTCGATTCGATCGAAACCTGGGCAGTGCTGCAATCACTGCAGTGGTGCCAGATTGACTATCGGTACATTGAAGTGTTGAAGTGCATAAACAGAAATGCCACCATGTCGGTCCGAGTACATAAACAGAGCACGGGGGCAATTCCATTGCAGAGAGGTGTGAGACAGGGGGACGTCATTTCCCCGAAACTGTTCTCCGCTGCAATGGAGGATACCTTCAAGCTACTGGAGTGGAAAGGATTGTCATTAACATCAATGGCGAGTATAATGCTCACCTTCGATTTTCCGATGACATCGTAGTCATGGCAGAATCGCTGCAAGAGCTCAGCACAATGCTCGATGATCTCATACAGAGTTTCCCAACGGGTGGGCCTTAAAATGAACATGGGCAAGACGAAGGTCATGTCAAATGCCCATGTCGTGCCCATCCCATTATCCGTTGGGAGCTCTGTTCTTGAAATTAATACGAGTATGTCTACCTTATTTATTTTTATTTATTTTTAACGTGGGAAAATCCTCTTGGACTTCCTCCGCCTTGGGAAGGGCGGAGGGGCATGCCGGGATCAAACGGGCTAAAACCCCACGGTGTCCTTCTTCTTACCTCTAGCCGGGGGTGAGTTGTACGCTTTTCTGCATTAGACCTTTCCCCCGGCAAGGACGAGTATGTCTACCTGGGACAAACTGTCCAGTTAGGTAGGTCCAACTTTGAGAAAGAGGTCGATCGTCGAATCCGATTCGGCTGGGCAGCGTTTGGGAAACTTCGCAACGTCTTTTCGTCAACAATACCGCAATGCCTCAAGATGAAAGTCTTTAACCAGTGTATGTTACCAGTGATGACATATGAAACAGAGACGTGGTCACTCACAATGGGCCTCATAACAAAGCTCTCTATGGAGAGAGCTATGCTTGGTATTTCTCTTCGAAATCGAATCAGAAATTCGGAGATCCGTAGAAGAACTAAAGTTGTCGACATAGCTGAAAGTATTAGTAAACTGAAGTGGCAATGGGCGGGGCACATTGCTCGTAGAACTGATGGCCGTTGGGGCAAAAAGATTTTCGAGTGGAGACCGCATTGGAAGATGCACTGTGGGACGACCTCCAACGAGGTGGACAGACGACCTGCTGAAGGTCACTGGGAGTCATTGGACGAGGGCGGCATGTGACCGCTCGTTGTGGAAATCTAAGGGGGAGGCCTTTGTTCAGCAGTGGACGTCCTGTGGCTGATATGATGGTATGATGAAGCTATGAATATTGTTGTGTAATATTATTAAGATGGCGTATCAAGTTAGCATTCGTTGCAGGATAGATATATAGCTTATAAACGAAGTGGATAACTAAAATCTCAAATGCGAAGGGAGCATCCCTGAACTGTACCTGTCGGATTGCCCTTTATAATATACTTTGTTACCAATGTGTTAATTACCGATCCTGCTTTCTTTCGACATTTCTTCTCAGAGACCATTATCCTTCATGGTTTCACTATGCTATGTGCGAGCGCATGTTTTGAGATATTTTATTAGCCGGTATCCTTTTTTTTATTGGTGCCTAGTGGAAATTCTTCATGAACTTCCTTCACCCCGGGGATGGGGGAAAGGGGTATGCCGGACTCCTACTGGCTAAAACCACTGGGGCAGTCATTTTCAGCACCTAAGGGAGGCACCAGGTCCTCGTATGATCACAATAGAGCCGCACACTGGTGCCACGCCAATAGGCACATACTGCTGACAAAAGCCATTCTATGTTTACTTATATACTATGTTTTTCGTTGGGCTTCTCTCGTACCCTTCTGGGAAGCGTGGTTGCTTAATCGCTCCTTGCTGGCGAAGCGAAAAGAGGCCTCCAGCCGAGCTTAAAATTAATATTAAAAACTAAGCAACTTGCGCTAAGGGCGCCCCCTGTGGGACACGGACCTTGGCTTAGAGCGTTGCTGGAGATAACAAGCTATAGTTTTGGGGGCAGCTGGATCGGTATTATTTAAAATGTATTAAGGGGCATTAAAAACTACAGGCTCGGCACGGGCGGGCGCGAGCAAGAGATGGGGGAAGAAGTACTAACTTGAACGGAAAGGTGACGCGGCGATAGGCCTCCGCGACGTCGGTGAGGTGGGGCTATAGGTACAAAACGAATCTCATGCCAATAGTTCAAGTCAGGATAAATAAAATAATTTTATTCTAAGGCAACTGGTACTTCCTACACATAGCTTTGCACGTTAAAGCATTTTCTGTATTGTGACGTTAGTACAACTCTTCAAGCCGTCTGGCACAAACGCATTGAGTTGAAACACTTTATAGCGTTGAAATTGTATAAAAGTCACGTGCATCTTCTGTCGTTCTCGTGCTGACATTACAATTACCCCTTTCTTTCAGTCTACTTTCGTGAAGATATAAATTATTCATATTCCATTATTCGAGTCGCCCAGATCTAAGTATGTGGAACAATATGTTACCATTCTTCATTCAAGCGTTTCTCGGCCAATTTTCAAGACCCTTTGTTTAAAAACAAACGTATTTTAACCTCTTTCATACTTGGGACTCATCAGAGAATAGGGCAAAGAAATGTCTTTTGATTAGTAACAAATTCTGGCCTAATTCTAAAATAGTGTATGATTTTTGACATTACGGGGTGGGCGCATGTATCCAGTTGAACTCACTGATCGGTAAGTGATCAGTGAGGTTAATTAATACTCGGTGATGTCTCCCTATGGATAGGCGACCGCGTAGTGGTATTTGAACTGAGAGTCTTCGTACTTCGAAGAGTAAAATCGTCGGTCCTGATTGTTGTCATTAGACGGCAGTCGTTAAGCCAAGTCAGAGGCCTTTGGGGGGCTTGAACAGCTCTGACACAAGGTTGGACAATAAACAAATAAAAAGAAGGATAATTAGGTGGTGGCTTCATGATAAAGTCCAACTTAGAGATCCAGAATCGAACTCCGGTTCGGCTCCGGTTCCCGTAGATTTTCAAGGATTTGGAATTGAATTGAACTTTTTCAGTCGCAGCTGAAACAACTGATAATTTGACGGCACGGTTGATGCAGTGGCTGATGCAGTCGGCTGCTGCGCTCCGGGTCGTGGGCTTGATTCCCGCACGGAAAAAATATTTGTATGATGTGCAGGTAGTTGTTCCAGGTCTGGGTGTATTTTGTATGTGGAATTCATGTCTGTAAATGCACCCACCGCACAGGAAAAATGGTAGTGAGGGGAACCTTAAAAAAAAATACCCACATCACTGGCCTTATCCGACTATATCATCTGATAGCCAGCGGCCCGTCCTGGCTTTGCACGGGTGGACATTGTTTTTTTAAAACATTGTGGGATAAACGTAGAGTAAATGTAAACATGGTCTGATTTTGGTCGGAATTTGTATCAACTCATAAAATGTAAAAAATAAATTATAGTTACATAACTACAATAGTTGGACATATGGTATCACGAAGATTTTTGAAGATATTGATATGCTCTTTAATATTGTAGTTTTTTTTTTTCTATCATTCAATAGTTCCCGCAGCGCATGCATTGAAAGACGTTTATGGCTCATTTTTTACACCTTGCGTTACATTATTGAATGTTTGGTAGAGATATCGATTTTTTCTAGTAATAAATTTAGCATGTTACTCAAGCGAAAAAAGTACTAATGGGGAAAGAATTTTTGAAATCAGATAAGTAATTTTTGAGTTTATTCGTAACAAACATACCTAAATTCAAATCTTTCCTGTTTGTAATATTAGCGTAGATTTAACCTCACATATCACCTCCTCACGTTACATCACATTAGATCACCACTCATTGTAGTGAACATTGAGATGTCCGTGTTTAGCAGCGAATATTTTCGGACTGATGATGTGATAACGATGAAGAAGAAGTTTAAATGCTTTTAGATTTATTATTTACTATGGATGACTTACAGCTGATAAATCAATATAATAACAGTTAAGAAAACAGATAGCAAATTTAAACTGAAACAACTATCCGTAGGTCAAACAAATATTTATTTCACACAGGGAGCGACTCACAAAATCCCGTAAACTGATCCTTAGCTACTGCGGAAACCGTGCTGTCAATTTGACGCGGAGCAACTACTTCCCTTTCCGTGTGGTGTCCGGATTAAGAATATAGCACCATCCCATGTCCTCTCGTGGATTTCGTAAAACACGACTAAGGGTTTCTTCTGTAGAGCAGCCTTTCTGCGCTCACCAACCCGCCTACCCAGCGTGGTGAGTACTGGCTTCTCCCGAAAATGACAACTGCGTATGTAACCTGTCGTTTATGTGGGAGGCCTTTGTTCAGCAGAGGACGTTCTTTGGCTGATATGATGATGATGAAGAGCTACTTATCAACCTACAGCCATCCGGTTAAGACAGATGGATCAAATAAAGCCTCGAACGCTTCCCTGTATGCGCAGAAAAATCCGTACAATAACCAGTCTACTAAACCTACTTTCATATTTTACAAGTGAACACTACTACTCATCCATATACCTAATGAAATCGCATTATTCCCATATATGGTCTAAGACTGATAGTCTTACTTTTTGAACTACTTAGTGTCAAGACGAGAAACTCATTGGTCTCACCATGTTTACCACCTTAAGCATCACGCCTTTTTTTATTTAACCCGTTGGAAATACTTCATGTTACTACCGAAGCGGAGCAGGGAAGGGTGGATAGGCATCTCGGTCTCTTACCGGCTAAAACCACCAGAGTAGTCATCTTTGGCACCAAAAAAGGGCTCCAGATTCTCGCACGATCACACTAGAGCCCATTAGTGCCACGCCCTCAGACACACTTATAAGCAAATGTCATCAATCATCATCAATTCGGCCGAATGAAGTCCACAAGCCTCCCCCAAAGATCACCACAACGCCCGGTATCGGTGAGTTGTGGGCGCATTGGGGGGTTTTGCCATAATCGCCACGCTTGGCAGATCGCAGTTGAGTTGTTAATGTACGCAAAGGACGCTGCCGCCCATCCTCCAGCTAATCACTTATTCGACTTTTACGACACCCACGGGACGAGATGGGGTGGTGGTATTCTGAACCGGCACGACAAGGCAAATAACAAATTTATTTAAATAGTTATTTATAAAACAATTTTAAACGGATTAGATCGCGTATATTATAGATTTTTGTTTTTCCTGATGTTTCGAATGCTTTGCGATCTAATCCGTTTAAAATTGTTTTATTATAATGTGTAATAATCGCGAAAACCTAAGACATTACTATAGTTGTTATTTAATTAAATAATAAATAATCAAGTCAAATGTATGTCTCCAGAAATATGATGAATCTAATAGTTTTATTTTTATTCTAACTAGTTTGTATAATAAGTAACATTCATCATCCCCAGAACTTGTAATGTTGAAGAAACTTGTTAACAATTTAAGTGGCGTCAGCTTTCATTCCACAGATTACGATGGAGCCTGCAATTTTTTACATCTTAAGAGAATAAACAAAATCCACTCGCCTCGTCCAATCCGTCGCGTTTTCTTTTACAAAGCGTTGTGGCCATAAAACTGGAGTGGCAAAAATTTACTTAATGACGGTTAAAAGAAAAAGAAAAGAAAAATATTTATTTTGGCCCCGCACAAAAAATAAGATACTTGACAATAACAATAAAAAATAGGCATACAACAGATATATAGAATAGATCAAAAACATTTACAAAGAAAGAAAAATTGCTGTACGAATTGAAAAATGGAACCTATCTCAGCACATGCTACAACACGAAGTGTTGCAGCGCTGATTTTCAGATAGGACCTTAGTGACCTACGGACACTCACGATGATAAAATACGTTTATATTATTCAATTAAATGGTTTTAAATTAACAAAGTTTTGGTAATTTCATTAAAATAATACATTCATTATATTCAATTCTTAATTAAAAAATAACAATGGTTATGGTATTGTCTTGTTTTTTGAAGGATGCATATGTCTCTTCCCAGTTGTTTCTAGCCAAGGACAAACCCACCTGGGTGTTATAAAATGTGACTAAGAGATTGTGGCAATAAGAAGAGTAGACGTATCCTCATGTAACCAATGTCTTTTTATTGTCCCCCGTTTGAAATAGTTCATTTACTTCCTCCACCCCGGTGAAGGGCGGAAGGGCGAAAAATATCTCTCTGTAGCCATCCATTGGTGTCAAGCCTTTAGACACATCTCGAACAGTATGACTGTAAAGCAGTCCCTTGTAGTGAATGGGAGGAGACTGTAAAAAATTCCAGTCTCTTCAAGTATATTTCAACAGGGGGTTATAAATTATTTGAGTTTACCAATTCGTTTCCGAAGCGTGACAATTGTTTTGAACTTTATTAAACCGTGTGGGTGGACCCATTTTACAGCAAAAAAAAAACCAATCTTTTTATTGTATCGGGGGAGAAACGAGCTTGCGCGTCGCGAAACCTATCTCCGCTACCCATAACCATCTGCAACACAAGGAGAGTCGGTGATATGTTGCTGACCTTTAGGGCAGATCTACACTTTTTAAAGGCCCCCATGTAGTATGTTTGCCAAATGTTTGGGACTTAAGCTTCCGATATTCGTCACTAAACATGCGAAACATAGCAACACTGTCGTTGCAACATTGCGTCATTATTCTGTGATGGCGTGACACTTCCCCAGTCGAGCCAGCCCATTTACGAGCTCTATAGTCAACTAATGACTACAGTTAGGCTCTCCGACGCAAATAAATTATATATATATCCCACTAAGTCAACCAACCAGTCGGGGGTCGTGGGTGCGCAGATTGGGGGGTCTGCGTGCTCACACCGAGTGACCCCCGGGAAGACGGTGGCGCGCACGTAGTCACGTGCCGCCGTGTGCGCAGCATAGCACAAAGCGAGGCTTGGGGGGATCCTTTACAATCCTGCCCGAGAAGTGCCTGGAGGGGCGACCTTTTTACAGTTGCCTTCCCTCCGCTAAAGGGGGTGACCGCTTTACAGTCATCCCCTCCGTGATGTGCCTAAAGGCGTAGCACCAATGGGTGGCTCTAGAGTGATCTTACGAGGACCTGGAGCCCCCCTTCGGTGCCGAAGATGACCGCTCCAGTGGTTTTAGCTGGTAGGAGTCCGGCATACCCCTTCGCCCTTCCCCGGGATGAAGGAAGTTCCATGTAGAATTTCCACTGGACACCAATAAAAAAAAAGGCCAGCCAACCAGAACAATTGATATTCTAATAGCCAGTCAGCGTGGTGTACTAAAGCATTACCGTTCCCATTGTGAGAAAAGGCCCATGCTCAGCAGTGCGACAGTAATGGGCTGTTTATTTATATGACATTGAAAAAGACATGAATCAATTTTACGAAACTTATACACGCGGGTCTCGCAGCCTGAGTTTAAAGCGATCTTTTCTTAGATGCCAGTCACTATCTCCGCTTTTGTACAGAGGCTATTCAACGTCGACGGGTGAAGCACGGAATTGGACAGCCAAACCCAATTACCATGGAACGTCCGCACTGGAGTTTTTATTTATGCACAAGTCCTTTGAAAAACGTGCCCCTTGCTTCTACAATAGCTTCTAGTTTGTCGTATTTCTTAGTAAACAGCTTAGAATCTATTCCGACCGTAATGGTACCTATATTGTGTGAGATCAGAATGTAATGTGTCCCCGAACGTCAACTTCTTCCTTTTTTTGTTCTTCTACTCAGAAGACTCTAGTTCAAATACATCTGGGTATCGAAATGTGGTGACTGATATCTTAGGAATTAATGACAGTACGGCTGGTGCACTGGCTAAGCGATTAGCTTTCTGCACTACGTGCCGCGGGTTTAATTCCCGCACGGAACTAATATTTGTATAATCTACAGACTTTTTCGGGTCTGGGTGCGTGTATATGTGGAATGTATGTCTGTAAACGGACCCTGCCAAGCGTGGCGATTATGGCAAAACCCTCCAATGAGCCCACAACACATCCATACCAGTGGTTGTGGTGATCTTTGGGGGAGGCCTGTGTCCAGCAGTGGACTTCATTCGGCCGAAATGATGAAACGGACCCACGATACGGAAGAAACTGCAGTGTGGGCAATGTTGAAAAACAGAAATAGAATAGAAGTTTATGCGACTCGCATCGATTCAATCTAAACAACTTTACGGATATATATTGCAATTGATTTATTTATTCTATACATTTAGACGTACTACATGCACTTATTCTCATAAAATCTAGTACCCTATCACAAAACCATCGCTGCAGCATAAATTGTTGCAGCATGTGCTGAGATAGGGACATTTTTCAGCCTCGTAAAGCTCTACTGAAGTCTTATGTAATATGTTATAAGTTGTCATTGTCATTTTGTATGGGTACAAATTAAACATTTTCTATCTTTCTTTCTTAAAATCAAGCCACGAGTCTTATTGGAAATTCGAGTAAGGCATACTATTAATGTTCTCATTCAGATAAAATGATAAGCCGGTCGCAAGTAAACGTACGATTTAAATTAGATCATGATTTTCAATATAGATTCAAAAATGTAAACAGTTCTAGAAATAATTATAAAGAAGAAGTAGTAAGATATATAATAAATCGAAGAAATAATAGTAATTCTTGGTGGTTCTCAAATAGTCTCACTTTATTAAATTTTAAAACAAAACGAAATGTATCTCTTGCGTTACAACCTATATTCACACATCTATACACATATATATATATATATATATACAAATAAATAAAATCGCATATGAAAGTATATACGGTACCTTCCACAAAAATCATTTTTTTTGTATTTCTGTTTGTCGGTCTGTCTTGTTGTTCCCGCTAATCTCTGAAACGCCTGGACCGATTTCTACGGGACTTTCACTGGCAGATAGCTGATGTTATAAGGAATAAAACAGTTACTTTTATTTGAAAAAAGTAATTAGGGATCCGCGCAAAAAAAGTTAAAACCCATAAATCCAATATATATACTTTATATCAAGAGTGTATGCCGAAATACTCTAAGTTATTTATAAATAATCTAATTTCTTTTAAATGAAACGGCGGGTGAAACCGCGGGCCACAGCTTGTTAATAATAAAAGATAAATACTCATCACTCAAATATTCATCGACAATTTAAAATAACCAGATACTTAATGAAAAGGAAATGGTAAAGTAAAACTCAATAAAAATAAACTATCAAGAATGTCTTGAAATTCTAACTTTTTCATCTTTCCACCACTAAATTGCAGTATGCCTAAAGTGCCTAGATTCAATGCTTTGAATATGACTGAACGAGACCTGATTCATTCGCGAACGAGTGAAGTAAGAACTGCGACTACACACGGTCACGTAGCTTGTTGAGCGAGCGATGAACTTGTAAAAGCGTCCGTGCGTTACAGATCATACAGATTTCTGGCAGCGTTCCATTCTCGAATATGATTCGTTTTTAAATTATCTGTGAACGTTTTGCCGTGACTTAGGCATTTTCTTGTTCAGTGAATCAGGAGAAGGGACAGCAAAATCGAAGCTACAATACATGGTCCTACGAGGAAGGAATTTCTACATATTTTTCTTTTTAAAGCTTCAGTAACCTCATTTTAGAAGTGGATTTTTAAGTCAATACTAGCAGTGGGCAAAGTTCTATGTGGTTCCCAACAAAGAATAGACTACCTCTCTACACCTATGGTTGCCGTAAAAGGCGACTAAGGATTTTCTTACTTTTGTTTACTTTTAAAAATTATATTATATACTTAAGTGCTCTTAGAGACATAGGTTTGGGCACGGTAACTGCGATGTGGCTTTAGGCTGAGCAATGTCTCTTTTTGATCGGTAGTGTGACGCACACCACTAACCATTAACTTTATTTATAAATACTAAATGTATTCTCCCAGCTATCTTCATATTGCATGGTTTGTTGTATGTTGATGTCTCAATATGTTTGTTAATGGTTTGTTTTTATATTATTTTGCTTTATCTACTCAATTTATGCTTTCTGTAAGTGATGTGTGTTGCCCTATCTATCCAAATAAATTTATTTTCTTTCTTTCTTAGTAGGCGTGTTGTGGAAAGAATAGTCACCCATCTAAGGCGGCTTATCCTCACTTTAATATAAGCTCAGGTTAACCTTTTTAGCACAGTAGAGTTCTACGTGAAAGTCTAGACTGGAATGGTTCTACAGTTCAATCTATTTCATTTGCCGTATCAACTATATGTGAGCCTATACATATAACGGATTGTTTGCTTTATCTTTAATTCTACACACATTTTATGCACCGCAACATTGATTTATTGTTACTATATTATATACCATACACGTATTATTATATTACATACCCACTAATTATACATATGTATATTATATTTTAGACTTACTTTTACGCACATTATAATATGCATATTTATTTATATCAATTACACGGCTGCACGGCGACAGCACGGTTGTTGCAAAGTTGACTGCTGCGCTCCGGATCGTAGGTTCAATTCCCGCACGGAACAAATATCTGTATGATCTGCAGGTAGTTGTTCCGGGTCTGGGTGTATTGTATGTGGAATTCATGTCTGTAAACGCACCCAGGATGCACGCACGACACAGGAGAAATACTAGTATGGGGCAACGTTTTTAAAAAAACGAATAAAACTAAAAAACTAATAAAAACTAACATATATCCTCCTAATTTCGATCGTATGGCACTCGTGGGTTGCAGCAAAAACTAGTTCACCCATACATTTCAACTGCAAACGTAAGTTTGTACGCACAATATTGAAAGATTTACCAAGTTATTTTAAGACCATACACTTCTTATAGTATATATTCTTATAGTCTTGTTATTTATAGGTAAAGAGCTATTATACATATATTTTTCAAAATTTTTGGCCATGTAGTTTCGGAGATAAGGGCGGGATTAGAGAACGGTTAATTTTCGTCGTTTCTTAAATAACTATAAAGCTGTATATTTTAAAATTATAAAATAAATATATTATAATAAATTGGAGACCCCCACAACAAGCCCTTAATCTTTAATGTAAAATAAACTAGACCAATTAAAATATATGCTTACTTTTAAAGTGAATTAAAGATTTAATTTAGCGCTAAACAATTTAAGTTTATTGTGTGTTGATGTTAGTACATTAAAATCATGTTATGTATGAAATTTAATCTTTAATATAAAAGAAACTAGACCAATTAACAGATGTCATGAACGTATTCTCTCGGCGGCCGCATTTTAGTAAGTTGTAATCATATCTCCCAGGTATACAAAACAAACCAAAAAATAACTAGTCAATAAAACATACGATTTAAAGCACAAAATTTTTACTTAAACTCTGGCTGTGGAACTTTGTTTTTGGCAAGCTGACTTGGCGTTTGAAAGTTCGACGGCCAACCAGACCGTGGATCACAGCTGGACCAACTTGAAACCAACGGGTGCTTGATCCAGCCTCTCTTTTTAATTAATACCACTTCGAACAGAGAACCGAAAGAATGCTTCAAGTCATTAAAAGTTTTAATAGCATTTGACTTCGAGTTGCAAGGATGGTAACAAATTTTAGTCGAAACTTTTTTGGTTTTTGAGACTTTAAGAAATAGTTTGTGTGGGTTGAGTTTTATTATGAGAAAAGTGTTGGGTTGGATTCTAAATTCGGGAAAATGTGACGATTCTGTGTATGTTTGAATTATGCTGTATTTAAGGTTGTTATGTCGAGTATTTTGAAAAGGTGACTAAAATGGCATTGTCGTCGTAGTTCTGGTTCCCTGCTTGCACACTCAAAACTAGTTCATCATCACCATAACAGCCAAAGGATGTCCACCACAGAACAAAGGCCTCCCCTGTTAAATATGTATATCAAAATAATATATTAATATCTACTAGCGACATCTAGTATAATGTATGCAAGATTGTTCTTTTATCTACTCTATGATTTGCTTGAATAAATCTATTAGTCTGTGCAAAACCACAATAGTTTTAATAGGTTATGGCCCAGTCCTGCGTTTAAAAATATAAAAGTTATAATTTTACGGTGTAAAAATGGCTGGAAGTTATATTATAAACGTTCCAAAACTCAAGGGTCGTGAAAACTACGACGAGTGGGCATTCGCGGCGGAAAACTTCTTAATTTTGGAAGGCGTCGATATCAACAAGCAAGATGGCGTAGCAGATAGCGTTGACGACAAAAAGGCAAAAGCTAAATTAGTGATGACAATAGATTCGTCGTTATATGTACATATCAAGAATGAAAATACTGTTTTGGGTGTTTGGAAAAAACTCAAATCACTGTTCGACGACTCAGGTTTTACACGTAAGATAAGCTTGTTGAGAAATTTGATTTCTATTCGCCTGGAACATAGTGAGTCAATGACGGCATACGTTACGCAGGTCATCGATACGGCGCAAAAATTAAGGGGTACCGGTTTCGACATAAACGAAGAATGGATCGCATCATTATTGTTGGCGGGTTTACCCGACAAATTTTCGCCTATGATAATGGCGATCGAACATTCAGGGTTAGATATTTCCGCTGACGTCATTAAAACGAAACTATTAGACATGAGTGATAATGTTGGCAGCAGTGAGTCGGAAAGCGCATTCTTATCTAAAGGTTGGCAGCGTCATAAAGGGAATAAAGTTAGCAAATCTGGAGAAACGTCATCTCGACCTGTCAAAGTCATCATATGTTATAAATGCAAACAGACCGGCCATTATAAAAACCAATGTCCACAAACTAAGGAGAAAAAAGTAACTGCATTCAGTGCAGTGTTTCTAAATGGCAGTTTTGATAAACATGAGTGGTATATCGACTCAGGTGCGAGTAGTCACATAATAATTAGCCAAGAAAACATGACGAACGTGTCCAGTAACCTCACTACAAAGGAGATTATAGTTGCAAACAAAACAACTATGCCAGTATTGTGCTTAGGCGATACACAGATCACGACTGTTGTAAACAACAAGGAATATGATGTTGTCGTCAAGGAGGTGTTGTGTATTCCCAATGTCACCACTAACTTATTATCTGTCAGTCAGCTGATAAAGCATGGTAACAAAGTAAGCTTTCAACGTGAGTGTTGTTACATAAGGAATTACCAGAATGAACTGATTGGTATAGCAAAGTTAGTTAACGGGGTCTACAAGTTGAACACAAGGTCCGCATGTTTGTTCGCAGCCGCAGAAACAACAACCTCAGACATAATATGGCACAGAAGACTTGGCCATATTAATAGCAAAGACATGAATGACATGAGAAAGGGTGCTGTTGAAGGTTTGGAGTTTGACAAAAAATCTGAGATCAGCAAGATAAATTGCACAATATGCTGTGAAGGAAAACAAACTAGATTACCATTCCCACATAGTAATCACAGGAGTGAGCATGTCCTTGAGAAGATACATGCAGATGTGTGTGGACCAATGGAAAACCAATCAATCGGTAAATCTAAGTATTTTTTGCTTTTCGTAGACGATTACAGCCGCATGTCGTTTGTCTATTTTTTGCGGAACAAAAGTGAAGTTTACACCTATTTTAAAGAGTTCAAAGCAATGGTTGAAAAGCAGTTGAATCGTAGTATAAAACTATTACGAACAGATAATGGCACAGAATTTTGTTCAAATGAAATGAGAAATCATTTGAAACAATGTGGCATAATTCACCAGAGAACAAACCCATATACACCCGAACAAAATGGGATGTGTGAAAGGTTCAATCGCACAATTGTGGAACGAGCCAGATGCTTGCTCTATGATGCAAAGTTCCATAAGAAGTTTTGGGCTGAAGCTGTTCACACAGCAGTGTATCTAAAAAATAGAACAATAGCTTCAGGGTTGAACAAAAAAACTCCCTATGAACTTTGGACTGGCTGTAAACCAAATGTCAGTCATATAAGAGTGTTCGGAAGCACAGTTATGGCCCACATTCCTAAAGAAAAAAGGTTTAAATGGGATAAAAAAAGCCGAGAAACATTATTTAGTTGGATACGATGAAAATGTAAAGGGATACAGGCTATATAACCCAGAAACCAATAAGGTTATAACAAGCAGGGATGTCACTATTATTGAGCAGTACAATTCAGAAATAATGCAAGCTGAGGTACATGAAAACAACAATTCACCATCTGAGAGTGTTGACCAGCTAAGAGATGATAGCTCAGACTCTGAATTATCATCTAGTACAGTGAAGAGTGGAAATGACAGTACCTATATTGAAGATGAATCCGACTCAAATTATAGTTCTGTTGATGAATTTCATGATGTTGTACCAGTACGGGAGTTAAAGAATTTGCAAAATGAACAATTAGATAAAGAAGTAAGAGAAAGAAAAAGGCCTGACAGGTTTGGTTACAGTAATGTGTGTGTTGAGACAGATACAGAACCATGTGGAGACCACTTTATAACATATGAAGAGGCTTTAAATGGACAAGAATCAAAGGAATGGTGTATAGCTGTGCAAGAGGAATTGAAATCATTTAAAGAAAATGAAGCTTGGGTAATAGTGGATAAACCAAAGAAAGCTACAGTGGTTAAGTGTAAGTGGGTATTCAAGAAGAAAATTGATAGTGATGATAATATAAGGTATCGTGCTCGGCTAGTTGCCAAAGGTTTTACACAGAAAGCAGGTATTGACTATACAGAAACCTTTTCTCCTGTTGTTCGTCATTCAACAATAAGACTGTTGTTTGCTTTAAGTGTTAAACATAATCTAGATATAACTCACCTAGATGTAACCACAGCATTTTTAAATGGGCATTTAAATGAAGATGTGTACATGTGCCTACCTGAGAATTTTGAATGTCATGATAGGGAGAACAAAGTGTTGAAACTTAAGAGAGCAATCTATGGATTGAAACAATCAGCTAGGGCATGGTATAAGCGTGTAGATGATTGTTTACAATCTTTAGGATATAAGAAGTCGGTATATGAACCTTGTCTATTTTTAAAACAAACTAATACTACTAGAACATACATAGCTTTGTTTGTAGATGATTTCTTTATTTTTTCTAATTGTAAGGAAGAAACTGAATATCTTAAGACAGAATTAAAATCTAAATTTAAATTAAAAGACTTGGGAGATATTAGACAATGCTTAGGTATGAGGGTCAGAAGGCAAAAAGGTGAGATTTTTGTAGACTAGGAACAATTTGTTGATCATTTGTTGAACAAGTTTAAAATGAAAAATTGTAAACCAGTCAGTACACCAATGGAGGTAAATTTAAAACTTAAAAAAGGAGATACTTGTTGTACTCAGTTTCCTTACCAGCAGTTAATTGGTAGTTTGCTTTATTTATCAATGTTAACCCGGCCAGATATATTTTATTCTGTTTGTTACTTAAGTAAGTTTAATAACAACTATAATGAATCACACTGGATACACGTAAAACGCATTTTAAAGTATTTACAAGAAACTAAACATTTTGGTTTAAAATATGTCAAAGATGATTTAGATGTAATAGGCTATGCCGATGCTGATTGGGCGTCAGATTGTGTAGACCGTAAGTCTTATACAGGATTTATGTTTAAAATGTCAGGGAGTGTCATCTCATTTGAATGTAAAAAACAAATAACAATAGCCTTATCTAGTACAGAAGCCGAATATATGGCTATGTGTGAGGCAAGTAAAGAAGCTATTTATTTAAGAAACCTGTTATTAGAAATGAAATGCAGAGATGAGTCACCTATTCTGTTATATAATGACAACCAGAGTGCACAGTTGTTAACTAAACATAGTGTTTTCCACAAAAGAAGCAAGCATATTGATGTTAGATTCCATTTTGTTAGAGAAGCTGTTGAAAATAATTATATAACAATAGAATACTTAAACACAAATGATATGCCTGCGGATATATTAACAAAAAGTTTATGTTGTCAAAAACATTATCACTTTGTTAAACAGTTAGGTGTTAGTCTTATAAATTCAAACTTGTTTACTTGTATTTCTAAGAATTAGTTTTTTATATTTTTGATGATATGTCAATTATTTTGATAAGGGAGTGTGTTAAATATGTATATCAAAATAATATATTAATATCTACTAGCGACATCTAGTATAATGTATGCAAGATTGTTCTTTTATCTACTCTATGATTTGCTTGAATAAATCTATTAGTCTGTGCAAAACCACAATAGTTTTAATATCCCCACACACTTACACAATTGTGTAATCCTTGGGGAAGTTGCCAGTACTCACCACGCTTGGCAGGCGGGTTGGTGAGCGCAGAATGGCTGCTGTTCCACAGAAAGAACGCTGCTGCCCATCCCTCTGGTTTAGAGTCCCTTAGTCACCTTTTACTACATCAATGAGAGGAGATGGAGCGTTGCTATATTCTAAATCCGGACACCACTCGGAATTCAAAACTAGTTACAAAAAACAATAAACAAGGACGCACATGATATAACAACAATAATTAAAACGAAAAGTAAAACAACAACATACAAATTGCGCGTAAACCTTTGATCTAGCTAGACACCAAAGGCGCGGTACAGCGTACACTAGAACGCAAAACATAACGACATGCGCGTGTACCATGCATATTGTACTGCCATACTAGGACAAAAGGTAAAAAAAGATTACTTTGTGGATATAGCATTTATTTAGCATGCAGCAATTTTTGCCTATGTTTATCAGTAGTAAAAATAACTACCACTATCAAATCGAAAGTGCACTTTCATCCCCTCATTCCATCAGGGTCGCTCAAGGATCCGTGCTAGCCCCAATTCTTTTCACGCTATACACTAGCAACATTCTGAAACGCCGATTTACAAAATTGTCTCTCTTCGCCGATGATATGGACTACGGATGACGGTGCGTGCCCACGCTTATTTTGCACTCAGTCATCTCCATTGGCTCTTAAATGCACGCAGGAAATAATCCATTAAAACTAAGGTGACCATTTAGGCACGTTATGTGCATTCGGCCTATCATGAGTTATGCTAGAGTTGTGTTCGCACACATGGAGAGCCGACAGCCCCAATATCCATAAGATGCATTCCCTCTAAAAAATCAGCTACGGGAGTGCTCTCAAATTAAACATTTTCTGACCATCTAACTGTTGGAAACGCTATTTTTGACTCTCACACAGGATGAGACGCGCGCATTCAAATAGACTTGTATACCATCCCCACTGCTGAGGCCCTTCACGACGCCCCATTTAATCTACCCAAGAACCCTGCTCGAGGTCGTGCGTGCCAACACTGTTGCTTTAAAAATCACCTAAAAATATTAAACAAAACCGATCCAGCTATCCCGGAGCTTGATACCTGAGCAACGCCATAAGCCGAAGCCCTAGCTCCACTGGGGCCTTGTAACTGCAGTTGAAAGTTTTATACCAGGCTGGACGCTTTTTGGCCTTGCCAGATTACGCGGTTAAGTAACTACAGCTCCCTCAGGTGTAATAAGCTATTAAAAATGAATATTTTACTGTAGACTAAAAAGAAAATAGAAGTATTAACCACAAAAGAAAAGAAAAACCAAGTGCAATTGGCAGTCGTATAACAACTAAGCGATCTCCTCCAGACAACCATTGTCAACCAGGGGCAGTCTGCAGTGTACTAATAAGTTATTTTTTTACTTAAATACATTACAAATATGTAAAATAATATATGGCCCGTATGTTTTGGTATAAACATGGAACTAAGGCAAACATATACATTTAAACAGAAGAAAAAGAGTCGGTAGAAGTTCCAGGCGCATTAACCTTGATCAAATGAAGGATCGCATTTTCGTGTCGTACAATAGAACAAAACGTGCGTGGAGTATAGATATAAGAGCCGATTACTCCAACGAAAAAATATACACAAAGAGTACCTATTATGTTAGTGGTGGTAACTATGCCCAACGCTAGTGTTTCCCTTGTGTTGTGAATACAGTCCAGAGGTGCAATTCCTTAATCTCAAACATCCATACATCCTTGAAAACCGAAGTTAAATAACGATAAAAACCCAATTTGATAATCGCTAAGATTGGTCTTCATGGCTTACCTTCTGCAACGTGACCTTGAATAGCTTCAATCATGTCTTAGCCAATACCAAATCGGGTTATCACCGTTATTTCAATTTTGTATTCAAGGATGTAGGGATATTTGAACTTGGAGAATTGCACCCCTGGTTACTACTACTGTAGCATATTATCACCATGTAGGTATAAAACCCGTTGGGGGCGCGAGCGCACTTATTTGGGAAATCTGCGTGCTTATACCGAGCGACCCCCGGGAATACAGAGGCGTGCATGTGGTCACGTACCGCTGTGTGCGCAGCATAGCGCATAGTGAGCTTCGGGGAATTTTTTTACAATCCCCTCGAGAGATGCCTGGTGGGGTGGCCTCTTTACAGTCACCTTCCCTCAGCTAGAGGGGATGACCGCTTACAGTCATCCCCTCCGAGATGTGCCTAAAGGCGTGACACCAGTGGCTCTAGATGGAGATTATTCTAGTTCCCTTTGGTGCCGAAGATGTCCACTCCGGTGGTTTAAGCTGGTAGGAGTCCGGCATGCCCCTTTGCCCTTTCCCGGGGCGAAGGAAGTACATGAAGTATTTCCACAGGATCAATAAAAAAAGGTATAAAACCCGAAACGTAAAGCAGAAAGCAAAACAACGAGCAACTGTGGCAATCTTTCCTTCAGCTCTACATGTGGGCATCTTCAGAGTATTGACAACAGCAACAGACTATTAAAATGCCTGCCACAAACTAATACTCCGATCACTAATTCCTCTGCCAACTGTAGTAATTACAATGATGACCATATGACCGTTTACTGTATCGCTCATTGTAAAGCCCATAACGCAGATGTGAAAGCAAAATTTTAAGATAGAAAGAGTTAATGTCTTAGGTTTTCGCGAGTATTACACATTATAATAAAACACTTTTAAACGGATTCTATCGCGTATATTTTAGATTTTTGTTTTTCCTGACGTTTCGAACACTTTGCAGGGTTTGTGGTCGCAGGATGACTAAGGTGACAGGCGTCGTTACAGATTTTAAAAAGTTTGTTGATGTTTGATCGACGACCTGCAGTATTACCATTCATTAAGGGAGTCACCAACAGAATTGGTCATATCTTGAAGCGTGCTTCCATAAAAACCTACTTCAAGCCGCATAAGAAGATCAGCCAACTTCTCAAACCGGTGAAGTGCCACATTCCTTTACAAGATGCAGGGGTCTATAAGATTGACTGTGAGTGTGGGTTGTCATACATAGGGCAAACAAAGCGTAGTATAGCCACTAGGTTAAAAGAACACATAGCTGACGTCAAGCATAGACGCTCCACAAAGTCTGCAGTGTGCGAACATGCCTTAGACAAACCCAACCATTTTCTTCGTTTCGATCAACCTCAAGTCCTCGCGAAAGAGAACCGATATGTACCAAGAATGTTTCGTGAGGCTATTGAAATTAAAAAACATCCTAATTTTAATAGAGAAGATGGCTGGCAGGTACCACCAGTTTGGAATCCTCTTATTAAAATAATAAAGTCCCAAACCAAATACCACACTAAAAAACATCAAGATATTGTGAGTGATTACTGCGTGCATCGAAATAATTTTTGATTAAAATTGTACGGTAGATAAAATAAAATAACTTTTTAAAATCTGTAACGACGCCTGTCACCTTAGTCATCCTGGGACCACGAACCCTGCAAAGTGTTCGAAACGTCAGGAAAAACAAAAATCTAAAATATACGCGATAGAATCCGTTTAAAAGTGTTTTATTATAATAGAAAGAGTTTTATTTATGTAAACAATAAACAGGCACGAATAGTCAGACATTTGTTGCCAAGATGTAGATTCGCTTTTCTTTTAAATCATAAAGTATCACCATACTATTTATGAGTGCATTGTTCGCGAAATAAAGATTATTTAACTTTAACTAAGTAACTTTAGAAAATCTATACTAAATGAGCCCGATTGCATAACTTATTAGGGTTTTTGATTCATTTGTCTTAACACAACTAAGCTGACCCGTCCCAATACATAGACCCTGTTCACAAGTATGATGCAGACAGAATAGTTCTTATGACACCTTTGATTGCCAATTATTTGTCAATTGAACACTGGACTATTCGGTTCATAGATTTTGCTGTTCAGGAGAGTTCGTACACGGAGGGCGAACGATTTTTTGAAGAAATGCCCATTGCCACTTCAGTTTACTAATCCTTTCAGCTATGTCGACAACTTTAGTTCTACGGATCTCCTCATTTCTGATTCGATCTCGTAGAGAAATACCAAACATAGCCTATACGGACTTCATCGAAATAAAATTAATTACAACCGATATGTACATAAAACATCGCAATATCCGTTCCTAATCCCATACTCTAGCAAACACTCCAAATTCATCCACCAATTCCTAATACACACTTCAACGTTATCCCAAACACCCTAACACGAGCACACAAAACAAACATCCCTGTTACTCGGCAATCATTACCAAATCCCCAATTAAACCGCAGTGGACGCTCGGACACCTGTAAAAACATAATTCTGTGTAAGGCCACCCTCTGCCTTTAAATCGAAAACCAATTACGGAAAAACTGTACATAAATACAGCCTAGCATTGTCCGGATGTGTGTGTATACGCATATAGAAACGGTAAATGCGAAATCTGGGAGCTAGTTGAGAACTGGAACGGCCACGGGTTATTTTTGCAGGTGTAAAAACAGTGGAGTTAACTGGCAATTTACTGTGGATTGCTAAAACAATATTTAAAGGTTGATTGTTTTTAATGATAGCCTAGATAGACTACCATACTAAATTAAAAATATTTGTTAGTCAGATGTTTAACATAGAAGAAGAACCATAAAACCAGGAAAGCCAAACGAGATCGCTAGCAAAAGTGATGAATTTAATTTAGCAAAGAAACAATCATATCAGCCACAGGTCGTCCACTGCTGAACAAAGGCCTCACCCTTAGATTTCCACAACGAACGGTCACATGCTGCTCTCATCCAATGACTCCCAGTGACCTTCACCAGGTCGTCTGTCCATCTCGTTGGAGGTCGTCCCACGCTGCGTTTTCCGGTGCGCGGTCTCCATTCGAGAACCTTTGTGCCCCAACGGCCATCAGTTCTACGAGCAATGTGCCCTGCCCATTGCCACTTCAGTTTACTAATCCTTTCAGCTATGTCGACGACTTTAGTTCTTCTACGGATCTCCTAATTTCTGATTCGATCTCGTAGAGAAATACCAAGCATAGCTCTCTCCATAGCTCGCTGAGTAACCTTTAGCTTTCTTATGAGGCCCATTGTGAGCCCACGTCTCTGTTCCATATGTCATCACTGGTAACACACACTGGTTAAAGACTTGCGTCTTGAGGCATTGCGGTATTGTTGACGAAAGGACGTTGCGAAGTTTCCCAAACGCTGCCCAGCCGAGTCGGATTCGACGATTGACCTCTTTCTCGAAGTTGGACCTACCTAACTGGACAGTTTCTCCCAGGTAGACATACTCGTCAACAACTTCGAGAACAGAGATCCCAACGGATATTGGGGATCAGGATTGAGATCAAAGAGACAAAAATTATTGTTATTGGTTGAATGAAGTGAAAACTTTCGTTAACCGCGTGTTACCTATATGAAAAAATTTCACCTTTTAAGTTACATAATACTAAATACATTTTTAGTACACGCTAAGTTTTGAATCAGCAACCTTACATAAAGAGCCTTTTACACTATTCTAATAAGGCTCTCTTTACGTCCACCGCTGTCTCATCCATAGAACGTTACTCCCACAGATAGAACGTTTAATTAACACGAGTGACAGGGCGATGTGAGTCGACGCACAGACTGGCACACATAGCGATATAACAATACACCACTATGTAGTGTGTGGATTATAAATAGGGCTTGATTTAAACACTGGTCTATAATGAAGAGAGAGGATCTTCATATATTGTTTGGAGTAATGTGATAATGGTTTTGGACATTGTAATAAAGCAATTTTAAACGGATTAGATCGCGTATATTATAGAGTTTTGTTTTTCCAGACGTTTTCCTACTTTGCAGCATTTGTGGTCGCAGGATGACTAAGGTGACAGGCGTAGTTACACATTTTAAAAAGTTACTTTATTTTATAATACAAAGATTTGTTACAGAAAGCACATGGCATCTGTGATGCCGACCATCTCACCAGCAAGGGAACTTAACCATGTGAAGCAAGTTCTTCAAAATAACAATTTGAGACCTCCACATCCCCGTCGCAGAAGCCGCCCGAAACCCACCACGGTTATGACTTTGGAACACCGGAGAAATTCAAGTATGGACTTGCAGTACTTCAGCACTGAACATCCTTTGGCCGATGTGACGTTGACGGTGTTTAAGGATTTATATGATACCACAACTCACAGTTGCACTTAGGTCTCTTCCAATATATCAACAATATTTGGATTTAGTGACCTTTTTTATTTATTTATCCAGTTGAAATACCTGTGAAGGGGCATGCCGGTCTCCTACCGGCTAAAACCACCGGAGTGATCATCGTCGGTACCGAAGGGAGGCTCCAGGTCCTTCATCATATCATATCGGCCATACAAAGTCCACTACTGAACAAAGGCCTTCCCCATAGATTTCCACAACAGTGTCATCCATATTGGGGGGAATTTGCCGGTACTCACCACGCTTGGCAGGCGGGTTGGTGAGCGCAATATGACTACTGTGCCACAGAAAGTTCGCTACTGCCCATTCCTCTGGGTTAGAGTACCTTAGTTGGCTTTTACCTCCACGGGAGGAGATGGAGTGGTGCTATATTCTTAATCCGGACACCACATGGAGACTCTAGGTCCTTGCATGATCCACATTAGAGCCGCCCACTGGTGCCACGTCTATTAGCACCTCTTGGACAGGGTGACTGTAAAGCAGTCACCCCCCCGGAGGGATTGTAAAGGATCCCCCAAAGCGTCCCATGGCAGCGCGTGACCACATGCGTGCTTCCGTTTGGTGATCTAAACTTAGCTTACAGTAGTCATAATGCTGCTGATTTACATATGATAAGTTATTTACCATCCTTCCCTTGGACGTGGTAAAAGGCGACTAAGGGATAGGCTGGAGGATGGGCAGCAGCGTCCTTCAAGTATGTCAACTCAACTGCGATCGGCAACCCATCTAACAAGCGTGGCAATTATGGGAAACCCCCCAATGAGCCTACCACACACCCATATCGATCGTTGTGGTATTCTTTAGAGGAGGCCTGTGTCCAGCAATGGATTTCATTCGGCCAAAATGATGACGTTCATTTGTTCAAAATCGCAAATCTCCTAAAGTTTTATACAGATCGTTCTAAAATTTATACATATCGTTATACCGATAACCAGGTCATAAGGGATATTGCCATTATTAGAGCGCTTGGCACACTTTTGGAAATCCATGGGAAGACCTTTGTTCAGCAGTGGACGTCTTTCGGCTTATTTGATGATGACAACGGAATAAATTTACATAAAATAATAAGAACATAAAATACAGAATAATATAAAATGCAGAACTCCATCCATATTCACTAACAAGCCAACGTGCATTACCATAATTTCCAACCTACCTACATTCAGATACAAATCCATTTAGCCTGTTTTATATTCTGCAAAAGTGCCCAGAAAAGGCCAGAGGACTTAACGAGTGAATTAGAATTTTACATTGTAATGGTTGTTGCCTGCACAGAAGGGTGAAATAGGGGTAAAAGTGGGGGGATGAAAAACGCGAACGTCGAGTGCCATCTCACCTAGACGCGGCGCATACTTCACAGCTTTGAACTAATTATCCGGTTCTGTGTACGGCTCGCAAGCGGCAATTTCACTAATTATTACATTCATTGAGAAACTGTGAAAATTAAACCGTATTTTTTGGCAACGAATAGTGATGTAAACGTTATGTGAGGAGTGTAAAACAGGAGCAAATTGGTTTTACACTCCTCTATTACAAAGTGATACAACGGATACTACTTTTACGAATGCTGATTCTGCTATTCGGCGAATTTGAATTTATAGTATGAAATAAAATAAAACGTCTTTATTGCACGCCATATTTTAAATTTTTCCATAAAGATAAATATATTTATTATTTACTTAGAACTATTGACCGTCACATAAAAGTAGTCAAGACTTAGTTGCAGCATTCCAAGATGTAGGTTTCTTATGGAGAAGAATGGGCAAAAACTACATGGTTACTCTTTTTAAATCATAAAGTTACAATATTGTCTGACTACATTGTTCTCGAAATGAAGGCAATGTGAGGACAAAGCAGGAGAAAAGACGAACATCTTAATAAGCCTGATTGCTATATTTCTTCAAATTTATGATGAAATTTTCATGGCATTAAGAAGACCAATCCCAACAGACAGCACTCGTTCACGAGGTTGACACATGCATCAGCGTTGTTTAGCTCTACCATATCGTAGGGAAACTCTGCGACCCGATACACGGCGCTACCATAAGCAGTACACTTAAGTGATCATGATATACCTAAACTACCAGACATTTATCACGTCAATTCAACAAAATAAAATGAGTAACTTGCATGGTACTCGTACTAATACGAGTATCAAAACTAAAAGGCGAATAAAAACAAATAATAATGAATGTCATAATAAACATAGAATTATGAAATGTCATGACATTTCATTATCCTATGTCTTTAAAAGTCATGTAATTTTAATGACAGCTTTATTTTATTTTATATAATGTGATGGTATGTAGTACATCGATAACAAAAATGTCAATATAAGCCTATGAATATTAGAGCAGCTTTAACCCAAACATTTTTGTCATCCACATAGTCTGTAACGTTATAGAAACCCTTTCTACACAGCTTCTAGCTATAATGCTGGTCCCAAATTTGAAAATCAGCGCCAGGCACCAGCTGCTTTGCACATGCTGAACTGGACACCTATTTGGTGCAACTGTGAGATACATAATTATGTAGAACTTTGCTATTGCTACTAGTAGCAAATCTATTAATTGTGTCTCATGGTTTGCAACAAAAAATGTTTCGTCCTTTCTTTCTTACTTTATTGATCAACATTTTCTCTCGGCATGTGTTTTTCATATGTTATTAAGAATTTGATAAATCTTTTTATTTAGCATTTTTTGGCTAAAGTCGATTTCTTTCCTATGTTTTTAGATTTCCTTTGTTAATCGGTGGTTTATATCTTGAGCATGATTCCCGAATAAGTTATCAAACTGTAACGTCAGCAAAATATGCCTAGATACATGAATCGTAGAACTATATAAAACTAAGCAAAAGGCTAATTAAAAAACATGAATCGTAACCAAACTATTTACAGCCCGAGTGTTTGTCATAATTATTATATCAGCCAAAGGATGTCCACTGCTGAACAAAGGCCTCCCGCATAGATTTATGCAGTGAGTGGTTCTATGTCGCCTACATCCAACGACTCCCGGTGACCTTCCTAGTTCGTCTGTCCACTTTGTTGGAGGTAGTCCCACGCTGCTTTTTTCGGAGTTTCCGCGGTCTCCACTCGAGAACCTTTTTACCCCAACGGCCATTAATTATACTAGCAATATGCGCCCACTGCACCTTCAGTTTACTAATCCTTTCAGCTATAACTTTAGTTATTTGCGGATCATCTCATTTCTGATTCGATCTCGTAGCGAAATACCAAGCATAACTCTCTCCATAGTTCGCTAAGTGATCTTGAACTTTCTTATGAGACCCATAGTGAGTGACCACGTCACCTCGATGTACCGATAGTCAATGAGTCACCGCTGCAGGGACTGCAGCACCATCCAGATTTATATACAAATCTATACAAATAAATAAAATTGAAGTGTCTGTTTGTAATGTCAAAATAACAGCTTTTTACTAAATGCATATGAAAGTATATACGATACCTACAACAAAAAAACAATTTTTAAATTTTTTGTCTGTCTGTCTGTCTGTCTGTTTGTTCCGGGTAATCTCCGAAACGGCTGGACCGATTTTGACGGGACTTTCACTGGCAGATAGCTGATGTTATAAGGTATAACTTAGGCTACTTTTATTTTAGAAAAATAATTAGGGTTCCGCGCAAAAAAATAAAACCCTTGAAATCCAATATATATATTCTATGTCAAGTGTATATGTCGAAGTACTCTAAATTTCTTTTCAATTCAACGCAGGTGAAACCGCGGGTCCCAGCTAGTTCTAAATAAAAACACAATAAACTATTTATTTTTAGTTTTTTCTGACGTTTCGAACACTTTGCAGGGTTCGTGGTCGCAGGATGGTATAAGGTGACAGGCGTCGTTACAGATTAAAAAAGGTGTTTTATTTTATCTACTGTACAATTAAAATTAAAAATCATTTCGATACATGCAGTAATCACTCAGTGTCTTGAGGTTTTTTACTGTAGTATTTTGTTTGGGACTTTATTATTTTAATAACAGGATTCTAAACCGAGGTACCTACCAGCCATCTTCTCTATTAAAATGAGGATGTTTTTTTTAGTTTATATAGCCTCACGAAACATTCTTGTTACATATCGGTACTCTTTCGCAAGGACTTGATGTTGATCGAAACTAAGAAAATAGTTGGGTTTGTCTAAGTCATGTTCGCACACTGCCGACTTTGTGGAGCATCTATGCTTGACGTCAGCTATGTGATCTTTTAATCTGGTGGCTATACTACGCTTTGTTTGCCCTATATATGACAACCCACACTCACGGTCAATCTTGTAGACCCCTGCATCTTGTAAAGGAATGTGGCTGTTGTTTTGCTATCGTTCACGGATGAGGTCAACGCTCGCAGTAGCATATATCATCATATCATAGTACAATTATCATCCAGCGTTTTAATCGCTCTGTGTACGAAAACTGAACCTATTATTTCCGAGATAGCTTTCCTATTTTTTGGTACGTTGTCACTGTGGGCTTTTCAAAGTCCTGTACTCTTAATATATGAACTTGATAATATCCCAGAGGTGGATCAATATAACTTCTTTCTTAACGTTAAACTTATACATAATAAAAGTACTCGTAGCGAACTTAAATACAATTTTAACTCGTGACATTTCACGATGAAACTGTATTTGAATTTAAATAGTTTTGGAGACGTCAGGCGTGGATACTATTCAACGGCGGGGACTACTAGAGTGGCATTTGAAAAGCAGCTAAGAAAACTTAATAACGTTAAATAATTAATAATAATTCATGTGTTAATACCAACATTCTGCGATCAATCCGCCTGCCAAGCGTGATGTTTATGGCTATATCTCCTATGACTGTTCATTGTAATAATCATTGAGAGGCTCATGTCCAACAGTGGACATTTACGAGCTCATATGATGAATTAATTATGCAAATTGCACAGATAAAAATAAAACTTTCAAATAAAAGCAAGCACCGAACCATCGAATTTTAAATCCCAAATTTCGTTATAAATGAAAAATATTAATCCAAATTAAAATGCGGAATCGGAACACATCAGCCGTAAGCAAGTTTACCGGCTCCTGATGAGTAATATACCACGCTCGATGGCTCGCAGATTACAGACTATAAATTATTATGAAGCAATCAGTGTATGGCACAAGTTTTGGTCTTGTTTCGAGAGAGCGATACGACTGCGATACGACGTTACTATGAAATGCCAAACGCCATCAATTTAAAATCAATTTGTGTTGAAATAATTATATATAAATAAAAATATTGTATCACGATAATACTTGCTTCCGTGAAAGTGAAATCTTCTTTTAGTGCGGTACGCATATTTTTAGATGAGATAAAATCTCTGGACTCGCGACACCATTACGGGACGCCATTTGAAGTGAAAACTTCTTTTAGCGCGGTACGCATATTTTTAGATGAGGTAAAATCTCTGGACTCGCGACACCGTTACGAGACGCTATTTGAAATGAAAACTTCTTTTAGCACGGTATGCATATTTGTAGATGAGATAAAATATCTGGACTCGCGACACCGTTACGAGACGGTATTTGAAATGAAAACTTCTTTTAGAGCGGTACGCATATTTTTAGATGAGATAAAAATTCTGGACTCGCGACACCGTTAAGAGACGCAGCTATAGTGTGTGCATATTTGCATGTACATATAGCAGACCGCTAACGCGTATAGATAAATAAAAAAAATAAGTTTTCACTTCTGTCGGGACTCCCGGAGTGCAACCCGTATTTTTTTAACACGATATGTTAAGTGTCACCGCATAACTTGTAATGCTACCCAGTACTAGTTCTGTTTGGCACCACACTACACTTGTCCCATTGAAACATTAGTTATTTGGCCTTTTATGCCAAGTATACCGATCCAGCTGTCCCCGAAACAATAGCTTGTTAACCCCAGCAACGCCCTAAGCCGAGGATAAAATTGTGGAAATCAATTGTTCAGTAGTGGACATACTTTGACTGATATTACAATAATAAAAGGTATTTCATATAATTATTATGGTTCCGAACGTCCGAAGGAAAAAACGGCCGGAACCCTTAATGATCACTCGTGTGTCTGTCTGTCTATCACAGCCGATTTCCTCCGAATCTAATGGACCTATTAAGTAGAAATCTGGTACACGTATGGATTTCTGCGACCCAAACATGTGTATGTAATGAATTTTGAATATGGAGGTCAATTTTGGGGGTTAATATAGAAAATTAAAGAATACAGTTTTGCAAACTGTACCGTGCAACATATTTAATTGAAGGACTTGTTGTAAGGGCATCAAATGTATTTATTTTATCATTTTTTCTTGGTGTAAGTTATTGGTACAATTCTAAATTCAACAATGGACAACATATTCATCAATTTCGGAACCCTCTCCACGTGTGTTCAACTCGCACTTGTCCGGTTTTTTTTATACTACCTGGGCTCCGCGGTTTCACCGGCCGTTTAATTTAAAATAAATCGTATCATTTATAAATAATTTAGAGTACTTTGACACAGACAGTTTACATATAGAGCATATTTATTGGATTTCATGGGCATATTGTTTGCGTGGATCCCTCATTTTCTTAAATATGTGTAACTTAAATTCCTCTGCTGTACTGCTATTGAAAATCCCTTCAAAATCGGTTCAGCCGTTTCGGAGATTAGCTAGAACAAACAGACAGAAAGACAAAAATAAAGATTTTTTACAATTACCGTATATACTTTCATATGCATTTAGTAATGAGCTGTTAATTTTACATTACAAACAGACACTTCAATTTGATTTATTTGTATAGATTCATACCACTTAAGTTGCACCAACAACGAACCAATACCAAATCGCCATCTATAAAGGATCTTGTTCACCGAGCGTGAGGCACCGTAGATTTATTGGTAATATAATTTTGATTGATCGAACCGATTTCGGCCACCAACTTGAGGTTTAAAGTGACGCACCAAGAGCTTAACCGTAATCAATCTTAAACGAGTGAACTAATAGGTTCCGCAGGTGACATAATACGTGTAAGAGTTTAGTGCAACTTCGCAATGAGTAATGTTTCAGACGAGAACATTGGCATGCACAATATCGACAAAGTCTTCGGATAAGAGAAATAAATCTGGAAATAATGGTACACAATCGGTAATTTTTATTTCAATTTTTAGTTCGGTGGTGCAGTGGCTGATACAGTCGACTGCTGCGCTCCGGTTCGTGGGTTCGATTCCCGCACAGAACAAATATTTGTATGATCTGCAGGTAGTTGTTCTGGGTCTGGGTGACCGGAGAAGACCTAGTGTGTGGAAAAGTTAAAAAATAATAATAAATAAATAAAACAATAACTCCATCTCCTCCCGCAAATGTCGTAAAAGGCGACTAAGGGACGTATAACCAGAAGAATGGGCAGTAGCGTCCCTTCTGTGCTCACCAACCCGCCTGCTAAGCGTGGTGAGTGTGGTGACACCTACATCGCCACCATATAACTGCAATTTACAGCGTCATCTATTTGAATATTAACAGCTGCATACATACAGACGCCCAACATCAACCGTTGGGCTTCGGCCGGCCAGAAATACCACCCGCCTGGTTGGAGGATCCTCCTTTTTCTATGAAGGAACATCACACCTTGTGCCCCATAGTGAGTACTGGCAAATTCCTCCCAAAATGATGACACAATTGTAGGAATATCTGGGGGAGGCCTTTGTTCAGCAGTGGACTTGTATAGGCTGATATGAACCCCTCTTCAGCCATGGGTGTCATGAAAGGCGATTAAGGGTAGATATAAGGAGGATAGACTGGAGCATCCCCCCTTGTGCTAATAACAACATACTATCAAACGTAGTGATTAAAGATAAAGATAAAAATATTTTTAATTCACTTAAAACCATTTACATGTACTCATGAATAGCCAGGCGTTAGTTGCCGCGTTCTCGAAGTTAGGTTTCCTATGAAGAATTCCGGGCAAGAAACCCCTAGGTTACTCTTAAAAATCACAATATATTAAAATATGTTTGTCTCAATTGTTCTTGAAATCAAGGTTATTTCAGAGCCATGTCGGAAAGAAGAGTATATCGGCTGAACACTGAAACACCAGATAATATTAAGTCCTGCTTCAACTACTTGAGCCGTCCGGTTTCCGGCCAAAACCGGGATTTTCGAATAGTTAAAGCGGGACTTAATATTAAGTGGCGTTTCAGTATTTGGCCGTAAACTTCTTAAAAAGTCTACACTTAATAAGCCTGATTGCAATATTTATTGAAGTTCATGATTAAATTGACATGACAGTATTAAACTGAGCAATCCCAACAGACGGCGCTCAATTATGGCAATATATGTATAACTGGTATTATTATCTTAGGTGAGCTGTGTGTGAGCCTACTTATTATTTCATAAAGATGACAAGTTTTATTTATTTATTTATTTCATCTATACAAATATTCTTACAGGCTAAACCTAATGCGATATTGTAACATTACTAACAATAATATCAATACATATACTTAATCTATACAAATTAATAAAATTGAAGTGTCTGTTTGTAATCCATACAAATAAATAAAATTGAAGTGTCTGTTTGTAATGTCAAAATAACAGCTTATGTACGTAACATATAACAATAACACTATTTTTAAATTTTTTGTCTGTCTGTCTGTCCATCTGCCTGTCTGTCTGTCTGTTTGTTCCGGGTAATCTCCGAAACGGCTGGACCGATTTTGACGGGACCTTCACTGGCAGATAGCTGATGTTATAAGAAATAACTTAGGCTACTTTTATTTTAGAAAAATACTTAGGGTTTCGCGTAAAAAAATAAAACCCTTGAAATACAATATATATATATTCTATGTCAAGTGTCTATATCGAAGTAATCTAAATTTCTTTTCAATTAAACGCGGGTGAAACCGCGGGTCCCAGCTAGTATTTAATATAATTATAAACTCTTCTTTTTTTGTTCTTTTCTTAGCAGATTTTACAGACTCCTATCTTTGTGAATTCACTCAGAGCACAAATGAATATGTCTACATCGCTGTCTATGAGGTTTAGAGTGCGGAGCGCGCGCGTCAGAAAAATCTTTCACATAACTATTTTATTTCTTTATACTTTATAGAATTTATTATTTCATATATAATGTGTTAATTTTACTTACTTAAAATTTAGTGTAGGTGACTCACAGGCAGGTAATACTTTATCAGGTACTTAGTGGATAGATACGCTGGTTACAGGAAGTGGACTGCATTACCCCATCTGTTAAACAAAAAGAGGCAAGCCAGTGGTGAAAGCGAAATAAAATAAATAACAATTATCACTTCACATACCATTGTTTGAAATTGACTACTAGCCTAATCTATATGTTATAACATATATTTTTTAAATATTCATGTTTTAAAAGTTTATTTAACATAATAAATTGTTTAAAATATTCCTATATATTCGTACTCGTACCTACATTTTAAAGATATTAGCTATTATAGGAAGATATATATATATTGTAAGAATATTTATTCTCTATTACTTACTTGCTCGTAGAACTGATGGCCGTTGGAGTACAAATGTTCTCGAATGGAGACCGCGCACCTGAAAACGCAGCGTGGATACTCCAACGAGGTGAATAGACGACCTGGTGAAGGTCGCTGAATCGTTGGATGAGAGCGGCATGTGACCGCTCGTTGTGGAAATCGAAGGGGGAGGCCTTTGTTCAGCAGTGGACGTCCTTTGGCTGAAATATACTTACCTTCCGTCCGTGTGTCACTGCGGGGTGCCAACTGAAAACCAGCATTAGGTGTTTCACCCAGTACCTGCTGAGTTGGTAACCCTTTCGGCACGGGCATGTGCGACAGTGCACCAGCGCACTTTAGAATGTTAATATGTCTAATATATATTTGCCAAAAAATGTTTTCTATTCTATTCTACTTATCTCAGAACTTATTTGAGTGATGAGTAGTTAAATTTGTCTTTAAAATGTAACCCAGACGTGTATTATAATACTTTTATAGATAAAAGCAAAAAAAATCCATTTCACTGCGGACTATATAAAAGTAACAGATGCTGGAAAATGTGATGAAGACACCCATTTTTCATTCTTAACGTAGTATTACTCTAATACCGGTGACAGGTGACACTGATTCCCTGTCCCAGTGTAAGCTCAATGTAAAGCGAAAATTAACTCAAAAATTTTGAGTAGCTTTTATTCATTAATCTCTCACATATTTCGATTGTTAAATTACACAATCTTTACATCGGAAACAGTATCGTTCTAGAAACTGATTTGCCGAGTCTATTTATTAATTTTGATACGTACATAACATTCAACTATGTATAGGTACGCTGGTTACAGGAGGTGGACTGCATTACCCCATCTGTTAAACGAAAAGAGGCAAGCCAGTGGTGTAAGCGAAATAAAATAAATGGACAATTACCACTTCTATAGCATCGTCTGAAATTGACTACTAACCCAATTTATATTATATTTATAATATACAGGTATTTAAAAAAAAACATGTTTTTAAAGTTTAAATAAAATGGTCAATTGTTTAAAATATTCATATTTATTTGTACTCGTACCTACATTTTAAAGGTATTATTAGCTGTTATAGGAAGATATATACGTATATATTGTAAGAATTTATATTTATACTTCCAACACTGGATTTACTATCTAAAATACATTATCACTAAGAATAATTTAATAAATTTGCATGCATTTATTACTTCAATATATTTGCAAGCCTAGATAAAAAAGTGTGTCAAAACGCGTTACTAAAAAATAAACTCGATGACTTCCCACATTTAGCACACCTCTAGCGGTTTGGCAAATAGTCTAAAAAACATAATTTGTCACACGTTCAAATGCTCGTCGTATAAAACAGCACGTCAACGGCTGAACGCCAGTTTTTAATTGCCAAACAGCGTGCCTTGTGCCATTTCATTCAATTACTGGTATGCCAACGCTCTCGCATCACACCGTCAAGTTTTGTAGATAGTTCCATAATGTATTCTTAAACATTGCCGTGTGGTGCCGGCTCAGAATGCCACCACCCCATCTCCTCCCATGGGTGTCGTAAAAGTCGACTAAGGGATTGGCCGGAGGATGGGCAGCAGCGTCCGTCGAGTACATTAACAACTCAACTGCGATCGCCAACCCGTCTGCCAAGCGTGGCGATTATGGCAAAACCCCCCATGAGCCCATAACACATCCATATCGGTCGTTGTGGACATCTTTGGGGGAGGCCTGTGTCCAGCAGTGGACTTCATTCGGCCGAAATGAGTGAAACATTGTTTTGTTTTTGCTACGGTGAAAGCAGATAAAGGTGAGCTGCAGTACCGTTAACAACGCAGGGTTTATGAAATGAAAATGCTTAAATCTATAAATAAAAATATCATGTTGTTGGTAAAACATTATGATAATGGCATACGAGCAGTGGTTTTAAAGCAAACTAGAAGTTACTTAAAGTAGACAAAAATATTTTTAAACATGCGAAGACACCTTATGACCATTTAAAACCTCATCTCTTAGGAACCATATAAAGTATTTTGTTGTGTGATGTTGTTTTTATAGTCAAGATACACTGGGACAACCAAACCTTTTTTTTTTTATTGGTGCCCAGTGGAAATTTTTCATGAACTTCCTTCGCCCCGGGGAAGGACGAAGGGGTATGCCGGACTCCTACCGGCTAAAACCACTGGAGCGGTCATCTTCGGCACGTAAGGGAGGCTCCAGGGGACAACCAAACCTATCTCTTATAAAATTTACTATTTGGAAGCACATTTGAATTCCGGTTTGAAACATAGGCTTGACGGTTTGTATTCATCATCATTTCGGCCGAATGAAGTCCACTGCTGGACACAGGCCTCCCCAAAGATCACCACAACGATCGATATCGGTGTGATGTGGGCTCATTGAGGGGTATTGCCATAATAGCCACGCTTGGCAGACGGGTCGGCAATTGCAGTTGAGTTATTAATGTACTTGAAGGACGCTGCTGCACATCCTCTGGCTAATCCCTTAGTCGACTTTTATGACACCCACAGGAGGGAATGGGGTGGAGGTATTCTGAGCCAGCACCACACGGCAATCTGAGCCGGCACCACACGGCAAAGTATTACTTCAGTAACCATAACTACCCACTAATATTCACATACAAGCACGTCTCCCGGCTACTCTCGTCTGCACTCGGCAGCTTGTGGCGGCTGACTAGGCGTTTACATAACTTGCATATTCGGACATAATTAAAATTTCCTCGCTTGGGAATACTGTTATGGAACTTAACACATTCCACAGTGAGCGAATTTTAGCTGCATTGTTTTTCATTAAACTAACCGTATGAATCGAAAATAAATATACCATAATACTCTTTGTGTGACTGTCGAAACAATTCTGATTTATTTGAATATAGTACTCCTTAAAGACATAAAGTTTGAAATAGACATTATGTTATATAAAAGTAGACCCGCAACCTCCGCTTTAAAGACAAAAGCATTGTAATACTTCGAAAGTGACATAAGTGACGGCATTTAATATTTCGTTTCATAAAATATTAGCTTGACTCAATACCATTAATGTCAATATTTATAATGACCTTTTCAATAGACGTGCTTCGTAATGTAAAGGTAATGGCAAACTGCAGATGTTACCTGGGGCAGAAAAAAACTATTCGATATTGCCGTAAACAGAGTATATTGCCCTCCGAAGCTATAAGAATGTTAAACATTACATTTTAAAAACAAAGTTTTATTACATTATCATAATATTTAAAAAGTCAATATCAAAACAGATAACAAAGAATTTATCCAACTAATAGCGCTAGATCCTGCTGGTAACATAGTATAATGAAGGAGTACTATTGAAGTCCAAACAAAAGAAAAGTTTCTATCGATTCGTTCCGTAAACAAGTGGTTCCGCAAACCAATTATGTATGAAAGTGTTGTTAACAAACTTATTTTATTAGGAAAACGAGGAAAACGTGCCTAGTCAGAGTTTATTGGGGTTTTAAAACAAAAGGAAATGGACTATTATTTAGTATTCACGATCAAAATGAGATTATAGGGCAAATGATAACTAGATTAGACTAGATAGTCTTTTGTTTATAGATGCTATCAAGCTATTCTGTATACGTGCACAGGCGATTAATTACAATAGTATTATTATTCAACTGACTTTGGAAGTAAATCCAAATATAAAAAGACGAAAACGATATCCGACGACGAAGGTAGCCATCACTCTCAATCAGTGTAGTAATCTATTACTTACAATTCATTTCTCTAATTCATCTTTGGGAGAAGTAAAGAAGCTGGCTTTATTTCAATTAATCATTCGTCCCTTCGAGACCAGTCCCAAACGTCCGCCACTTCCAAACTTATTAGAGGGAATATAAAAGAACGAATAGAAACAATAAGTAGCGTCCAACGAATGAATATATGAATAAAATCTTTGTCAACTTTTGTAATCAATCTGAACAGAGTTTCAACAGTCGCTAACGACCTCATTCATAACAAACTTCGAATAGAAGGCAAGCCTTAATTAAATCGCCGATTCATATTCTCCTGTCCCGATACCCAATCAAAGGCAGATGGGATTCGGAAAAGAGTCAAAAACGTTGAAGACTTTTGTAATTAGCCGACTGTTGGAGAAAGCAAAAAAATACATTTCGCTCATCCTATGAATATGCAAGGGTGGTATTTGTCGCGCACCGCGACCGCCGCTGAATTATTAATGTTTACCTAAAGCAAACGAGTAGCAGTGAGCCAAATATTATGTGGGTAAGTACGGATTACGTTGGCAGAAAGACGGAACGCCTTTGCTTTATGACGATGAATTGTCGGTGGCAAATCTATTGTATAAGTTTCATATCATTACAAATTAGCTCTATAGATAAACGACTTAGAATCTGGAATTATAATAAGAGATTATTCGTTTATACTTTAGAGTATATTGTTTAAAACTCATTCATTATTTGTATTGAAATACACATTGGATATAATTGAGGGAGCAGTAACTTGTACGGAATCATTAAGCTACTAGAAAGATCATCATGTTTTATCAGTACAATCCCTATGTGACCTGTGATTTCCTTCTGATTTAGTTAAATTGTTTAAGTGTTAATAAATACATTACTATCATACTCTTTAAAAGAGATAAGAAGTTTACTGAAGCGAACATCATATAGTTCATTAAGAACTGTAACAACTTCAGCAATCTTACTAGTCTTGCATTCTTAACTTCATTAGCTTGTCATTTAAAACTCTGATTACTTATTGTAATGGACGATCACGATTCTCGGTAACTTATCCATAAAAACTATAGCCACCGTTCTGCCATTATTTTCAGCACAATCAACAAATCATTGACTCGTGATCTAAATGTAATATTCACACAAAAAAGCACGCTTTCAATAGACAACAGTCAAGAAGGTCAAGGATGACCTTATTCTGTCGAGAATCTATTAAAGTGTGCCAATGAACTGACAATTAAAGGTGATGATGTTGTCCATGGCTAAAGCAAATGTCTCACAGAAAAAGGTATGTTTGATAAAAATCTGCACACAACATATTTGACGGCACGGTTGGTGCAGTGGCTGATACCTGGCTATGGGTCGTGGGTTCGATTTCCGCACGGAACAAATATTTGTATGATCTGCAGGTAGTTGTTCCGGGTCCGGGTGTATTGTATGTAGAATTCATGTCTGTAAACGCACCCACGACACAGGAGAAATCATAGTGAGGGGCAACGTTTAAAAAAAAAACACACTGCATGTGTAGTCTGTAACTGGTGTAGTTCAGTAGACTTTTTTGATTTGCTCATATCATAGTACTTAGTTGGGAGCTCTGTTCTCGAACTCTCCTCTCTGTCTCTGTCCTCGGCTGGGCAGCGTTCGGGAAACTTCGCAACGTCTTTTCGTCAACAATACCGCAATGCCTCAAGACGAAAGTCTTTAACCAGTGTGTGTTACCAGTGATGACATATGGAACAGAGACGTGGTCACTCACAATGGGCCTCATAAGAAAGCTCAAGGTCACTCAGCGAGCTATGGAGAGAGCTATGCTTGGTATTTCTCTACGAGATCGAATCAGAAATGAGGAGATCCGTAGAAGAACTAAAGTTATCGACATAGCTGCAAGGATTAGTAAACTGAAGTGGCAATGGGCAGGGCACATTGCTCGTAGAACTGATGGCCGTTGGGGCAAAAAGGTTCTCGAATGGAGACCGCGCACCGGAAAACGCAGCGTGGGATGACCTCCAACGAGGTGGACAGATGATCTGGTGAGGGTCGCTGGGAGTCGTTGGATGAGAGCGGCATGTGACCGCTCGTTGTGGAAATCTAAGGGGGAGGCCTTTGTTCAGCAGTGGACGACCTGTGGCTGATATGATGATGATGATAGTACTTATTTTATTGCAAGTTTCTAATCGAAGATAACCTTTTGTATCTTCATATCTAGCGTTTTCAGTTCGTTAACTATATTGAGAATGACCTTCATTACTTTCGCTTGTCTTTCCTTTATTTTCTTTATGATTACATTATTTTTCTTGTTCACTCCTGATTTTTTCCAGTTTCCTTGAATTATATTGATGTCAGCCTCATTATTGTGTTACGCTTCAGTTTTTTCAGATGTGTTCATAACGTCACGTGTTTCTGTGTTTTGAAGCAAACTCCTTTAGGCGCGATGAGAATAAATTTGACGTTTTATGTGGGCGCATGCGCAGCTATGATGAGCTCGTACAGATCCTTTTACACGTCCAATTTAAATGACTACATGACAACAGGGTTCAGGGTTCGATATTTTTTCAATTTGGTATACATGTAACAGTAGTGTTAAATACTTTGTTTTTATGGCAATAAATATGTGAGAATTATGAAAGCATTATACTTATCAGACAACCACCGTGTATACCTATTATAAATAGCCAACACATGGCTCTCACAAGCATAATAAAATAAATAATTCTTCCTCTTCTTCCTGCTCTGGTCCCAAAATACTTGGGGGGTTGGGACATATTGTCAGTCATATTGCAAAGGTTTTGCCAAAAAGATTTTAAGGTCAGCCGCCTGCCTGACATCAACCCTACTTCGGTAGCTAATGTTGGTGGTTTACCCGCGAGATGTATGAGGTGGGGTAGTCCAATTCATGAACAGAGTTACACGGCAAATAAAATACTCAGGTTATGGTCAAAAATTATTAAACAATTAAATGATTCCGTCGATATGGCAATCTAATGATACCACATTATGTGAATTCGTGATCTTGCGATGCTGGACCAACATTTTGAAGAGAAAGAAAGAAAGAAAAAAGTTTTATTAAGATCTCGCACAAGAAGTAACAAATAACATAAAGTAAAAATAAAAATATTACAATTAAATTAAGGCAACCTGGACGAGGCCAAAAAAGGCCCCTATCTCAGCATAATGCTGTGACATTAAAATAAAAAAATACCACAGCGCTGGTTTTCAGATAGGACCAAGACAGTTGTGATACCACGTGCGGTTACGACATAGGCCAATAAATAAGTTAATAAAAAGACATACCGAGTAATTAGTCAAATATAAATATAATAATCAAATATGTAATATTTATAAAATATCCTATATGTGTAGCATACTACTGAATAAACCAATAATTAAATATATAAGTGTTACTTACGTGCATGTACCAAATATGATCAATACTTATTAAATATGCTATGGATGTCATGTTTATACTCTGTCTACGGGAGAAAGTCAGACCAGGCTGTATGGTTCGGACCTTTGCCTACCTGTTGGCGGAACAAACAACAATAATGTTGAGAATGTCAATTGTCAAGTTGTTTACTGGCGACGATAATGAAAATAAAAATAATAAACGTTAATAAAGAAAAACAATTGAAAACCGTACGACGTTGCACACATATTTTTTAGATTTTTTTCATTTTTGAGAAATGTTTTATGAATACGTAAAGATTCATTAGTCTAAACACCGTACGACGTTGCCTTATACTTAACATTGGCGAAATTGTGGAAGATACTCTGCAGAAGCCATAATCTAAGAGAAGAAGAAGAAGAACGTAAATAAAATTAATATAGTGATGTTTTTGTACATTATAGCGTTTAAATAGTTCTGTTGCCCGTACTTGTCTCAATGTGATGCATAAATGGTTTTACTTCTACTAAATTCGCTGCCATACTCCACTCTGGCCACCATCACCAGATGCGTGCATTTTGCAAACATCTTAGGTAGTCGTGCGCAGGTCAGTTTCACTTCTAACACGGCTACGGAGTTCAATTTGTTTTCTTCGTTATGCGTTATTTATTTGGCTATCTTGCTGTCCTGCAAAGAACAGACTACCTCTTTCCACCCACACGTGCCATAACAGTTGTGTAACGGAATATCCAGGGGATCAGCAGCAGCAGATTCTTTTTTGCAACAACTTATTGCTATCGCCTATCCGCCTGTCAGCATGGGGATTATGTTATCTGTATGTGAACTTTTAGCAGTCATTGGGAGATCTATTTTCAGCAACGGACTTGCCTGCAATGCCCTACACTACTGTTTCTTTTATGTCATAGGTACAGTTTACAGACAAATATCATCATCACTAGCATCCAGACCCGGAACAGCATCTGTAGGCGATACAAATATTAATTCTGTACGGGGATCGAATGCACAACACGTAGCGCAAAAAGCCAAGCGATTAGCTACCGCGACAGCCTCGTCATTTACGAGCTCATTTTTTAAAAGTAAGCTTGAACCAGGCGATGTTTTTCAATGATATAATTTTTTATTTCTATTTCTTGAATAATATCTACAAGTTTAGTACTTATGTATAAAATTTATGTTCCATGTGGTGTCCGAATTAACTGCATCTACTCCAGCTTCTCCAGTGGATGTCGTAAGAGGCGACAAAAATAATCTAAACCAGACGAATGGGTAGCAGCTTCCCTGCTGTAGAATAGTAGCCATTCTGCGCTCAACAACCCGCCTGCTAAGCGCGGTGAGCACTGATAACTTCCCCCCAAAATAATGACACAGTTGTGGGTATCTATGAGGGCATTTGTTCAGCAGTGGACGTCCTTTGAGGTAGTATGTATTGAAGTTTCATACCATAGGTATATTAGTTTATTAAAATCGTTATGCTTCTTGAAATATAATACAACTTCGTAATTTTGAGAGTAGAGTAAGAAAATTCTACATAGTTACAATTCCAAAAACATGGATAAATCGACGTAAAGAAGAAGGAACCAATAACGATAACGAATGATTTGACTCTCAAACATCATCCATTAGTCACTTAAGTCTCGACAATGCTTATTCTTGGCATGTTAACAAAACAATGGTACAATTAGCATCACATGCTCCGTTAGCGATGACTTGGCGAGCTTTGGGATACATCTTACAACTGATATAGTTCTGTACTTAGTTGTTTCGCTAACTTACACCGACAATGCCCGGTACATAAACTAGAAGAACAGTCGTTAACTAAGTCAGAAATTAGACACAGTAGGTTCGAAGAAACAGTTTCAGTCGTCTATAAATCTAGATGAGGCATTTTCTACTGACTACCTCTGAGAAGAAATGCCGAAACAAAACAAAAGTTTCTATTTTAATGTCCAGACATAACATGGGGAAAAAATGCAGACAAATCTCTGGAACGGCCTTTAGAAGAAAGTCTCGTAGACGCTTTGAGTGGACCCGTCCCAACAGCCGATAAGCATGAATCAGTTATTATGGAGCTCAACTCTATTTGAAGGAGCTCGACGATGAGACGCACAGCAATACAATCAGCAGGAAGTGCAGGCAGTTATGCCTTCGATAGATGAACATCCTTAGCACGTTGAGACCCCGCTCTACTTTGGAGAGCATATTCAGTCGTCAGTCCCGGTTGTCATATGAATACCAGTGAAATTCGTTACGTGTAGTTAAAGTAGCAAGTATGAAAGTCTGGAAACCGGTTCTATTTTAGGTTACTGTGGTGCTCCAAGTAAGTTGCGAAGAATAGATCGATCGTTAAAAATGGTTAGATTGCTCAAGGTTAAGTTAAATCTCGAAACGGAAAGAAACGGCTATTAAGCTACATCAGTTTAGTAGCCGACCCCAAGTTAATAGGCGAATGTACTGGATAGGCGCTGTGACTGCACTAGATGCGAATCATGTACTATATAGCCTGACAAATACCGCAGTACCGCACCTTAGGTATGCGTGGGGAGGTGGGTAGTGGGAATGAAAGAGCACGAACTATACGAACGCCGGAAACGGAGAGCCTGCTGGGCTCGTCCGCCTCGCTGCCCACATACTCAAAGTTACATGTATTGGTCAGGCTATAGTGAGCGCGCTGACGTTCTGCACCATTTTTTAAATTTATTTTTCATTGGGCCCAGTGGAAATTCTCCGTGAATTCCTCCGCCACGGGGAAAGACTGAGGGGCATGCCGGATTCCTACCGGCTAAAACCACTGGGGCGGTCATCTTCCGAACCTAAGGAGGCTTTAGGTCCTCGTATAATCACACTAGAGCCACCTACTAGTGCCACACCCATAGGCACATCTCTTAGAGGGCAAAGCGGTCATTGTAAAGGATCCCCCGAAATTCTCTGTGCGATGTGCTATGCGCAGATGGTAGCGCATGACCACATGCGCGCCACCGTCTTTTCGTGTGTCGCTCAGTGTGGGCACGCAGATTCCCCAATCTACACACCAGCGAATCCAGAGGCCCCCGGCCTTGTAGCGACGGGTTACCCCGGCGCCGTCTCGTCTTTCTTCGAACAGGATCGGCCCTCTCCCGATCCCACTCTGCGGTCTCCCACTGGAGAATGACGCTCTTTCGGGAGGAGACCACTGCATTTCACTCTTTTCGTGCTCTGCCACCATAGCTGACACTGTTGCTGGCAGAGAGAGATCTTGCCCGATCTGATCTATCAGGATCCACCCACGCCCACGCAGGGCATGCCTGGAGCGTGGAAAATGGTGGCATTGTGCCGTGGCCTCGTGTTCTATACTGTTACGCAGGTACGCACTGAAACAACTATGTCCGGTGAACACCTGCTTCAGGCGGTAGGTGACGCGCTCGCTCCTTCTGAGCCAGGCTCCAAAGAGCTGCATAACGGCCTCGACGACGCGCTTGGTCGCAAACTGCATCCACAGGCAATGACGCCACTTCCAAGTGCACGCCGCTGAGCTATCCACCTCAGCCTGTCCAACGCCCCTGGAGGCGCGCCTTCACCGCTCTGGTGAAGGGAGCGTGTCTGATTGTAGACCCACGCATCCATCTCCGCCAGGATATCGAAAGGCGGAAAACACGCCAGGAGAGTTGCCACCACCTAGGACACTGTTATCCTCGTGCGATCCGGATAGACACTCTGTGCTACAGAACGTGAATTTTGGTTCTGCAGCGCTGGGGACGTCCTGTGCCTATAGGTTCCAGATATGTTACTGCGAATGTCGTGGTCTGTTCTGTTTGTACCGAATGGACGCTGATGTTGCACTGTATGCATTCCATACCAGAGAGCGCACTAACGTTGTGTACATAACTATGTTCTAGATATACGTTGCTTATTTTTGATACCAATCCTTATATGTTGCGAAAAGTATTGAACCTCTCGGTTCTGATGATGACGGTGGTAATGAAATAATAAAACGAATTAATATGATAAATGAGGAGACGATTTATGGTGACGATAATGTTATATCCCTAACTGAACTAATCAAACTCAAAGATTTAAAAAGTTTACCAGCCCTTCTAGGCTCTATAGATGGGGTTACCACGATTTTTTAAATAGATTGTTGTGTGGTAGGCCCTACATGTGTCGCTACAGGGGGTGGCCGCTTTACAGTCGGAGATTTCAAGATCCCAGAGCCCCCTGCAGTGCTGAAGATGACCACCTAGTGGTTTTAACCGGTAAGAAACCAGCACGCTGGGGGGAGTAAGTCCATAAGTTTGTCCATTGCAGTAAGAAAAAACGTTGGAATAGCTAGACAGTTTACATTTATCACCATACTAGCCGCAATACACAAAAAAAACACGTTTCAGGAAGTTTTGCCCTGCGCGTTAGCCAGTGACTGATTACAGGTCAAAATGGGCTTGACGTGGTGCCAACGGGTGGCTATTGTGGTTGTATTGAGGACCTGGAGCCTTTTTCGATGCCGAAGATGACCGATCCAAAAAAAGGTCGGTTACGGTCTCGGATCTTCTCAAGCGGTAGTGATTGCTAACTCTTAGGTAATACGCAAGCTCAGACGAGCTTTAGCTTTCGAGCCTTCCTTTCATATGAAAAAATATTAGTCAGTATCTATAAAATATTTACTTAGGTACTAAACTAATGTATTAAACCAAATTTTCACACTACACAGCAAAGATCAGATGCGAAAATACGAATATCAATATCACACAAATGGTAAAGGCTTGCGGTTTTCGAACGAAGCACGCTCGGAATTTAACAGCATTAAATTATTTTCGATAGCATACAACAGGCAACCGAGTTATGTGGGCTTGCGGATACAGCTTCAAACTGAATCCTACCAACTATGTTACTTGTAAATATGCAGCTAAACTCATGAGTCTGATAGAATTCATGAAAGCTTGTTTGCTTATTTGCGTTGATACTTTTATTTCTATAAATTGCGCAAATGCAATGAACAGAAAATCGAGATTTGTAGAATGAGGCACACATAGATACCCGTAAGGCTGCGGCCGGTGCCTCGCTTAGCACCTCGCATCTAGCGAGACGCCAAGAGAAAATAAACGTACGAAAATACCGAGGACCGGCCCCATTGCGCGCTTGGCACCCTCGCTAGTCCTGTGGTGTGTAGCAAGGCAAGCAAACCTCTTGTCTGTTTTCTGAGTTTATAGACGCCAAGCGTGTAGTAGGTATCTCACGACACTGATAGCCGAAGTTTTTAAAAGAGAACCTCTATGGAATGCATAGTATTAACAATTTTTTAAAGAGACATCTCTACATGCACACAACTACGAGCAAATTGATGAATATACTGTAGGTTGCTAGCGACTCGCCCATCTCCAGACGCTTCCAGTGCGGTCACTATGTAGCATAGTTAGCCACCAGGTGCAGAGTGGATAGACGCTAAGCTAGGTGGTTGTTATGTTGCCGCGACCTTAATTTTGTTTTAATAGAACTGTATATACCTACATCAATAGAAAACAACCCTTGTGTTGGCTGGCACCGATCTTGAGCGCTGGATCCCCCTTCAGCTACATACAGTGTGTAATACACAGCCAGACTTCAATCCGTAAAGCACACTGCCAAACATGGGCCTACTTATGATCACAACGAGGAGCGATCATAAATGATATTGCCACAATGCTCACGCTTGGCAGGTGGATTGTTAGTAGCAGTCTTGTTATCAACAATTCTGGTCCTGTTATGTTATCTAGCAGGATTGTTACTATTAGGACACAGGAGGATGCCGTTACCCTCTGGAAGACGGCGACGCGCAAGTGGTCACGTGCTGCTGTGTGCGCATTACAGTACACGGCGAGGCTTGGGGGGATCTTTTACAATCCCCGATAAGTGCCCGGAGGGTAACCTTTTTACAGTCGCTTTCCCTCCGCTAGAGGGGGTGATCGATCATACCCTCCGTGATGTGCTTAAGGGCGTGGCACCAATGGGTGGCTCTAGTGTGATCTTATGAGGACCTAAAGCCCCCCTTCAGTACCGAAGATGATCGCTTCAGTGGTTTTAGCCGGTTGGAGCCCGGCATATCCCTTCGCACTTCCCCGGAACGAAGGAAGTTCATGTAGAATTTCCACTGGACACCAATAAAAATAACAATGGACAGCAGTATCCCTTCTGTGGATCAGTCCCCATTCTGCGCTCACCAACTCGCCTGCCAAGCGTGGTGAATACTGACAAATTACCCCAAATTGACGACACACGGTATGTAACCGGTCGTTTATGGGGAGGCCTTTGTTCAGCAGTGGACATCTGTTGGCTGATATGATGATAATGATGATGAATAATTCACAATAATATTTATATACACATTGAAACTAAGTATACATATACACACTGTTAATTATTAAACTAAATAACATTGAAGTAATAACAACAAGAAAATATATAAAGTACTGATCACCATCATTCATCACTATCTGATAATGGTCCTAGAAGACCGGCAGCATATCCACCTTGAATGACAATGTTTATTCTTTGGCCAAAGAAAAGGCCAACCTTCTGATCATGTGAAGTGGTAACCAACCGTCTAGCTATATCTTTGAAATGCAGGCATACATTCAGACCTCAAAATCCAAACATTTTTACTCCAAACGGCTCAAAACAATAGTTGCCGATTAGGTATTATATTAGGTATTTGCACTGTTTTAGGGCTGAAGCAGCAGTGCTAGCACAGTAATTATATTCACTTACATTTTTTTAATCAACTTTGTACCACACTCTGATTTCTCCTGCATAGTGTGTACAATTTACAGACATAAATCTCAAATGCACAAATACCCAGACTTGGAACAACTATCTACATCATTCGCAGATATTATGCGCAATATGGAGATTGGAGTTAAGATGATCTTTATCCCCAAACCGGGAAAAGCAGATTATGAGGATGCTAAATCATACCGACCGATAAGCTTGACATCCTTCTTCCTAAAAGCTCTAGAGAAGATGATCGACAGGCATATTAGAGATGGAGCGCTCAAGCGCAGACCACTACACAAAATGCAATGTGCGTATCAACAAGGTAAATCAACTGAAACAGCACTACATTATGTAGTAGACAGAGCTGAAAGGGCTCTGGCAACTAAAGAGATCTCAGCAGCAGCATTTCTTGATATTGAAGGTGCGTTCGATAGGACGACCTTTGAGTCAATAAGGGCTGCTGCAGAGAGACATGGCATAGAACTCACCATAATAAAATGGACAAATACTATGCTTCAGGGCAGGATTATCCAAGCCAATCTACTGGGAGACAAGATAGCTGTAAAAGCGACGAAAGGCTGCCCACAAGGAGGGGTTTTATCCCCAATACTATGGAGCCTTGTAGTAGACTCTCTCTTTTCATTTCATCATTTCGGCCGAATGAAGTCCACTGCTGGACACAGGCCTCCCCAAAAGATCACCACAACCACAGATATGGATGTGTTGTGGGTTCATTGGGGGGTTTTGCCATAATCGCCACGCTTGGCAGGCAGACTCTCTCTTGGTGGAACTAAATATAGGACCATTCCACACAGTAGGGTATGCTGACGACATAGTCATACAAGTAAATGGCAAGTTCCCGAACATTGTGTCGGACCTGCTACAGGAGGCTTTGGACAAAGTAGAAGGATGGTGTGATAGGAACAACCTATCCATAAATCCAAGCAAATCTGTTTTAGTGCCGTTCACAAATAAAGCTGACCTGAGTGGACTCAAGGAGTTAATAATGTACGGCACTAAAATTAAATGGGCCACGGAGGTAAAGTATCTAGGTGTAACACTGGATAAGAAACTAACGTGGCGTACTCACGTTGAAAATGCAACTAAAAAGGCCCTAAGAGTGTTCAATATGTGCCGTTCAGCCTATGGCAAGACGTGGGGACTCAAACCCAGGGTCATATACTGGATATACACAATGATGGTGAGGCCAATACTAACATATGGCAGCGCAGTATGGTGGACGAGAACTTTGTTACAAACCTGCAAAGACACCTTATGGAAGGTACAAAGGGTAGCCTGCGTGGGCATCACTGGAGCCTTTAAAACCACGCCTACTATGGCACTCGAGTGGATGTTGAACATTAAACCACTTCATATTCACATACAAACAGAGGCAAGAAAATCTCATTATAGACTTGCAAGGGCAGGCGCGTGGAATCGGTACAAGCCCTGCACAAAACACACATCAATGGATCCTGTGAAAGAACTGGATGACTTAATGGACATGACATGTGATGCTGACAATCCAGTCTATATGTTCAACAAGAGATACAGTGTACATATACCCACAAGGGAAGAGTGGCAGAGAGGACTCAAACCCATAAATGACACGGCTCATCTCATTTGGTATACTGATGGATCTAAAATGAAATCAGGTACGGGAGCAGGAATCTGGTCAAATGACTGCAATATCAGTCAATCCATGGGGCAATATACATCGGTTTTCCAGTCGGAGTCCTATGCTATAATTGTCAGCATTAGAGAAATGCTAAGGAGGAATGTGAAGGAAAAAACCGTATACATACTCAGCGACAGTCAAGCAGCTCTAAAGGCATTAATCTCCTTTAAAGTAAACTCGAAACTAGTCAAGGAAGGTGTTATCCTACTAAACAAACTAGGAAAACACAATAACGTAAAGCTTATCTGGGTACCTGGACACGAAGGTGTTGAAGGTAACGAGAAGGCGGATCAACTAGCTAGGGCAGGCTCGAGTAAGCAGCTCATTGGCCCTGAGCCTTTCGTAGGAATACCTCATGGTACCTACCAACTGGCATTACATGCATTTGCTGATAAAGAACATGTCAGAGAATGGAGGCAAGCGAGAGGCCTAAACCATTCCAAAACTTTCTGCAGCACAAGAATAAACGGGTGTAAGAGACTATTAAATCTTACCAAAACCCATTTAAGGCACTATATAGGTGCAATGACAGGCCACTTCGGCACCAAGGAGCACCTCCATAGAATGAAGCTCAGCACAACGGATACATGCAGATTCTGTATGGACAATCAAGAGTCTATGCAGCACATTTTGTGCAGCTGTGACGCTCTGGGAAGACGTAGGGCAAAACATCTAGGAGTGGCTTATCCATTGCCTGATGATTTTGCACGGCTCCAGGCAGGTATGATTGCGAAGTACCTACAGGGATTTTTGGATTTGCCAGCGGAGGAGTAGTGCAGGGCTTTGGGCAGCACAATGGACCCAATAGGGTCGAAGTGCGTTCGGCTGATGCTGAGCCCGTGGGAGCCAAAAATAGAATAGAATAGAAATAGAATGCGCAATATTCCAAGTGTTCGATCACTGCTTTGTACAATACCGTCTCTATATATTTTTAGAGTCGACTGCACTTAAAAAACATATGTGTACACTAACAGTCCAGTTGGTAATGAACACACAGTTGTTAAAGCCAATTAATTTCTGCTCTCAGTACCTAAATATCTTTCCAGCCTGAAACCTCCATATATTCCTTCAAATAACTATTCATACCGGTTACATACTCGACCTTCACAAGGCCATACGTCTATACAGTTCAAAGATAGCGCTTATTTTAAGTGAAATAAACATATTTCTCTCCCCCCCCAAACTCAACTCGAAAGGGGTCGAGACTCGTAAAATAGCCTTTTGGGATCATTCGCGGAATAAAAGTTTGCGTTCAAACTTTGATAGAAAGTTAGTTCACTTGTCGGAGTTTATACGGAATCCCTAGGTCTTTCGGGAATACATTTTTATTTTAGTACCAGTGTGAATGTTCCATGGGTGGCACTTGGATATTTATTACCATATTTATGTTCAGGGTTCTTTTGCGTTGTAGGAACAGACTTTATGATATTAATGTTGAGTACACTCTACGAGAAAAAAAAATGTTACCATACGAGGACTTGGAACCCCGTCCCGTGCCCAAAATAACCACTCCATTTGGTATAGCCGATAGGGGTCTATATGCCATGTCTATATGCCTAGGGTGATATAGTATGGCAATATGTTATTGCACTTGAGTCTCGATGTAAAGGTTCTCTTGTCCGGGAGAGGCTTAATTTAAATGTTTTTTGAGTTAATTTACATTAATAGCTAATTAGGCTTTAGCGCGGAGTCACAGAAGGAGGTGGTAGGTGTAAGGTATCTACGTGGCACCATTGGGCGTCTCTAGTGTGATCATACGAGGACCTGGAGCCCCCTTAGGTGCCGAAGATGACCTCCCCAGTGGTTTAATTCGGTAGGAGTCCGGCATGCCCCTTTGTCCCTCCCCGTGGCGAAGGAAGTAGAATTTCCACTGTACCATTAAAAAAGGCCCAACATAGACAAACACACTGGGTACTCAAATTGGGGAATCTGCGTGCTCAAACCGAGTGACCTCGGGAAGATGACAGTGCGCGTGTGGTTATGGTCATCCGAGATATACCTTAAGGCGTGGTGACAACGGGCGGCTCACATGCGATTGTTCTCGAGGCCCTAGATTTAGTGCCGAAGATGATCACTGCTAGGTGATTTAGGCGGTAAGTGTCCGGCATACCGGATTTACAGCGGATAAAAACGGTATAAGGTGTAGTACAGAATAAAGTACGCAATTTTTTTAATGCTCAATATTTTGTTTACTATCAGCTACTACCTGCTTAAAGTATCACGGGCGATTCTTAATACTTAATTATTAATTTCCAAACAACCCTAGGCATGCACCTTGGCCCTTCCCCGGGGCGGAGGGAGTTTATGAAGAATTTTCACCAGCGACCAATAAAAAAGGTTTGTTTCTAGCCCAAATATTTGTAAAAGGAATAGATACTAGTAATGTGTTAGCAATGGGTACGGTCTTGACATAAGATATTGCCGGCATAATACTTAATTAACAAAAATGTGATTAATGCAACCAAAATAAATAATAGTAAAAAAAAACACGCTTTCGTAGATAGCGCGAACTAAATGGTAGCAAATCGTTTTCAATAAGTTTAAAATAACAATAGCGATTAACAAAAAAATAAATTTTATTGTAAAAAAGCGTTTTTAATGTCTTGGAACTTGGATAAAACCAATATCATGTTTAACCAACATGTCATACTGGAACCGGTTGCAGTACATGGTGGGGCTATCGCAGTTGTTCAAGAGTATGTTTACCTCGGGCAAACTCTGCAGTAGGGTAAGAAAAATTTCGAGAAAGAGGCAACTAGAAGAATTCAGCTGGGCTGGGCGGCATTTGGGAAATTGCATCGAGTGTTTCTGTCCTCAATACCACAGAGCCTGAAGACAAAAGTCTTTGATCAGTGCGTCCTACCTATTATGACATACGGTGCCTAAACGTGGACACTAACAATTCGGCTAGTTCTCAAATTTAAAGTTGCTCAGCTAGCTATGGAGAGGGCTATGCTTGGCGTTTCTCTGAAGGATCGAATCCGAAACGAGGTGATCCGATAGAGAACCAAAGTCACCGACATAGCCCATCGGGTTAGCAAGCTGAGTGGCAATGGGCTTGCCATATTAGCCGTACAACTGATGACCGTTGGGACAAACGTGTTCTTGAGTCGAGACCGCGGCTCGGCAAATGTAGTGTGGTCTTCGCAAGGTGGCTGGCATGAACTGGATGAGGAAAGCCGAGGATCGTGCTCAGTGACGTGACTTTGGAGAGGCCTATGTCCAGCAGTGAACTGCTATGGGCTGTTGATGATGGATGATGATAATGCTTGATGTCAATTGTTGTAAATATTTTTGTGAATATTCGCCTTCATACATTTTTTTACGCTTGGAGTTCTGCTTACCCCGCTAAATACAGTACACAATACATCGACAGCCACAGGTCGGCCGACCCTCGTCACCACAGATAACGTCAAACCAAACATTGACTGTGACGTAACGGGGGTACGTCACTACGTCACAAATTAGTCATTAGTGTTTGGATCCATATGGTTCTTTATTTGGGACACGTGAAGGTTTTCGGACGAAAAGCTTTTAGCATAATAATGTCTTAGGTTTTCGCGAGTATTACACATTATAATAAAACACTTTTAAACGGATTCTATCGCGTGTATTTTAGATTTTTGTTTTTCCTGACGTTTCGAACACTTTGCAGGGTTCGTGGTCGCAGGATGACTAAGGTGACAGGCGTCGTTACAGATTTTGAAAAGTTATTTTATTTTATCTACCGTACAATTATAATCAAAAATTATTTCGATGCACACAGTAATCACTCACAGTGTCTTGATGTTTTTTAGTGTGGTATTTGGTTTGGGACTTTATTATTTTAATAACAGGATTCCAAACTGGTGGTACCTGCCAACCATCTTCTCTATTAAAATTAGGATGTTTTTTAATTTCAATAGCCTCACGAAACATTCTTGGTACATCTCTGTTCTCTTTCGCGAGGACTTGAGGTTGATCAAAACGAAGATAGTGGTTGGGTTTGTCTAAGGCATGTTCACACACTGCAGACTTTGTGGAGCATCTATGCTTGACGTCAGCTATGTGTTCTTTTAACCTGGTGGCTATACTACGCTTTGTTTGCCCTATGTATGACAACCTACACTCACAGTCAATCTTATAGACCCCTGCATCTTGTAAAGGAATGTGGCACTTCACCGGTTTGAGAAGTTGGCTGATCTTCTTATGCGGCTTGAAGTAGGTTTTTATGGAAGCGCGCTTGAAGATATGACCAATTCTGTCAGATTGACAGACATTGACTCCCTTAATGAATGGTAATACTGCAGGTCGTCTATCAACCGTGGTGGGTTTCGGGCGGCTTCTGCGACGGGGATTTGGAGCTCTCAAATTGTTTCGCTGGAAAACCTCCTTCACATGGTGAAGTTCCCCTGCCAGATGGTCGAGGTCGCAGATGCCGTGTGCTCTCTGTAACAAAGCGACCACGAACCCTGCAAAGTGTTCGAAACGTCAGGAAAAACAAAAATCTAAAATATACGCGATAGAATCCGTTTAAAAGTGTTTTATTATAAAGCTTTTAGCATATTCCTAGTGATTTTTCAATAAGGGACAGCTTTCGGTCTATCCAGATCTAAACATGTCTAATCCTTGTGGATCCCTTGTTGGTGTAGTTAACAAACAACAAAGAAAAAATTAATAAGGTTTTTGGTCAGTATTCAGTATTCCCTCTCCTTGCTCGGATAACTGCCTGCGTCCTCGTATTTATCGACCTCACAAGCCTGACGATGAAATCAGGCAAAGTGGATGATTTCGGTACGATTGTTCGGAAGAAAGCAGCGCTGCTGTTCCGAATTCGGAACAGTTCCAACAGCATAGTTAAATAACCAAATCTGACGCATAAAATGCACTATAATTACCTTTTTTTATGTTGATGTCCAGTGGAAATTCTACATGGAACTTGCTTAGCCCCGGGGAAAGGCGAAGGGGTATGACCTACCGGCTAAAACCACTGGAGCGGTCATCTTTGGCACCGAAGGGGGCTCCAGGCTCTATAATTACCTACGTACGTAGAATACATCTATTGTTACAAAAAAAGAATGAAGGAGGAGACAACATTGTCTGATAATAATTAAAGACGTGACGAATGTCCCAGCTTTTGCAAGACAGCTGCTGAAATTGATAACTTAAAGTCTTAATATGCTGCTTACCTATTCAAAGCTTAAACATGGCATTCTGGTTTTACCTTGTATTATGGTCTAATGTTATATTATAATATCTGGTCGTAATAATACATACTTAGACTCACGTCTAGTTCATTATCTTTGTGCAACAATTACCCTCATTAAGCTTGTGTTCATTGGCTTTAAACTAAAGGGTCAGCGGTTCTCATAGTTGTACAGCTAACATACTAGCGAAATAAATGTTTTAGACAATCTAAATTAATTGGGAGCTATTAATTGTCTTCTCTTGTCTGGCGTAAATAGTTCCGCCCTTTAAAGGCTGGCCTTTGAGGTCGATCCGCTTTGCATTTTGGATGAATAAATCTATCATAAATATCATATCATACGAAATGTCATGGTAGCCCCGAGGTTACCGACCCGCTTTATAAATACTGGGTTGCAGGTTCAAAACCATGAATCAAAGTAACTTTTTTAATGTCATGTGTACTTTTTTTAGTTAATATAAGACTTCTCTAACCCTGGGAAAAAGTAAGGTTTCCCTAAGGAAATCATCTTAGGGAAACCTTATTTTTATAGAAAATATGTTTTAAATTTATATTATATTTTAAATAAAACGAGGCTTTAGTCCAGCAGTGGAACAGTGACAGGCTGATGTTATTGTTATTTATTTTACACGAACATTAGCTTAGTTACCAAAGAAACAACTGCCAGACACCAGCTGACCGTGTGGTGTCCGGATTAAGAAAATAACAACAATGCATCTCTTCCTGTGGATATCGTAAAAGGTGGCTAAGGGATCCTTAACCAGAGGGACGGGGAGCAGCACTCCTTGTGTGCAGCCATATTGCGCTTACCAACTCTCATTGCGCTCTTGGCGAGCCTGCCATGCGTAGTGAGAAATGATAAACTTCCCCAATGACGACACAAACTTGAACTGTAACAGCATTACGTCTGAGATCCGGACACGTACCATCAAACAAGTTTGCTTTTATGATGAAAAGAACTAACTCCCCAAATTGTAATTTGTGCGGCGTAATAGAAGACGTGCATCACTTGTTGATGGAATGTGTCCGTTATCAGACGAACAGAGACTCCTTGATGAGGACTCTTAACCTGAACAGACTAAGTACAGGTATGTTTCACGATTTGCTATCGAGACCTTCATCTGAAGCATCAAAAAAGTTGTTTGTGTTATTTAGTCCCGTTAATTATTAAGCAGACAGTAGAATTAAGAGGTTTACTTTTTATTTTGTTATTTTTAGGTTAAGTTATGATGGAATTGGCATATACATATGTATAAAAATTCCTTAAATAAAGAGAAAAAAAAAAAAAAAACCTCCAATGCCGATGCACTAGAAACTGGTCGTGGTGGAAATCTATGGGGGGGTCTTTGTTCAACAGTGGACATCCTTCGGCTGATATGATGTAGTAACATCCTCATGGACATCCTCCACTCTAGGAAAGCAATGGGGCGTGCCAGACTCTTACCGATCATGGTATTTTTTCGACAAACCTTACGCTGGACACCAATTCATATTCAACTTTAATAAACACTGAATAAATGTTACATATAGTGGCTCATTAATTTTAATAAGCAATCTATTTAAATTCAGGGAACTTAAAGATATTGTGACCATGTTGAGTGAACTGTGGAAAAAGCCTGTGTGGAATTGGAATGGCTGACTATTCATAAGCGCCCGTAAATGGTTAATATAAAAAAAGTCTTTGGAATTTGAATTGCCACTTCTTTATAGGTTTATGGTCCTATTTATAAATAATAAACATACTGTAATAAGATTGAGGCTCACAGATATGATGTATACATCCACAAACATAAACCAAGAAAAGCACAGATCTATAAGTAAGTAATCGTTCACGTAGAATTCATTACATTCGTAATATAATAACAAAGAAATAAAGTGTTTACTGGCAACGTACGGCGAATATCATTTCATATAAAAGCTCTTAGTTAAATCCTGAATCGAATTCCATTTGTAGTAACTTGTGTTAGGGTTACATTCGTTAGATTAAGCCTCGCCCGGTTCTCAGCGATAGGAGTCCACTGGGAGTAGCAGGGAACGCTTGCGTCTAGCGGTGTGGCGTGAAGCAAAGGTGGTGGCGGTAATGACGCAAGGTTTTCTTTCGTTTGTTTAGTGGCCACCCTTGTGTCAGAGTTATTTAAGCAGCAAAAAGGCCTCCAACTTGGCTTAACGATTGCTTGAATGATAACAATCGGGACTATTTAATTTACTCGCTCTCCGATGCACGGAGATACTCAGTTCAATTGCTATGCATTCAACAATTTTTAGAAAGCCAGGCCGATCATTGCTTAACCTCTCCAATCGATTACCGATCAGTGAATGCAACTGGTATGAGCACTTCTGCCAAAGGTTACTAGCCGTGTTAATCGTTCGTGCGTTTATTAATCAGCGAAGGAGTATCAAGAAAAATATGTTTCCAACATGCCATACTTCATCATATCAGCCACAGGACGTCCACTGCTGAACAAAGGCCTCCCACTTAGATTTCCACAACGAGCGGTTACGTGCTGCTCTCATCCAACGACTCCCCCCCCTGGAAGTGGTCCCACGCTGCGTTTTCCGGTGCGCGGTCTCCATTTGAAAACTGTTTGCCCCAATGGCCATCAGTTCTACGAGCAATGTGCCCTGCCCATTGCCACTTCAGGTTACTAACCCTTTCAGCCATGTTGACAACTTTAGTTATTCTACGAATCTCCTCATTTCTGATTCACCCTCGTAGATAAATACCAAGCATAGCTCTCTCCATAGCTCGCTGAGTGACCTTGAGCTTTCTTATGAGGCCCACTGTGAGTGACCACGTCTCTGTTCCATATGTCATCATTGCCATACTTACGTCTGTAAATATATAATTGTAGTGTTAGGAAGAAATGTGCTGGTGTACTCCCATATTTTTCCGTTGCTTGTATTAAATTATATTATTTTTTTTTACCTATTGGCGAGCACAGTTTGAAAATCTGGACTGATACTGAGAATTACCGAAGAGATAGATCCCGACAATACTTTGCCTGGGATACACGAATACGACCACAAGACGTCTAAATTCAAGACCTATCTAGTCTTAGTTATTTTATGTGATCATTGTATTTAATTATTGATTAAAATAAAACGTATCCTATACTGTATTCCATGATATAATCAACCTCTATTTTCATTAGATTTCGTTCAGATATTATGTATACTAATAGTATGTTGTAGCAGTCATAGTCGTAGACAGCGACACAAATTAACATCTTAGTAATCATTTAGTAACTCGCTCTAACTTATCACTTGAAACTTCCACCGAGACGAAATTGGACTCGAAATGATTGAATGCAGTTGTAAAAGCGAGTAGTTTGAAATATACGGAACCCTTTGTTTTAGATGTATTTATTACAGGCCCGCTGTAATAATGTGTAACTTTCATTTATTGCTATCATGCAATTTGTACGGAACGTGCATTCTGTGTGCACAGTTGCGCTGTATATTGTTGCCAGATGCGAAGATTTTGTGTTACGTAAATGTAGGATTTTCAGGCGTTTCTCTTATTTTGTGATGAGTGACTTGTGTTGTGTTGTGTGAATTTGAGGTTGCATTTTGCGTTTCCATTTTATTATTTAGCGTGCTTTTGGAATTGCAGAGTCAATCGGAAAGGAAATTGTATTATTATGCAACTGAAAAATACGAATGAAATATCAACTAAAATCATCAAATAAGAAGCTAATTAATAATGCATACCATAATTTACATAATTAATCACAGCTAAGGGGAAGGCGTCTTTTCAGATACATCAAAGTTAACAAAATGAAGCTAATTTGAAAAAAATGTAGTTTCCTAATCAATAAATTTTACAGACCTATCTCTCTGATCTAATCGCCGTTGGAGCAAAAAATTCTCGAGTGGAGACTGCGCACCAGGAAACCAGTATGGGACGGCTTTCAACGAGATGGATAGACAACTTGGTGAAGGTTGCTGGGAGTCATTGGATGCGGGTGGCATGTAGCCGGTCGTTGTTAGAATCTCTGAGCTTTTATTTCTCCCGTGGGTGTCGTAAAAGTCGACTAAGGGATTAGCCGGAGGATGGGCAGCAGTGTTTTTCGAGTACATTAACAACTTAACTGCGATCGCCAACCCGTCTGCCAAGCGTGGCGATTATGGCAAAACCCCCCAATGAGTCCACAACACACCCATATCGGTCGTTTTGGTGATATTTGCGGGAGGCCTGTGTCCAGCAGTGGACTTCATTCAGCCGAAATGATGATGATGAATTGATAAACGCTATACTTACAGGACAAAACACCCTAAATAAATCCCACATGTTAAAAGCATCTTCTCTACTTGAACTTTTTCCTCCCACGGATCAAAACTCGACTACGTTACAAAATCTGGTATTTATTTTTTATCCACCTTAAAGGCCGTGTGTACCTCAAGAGACTCCTCATTGATTATTTCCATGTTTTAAATAAACTCTTTGTGCCTTTGTCTTGATATCTAAGCCGCGGAAGATTATTCGTGCTGGTTTATTAAAAGCTGGTGTTTTTCCGTATTCCTGAGCCTTCAGACTTTGTTGCAAGATTTAAAAAATATATTTGTACGACAGATAGCATCTGTATGATTCTTGTGTACAACTTTATTTCATCGTAGGCTGTGCCCGCGGTTATGGTCATGTAAGAAACTTTACAATTTGTTTTTTAATGGGTGATATTGGGCTTTAAACTATCACGTGATTGATATAATGAAGATGATAGAATTTTGATGTAATAAGGGCTATCAAATAATGCCCTATAATTTTCTTGGTATCACTCTGAATTTTGTTGTTTTGATATGATGCATGTAAAACGACTCACTAGATTAGAGTTATTCTGCTGCCAAACAGTTTTGCAGCGGTTTGAAGGGCACAGTGGATACTGGAATTACTGGGCATAAGAGGTTAAATAAGTAATGCCTGACGATGCGTTCATTGATGGTGCACGCTTGCCAACTACTAAAACTATAAGCCAATAACATTGAAATTTGTGGTGTTACCAAGAAAGAAAAAGTAGACAGTGTCATAAAAAACCTGTGCACAAAAATACAACCAAAAGCCCGAATCAGTCTTTAACGCGTACCGTAAAAAATATACTCGCTCTGAGACCATGACAATCAAACTTTAGCCTGTAATTGTCGTGACGCTTAAGTAGAGCTGCCAGGATCAATGGCTGCAAATCGCTAAGACCCACAATATCACCGGTAAAGACATTGGATGTGGTGGACACAACCAAATACATATCCGGGAATGTCTATCACCAACAACGGCTTACTTACTGTGGGTAACTAAGACTGAACTGAAAGGAAAAGATTTATGTAAATTTGTTTTGTGTAAGAATGGACAAATATTGGTAAAAAGGGACAAAAAAAGAAAAACCTACAATGTAAAATCTACCAAAGACGTACAGAAACTCATTACCGAGTTTAAAAATAATCAGGTCAAATGAGAGCCTTTCGGCTAAATTAAGTTACCTCTGAATCAATCTTACAAATAACAAAAATGGATGACAAACACGATGATATATTTAAAAATACTTAAACCAACTGGAATGAATTTACAGACGAACTACCACATGTACACAATTCTATAATAATGCTTCATGTGAATATCAGATCAATGCTGAAGAATTTTTCCCAACTAGAATACATTATTATAAACTGCCCTCAAACTATTCATGTAATTGTTATTACCGAGGCAAACATATCCGACAGGACAAAAACCTTGTTCAAATTAGTGGACTACAATATGCATACTCAACTACGTTACGCAAAGAAGGGAGGTGGAGTGATTGTGTATATACATACGAGCACATGCTTCATAAGGCAACCTAAGAGTACACAGATCCTTGAACGCATATTCATCATATCAGTCACAGGACGTCCACTGCTGAACAAAGGCCTCTCCCTTAGATTTCCACAACGAGCGGTTACATGCCGCCCTCATCCAACGACTCTCAGCGACCTTCACCAGGTCGTCTGTCCACCTGGTTGGAGGTCGTCCCACGCTACGTTTTCCGGTGCGCGGTCTCCATTCTAGAACCTTTGTATATTAGGCATATTAGGCGAACTGAAAACGGCTCTATGGCTAAATCATTGGTTTGTGTACTGTGTATAGACCACCGTAACATCTTTATTCACCTATCCAAGATATTGCATATCCTCGCACACCAATCGTTGCGCGCCGTATTAATGTAGTCAAAAGCCCTCGTATGTTTGTGGCTTTATTTATTTGCATTTCATTTGTAACTGTACATTATCATCATCATTTCAGCCTAAAGACGTCCACTGCTGGACACAGGCCTCCCCCAAACATCACTATAACGACTATACATACAGTCATGTTATTGCACTCTGAGCTAGGAGTGGACAAAGGGAATGTTTTGGTTTTAATAGTGATGCGGTCCACCAGAGCTGGCCATTGTAAATGTTTGGAAAAATTGTAGCTGCGTCTACCAGCGGTAGCTACAGTGAATTATTTTAATAATGATTCTCGCTGACCACCCCCCGGGGACAGTGGAAATAATTTTTAAAAATTGTGACACTTTCCACGCCAGCTGGACAAGCAGGGAGTGGACAGTGGGAATATACCTTAGTAATTAGCAGTATTTTTATAGATCGAATGTTAAAGACAATCGATCGAACTATGGCTACATGCACACTATTTGAGTTCACTCCACTGCCTTCTCTTTACCACATCAGCTAAAAAACGGCCACTGCTGAACAAAAGCCTCCCCGATAGATTACCACAATTGTGTCGCTATTTGGGGGGAATTGGCCAGTACTCAACATGCTTGGTAGGCGGGTTGGTGATCGCAGTATGGATACTGCTCCACTGAACAGACTCTGCTGCCCATCCCTTAGGTCTGGAGTCCCTTAGAGGAGACGGAGGAGTTACGAACTACTACGCCATAAATATGGCGTAGTTACAAGCTCTGACCTTTACAGGGTGAGTATTGCACGTTTAATTTTTCAGGTATTCGGTATTCGGCTCAGAATGCCACCACCCCATCTCCTCCCATGGGTGTCGTAAAAGTCGACTAAGGGATTAGCCGGAGGATGGGCAGCAGCGCCCTTCGAGTACATTAACAACTCAACTGCGATCGCCAACCCGCCTGCCAAGCGTGGCGATTATGGCAAAACCCCCCAATGAGCCCACAACACATCCATATCGGTGGTTGTGGTGATCTTTGGGGGAGGCCTGTGTCCAGCAGTGGACTTCATTCGGCCGAAATGATGATTATGAACAAATGTGAGAATGTAGGGTAGAACCTAAAATATTGTTTTATGTTATTTTGTAATTCATATATTTGTGCATTAATAATATAATAATTGTATATGCTAGGGCTGCAGGTTGCACGTATAGATGCTGTACGTACCGTAACTGGAACACAGTAAGTCTAAAGTTTAAACACTCCTGCTTGGCGGACAATATCTGGCACTGTAGTGAAGACCACGCACCAGAAAATGCAGCGTGGGACAGCCTCCAACTACAAGGACAGGTGACCTGAGGCCCGAGTGTAAGTAAGTTCGTTAACGTTCGTACTGCGTGTTCGAATGTAAGTAAGTACATTATCAAACGAACACGCAGTACGTATACTTTGTGTTCGTTTGTTCGATTCAAAATGTATGGAAAACACGTGAACGCAGTAGTAGCGTAAATAGCCTTTTTTATTTATTCTGCGGAAATATATCATGTACTTTCTCTGCCCCAGGGAAGGATGGAGAGGTATGTCGGACTCCTACCGACTAAAACCACCGGAGTGGTCATTTTCGGCACCGAAGGGAACTCGAATGATCTCCATTTAGAGTCACCCATTGGTGCTACGCCTTTAGGCACATCTCGGAGGGAATGACTGTAAAGCAGTCACCCTCTCTAGTGGAGGGAAGGCGACTGTAAACAGGCCACCCCCCAGGAACCTTTCGAGGGGATTGTAAAGAATTCCCCCGAAGCCTCGCTATGCGCTGTGCTGCACACACGGTGGGACATGACCACATGCAGGGGTAAATTGCCTACACAGCTTACACGAGGACCTCTGGTAAAATAGCCAGGAGTCGTTGGATTAGTTATCAAACCAGTATAACAAAAAAATGGGCATATTACGCACAATCGCTTTCCGAATCACTTTTTGCAGCCATTATTCCAATTATTATTCTATCACAATAGCACGGCTGTATATCTAATTGGCGAGTGGCGCTAATGAAAAATACGCACGCTTCGGTATTCGGCATCGATCCGTCGACGCGTTCGATGTTACGTGACTGACGAGTGTCGTGTTACACCGAAGTGTAAGAAGTGTTTTAGCTTCTCTTTCGCTTTTTACTAGATAGATGTTGAAATATTAAACTGAATATACAGGATTTTATTTATCTTACATACATATCGTTGCTGGTCTGTGTGGTGCCGGCAACGAATAGCACCAACCTATCTCATCCCTTGGGTGTCGTAAAAGGTGGCTACGGGATTAGCCGGAGGATAGGCAGTAGCGTCCTTCGAGTGCATTAACAACTCAACTGCGATCGCCAACCCGCCTGCCGAGCGTGGTGATTATGGCAAAACCCTCCAATTAGCACACAACACACCCATATCGGTCACTGTAGTGATCTTTGGTGGAGGCCTGTGTCCAGCAGTGGACTTTATTTGGCCGAAATGATGATACATCGTTTGATGACAGCGCAGTAGCTCTTTGCTTGTCATGTTGCGCTGTTTCGTGCGTCTGATCACCACACGGAACAAATATTCGTATGGTATACAGATCATGGTTCTGGATCTGGATATCAGTGGAAGTAAGATAAATCTGCGTAATCTGTGCCCACGATACAGGGAAAATAGTAGAGGATATTCATGCGTAGGAAAGCATAGTTGTAGTAATTAGTTGACTCAAGCTTGTTTAAGGGCTGGCTCGACCGGGGGGTGTACCACACTGTTACAGAATACCAGCGTGAAGTAGCAACATTATTAGGAGCAATACTGTGGCTGCGATTCGTACGGTGAGTGACGAATACCGGGAGCGCAACCAAAAATATAGGCTGTCATAATCCTACCCTAAAGATCGGCAACACATCAGCAAATCCTCTAGTGTTGCGGATATTCGAAGTAGTTATCGCTTAGGCTACCCAGATGTTCATTTTCATCGCCCTCCTAAATCATCTTAAAAATATTTTTAAATAATAATACATTTTTAATACAAAAAAATACAATACAAATTATGTTTATAAAACAACATTTTATATTATGTATTTTTAAGATCGATTCTTGGTGTTTGTTCGTAGTGTGAACGGTTGCCGTGTATCGGGACTGATCAGCCTAATGCAGCCATGATAATTTAATCATATACTTTTATAAATATTACATTCTAGCGTCTTTAGTGTGGACTTTTTACCAAGTTTAGACTCCTTTCTCCTACATTGTCTTCACATAACCGTTATTTCGAAGACAATGTATTCACAAATATCGTAACATTAAAATTATTCTCATTTGAAAAGAGTAACCATGGAGTTTCTTGCCCGTTATGTCCATAGGAAATCTACACCTTCGAACATGGCGACTTAATTCTCGATATGCATTAGTGCCTGTATGTGGTTTGAACGCATAAAAATCTTTTCATATTTTTAATTATATGTCTGTATGTTATACTCACATTTAAAACTGTAATGATAAGCTTTATGAAAAGAAATCTAGTCTGTTTTTTTTTTAATAAACATTGCCCTACATTAGGATTTCTCCTGTGTCGTGGGTGCATTTTACAGACATGAATTCGACATACAATACACCCAGACCCGAAACAACTACCTGCAGATCATACAATGCCGAAAGATTTTCAAACGCACTGTATTTCAATCGCTACTGACAAGTTTTGCCAACTCCTCTCAGGCTCGCACCGGTGTAATAGTCATCCTACTTAAGCTTAACATGCCGTTGGCGTAGTAGAATATTGGAACAATTTATGCGAAGACCTTTGTAATTTAGAGGAGCTCTCAAATTGAAGGTATGAAGGTTGACACCTAGGACCCTTCACGGAATTTCGATGACTCATTTTGAAAGGCCCAGAAAACTTTTAAGCCTCGTCACTTATAACATGATCACTTTTTGTTACTTTTCAAACTTTTATTTGGTGTGTTGAGTTTTTAAAGTGTATTAGATTTAATTTAGGACATACTTGAACATACTGCAATCATCCTGCCAAGCGTGGTGATTGTGGTAATATGATCGCTTTACAGGCTAAAGTGCGTGTGTACGTGCAAACTTGTGCGTGTGTGAGTGTGTGTGTTTGCGTGTGTGTGTGTAGGTGTTTGTGTTAGTGTGCGTGTGACGTGTAGGTACTGTTTTATGAATATTGTAATCCTCGTATATATTACATAAAATATTTGATGACGATGGGTGAGGCATATGTATTCAGTAATCAATTATCTGATATACAGCGGACGTCCTTTGGCTATATGATGATGGCTCACCAAGAAGATCCGATATATCGAAAACTATTGCAGTGGCATGAAACAAAAAGCTATCTCGTTATTTAACCATGGAAGCCGCTAAAGATGTTTATATCCAAGCCAACATCAAAGGCACATCTTGTTTAATTGCTTCAAAGATGGGTTTGCTGTTAGCAAATATTCCAATCAAGCTAGTGTTAATCCGGGCATCCCAACGCCATGATAACACCACAGTACTTCCGACTCAGGCCCACAATGCCCTGAATTATCTATACAGATCCGACATGCCTCTCGGTTTGCGTCGATACAATACCGCATTTAGCTGTCAAATGCGGAGTAATGGTCAGTATAGTAAATTGGTTTACTGGGAGATCATTTCTGTGAAGTTTAAATACTGTCATCATTTCGGCCGAGTAAAGTCCACTGCTGGACACAGGCCTCCCCCAAAGATCACCACAACGACCGATATGGGTGTGTTGTGGGCTCAGGGGGGGTTAGGGGGTTTTACCATAATCGCCACGCTTTTCTAAAGACCGTATTTATTTATTATTGCAAAAAAATTAAATTACAACTCTTTTTTTATAAACGCTATCCCTGCAGCTTGCTGATTGCCCGTTGAAATAAAGTTGTAACAATTAAATTAAGTGACATCTATGAAGAATGTAATTAAAAAAGTATATAATTAGTATTTTGAAAAAATAGCTGGCGTTATGTCACAAGTAGGTATATAAAGAGTTTATATTGGAAAGTAACGGAATCATTAAATAAAATTGATTCCAATATGCTATTAGAAAATAAAAAAATACAAGTAGTTAAATTTATCTGCCGCTATGCTTGGCTTTTGTGGACTATGAGAAAGCCTTCGATTCGATCGAAACTTGGGCAGTGCTGCAATCTCTGCAGCGGTACCAGATTGACTATCGGTACATTGAAGTCTTGAAGTGCTTATACAGAAACGCCACCATGTCGGTCCGAGTACATGAACAGAGCACGGGGGCAATTCCATTGCAGAGAGATGTGAGACAGGGGGACGTCATTTGCACGAAACTGTTCACCGCTACAATGGACGATGACTTGAAGCTACTGGAGTGGACAGGATTTGGCATTAACATCAATGATCAATACGAGTATATCAGTCACCTTCGATTTGCTGACGACATCATTGTCATGGCAGAATTATTGTTCTCTTGCGATGGCAAGAACGTCCACTTTGTTTGAAGAGTATTGCAGGAGATCACACCGGAGCTTAATTAATTTGAAAAATATTCAATAATACTTAAAATTATGCGCTTATAATACAAGAAAGCCGGCGTAGTAAGATTGAGGGAAATCATTTATTAACCTTTGTGAATGTGTGACGCGTCGGTATAACTAACATCTAGTCAACAACTAGCACGTACTTTGGTTTCCATATTTCCTATCAAGGATGATGTCATGGCATCACATCACATAACAGTAACCCTTGGCCTGACGCTAATAATTAGGAGCACAGCCCTTAGTATATTGCAAATAACATGAAGCAAATAAATAAGCTCGATCAAGTGCAATGATATTATATGTTACATACGCACAAAAAGTAAGAACCAAAACTCCCCCAATTGTAGCACCTCGCAATCAGTTCACTCAAAACAGGACAACGAGCACACACTGTCACAATCTGTATTGTTTTATTAATTAAGTAATAACAATGCCGTCGTGCGTATAGACAATGCACAAACTATCAAGCAAAAATAAATAAAGAACAAGGGATATCATACCACACGTGAGTAATAAACTACACAAAATATTTGAATAAAAATAGTATTCAAATTATAATCTAGAATAATATTCTCGAAGAAAACATAGGTCAGACAAAGAAAAGAGACAACACATATATTCTAGTACAGGTGCGACAAAGACATCGAGTACCGGTGTTGTTATTTTAGATAGCTATCTCTTTTGCACTCGTAGTTTCTCGCAGGTAGTTGTTCCGAGTCTGGGTGTATTGTATGTGGAATTCATATCTGTAAACGCACCCACGACACAGGAGAAATCCTAGTGTGGGCACAGCTTAAAAAAGAAAAGATCATACAAATATTTGTTCCGTGCGAGAATCGAACCCACGACCCGGAGCACAGCAGCCGACTATATCAGCCATTGCACCAACCGTGCCGTCAAGTGGTATTTGAACTGAACCTCTCCGTGCCCTGGAGGAAACGTAAAATCGTCAATCCCGGTTGCTGTTATTAGACGACAGTCATTAAGCCAAGTCAGAGGCCTTTAACTGATTTGAAAAACTCTGACACGGTTTGCCACTTACCATAAGAATTAAGTTTTGTAAGGCGTTGTATAATACCACATCATTTCCATGAAGAAATTTTCAGAAACTCCAGACCGCCAAATTCTAAGAAGCTTACATACTCCTTTTGCTTCGAACTTATAGGGTAAAATGAAGATGCACAATGTTTCTCGCTTCCACGTTAACTTTGATTTGTTTGCTTTACATGTCTTGCTGTAAGGGGCAGCCCGTGCAGAATGCGAGGCGAATAATAAATCATAATATTGCTGGTAACTTCCATTTATGTGGTTAGTGTTGTTCCAGTGGTACCAGTTATATAGGGTTCAAGTGGGAGGATAGTACTGTTATATCTATTTCACTTATAACAGCTATGTGTATGCGTATTTGTGCCCAAGGGTACTGTGAATTTAATGGAATACTGTCGGCAATTCATCAGTAACCACTATTCTGCCATCCACAGGTACTGCTCCCTAATAAGCAGGCTGTAGCCACTTTGCTGTATATTTTTTTATTGGTGTCCAGTGGAAATTCTTCATGAACTTCCTTCGCCCCGGGGAAGGGCAAAGGGGTCTGCTGGACTCTCACCAGCACAAACCACTGGAGCGGTCATCTTCGGCACCTAAGGGAGGCTTCAGGTCCTCGTATGATCACACTAGAGCCGCCCACTGGTGCCACGGCTATAGGCACATCTTGGAGAGGATGACTGTAAAGCGGTCCTCGTCGGGGACTTTGCCGTTCCTATCATAAAAAATCGATCGATAACAACGATGCATTTGTCGAGGCATGACTTCAGTCTTGAGTTCTGACGACGAATTGCAAGCCTATCCGAGTTTTAACGGATGCATTTCGATGACTGCAATTTAATTCGATTGCAGTGATAGACTTTTTTTTTGATCCAGTGAAAATACATCATGTACATCCTCCGCCCCGGAAAAAGGCGCAGGAGTATATTGGCTAAAACCACCGGAGTGATCATCTTCGGTAGCGACGGGAAGCCAGGAACTCGAATAATCTCCATCTAGAGCTGCAGTGATTGAACGCTTGCTTTCCATACAGGAGGGTCTGAGCTCGATTCCGGCCCACACTTCTGACTTTTCGGATTCATGTGCAGATCCGAATTTGATTATCACTTATACTTACTTGTGTTAACGGTGAAGGAAAACATTGCGAAGAAATGCACACTAGAGAGGGCTCCAAAATGTATTCAGTGGTGTGTGTAGCCCGCCACACCGCACTAGGTCGTGGTGGACGAAGGCCTTACTTTTCTCATCGTGAAAAAGGCCTGTGCCCAGCAATGGGACAGCAGTGGGCTGATTATGATATGAATTTAATTCCCCCAAGTCGATTCCATCATCGGCCGACCAAACGAATGACAATGCGCCATCATTTTGTGTTATATTCTACCTAAACACACGAAGCAGCTTGATAACACATTTCTTATACGTACCACTAACTAGTGGAACACTCATATCTTGGAAATCTTCAAGTCACAATTGAACAGGTTTCCTCTAGGCAAGCGTGCACCATCGTTGATCGCATCATAGCGTAACATCAGATGAGATAGTAATCAAACACAAGCCTATACAATATAAAAAAACATACTTCAAAATATTTAATAGTGTATGCAGCTTTACTCCGGTTTATATTTCGGATATTTCCCACTAGTTTCGGACTCGTTCGGAATCCTTATTTATAAGCTTTCACGTAGCGGGGTTGCTAGCTGTAATGTTTGGTATTTATAAACATGACTATCACTCACGAAAGTGAATAAAAGAAAACAGGAATTACTCTATACAGTTTATTATCTCCAGGTAAGCAAAAACAGATATGTATTAATAGTACTCATCATTCAAGAAAGAGATAATGCTATACAACAAAAACACTCGTCTCTTTCTGACGATACTTCATACCTCCGAAATGATAATAAACCCGCATTGTGGTGGACAAACAAAATGAAATAGTATATACAACCATTTCAATCCTTTCTGTTGCAAATCACCAACCAGTCATTTAGACTGAATTATTCATTGCGTTTCACCAAGTTACTTTTGAAAGTCTTTTATTATTCAATATTCTCGATATTTGGGTGGAATTCTGAAGGGTTTTGTGAAGTGAATCCATCGAAATATTTAGTTACTTTGTGACTTAATTATCATAATCATGCTAAAGTTAATCAGAGTTACGGACTTGCTACAAAGCCTCCTCACCCGGTTAATTTCGGTAATGGTTCTAAGTTCTACAATTAATTTCACTGAACCATACCAAGCTTCATTGCTGTATTTTTATTGTTGTCACCCTTGAAGATACTAGGGTTGCAGTAGTTACGAGTAGAGTGAGCTCCTACCACATAAAGATCAGACGCCAGTCGTATAATCAAGTGTGTGTGTATGTGACGCTTAGCATATCGCAATTTTTGAGTTGCAAGCGGTATCGGTCATCGCTTTTCTATCACATACATTTCGGCGAGTGTGCATTGGAAATGCTCGATTTAATTCCCGCAAGCTCAATCCCATCATCGGACAACCAGACGAACGGCATTATGCCACCGTTATTTGGTGGATATTCCACTTATACGCATGACGACTTTGTATCCACGTTTTTCGTGCGTACTGCTAAGTAGCGGAACTCCATACCAGAGCCTCGGTTTTCCGACTATAACACCTTGGGAATCTTCAAGGTGCGAGTGAACAGGTTTCTGCTAAGCAAGCGTGCACCATCGTAGACCGCATCGTGCATAGCATCTGGTAAGATAGGAGACAAACGCAAGCCTATTCATTAACATTACACAGTTCAAACTCAGACTGAAACTCAAAGTTTTGTATTTTTTTTTTATTGGTGTCCAGTGGAAATTCTTCATGAACTTCCTTCGCCCCGGGGAAGGATGAAGGGGCTACCTACCTACCGGCTAAAACCACTGGAGTGGTCATCTTCGGCATAGAAGGGGGCTCCAGATCCTCGTAAGATCACACTAGAGCCGCCCATTGGTGCCACGCCTTTAAGCACATCATGGAGGGGACGACAGTAAAGCGGCCACCCCCTCTAGTGTAGGGAAGGCGACTGTAAAAAGGTCGCCCCCTCCAGGCACTTCTCAGGGAGGATTGTAAAGGATCCCCCAAGCCTCGCTTTGCGCTGTGCTCGCACACGGCGGCACGTACGCACCAGACTCTCCAATGCGCACCCGTGACCCCCGTCATATAGATCCTAATAGGCACTTAAGAAAAGTCAAAAGTTAAGGTGCATGGTTCGGAAAAGTTGATCTTATGGAGAAGAGCCGGCAAGAAACTCCATAGACACTCCTAAAAAATTGATATTACGATTCTCAAGTCTAAGTTCTCAGATAGTGTTAGAGAGTTTGCAATATGATAAATAAGACGGCATGGTTGGTGCAGTGACTGATACAGTCGGCTGCTGCACTCCGAGTCGTGGGTTTTATTCCCGCACGGAACAAATATTTGTATGAACTGCAGATAGTTGTATTGGGTCTGGAGTGTTTATTTATTTATTTATAATTTATGCATACACAGAAACAGAAGTAAAATAATCTTGAAAGAAGACTAAAATGTAGAGATTTATATCTGTAAACTGCGCCCATGAGACAGGAGAAATCCTAGTGAGGGGCAAGGTGCAATTTCTTTTTACATTTGTGATGCAAAGAATATGTACCAATTTTATGAATACGAGTTATTACGATTAATGTAATTAGTCAAAAGTAGATATGCTAGTGGATTTAAATAAAAGTACCTCGATAATCATAATAACTCCTGGTAAATTTTAAGGCAATATCTTTCTCTGTTTATAGCCTTTCTGAGGCTACAATGAAAGTATTTTTCAATTAATTTGAGGACATTCCCCGAATAATTAAACTGTCAAAACAAAAAAAAAACATACAGGAATCGTAGCTCAACCACGGGTGCGATCCGTTGTATTCAAATATTTTTACGAATGTCATGATAATATTCGGTGAATATTTACGGTATTGGCTAATACGAAGATCGTATTCGTTTCATCTCTAAATACTAATATCTGTAAGTCTGCGTCTGCTTACCTCAAAAGTCAGTCTGCTTAGCTTAAAAGTAAAAGTTTAAATGACATCTATTACTTAGTTTTTTTTTTTATATACTCTTCATTCATATTTGAAACTGTAAGTGCGAGGACCATGTGGATTATTAATTTATTTTGTTTAATTCACGTGATAGTTGTCTGCTGAATGTAATCAAAAATATTGTAACAATTACTATGATTTAAAAAGGGTAACCATGGAGTTTCTTGCCAGTTCTTCTCCATAGGAAATCAACATCTTGGAACCCGGCAACTAAAGTCTTGAGTATTCATAAGTGCCTGCATATGGTTTTACATGAAAAAATATATCTTCAGCTTATGTTAACCAAATGAAAACCATGAACAAAGGTTGACAACCTTGACACCTCATTTTTCACTCCGAACCGATACCTTATCAAGATATACAGCCCATACATAGAACCTTCCCCATAAAATATACAACGGTTACGAATTTTTTCACATGTGACCACATTTCGAACCCATTCAATAACATAGCTGTACGCGAACCATACCTATGCTACCATAAAAAATGCCATACCAACCTCTCAGTGAAATTGAAACTATAAACAACGGCAGGTGAGGCGAAAAATCAATCCTCTTAATAGGAGCTCGGTAGAATCGAAGATATAGATTATTTTGTGTGCACCTTTTTTGGGGCATTATACTGGGAGCAAAAAGGTGAGAGTATATTTTCGATGCGGCGGTGCAGTATGGTGCCGGCTACGAATAGCACCAACCCATCTCATCCCTTGGGTGTAGTAAAAGGCGATAATTGGTTTAACCGGAGGAAGGGCAGCAGCATCCTTTGAAAACAGTAATAATTCAACTGCGATCACCAACCCGCCTGCCAAGCGTGGCGATTATGGCAAAGCCCCCCAATGGGCACACAACTCACCGAGACTGATCGTTGTGGCGATCTTTCGGGGGGCTTGAGTCCAGCAGTGGACTTTCTTCGGTTGAACAAAATCCAGACGGAAAATAAGTGCGCTAATTCAAAAAAAAAAATATTCAAAATGTAGTTCGGATCTAGTAATGTCCTAAGTTTTCGCGATTATTACACATTATAAGAAAACACTTTTAAACGGTTTCTTAAATACTATGTGTGTAAAAATACGTAATATCAACAAGTTTGTCATCTAATTTTAAGCTCACCAATGCCTCTCCTGCCTGCCCATGACGTTGTTAAGCAACCTGAATCGCGCTATGGTTACGTTACCGGTCGATTGAATCGCACTATGGTTACGTTACCGGTCGATTGAATCACGTTATGGTTACGTTACCTTATATTGAATTGCACTATAGTTACGTTACCGGTCGATTGAATCGCGCTATGATTACGTTACCGGTCGATCCATAAATAAGATTGGAATTTCTTTATTTTTATGATCAAGGAAACGTGAATTAATTATAGTAGTAGTAAATTTCGTTGAGTATTGCCAGTTATATAAATGTGTTTTTAAAGAGTACAACCAGTAACTTTACTTGAAGGACACCTGCGATGGCTGAGATCATTTTATTCAAACGCATTTACCCTACATTTCATTTTTTAATTTTTTTTTTGAAAAAAAGTAGTAAGAAATGTAGTGTAAATGTTAGTAGAAATGATTCTTATTACAAAACTAGCTGGGACCCGCGGTTTCACCCGCGTTTAATTTAAAAGGAATTTAAAGTTTAAAGAATTAAGAATTTAAAGTTCGAAGTACTCCTTCGACATAGATACTTGACATAGAATATATATATTGGATTTCAAGGGTTTCTTTTTTTTGCGCGGAACCCTAATCATTTTTCTAAAATTAAAGTAGCCTAAGTTATTCCTTAGAACACCAGCTATCTGCCAGTGAAAGTCCCGTCAAAATTGGTCCAGCCGTTTCGGAGATTACCCGGAACAAACAGACAGACAGACGAAACAAAAGATTAGTAAATGTTTTTTTGTTATATGTCCCGTATATACTTTCATATGCATTAAGTAAAAAGCTGTTATTTTGATATTACAAACAGACACTTCAATTTTATTTATTTGTAAATATGATCATTCCGTGTACTGTTTAGATTAAGAATATAGTACCACTCCATCTCCTCCCGTGGATGTGTAAAAGGCAACTAAGGGACTCTAAATCCGAGGGATGGGCAGCAGCATCCATTCTGTGGAACTGTAGCGATACTGGCAATGAAAATGACAACATATTATTGTTACGGAAATCTATTCTTGGCATTCAGCAGTAACTTTGGCTGACATGATGATGATAAAAGAGCAAATGCAAAGCAAAAATAAGGCACGATATCTATCTATCTGCCGGCTGCCAACCCATTTCATCCCGTGGGATCGTAAAAGGCGACTGTGGGATAAACCGAAGGATGGGCAGCAGCGTCCTTCGAGTATATTAACAACTCAACTGCGATTGCCAACCCGCCTGCCAAGCGTGGCGATTGTGACAAAACCCGCCAAGCACAGAACACAAACTTACACCGGTAGTTGTGGCAGTCTTTGGGGTAGGCATCTGTCCAGCAGTGGACGTTTCTCGGTTGAAATGATGATGATGATGAATCAACGTTCCTCATGACTGACTAACAAGAATATAAAGAATTATACCAGTAGTATAAACCAGAAACTTTACTTATTTTTGTTCTGTAGTAATATTGTATTGTAAATATATACAGATGCCTCCATTTTCGTGTGGTGTTCAGATTAAGAATATAAAACCACTCCATCTCCTCTCTTGGATATCGCAAAAGGCAACTAAGGGACACTAAACCGGTGACTGGCAAAGTCCCTTCTGTGACACAGTACCCATACTGCGGCCATCAACCCCATCTGCCCAGCGTGTTGAGTAAAGTTCCAGAGACAAGTTCCCCCTAAAATGACGACACATGTAATCGGTCGTTTTCGGGAAGGCCTTTATTCAGCAGTGGACGTCTTTTGGCTGATGTATAATGAGATAACTGAAACTGGTAGTGCTTCAGACATCCTTAACCCACAACTCTAGAAGCTGTCAGAGCTCTACAAATCAGCACAGGATAAGGTAATTGACTTATGCGATTGGAATTAGGCATATTTACCATCTGTTAATCTGTAAATGTCTTATTATTCTATTTCTATTTATTATATTTTATTTATGACTGGATCCACACTTGACCTCGATCTCGCCTGATGGCAAGCGATGGATGAGGTCTTCAATTGAACGGGTGCACCTAGAAGATGCTTTATCACTCTTGTTATACCAGCTAATGGTTCATATTTTGTCGAAGTCTAAGATACGACAGCGACAAGACGATACGGGAAACAAGAAGAAGCCACTTATAATGTGACTCGAACTTCAATCAAAGCCCTAACACCCTCAATAACCAATCAATATTCACTAATTACACGGTCTCTATACGATTATTCAAACAAGTAGTAACATGCAATCTGCAACATCAATGTTAGCTAATAGAGCCTGCAGATAGGGCACCGTGCAAAATTGAATACGTCCCAAGACAATCTCCAGGATAGACGCAAGTGTTTGGCCTAAGTTAGAGGCTTAGCGAGTTATGAATTTTTGGAGGATATTTTATCTGCAAAGTCTAATGCCGTATGGTGCCGGCTAAGAATACCACCACCCCATATCATCCCTTGAGTGTCGTAAAGGCGACTTTGAGATTAGCTGGAGGATGGGCAGCAGCATACTTCGAGTACATCCATTCTTCTTTTTCTTCTTGTGCCGACTTCTTTTTGTGCCAGTGTAAATACATCATGTACTTCGTCCGCCCGGGAATTGGCGGAGGAGCATGCCGGGCTTCTACCAGCTAAAACCACTGAGGCAGTAATCTTCGGCAACGAAGGGGCTCCAGGACCTCGTATGATCACACTAGAGCCGACAGTTATAACCTAACTGCGATCTCCAACCTCTCTACCAATCCTGGCAAATCCATACCAATCATTGTGGCAATCTTTGGGGGAGGCTTTTGTCCAGCAGTGTTTTTGTTTGGCTGAAATGTAAAAATAACAATATTATCATAATCCAGTTATGTTACCGAGAGGCTTGACAAGTGAATTTTTGATCGCCAATATTGTTATTGCATGGATGACACTGCCCACGCTTTTGACGTATTCACTTTTTAAGTTAGTAGTTAGTAAGCTACCCCCAAGTAGCGGTAACGGGTTGCCCAATTTTGACGGCAAACTTATTCCCTTACTTATACTACTTATGTGACAGCTGGTGTAGCTCTGGGTCACGAATAAGGTTACCCCATCTCATCCTGTGAGTCAGTGAGTGTCGTAGAAGGCGACAAAGAGAATTTGAAAACCCGGTGCATACCAATTGAATGTATTTTTATTCGTTTATATCCAGAACAAAAGAAATAATAGTAAATACTTTTTTTATTGAAATTATATTTACATTCAATTTATAATATAAAAATCGATTTTACATGTTCTATCATGGAATACTTTCGCTCTCTTGTACTCTGTTTCACTCACTCAAATAGACAACACATATGGCGCTACCCGGCTAATGATGATATGAATAACTAGCAATGTCGTTCCCCAGTTAGTAGCATTCGTGTTTCCCCTGCAACTCAGCTCAAATATGTTTGCTGTGGAAGTAGGTTCACCTCAACAGTGCAATGGCGTGTGTTCGAAATCACGACCTCTCGATTGGCAGTCCTAGCCAGTTATTGTCGCTTACTCGCCTATAATTAATTGATCAATTCAGCTTATCGCAGTCCACTGTTGGACATAGGCCTCTTCCAATCCGTGTCACCACATCCGGTCTCCTCCTCCTCCTCCGTCTCAATTAGTCCCAGCAGCCAGCCAGTCCATCTGGCTGGGAAACGTTCTACACTATATTCTCCAATTCCAGCGTTCTCCATCCATCTCCGCTTACAACTTGCACCAAATCGTTGAATGTAAACTGTAATAGTGAGCCACGGATCGGTCCGATAATATATTTTTCTAACAACTAAAACGTGTTTGATTTTCCAAACGGACAGCCTGCAGTTTAGTTATTTATATGGTATGCCGTTATCTGCAGCTTTGTCCGCGTGCTTCTAAGGCGCAGCGCCCACCTACATTATTCTGAAGATGCTCTCAGTTGACACAACCTACACCAACCAATGTAATATAGCATGACACAGAAATCAATTCAAGCCAAAATTGTGTCTGGTGAGGATTCTCTTGCCTTGCTACAGACTATAAACCTTCAAAGTGCCCACAGAAGATTTTGTGTGGAAAATACATTGAAAAGTGCTGGTACTTTCAAAAAGAATGAATAAGAATTATACCATGACAAGTTGCAGACATTTTATAGAATGAAATAAGAAACATTAAAATAAGAAACAAACTTAGTCCTGCTTGAAATTAAATTAATAAATTTGATGTGAAAATCTATATCAACCTTCATTTTTCAGAGCCACGTGTTGCTACAAGTTACATGTTACGTGCCACTTCAATGCGTCACTAGTGCCATACCGAGTGACACGCCAAGTCACGCTACGCCACGCAACGCGAATGGGCGCTGCGCGGTACATTTACCTATGTCCTATTCCACGAAAATTCATCTCTATTCCTAATTCATTAAAGATAAGCTCACTGCACAATGGACGGAGCCCGTAAAAGCCACAAGATAGCATGATGAAGCCGCAAACATTCGAAAACAAAAACATGACCCCCAATATTGATCTAACATAAAATTACCATCACCCATATATTAGCCGGAGGATGGGCAGCAGCGTCCTTCGAGTACATTAACAACTCAACTGCGATCGCTAACCCGTCTGCCAAGCGCGGCGATTATGGCAAAACCCCCCCAATGAGCACACAACACACCCATATCGGTGGTGATCTTTGGGGGAGGCCTGTGTCCAGCAGTGGACTTCATTCGGCCGAAATGATGATATATCCCCGGCAAAAAAATTCATCGGACCTATCTTATATATCTTGTTTTATTGATCCCGTGTCGAAATTTAGTATGAACTTTCTCCGCCCCGGGGAAAGGTGAAGGGGCATGCATAACTAAAACCACTGGAGCGGTCATCCTCAGCACCGAAGGGGGCTCCTGGTCCTCGTAAGATCACACTTGAGTCGCCCATTGGTGTCACGCCTACAGGCACATCCTCGAAAGGGATTACTGGAGGGCGGTCACCCCCTATAGCGGACGGAAGGCAACTGTAGCCTTGCCTAATAACTACAGTTTGTAAATTACTGTATCCAGTGACATGTGACGTGTATGAATTAGCCTATGCTACACAGAACGGGTTGACAGTTATATTCTACCCTACCTGTTAACACACACTTCTTCATACATATTTCAAAACAATTATACGCATTTGGATCGCATTCTTTAAATGGGCATTGGTATATAAGGTCTTACTTTATTAATGGAAAACATTTTAGGAGGTAAATCTATTGGTAGAAATGATGCGTTTTAGCAACAAAAAAAACAAAATATCAACCTTTATCATATCAGCCACAGGACGTCCACTGCTGAACAAAGGCCTCCCCCTTAGATTTCCACAACGAGCGGTCACATGCCGCTCTCATCCAACGACTCCCAGCGACCTTCACCAGGTCGTCTGTCCACCTCGTTGGAGGTCGTCCCACTCTGCGTTTTCCGGTGCGCGGTTTCCATTCGAGAACCTTTGTCCCCCAACGGCCATCAGTTCTACGAGCAATGTGCCCTGCCCGTTGCCACTTCAGTTTACTAATCCTTTCAGCTATGTCGACAACTTTAGTTCTTCTACGGATCTCCTCATTTCTGATTCGATCTCGTAGAGAAATACCAAGCATAGCTCTCTCCATAGTTCGCTGAGTGACCTTGAGCTTTCTTATGAGGCCCATTGTGAGTGACCACGTCTCTGTTCCATATGTCATCACTGGTAACACACACTGGTTAAAGACTCGCGTCTTGAGCATTGCGGTATTGTTGACGAAAAGACGTTGCGAAGTTTCCCGAACGCTGCCCAGCCGAGTCGGATTCGACGATTGACCTCTTTCTCGAAGTTGGACCTACCTAACTGGACAGTTTGTCCTAGGTAGACATACTCGTCAACAACTTCGAGAACAGAGCTCCCAACGGATATTGGGATGGGCACAACATGGGCATTTGACATGACTTTTGTCTTGCCCATGTTCATTTTAAGGCCCACCTGTTGGGAAACTCTGTTGAGATCATCGAGCATTGTGCTGAGCTCTTGCAGCGATTCTGCCATGACTACGATGTCATCGGCAAATCGAAGGTGAGTGATATACTCGCCATTGATGTTAATGCCGAATCCTTTCCACTCCAGTAGCTTGAAGGCATCCTCCATTGCAGCGATGAACAGTTTCAGGGAAATGACGTCCCCCTGTCTCACACCTCTCTGCAGTGGAATTGCCCCCGTGCTTTGTTCATGTCCTCGGACCGACATGGTGGCGTTTCTGTATAAGCACTTCAACACTTCAATGTACCGATAGTCAATCTGGCACCGCTGCAGAGATTGCAGCACTGCCCAGGTTTCGATCGAATCGAAGGCTTTCTCATAGTCCACAAACGCCAAGTATAGTGGCAGATTATACTCATCGGTCTTCTGTATAACCTGCCGCAGCGTATGGATGTGGTCTATGGTACTGAAACCTTTTCGGAAACCGGCTTGTTCGGGAGGCTGGAAGTCATCAAACCTGCGCTCGAGACGATTCGTGATGACCCTTGAAAATTTATTTTAAATTATCAACCTTTATTTTATACATATTCGAAATTAATTTAAATAATTATGTTTCCGTTTGAATCAAAAGCGCAATTCACCACGTAAAAACTATAATTAACTATCACTATCATGTCAGGACCGATTTTGACGGGACTTTCACTGGCAGATAGCTGATGTTATAAGGAATAACTTAGGCTACTTTTATTTTAGAAAAATAATTAGGCTTCCGCGCAAAAAAAAAATCCCTTGAAATCCAATATAAATATATATATATATATACATAAATTTATTTTAGATTAAACGCGGGTGAAACCGTGTGTCCCAGCTAGTAATACATAAAAATACTTACATTGAAATAAGAAATAATAGTATTATTTCTATCATAACTTATCTTATTTAATCTACACTGCATTATATACCAAACATATCTTAAACTCTTACCTGACCTGATCCTATCATAGAACCTACATAAATCAAAACAATAACATACTAATTACTTTAACTTAGAATTAGCCGCTATGTCATAGGTCCCTCTCAAATGGCTAAATCCGCGGGCTGCGAGACACAATAGATTTATTATTGTGTCTGGCATTGTGCCTGTTAATAAGTTAATAAACATCTACTAGCACAACAAAAACTTTTCGGATCTACCCTGTGTGACTTATTATAATGTGATAGTTTTACGCCTTTACCTTTTTTTTTTTATTGATGTCCAGTGGAAATTCTACATGGAACTTCCTTCACCCCGGGGAAGGGTGAAGGGGTATGCCGGACTCCTACCGGCTAAAACCACTGGAGCGGTCATCTTCGGCACCGAAGGGGGGGGGGGGGGGGGGGGTGTGCCACGCCTTTAGGCACATCTTGGAAGGGATGACTGTATAGCGGTCACCCCCTCTAGCGGAGGGAAGGCGACTGTAAAAAGGTCGCCCCCCCAGGCACTTCTCGGGGAGGATTGTAAAGGATCCCCCCAAGCCTAGCTTTGCGCTATGCTGCACACACGGCGGCACGTGACCACGTGCGCACCACCGTCTTCCCGGGGGTCGCTCGGTGTGGGCACGTAGACTCCCCAATCTGTGCACCCGCCACTCCCGAGTTTACGCCTTTACCTATCTGTATATACTTCCTAGCTTGTCACGCTGGTCAGCTGAAAATTGTTTGATCAATATTGTATTTTCTCTATAAGTGATTTATTTTAAGCTTTGTATGAACATAAATATCTGTTGTATTACCAGGATTCATGACCAGGCGACCAATAAAAAAGTTGGCAATCTTATTTCCATTTACTAAATACCATTCCTAACTCCGTATCAAACACTCAATATTTATGTTGTAACTTCCCATTGAGTACGCTATAATAAAATACACCACGGTGCATATGTAAACACGCAAGCCAACACATCTCCTGTTCCTAATTTTAAATCGCCATCCGTTTTCACGTAGCTATACGAGACATACTCGACGTGAAGCATCATTGTATTCAAGCACTGAGGGAATGCGCCCAGAAGCGTAAACATTTTTACGCAACCATTTTTAAAGACCTTCCCCACTTCTCTTTACAGACCAAATTAAGGTGGCACAGTGGTAAAAGTAACGAGCTCTAGAGGTCAAGATAAATGGTTACCGTTAATAGTATTGGCTTGGAGGCGCCAGGGTTCTTTATGGTTGAGACGACCGTGCGTGCGGCGCCGATGACGTCAGTTACGATGCGATGTCACCGTAATGTAGTGGCCGTTAATTGTTTAACCTAATGTTGGGTATGCAAATCTAGCGGTAATGGATACTGAAGAAATTGTGAGGCTACAAAATAGAAAATATCAAACTATTAACTACTTAATTACTTACTATTTTAATACCAAATAAAATTGTTTATTCATAAAAACATCAATCTCTGTTGAATTAAACGAGGCGTGAACTACAATGGATGTATACAACACAGGCCGTGCCAGGAAGAACTGGACGATATTACGAGGAATTTGTTCTACCTAAAATCCTCAATTATTTCAAGGATAATGAAATCACATGACATAAGTTACTAAATAACTGTCTGTCTGTCGTTTTAAATTCTACTATTCCGTTTTGACTTGCTTTAGCCCTCAATATTAAAAAAAAAAAATATTCTATATATTCATATGTATTCATATAGTTATTATTTATAAAATTTTCATGTATTTGGTATAGTAAGTATTTAATACGGTTCTTCTCCATAGGATCAACGACTTGGAACCGTGCAACTATTTAAATTCTGACTATTCGTAAGTGCCAGCAAATGGTTTACATGAATAAAAACAATTTGACTTTGACTTTGACTTTGACTTTGAATATTTTTTATTTATTTTAGTATATAACCTCTGACTGCCTCATAATTACTTCTATCTACTAATTTCCTTCCTAAGGTTGCCTGGAAGAGATCGCGGATAGCGATAAGGCCGCCTATTGTAATTTTACTTAATGCAAAAACATTGTGTTTTTTTTTTCATATACACTAAAGAGTATATAAATAAATAACTCATAAAATAATCATAAATCATAATCGTTTATTGCGAATATAGGTAATGTATATAGTAAATGTTACAGAGTTTATACATTTGTGCCGCTATATTCTGCCATTTGGCATGCAAAACATACATTTTCATAATTGTTATTAATATAAATTTACAAGTCACATATAATTGGCGGCACGGTTGGTGCAGTGGCTGATACAGTCGACTGCTGCGCTCCGGGTCGTGGGTTCGATTCCCGCACGGAACAAATATTTGTATGATCTGCAGGTAGTTGTTCCGGGTCTGGGTGTATTGTGTGTGAAATTTGTGTCTGTAAACGCACCCACGACACAGGAGAAATCCTAGTGTGGGGCAACGTTTTTTAAAAAAAAAAAAAATAAAAAAAAAAAAAAAATGTCATATCTAAAATCAAATTATTACTTTAATCATGTCAAATAACTACAACTATTATATTGTAAGGACGATAAAAAACGAAGAAAATGTTATTTGTTGTACAAAATGTCAGTATGATATAAAATTAAAAAGATACATGTCACATAATACGTATAAGGGTAACACATAGAAATATTATAATTCAAATTACATTAATAGTATAAAATAAGAACGTAGATGTCATACTCGGATATAGCAGGTCCAGCATCTTTCATTTAGATAATCGTTAATAGTATAATAACATTTAGCAATTAACAATTCGTTTAAATATTTTTTAAATAAATCTATTTTTTTTATATCTGCGATACGTTTAGGTAATTTATTGTATATTTTGGGAGCCATACCTAAAATGCTTTTCGAGAAAATAGCTTTTTTGTGTGGTCCTGTGCATATTTTATATTTTAGTGACGTGAGCTCACTGGGTGGTTATATAAATGTTAATTCACTTTTACATCGTTGGCTACCTCATATATGTAAAGACACGGAAGGGTAAGTATCTGAAGCTTTTGAAAATGTGATTTACATTATTATTGTTATTTGTTATTATTTTTACGTTATTTTATTGAATAATTATTTATATTATTAATCCGGACACTACATGAACTACTTCAGAATATTTTTAAATACTCTATTATTATTATTATTCATAATTATCATGACTTCGACCTGCGGACTCGCGGGGAGATGGAAGTTATCAATATTCTAGTGACAAAAACGACTACACCTAGTTTGCTGGTGTAATTAAAGTTATGAACTTCGAACCAGGTAGCTCCCATTAATTAGACCAAAAATTCAAAGTTTTTAATACACCTGCAAAAATTATAAGGAACGAAACTGGCTTAATTAAAATTCTTTCAACATTCTTATCTTTAGTCTTTTTAACTTTCTTTTAAGATTGTATATTACGGAAGCTATTAGGTGTGAGCAAAAGTTTTACTCGTCAGCCATATCCCAAATACTAATATTCGAAGAATTTTATAGGGAGAAAAACATCTCGCTTATTATAAGCGAGATGTTTTTTGTATTTATTATTTATCCGAATCAATAATAATGTACACAGCTTATCTATAAGTACATAAACACATAGTATGTATAATGTATAAACATTGAAAGCTGACTCTTAACAGAAATTCCCCTGCTGAATATCAACCTTTCGGTAGACTGCTAAACTCAAGTCCATGAGGCATTATCATCATATCAGGCAAAAAACATCCACTACTGAATAAAATTCCTCCCATAGACAACGGCCATGTGTCGTAATTTAGGGGGGAAATTGCCAGTACTCACCAGGCTTGGCAGAGGCGGGTTGGTGAGCGCAGAATGGCTACTGTACCTAAGGGATGCCGCTGCCCATCTCTCTACTTAGAGAGGAGGAGATGGAGTGGTGCTATATTTTTAATCCAGACACCACACGGATTAGCCACTATCCACGCTTGCGAATTGGATTGGTCGCAGTATGTTATTGTGGAATCGCTGGGGAATACTACTATTCATTCTTCTAGCATACTACCTTCGGGGTGTTGTACGGAAGGATAGTGGCATATAGTAAATAGTAAAAAGCTTGTACTGAAATGGTTATTAAATCTGGACTATGACCAAACTGAAAACCTTTTAAGAGTAACTTATTAACAAGGCGATTATATACACATACCCACGCTTACAACTTTCACACCCCTGCCAAACATACACATACATACATACACATGCACACATTCATACACATGCATAAATACATATATTATACATATTCACAAAAATCCGTTGGATAAGGATTTGATGCAACACAAACAGCCTGGCTTTATTCCTTAACATTTAATTAACTACTATAATCTACTTGCTTCGTTTTATTTTATTTATGGCATTTATTGTGATTTTTATGATGTACTTGCTTGTATGTACTTACCGAATATCTAGCTTAATTTATGTACTAGGGAAGGCACTGTCTTCTGGGATACAGGGTCCAACCTAGTCCAGGAGGCAGAGCTCATTTGTTTTGTAACATATTTGGTCGCTAATAAAAACTTTTATTTTTATTATCTACATGTCTCTCTTTTCACGGGTTTATATCCCCTGTAAGGGGGAACCCGGTCTTTTGACAGGCTTACGCGGGGACATAGGTCCAACACGCAGAGGCCCTTTAGAGAATTTTAATCTAAAATGTAATGGGACACCAACCGGGGACTCTCCATAGCTGCACTATAAAATGAAGTCATGGATTGTCCCCGGTGGTGTAAGGCTATTGTATGAGATGGAAACTATAACGATAAGATCTATTGCAATGGGTGTTACATGGAATAAAAAAAAACTAATAAATACGGGAACAACGGCGTCTGCCTTTCAACTTTGATCGTGAAATTCTGTGGCAGACGGTGACTCGCCACTCACAAGATGGGCCCCCTAAATGGCCACCACTACAGGCGACAAGGAGCAACACCGGTGTGAGCGGCTAGGGGTGTAGAGAGGTGCGGCACCGGTTTCACCATCGCGCGTCTCGAAGACTCGGAGCGGGTTTCCCCGTTATTACGCCATTAGACACTTCCACCCCCGAGCATATAGCTCTGGCGGCCCCCCTCTGATCGGCCAACTAAGGCAAGCCAGAGTTGAAATTCCTGCGGGCACTCATGGGGTTCCACTCCAACCAACCAATAAAGGCAAGCGGAGGCGAGGCCCTGACCCTGACTCTCTGGAGCATTCGGGTACGCAGTGTCGCCGCTCACATTCAGCTCGCCACAAACTGCCCTGCGTTCTGTAAGCTACTTAATATACTTTTTTTTTTTTCTTATGATATACTTTTTTTTTTATCATAAGGTATGAAGAAATCAAGCAGCTACTTTAATCTGCCCTCCAGGATTACCTTATCCCATGTTGAGATAACGTTTGCCCAGAGGGGTTTATTTTTATTATTATTACTATAGTTTGACGGAAACCACTCGGCTTATGTACATAGGCTGCACTAAAAGTATCGGGAATGGAATATTTCCACTGTTCCTGTCATATTAAAATCCTTTTAATTGAAAACTCCTTGGTTTTACAAATCGAATACCATTTATTTATTTAAAAAAAGATTCACGGTCTTGTCACAAGGTTTTGTCAAACTTGTTTGGTCGTTGAGAAAATGGAATTGACTCGAGAAAATTCAAGAGCGATGATTTATTATGACTTTCGAAGTGGTTTAACACAAAAATAGTGTGTTGACCTGATGATTTCTGCATTTGGTGATGAAGCCCCATCCAAAACCACAATTTATCGCTGGTTTTCTGAATTTCAACGTGGACGTGTCAAGCTCAGTGATGATCCTCGTCAAGGTCGTCCAAAAACTGCAGTCACCCAAGAAAACGTTGATGCTGTGCGTAAGCTGATTGAGGAAGATCGACATGTGACATACCGCGAAATTCAGGCAACTTTAGACATTGGCATGAGTCAAATACAAATAATCTTGCATGAACAATTAGGTGTAAAAAAGTTGTTTTCCCGATGGATACCGCATTTGCTATGTGAAGAGCAAAAAGCGGCTCGCGTTACTTGGTGCGTCAGAACTCTCGAAAGATTCCACGCAGGATCCTCAAATGCTGTATACAACATCGTATCAGGTGACGAATCCTAGATATATGCGTACGAACCCGAAACAAAAAACCAGTCACGAGTTTGGGTGTTCGAAAATGAGTTAAAGCCAACAAAAATTGTTCGTTCACGGAGTGTTGCAAAAAAAATGGTGGCCACGTTTGTCTCCAAAACCGGCCATGTTACGACTATTCCTCTTGAGGGACAAAGAACGGTTAATGCAGAATGGTATGCTAGCATTTGTTTGCTACAGGTCGTTTCTGAACTCCGTAGAGAGAACTGCAACCGCCGCATCATCCTCCATCACGACAATGCGAGTTCTCACACCGCGCACAGAACAAAAGAGTTTTTAGAGCAAGAAAACATAGAATTATTAGACCATCCGCCGTACAGCTCCGACCTAAGCCCTAATGATTTCTATACTTTCCCTAAAATAAAGAATAAATTGCGTGGACAGAGATTTTCATCACCTAAAGAAGCTGTGGACGCCTACAAAACGGCCATTTTGGAGACCCCAACTTCCGAATGGAATGGTTGCTTCAATGATTGGTTCCATCGTATGGAAAAATGTGTCAAATTCCGCGGAGAATACTTCGAAAAGCAATAAATACATTTTTAAATAGTAATGTTGTGTCACTTCCTTGATTCCCGAAATTTTCAGTGCCACCCTCGTATTACTTCAGAGGGCTAACTCTCGTAATTTAAAAATGTTCAAAATATAGTTCCGATCTAGTCTCAGTGTCATAAATGACACAATTGGTATTCTCCTGAACTAACAAACAACGTCAAACATGAACTTACACTGTGATGAGATCGAAAATGGATCGAAGTCAAAACGGTATTCTGCTAACATTTCGAACTGCCACATGTTTAGTACATTTTCAGAAAATAAACGTCAAAATTGGAAATCCGACTGCACTTTAAGAGTAGCAGAATACCATTTTTTCGGTCAATTCATAATTTAATCTCAGTTTGGTCAAGTTACAGTCATAGTGTAAATTAATTACGAGAATTGGCCCTCAGATAAAAACTATAACACTACACTACAAAGAATACCATCCTCAGTGCGTCTCTGTATGAAGCGTTCTTAAATACTGTTGGATAATGCAGTTTTTCCGTCTTCACAATTTCCCCGAAAACATATTTCGTTACAAACTTTAATATAAAACTGTGAGCTACTTTTCTTCTCATAGATTACCACACAATACCTTTGCTTCCCCACAATACGGCCTTTTGGCAGTAACACGTAAAAATTCTGCCAAAACCCGCATAATGTTAGAAATTTGTGTGACACGCGCCTAGAACAAGTTTTCCTAAGTTTGATACAAGTTCATGGAGTGTTCGGGCGTTCAGGACGCGACGGTATTCTGAATCCGTTGTTCTTTGTGCTTAGACTTATTCAAGTTTCATATGTCAGGCTTTATTACATTAGCTTTGACTTGCAGATTAGATCAACTGACCTGGTGAAGTGGCCATTTTAAAATACCAGTTAAGGATTCAGTAAATAATTTTTTGCGATGTGGTGCCGGCTAAGGATATTACCAACTCATCTCATCCTGTGGGTGTTGGAAAAGGCGACTAGGGGATTAAACGAAGGATGGGATCCTTCGAGTATATTTATAACTCAACTGCGATCGCCAATCCGCCTTCCAAGCATGGCGATTATGGCAAAACTCCCCAACGAGCACACAACACAAGCCCAGACGGGTCGTTGTTAGTTCTTTGCGGGAGGCTTATGAGTAAAATAGACAGAGAATAGGTCCTAATAGACACTTTTACAGGTCGTATTGAAATAATGAGTTCCTTCTCAAAGGTTATCTCATGTAGCGAGAGATCTTTCAGCTACATACCGACAGAAGTTGAGGGGGCGTAAGACTTTTTTGATGTTTCTATTGATATTTTGTTTTAAGAAATCTTTTACGGTTCACTATTTACAAAGTGTGGGGCAGACCTTTGTTCAGCCGTGGACGTTCTTCAGCTGATATGATGATGATGATGATGAATAGCAATGCATTTAATTGACAACTTGACAAGAAATACCATTACCAACAGTCTGACTGAAAACTGATTTTAATTCCAAAAATAAATAAAATCTCAGATGAAAAGGGCTGAGTCGCCCAACTGCAGTTACTGCAATAAAATTGAAGATGCACAAAATTTGCTGATGGAATATCTCCGAAATAAAGAAGAAAGAGAGTCACTTATCAACGAGTTTTAGCTAAATACGTTAGACGTGGGTTTTATCCCAACAATGTTATCTGCCCCAAATTCTGATATTGCTAAAAAACTAAGTTCTTTGATAAATGAAACTCTTCAGTGATTATTTTTTACACAAATATGTTAAGTTTTTATTATTGAATAGAAAATTTCATAGGGTAAGATGGGGTTGATATATCCATGCGGAAAAAAACCCAGATTAATAATATAAGAACTAACATATAGCCCAATCGAAGTATGTCTACGCCCAGAAATTATTATGGGTCACCGAGGCTTCGATTAAACTGTCTAGGTAGGGACCAGGAGTACCTTTTATTTGTGCCTGAATCAAATCTGAGCAATGTAACATTCTGACAATAGACGAAGCTAAATCGACCAAGCGATGTTGTATATTACGTGATACTGCGAGTAAAAAGCAATATTGCTTAAACAACATTATTCTTAGTATGTACAAATCCTGAAAGTAGTTTATTTAGTATCAGTCATAAAACCGATTGCCCCAAAAATAAGTAAAAAAAATTACTTACAGGATATCTTCCGTGAATATTATTGATTTTGAGCACCAGATGTTTCTGATGTACGCTGATAGAGGCCTATATCCAGCAGTGGACCGATATAGGCCGATGATGATGATGATGATATTTGGACGCTGTTGCTAGCGCCATGATCACGTGATGACTGAGAATGCGGGTGGATGAATAATAAATTATTAAGCACAGAGAAATCTGCCTACCTCCTTTCTTAGTCTTTTTCTACCCGCACTACTGGAACTCGATCGAAAGTCACGACAAACTACACTCACTTTATTACTAGGTTTTTTGGAGTATTTCTCTATTCACGTACTTAAATCCCCTGTAAAAGGAAACCCGGTCTTTTGATACCCGGGGACATGGGTCCAACACGCAGACACCCTTTAGAGAAATTTAATCTAAAATGTAATGCAACACTAACTGGGGACTCTCCGTGGCTGCTGCTATAAAATGCGGTCTCTAATTGTCCCCGGAGGTGTAAAACTAGTGTATCAAATGGTAACTACAAGTAATAGGTCTATTGTAATGGGTGCTAAATGAATTTAATATTAAGAAAAACGAAAAATACGGCGTGTGCCTTTTAACCTTTAAAGTGAAATTCTGTGGCAGACGGAGACTTGCCACTTCCAAGTTCATCATTTCGGCCGAATGAAGTCCACTGCTGGACACAGGCAAAGATCACCACAACGACCGATATGGGTGTGTTGTGGGCTCATTGGGTAGTTTTGCCATAATCGCCACGCTTGGCAGACGGGTTGGCGATCGCAGTTGAGTTGTTAATGTACTCAAAGGACGCTGCTGCCCATCCTCCGGCTAATCCCTTAGTCGCCTTTTACGACACTTACGGGAGAGGATGGGGTGGTGATATTCTGAGCAGCCGGCACCACACGGTTTATCCCAAGTTGGATACCCTAAATATTCACAACTACAGACGACAGGGAGAAATATTTTAGAGTATTTTTATTATGCCATATGCATATATTATACACTTATTAACAAAGAGCCGTGTTACTTTTTAAAACACCTAGAATGGATTCAACTCTTGGTGGTGCGGTGCCGGCTCAGAATGCCACCACCCCATCTCCTCTCATGGGTGTCGTAAAAGTCGACTAAGGGATTAGCCGGAGGATGGGCAGCAGTGTCCTTCGAGTACACTAATAACTCAACTGCGATCGCCAACCCGCCTGCTAAGCGTGGCGATTATGGCAAAACCCCCCAATGAGCCCACAACACATCCATATCGGCGGTTGTGGTGATCTTCGGGGGAGGCCTGTGTCCAGCAGTGGACTTCATTCGGCCGAAATGATTCAACTCTTTGGCAATTTGAAATCCGTGAATACCTGTGGTGTGTCTGGATTAAGAATATAGCACCACTCTATCTGTGGATGGATATCATAAAAGACGACTAAGGGACTCTGCACCTGAGTAATGGGCAGCAGCGTCCCTTCTGTAGAACAGTTGCAATTCTGCGCTCACCAACTTACTTACCAAGCGGTAAGTACTGGCAAATTCCCCGCAAAATGACGACTCATGGCATTTAACCGACGGTGCCATGAGGAAAGCTTTTGTTCAGTAGTACACGCTTTTTAGCTGGTATTATGCCAATTTGAGCCGTCTGCACGACAAAAATCAGCCTTATCAGTCCGTTGACAAAATACGTGGCTTGTGAAATTCGATCCAGTGATTCCAATCTGAAATGCCATGTGGTGCCGGCTCAGAATACCACCACCCCATCTCCTCCCGTGGGTGTCGTAAAAGTCGACTAAGGGATTAGCCGGAGGATGGGCAGCAGCGTCCTTCGAGTACATTAACAACTCAACTGCGATCGCCAACCCGTCTGCCGAGCGTGGCGAATCTGGCAAAACCCCCCAATGAGCCCACAACACATCCATATCGGTGGTTGTGGTGATCTTTGGGGGAGGCCTGTGTCCAGCAGTGGACTTCATTCGGCCGAAATGATGGAAAAAAAATTATGATTCCAATCACTGACCTGACTCCAAACGATGTTCAGCGGTGGAAGATTTATGTACTTCACTATTTTTCACAGCCTTTATATCAATAGTAAGCCAAATAGGTAGATGGATTTGTAGGGGACAAGTGATTTAGTGAGACAAGTTGCATGCTTATTACAGGAACTCGGGGGCCACACTCAGAGAGAGAGAGCTCTTGACAAAAAAGTAGGCTTTTTTAAAAGTAAATAACGTAAAAACCTCCCAAATTCTTTGGCGGAATCATCTCTGTGTTGGGATCACTCCTATATTTTTTTTTTTTCATAAATTTTGCCCGACCCTTGGATTTCACCTGTGTCGTGGGTGCGTTTGCAGACACAAATTTCACACACAATACACCCAGACCCGGAACAACTACGTGCAGATCATACAAATATTTGTTCCGTGCGGGAATCGAACCCGCGACCCAGGGCGCAGCAGTCGACGGTATCAGCCACTGCACCAACCATGCCGTCAATTTATATATCATTATTGCATGATTTTATTATTATACATGTACGTTTACTTATATATGTATATATTTATATTATGTCAACGATTAAAAACGTCTCGCGTAAATTGCCTTTCGCTATTTGACTATTCACAGTCACACTGTCTGTGCACCTGCCATGTTTTGTCTCTGCCTCTATCTCTGTCACTCTAAGGTCGACTATTAGAAAATGCCTAATGGCATTAAGTCCGCATCTGTATAGTTTTAGTACATAAAGTATTAAATAAATAAACTGTTTTGCCGATAGGGACGTGTGGCATTTATTATTTTCTGCACATGTGGCTTACTTGGAAGCAAATTGTACCTACATTGTTTGTGTTGTATGACTAGTAATTATTTTTCAGTATATAAATAAATGTTTTGAATAATTAGTAAACCCAGATATAATGTAACAGAATGTATAAAAATAATCATAAAAGACCAACCCATAATTATTTTTCGGCGTTTCTTGTCATGTAGCGAAATACTCTTCGTTGTTCAAATATGACGTGCAAAAGTTCTCTTTTTTTTCTCTTTTTTTTTGTAAGGGACTTTTATCCTATAAGGATATGGCAGTCCCATAAGACCTTTACTTTAAATACACGTGTAAAAGTGTGTTAGGATAAATTAGTAATTTATTGAATTTAAATGAATTAATTTTATAGAAACATACTCACAGACAGACAGCCTAGTGGTATGCCTGATAGCCTAGTGGTTGAACGCTTACCTTCCACACAAGAGGGTCTGAGTTCGATCTTCACCCGCACCTCGGACTTTTCGAATTCATGTGCGGATCATAACTTGATTATTACTTGCGTTAACGGTGAAGGAAAACAGCCTGAAGATACCTGGGCTCCAAAAAAAATCTCAAAGGACTAAAGCCTAACCTTTCTCACGCTGAGAAAGGGCCCATGCCCAGCAGTGGGACAGTAATGGGCTGATTATGTTTACGTTTACTCACTAACTCTCTCTCTTTTTCAATAACTTCAACATACATACGACCGTAATTTTAAACCCCTAAAAAAGAACAATTTGAAAATTGTCCAGTCCGTGCCAGAAAACTAACTTTTGAACACTTTTATATGGCTTCACGCTGTACAGTGGGCTAATACGTTCAGATTGTCTTCCGTGCCAACAAGTTTCGATATAAATCGCCACAAGGAGTGTGGTCTAGAAGATAGCAGCCGATTTTGGCAGGCTTACCCCCGGCCACCAATATGGGACTACGTTAGAAGACACAGTCGCTTGGCTTCTTGCAGTGTTCATCTATTAGAACCATGTAATTGTTCGTGGATTGAATATTTGGTTTTATGATAATTTTGGCAAGCGTTTTGGTGTTTCATGACAATTGTTGTGGGGATTGTTTGATTCCTACAGCGTAATTAAAGTAATATATTGATATTAGGGATACGGCAAGCAGTCTGTGTTGTACATTTGTCATAAACTTACAAAGTGCCTGCATCTGATCCAGAGCGGTACCTTAATCCTTAGATTGGACCGGTTCAAATTTCCAGGCTTCTGAGGGTCCTAGGTAGTCATAAAGATAAAGACTTAATGTGCTCTCCGACAAGTCTAGATGTATAAAGAATGATCACCTACCATCACTGCAGCAAGCATAGCACAGCTTCGAAAAACCCATCGATTTTGGGCGAAAATTCAGTTTGACGCCCTTCTGGCCGGTAAATATAAAGCTTAAACGCTACAGTTCAGTACATCGCACAGTTCCTAATTGATTTGTTAAAACAATACGAATTAACATTCAATTTGGTATAATCTTTATATGAACAATATTGAATTGATTAATTAACATATTAACCTGTTGAAAGGCAAGTAATTCAATTATTGCAAATTAATTTTATGTTCATACGAATTTAGGTTTGATACATTTTAGTTGCGGTTGGATGTATTCATAAAATGTGCGCATGCTTTTTATTGCTATTCTTTGTTACGAAAGTGGGTGTTAAATAAAAGTCCAACATTCTAATGTCAACATCTATTTATAAAATTAAAATAAAACAAGAAAAGGGTGTATTCGTATGCCCGTCACTATAAAAAAATCCACTTTCTAAGGCCGGTAGGCGCAGCTGTACTCTCCTGGCTCAATTCCTGAGGTTGGCAGCGGGCGCGGTGATAAACACGCGTGGCGGCGATGGACACGGAGATGGTGACCCGAGGTTGTGATGGGCCGCCGGGACTCACCAACCAGGAAAGCACAGTACTCGATGGGCAGTACTAAGGTTGTGCGGGTGTAGTATACCCGGTACGTTGCAACCTAGAAATCATGTCCAGCGTATTACGAAAAGGCTCCACCTGCTGCCCTATGTGACTGTGACCACCAGGAAGGCCAAGCGAGTGAGATTTACAATTACTCTATTGAGGGTGATGTGTTTTCGTCACAGTCAGATCGGAGTATACAACAGGTGAAGATAAAATAAAATACACCAATAAAAAAAGTAAATAAGCCGAAGGATCTCAAAGATATAAATTATTTGAAACAGATTCATCATCATCATATCAGCCACAGGACGTCCACTGCTGAACAAAGGCCTCCCGCTTAGATTTCCACAACGAGCGGTCACATGCCGCTCTCATCCAACTACTCCCAGCGCCCTTCACCAGGTCGTCTGTCCACCTCGTTGGAGGTCGTCCCACGGTACATTTTCCGGTGCGCGGTCTTCATTCGAGAACCTTTGTGGCCCAACGGCCATGAGTTCTACGAGCAATGTGCCCTGCCCATTGCCACTTCAGTTTACTAATCCTTTCAGCTATGTCGACAACTTTAGTTCTTCTACGGATCTCCTCATTTCTGATTCGATCTCGTAGAGAAATACCAAGCATAGCTCTCTCCATAGCTCGCTGAGTGACCTTGAGCTTTCTTATGAGGCCCATTGTGAGTGACCACGTCTCTGTTCTGAAACAGATTAATAAATAATCGTTAATAGTTAAAACGCTAAAATACAATTAAAACTGTTAGGAACACTTAAACACAAAGATAGGTTCAACACTTACCCAAATATAGTGATTACGATACACAGACTTTATAAGAAGTTAAATATTAAATGTGTTTATTAAAAATTTGGTGTTTAAATTCGGGAAGCCACGGAGTAAGTCACCGTAATAGCGAACGTGCGCTTCCCATTGAGTGCTTTAATGAACTGTCTGCGGTATGTACCTCCTATGTCCTTCCTGTGAAATAAGTAGAGCTGTAGTACCGATCCCATTTGAACCTTTAAACTTGAGCTCTAGTACCATCTTCCGTGTGCTGTCCTTACTAAGAATATAGCACCACCCCATCTCCTCCCGTGGATATCGTAAAAGGTGATTATGGGATTATAACAAGAGGGATGGGCAGCAGCATCTCTTTTGTAGAACAGTAGCCATTCTGCGCTCACCAACCCGCACGCCGAGCGTGGTGACTGGCAAATTCCCCCCAATATGATGACACAGTTGTGGAAATCTATGGGGGAGGCCTTTGTTCAGTAGTGGACATTGTATGGCCGATATGTTGTTGTTGCTAAATATCATTATTAATATTTGGTGCTGCCTTCTGTATCTACTGTACTATTACTTGTTTAAGTATTTGCGTTACGTGACCAACGATGTACAAGTTGTCGTTCAAGACGAGTCAGTAATACCGAACATTTTGAGTCGGTCGGTAATGCAGTGGTAATCAAGAGGTTGCCGATGTCTAAAGCAGCGGTTGCTACTTACCATCGGGTAGGCCGTGACTCGTTTGCCGTACATTTTTACGTTTATCTTGTCAAAGATTAGGCTAAATACTTATGAATGAAGAGAGTTAGAGTTTTTTATAATGTTTAATAAAACGATGAACACAGTTATTTTTCTGTATTATAGGTACCGTTTACAGACACAAATCTAACATAAAGAATACATAGCTTATCCTAAAACAACTACTTGTACTGCATAGTAAAATATAACCCTAGTACCGGTTAGTTCTAGTGGTTTATAGGAGGCCTAGTTTCAGAATATGCGACATCATGTTGATCATGTCATGATGTGGATGAGAGCGGAATATGACATAGTGAATTGATGACGAGTAGATCTGCGATCCACGTTGCCAACCCGTTGCCTCATAAAAACGCAACCCTTAACTCAGGCGATATTCATGGTTTACGTGGAATTTGAAGCATAAGGCCTAGTGTACCTTGTGTAGGCTACATTAGTAGCATAAAGAAGAACAACATAAAATAGAACCTCAGCTGAAAAAATGTGACACCTCTCACACCTAAATCAAAGTAAATTCTGTATAGATGAAAATAAACATAGTCTCGTCACCGTAGCGCATTTGCTACGCGTTACGGCAGCTACGGCGCTGTGCTGGAGCTACGCAATATGTGCTTTGACTTTCACGTCTGGTATTCGATAAAAAAGCAAGTAATTTAATTTGAAATGCAATGTAGCTTGAGTTTTTATGATGATATAATATTACTAACATCACAAACCACAAACATTACTTTGCCATTGTTTAAACGCTTGATGTGATGTGATAATAATCTATGTAATAGGGTTTTTCTTAACATATTTTCGATGTATATGTAAAACTATCTATTAGGACTTAATTACTTAATAACCGATTTCTCCTACATAAATGCTCTAAAACTAGATAGTCACACATTCTATTGAAGTTACGATTGGCGCAGTGGCTAAGCGATTGTTACTTCCCCATCACTAGAGGGGTTGATCACTCTACAATCATGCTCTCCGAGATGTACCTTAAGGCGAGGCTATTGGGCGACTATAGTATGATTGTATCAAGGACCTGGAGCCCCTTTTGTTACCAAAGATGACTACTCTGGTAGTTTTAGCTGGTAGGAGACTGGCATTCTTCCCCGGGGCAGAGGAAGTAAGTGAATTTACACCAAGCAAGAAAGTAAGAAAAAGGAAGCCCATGTTTAGTGTCTTTTTATAATCTGATGTGTGTATGTTGGAAATAAAAGAGTCAATTAACTTATTGTGGCTATTGCGAGTTAATGCTATTTTTGTTGCAATATATCAAAAACTGTAATTGGTTGTATGTCATAAGAACCTAAGTAATTAAATGTCAAGTTATTTAATTTTCTTGCTTTGCTGCAAGTGTTTAGGAGTTATATGAGGTTTTATTAAGCAAAAACATTTTAAGAGTGCATCTATGTATGTAGGTATGAGTAAACTATCAATATTTCAAGATTGTCAAATGAAGTTAAATGAGTGGTGATAATACTCTTCCGCTTTAGGTGTGGTAAGGATAATCAGAATTATTTGCTAGGAACATGGTTTAGAAGATGTTACAGACAATATAGGAGTTTGGTCTACACGTTTTAATTGGCATACAAATATGAGATAAGGCTAACATTTAATTTAAAAACATTATAAGATCAATTAATAATATCTTCATATCAATAGCATTGGATTTTAATAATGCCAGAAATCATTCTTAAGGCTGAAAAACTCATCTAAATTATAAAATCATTTTGCTATAAGCCATTTATGTAACCTTATCCTAAATAATCTCGTCTGCAGTTCTCTTATACATCCAGAAATTTTATTGAAGACCCGTATGGCCACTACGCTACAGTTTTTTTGATACATAGTGCTTTTCATCATTTCGGCCGAATGAAGTCCACTGCTGGACACAGGCCTCCCCCAAAGATCAACACAACGACCGATATGGGTGTGTTGTGGGCTCATTGGGGGGTTTTGCCATAAGCGGCACGCTTGGCAGATGGGTTGGTGATCGCAGTTGAGTTGTTAATGTACTCGAAGGACGCTGCTGCCCATCCTCCGGCCAATCCTTTAGTGGACTTTTACGACACTCACGGGAGGAGATGGGGTGGTGGCATTCTGAGCCGGCACCACACGGCCTTCACATTTCCAATAATAAATTTAACAAAATAACATGTCACATAATAACCTTAACACCAAAAACGTACAACTAAACTCAGCTACAACAATGCATCATTACGAGAAAATGCCTCGTCCCGACCGCCATTACAGGAAGATGAAGATATGATCCAAGATACCGGTCATGAATAATTCTGTAGCCATTACAGATGCGAACTGAGCTGCAGCCATTCATTTGATGTAGCTGTGGTTTTATTGAACCATCTTATAGAAATAAAGGCTTTGTATTGGTTAAAGATGGTGCAAATCAGACCTCAAAATTGAGTATTTAATATTAAGGTCTTAGGTTTTCGCGATTATTACACATTATAATTAAAATAAATTTTAAGAAACTTGTCGTTTTTTTGTTTTTCCGGACGTTTGGAATACTTTGCAGAATTCGTGGTCGCAGGATGACTACAGTGACAGACGTCATTATAGATTTGACCACGAATGCTGCAAAGTATTTAAAATCAGCAAAAACAAAAAATCTATAATATACGCGATCTAATCCGTTTAAAATTGTTTTATTATAATTAAAGTTCCTCAGAAATGAGGAGATCCGTAGAAGAACTAAAGTTGTCGGTATAGCTGAAAAGATTAGTAAACTGAAGTGGCAATGGGCCGGGCACATTTCTCGTAGAACTGATGGCCGTTGGGGCAAAAAGGTTCTCGAATGAAGACCGCGCACCGGAAAATGTACCGTGGGACGACCTCCAACGAGGTGGACAGACGACCTGGTGAAGGGCGCTGGGAGTAGTTGGATGAGAGCGGCATGTGACCGCTCGTTGTGGAAATCTAAGCGGGAGGCCTTTGTTCAGCAGTGGACGTCCTGTGGTTGATATGATTATGATGATGATTTTTTTATCGTTTTGGTGACTCACCCTATAATTTCTCCTGTGTCGTGGGTACAGTTTACTGACATAAATCTCACATACGCAAACACTCAGACCTCAAACAACTATCTCGCATATCATACAAATATTTGTTCCATGCGGGGATCGAACCCGCGACACGTAGCGTAGAAAGCCAATCAAGCCACTGCGCCAGCCGTGCCAACAAAGTACCAAGAAATTAAGAACGGCATAATACATTATTTTTGACGAAGCAGTTCTGCTGTGTGGTGCCGGCTACGAATATCATAAACCTATCTCGTTCCGTGGGTATCGTAAAAATTACTATAGGATTAGTTGGAGGATGGGCAGCAGCGTTCTTCGAGTACGTTAACAACTCAACTGTGTCGATTATGGCAAAACCCCCAATGTATACCTCACCTTTAGTTTTATCTTATTTATTGGTGCCCAGTGGAAATTCTTCATGAACTTTCTTCGCCCCGGGGAAGGACGAAGGGGTATGTCGGACTCCTACTGACTAAAACCACTGGAGCGGTCATCTTCGGCACCTAAGGGAGGCTCCAGGTCCTCGTATGATCACACAAGAACCGCCCACTGGTGCCACGCCTATAGGCACGTCTTGGAGAGGGTGACTGTAAAGTGGTCACCCCCCCAAGGGGATTGTAAAGAATCCCCCAAAGCGTTCCACGGCAGCGCGTGACCACATGTGTGCTACCGTCTTCTCTTAGGTCGCTTGGTGTGGGCGCGCAGATTCCCCAATCTACGCACCCGCGAACCCGGAGGTCCCCCACCTTATAACAACGGCAGGGGTTTTCAGGCGTATCGGAATTAGGCGCGCCTCATCTAACCTGGTCGTTGTGGCGGTCCTAGGGGGAGGCCTATGTCCCGCAGTTAAGGATATTCGGCTGAAAGGATGATGATGGTTAATTTTGTTATCGTGTTTGGTTTTAGACGAAACATTCACTTTAAGCTGGGTCTCGAAATGCAATGCATTTGGATTTAAAATAAGCAAATCAGCAAAATGTCTAGTTTAAGTTTCTGTCCTTAGTACACAGTACTGATAAATTAACCAGGCTTTTGGATACAGACGGTTTGGTCTTGCGGTAGCGTGCTTGACTGTTGTGAACAAAGAGAACAAAACAATTCTCAAAGTGAATACGGTTTATCCCGTTACTCCTTCTTTTCGGAGACAGTGGGATGAGCCGTTCTGCAGTTTGTAATAGAATGAGCCGTGAATAGGTGTCAGGATTCAGGCATCAGGCGCTCCCGTCATCCAACTTAAGCATAATTTTGGATGGCGCCTCTTTTCAGATACTACATGCCTATGCCTCCTTGTGGTGCTTCTCATCGGTGTCACTGGTGAAGGTTTCTACCACCTCAGACACCAGGGACTGTACTGCAGTAAAAATACAGGTTGCATAGAATGGCATGCCAATATTACCTACATTATTCGTCGTGCCCTTTTCATTGCCTACATGCCAGCTGTATTGGAACCCACTGGCTTGACATGACAACTAACTGGATGATATGTCGTTACTGCTTGGGTCATGGGGCACGAGTGCACTATCATTTTTAAACATATTGCCAGAAAGTTCATAGACCAAAGATTACATTGCCATTCAACGCGGTAATACGATAGTAAGAGGGCACGGTTGGTGAAGTGGCTGATACAGTCTGCGTCTGCGGGCCGTGGGGTCGATTTCCGCACGGAACAAATATTTGTATGATCTGCAGGTAGTTGTTGCGGGTCTGGGTGTATTGTGTGTGGAATTTGTGTTTGTAAACGCACCCACGACACAGGAGAAATCCTACAGCAACGTTTTAAAAATAAGAAAAAAGAACTTAAAAATACCGTCTTCTGTGATCATAACCAGCTGGCAGCAATGAGAAGGACTACTATGAAGCCTGAATGGAAATTATTTTTGAGAGAGAGATAAAGTGGTGCTTTATTCTTAGGGTGAATTCAGGGACAGTTATCAAAAGCCTACCTTCATAATCATCATTATCATATCAGCCATAGGACGTCTACTGCTGAACTAAGGCCTGTAATAGATTTTCACAATTATCTCGTCGTTTTGGGGGGAATTTTCAATACTTACCAGGCTTGGCAGGCGAGTTGGTGAACAGAACAGTAACCATACTACGATGGTTACTGTTCCATAGAACACAACAGGCACATCCACCCGACAACATCCACTGCTAAACATGGGCCTCCAAATGATCACTACAATGAGCGGTCATGGGGTTTTTCCATAATCACCACAGTTGGCAGATGGATTGGTGATCACAGTATGTTTTTATTAGCACACGGAAGTATGCTGTCCATCCTCTTTATATCAACAGCCATTGAGGGAGAAGGGTTCATTCTTTGCCGAGAACAACAGCTGATAATAATATATTATTAGCATAAAGTTGCCATTTAATAAACTACCCCACCACTATATTATAAAATGAAAGCGCGCGCCTTAAAAAAAAACACTGTTTACACTTTGAATGTACCAGTATCATAATTATATAGTCAAATTGATGTCATTAAAGATAAATTATTGATATTTTGCTAATATGATTTTGGAAGTCAATAAGGCGTAAGTCAAGAAGTCAATAAGGCATAAGTCAAGAAGTCAATCAGGCATAAGTCAATAAGTCCTTTTAATGTTATTAAAATATTAATAATTGAATAGATTCGTCTGTAATCTCTTTTTATTTCCGAAATTGTTTTAGAAAACGCCAGTAATATGGAAATACATACATTTTAAACTATTCCACAATACACAACAAATACGAATTCACGAGTAAGGCCAACTTTCCGGACAATTTCACTTTTATTATATTTTTATTTTCCGATCAGTGTTCGGAAATAACGAGCGGCCAAACTATTCACGAGCCGTGTAAGTGTATCGAATGTGAAAAATAATGATAAAACATTTCATGTGAAGTAATTTGTAATAAAACGCCGTGTTGTGCCGGCTCAGAATACCACCACCCCAATTACTCCCGTGGGTGTCGTAAAAGTCGACTATGGGATTAGCCGGAGGATGCGCAGCAGCGTCCTTTGAGTACATTAACAACTCAACTGCAATCGCCAACCCGTCTGCCAAGCGAGGCGATTATGGCAAAAGCCCACAACACACCCATGTCGATCGTTGTGGTGATCTTTGGAGGCCTGTGTCCAGCAGTGGACTTCATTCGGCCGAAATGATGATGCTAAATTTGGAATAGGTTAGGTCTATAAATGATTCAAAAACTGTGGGTTAGTTTAATCAAATTGATTATAGACCAGTAGAAGGGCACTGTAGCTAGTGAAATCACTTGGCATAAGATACTGAACAACTTCATCTTCTTCTTTTCTACGTGTCTCGAGGTGACGAGTGCAGCGTGGTGCCATGCAGCACCAGTTCTGTGAAGCATGCAATTGTTATTGGCAGGCTCGTGACCACGATCAATTGCAACTTGGCCGAAATGATGAGGTTAGTCAAAATATTGTTTTGATTTATCTGTACCCGAAAAGTCCCGAAATCATAGTCTTATAAAAAAAACTTCCAAATACTTTGTAAAGCAACAAATTCTCAACAACTCCAACCGTTTAACCAGCGCACTACAGCAATACATTGGGGTCATAAAATTTTCATATACAATTCCGTAATGTAATCCAGTTTGAATAATTCCGGGGCCTGAGGTGATACGGAGTGTCGGCTCGAGATAGCGTTTAGGCCGATTTCTTGGCACCGAGCCCTCAATAACTGGTGCTTGGACTTCAGCCTGGCGTATTCTATATAAGCGTATGCGATGTCAAGACTAGTTTGATTTGAAGGCACTATGATTCGTTTTAGGAAATTCGGAGCAGTCAAATTATTCTGAAGTTTATGACGGATTGAATTGAGATACTTTAAAAATTCAGAAGGATAAAAAGTCGAGAAAGTTCTGATTGTGAGACTAAATGATAAAATTCGGGCACCTCAGAGTTAAATTTTGAAGTTATCTGCAATTATACGTAACTTGACCAAATCCAACGGCTGTATTTACATTGAGAATGGTTGATTGGTTATAAAACTAGATTTTATCATATCAGTGTCTGATACAACGTATAAAGAAATTGATACTAATATTTAAAGTCAGCTGGGCTCGGCAGGGCAGCGTTTGGGAAACTTCCCAACGTCTTTTCGTCAACAATACCGCAATGCCTCAAGACGAAAGTCTTTAACCAGTGTGTGTTACCAGTGATGACATATGGAACAGAGACGTGGTCACTCACAATGGGCCTCATAAGAAAGCTCAAGGTCACTCAGCGAGCTATGGAGAGAGCTATGCTTGGTATTTCTGTACGAGATAGAATTAGAAATGAGAAGAGCCGTAGAAGAACTAAAGTTGTCGACATAGCTGAAAGGATAAGTAAACTGAAGTGGCAATGGGTGGGACACATTGCTCGTAGAACTGATGGCCGTTGGGGCATTATGTTTCTGGAATGGAGACTGCGCACCGGAAAACGCAGTGTGGGACGACCTCCAACGAGGTGGCCAGACGACCTGGTGAAGGTCACTGGGAGTCGTTGGGTGAGAGCGGCATGTGACCGCTCGTTATGGAAATCTAAGGGGAGGCCTTTGTTCAGCAGTGGACGTCCTGTGGCTGATATGATGATGATGATTTAAAGTCATGGGGTAAAATTCATAAGGTTTGCTCATTGCACAGCAAAGCGGCACCTCACAGAAATGTAGATCATAAAATAGGAGATTATAGACAAAACCCTATTTTATAATCACGTGCTCGCAAACTATAGTCACAAGTCTTTTGACTTGTGACTATAGTTTGAAACAAAGAGAATCATCCAGGAGCAAAAACGAACGATGGATGGCACACAGTTTGAAATATCAAACTTTATAGGCAACCCACAAACGATTTGTTCCTACCAAATCGCTTACCCGAATAGGAATCCGCCCTGTGGTACAGAAATTGCGTTCGGGCAAAAAAATTATATTATGAAATTTTGCTACCGACCATAGCATAAAGTTTGGCAAAGTTTCGTACACAACAAAAAGGAACAAAATGAGGTCAAGTTACAATAGTTTATGAGTTTCACAAGGTGACGATGTGAGGTGGTGATGTGGAATTTTCGTGGTTCTGGCCAACTCACTGATTGGTCAAAGGTTTATGTGCAGTGTCCCACCGACCTTTAAGCTGGAAAACCGGGCAAAATTTATTAGTATTTTAGGTTTTTTTTTTTATTTGTCCATCACAGCGAGATTTCTTGGAAAGTACTGAAGCTTGAAATTTTGCATAGTTTTAGAAGACCCTTTTTTTGTCGTGCGGTAATCCTCATGGACTTCCTCCACCTTGAGAAGTGTGGAGGTGCATGGATGTAGCTTAGTCAGGCTGGGCGCCGAAGCGGTCGCCTCCGTGAGTATGTATAGTGGATACTGTCATACTGACGGAGCCGCCAAGGAGACATAATATTGGATTCTGACACTTTCCAATTTCAGAATATTTATATTGATTAATTGAAAAAGACATTGGAGGTAGCTACCTCAACTCAGACCACGTTGGCCCAAAATTCGTGTGAAAGTATTCTCTAAATACTCCTTAAATCCGTGAAAGTCTAGTATAATATGTTATCAAAGTATAGTATAGTATAATCCTACCAAACAATTTAATGCCGGTAATGGTGCCTGCTCAGAATACCACCACCCCATCTCTTCCCGTGGGTGTTGTAAAAGTCGACTAAGGGATTATCCGGAGGATGGGCAGCAGCATCCTTCGAGTACATTAACAACTCATCTGCGATCGCCAACCCGTCTGCCTAGCGTGGCGATTGTGGAAAAACCCCCCAATGAGCCCACAACACACCCACATCGGTTGATGTGGTGATCTTTGGGGGAGGCCTGTGTCCAGCAGTGGACTTCATTCGACCGAAATGATGAATGATGAAACAATTTAATTGCATTACCATAGTTATAAAATTTGGCACCGTGATCAACAATTTATCGTGTTTTAATAGAGTACCATAGTGATCTAGCCTTGGTTATGGAATTATTAAGTCTCTGTCCATAACATAAGCGGTAAGCGGAATTTCAGCAAATGAATTTGTTGAAACTCAAACTATGGAGCAGTCTAAGACAAATCCGCCTATCCGTCAGAGAAGATCGCTGAGATCTCTTTGTCTCCTGTTCCCCATTATTAACGATCCTTGTGATCTTGATTACCTCAAAAGATTTTTTCTAGTGTTGGGTAGCTCTCATAGCCGTAACCTGCGTGCTGCCGACAATTTTCTTTAGTTTCCTTCCCACCGTATAGGTTTTATTTCTAAATCTTTTCCTTCTTAACAATAAAAATATGGAACGAATGTCCCCTTGATATAAAAAAACACCAAGTAAATATTCTTTCAAACGCAAAGTACGGGAATACCTTTTGAATTATCTGGAATCCTAATTGACAATTACGGGTGTGGTTTAAATGATAAATAGTACGTATTATATGTATTATATTTTTAACCTATGTATTTGACCGTATCTATAGTATGTAGGATAGGACGCCCCTAAGCTCGGTGGAGTGATGACCTGCGCAAGGTGGCTGGCGGTAGCTGGATGAGAGTAGCCGAGGATCGCGATCAGTGGCATGCAGTTGAAGAGGCCTATGTCCAGCAGTGGACTGCGATAGGCTGATGATGATCTATTTTTGTACCTCTTTTCGATGCATTTCTTTTTATCCCAAAGGTTGACTGGTAGAGAATGCCATATGGCATTAAGCCGCCTTGTGTACCATCATTGTGCATAAAAGTATAAATAAACAAATAATCCAGTCCATTTCTTCCGCTGAAGCCAAATGAATCTATGCGGTAACACCAATATGCCAAATAATATGATTATCACATGATTTTTAGATGATTAGCTACTTTCTGCACATGTGGCTTCCCTGGTAACCAATTTGATAAATTATATGTGAGGTGCTCTTTGTACTGTATAGCTGCTATATGTATATTTCAACAATTTAGATTTAGATATTTTTATTACATAGAACATAGAACATTTATTTGCTAGACACATGGTTTCAGAGATGTTACATCAATTGGTATAGTGCAGCACGTCTCACCGTACAATCGGTACAGAGAAGAGACAACCTTACAAAAATAACTAATGTACTAGACATGTTCTTATTAATATTAAAACGCTCTGTACTTACATGGTATACACATTCACTTAAATAATTAAAATACATCATGTTTTCTAGATCACTAAAACTTATTAATGGACTATGGTGTAATAAGAACAAGACAGCTGGTCTTTGGTTGTCTTTAGACTGATTCACACTATCCCCCGTACTATCACGAACAGATAGTCTTCCTCGTCCTCAGAGCCACAGAATGCTTTGTTGTATAATGTATCTAGTTTTATAAATTTAAAGTATTACAAACAACTAGTTGAATTAGTCCTGATCGTGGTAGTTTAATAAAAGTACCTCACTGTTTTATAAATGTATCGCGCAATTATTAATTCTTAGTATACCCTCTAAACTTTTACCTTGATGTATTTATTGACCAGTATATGCAAGGAAGTAAGATGCTTTTTAAAATTTAGTTTTATAAATATTAAAAATAGATACATATTAATGTAAATAATTATGGTGTGTTGTTAATTACTTTGTAAATATTAAAAATAGATACATGTTAATGTAAATAATTATGGTGTGTTGTTCATTACTTTGTAAATATTAAAAATAGATACATGTTAATGTAAATAATTATGGTGTGTTGTTAATTACTTTGTAAATATTAAAAATAGATGTTAATGTAAATAATTATGGTGTGTTGTTCATTATTTTTATTGTTAAGTGGTAATTAGGGTTCTGTTTCATAAGTACATGTGTTTGGGTAGGTGCCTGCGTGTTTGCGTTTTGTGTGTGGGTGAGCGTGTGTGTGTGGGTGAGTGTGCGTGTGTGGGCGTGTGTCTATGAGTGAACTTGAATGTTATGTATGTAGGTGTATGTGCGCGGTTTTATGGCAATATTAACAAGAGGTTTTCAGTGTCACCGTAGTCTAATGATTTTAGGAAATTATCGATAACGTTTTTACATTCGTGGTGGCTTAGATCTCTCAGTTTGATGCATTTGCTTATTTTGTTGTATAGACTAGGGCCAAGATATTCAATGTGTTGATTAAGCCTTAAAAACATTTATGCGATATCTAATAATTTGTGTAATAACTATATAATTCAATATTGTAACCTCAATTGTTTCAAAAGAGTATCAATGGAGTTTCTTGCCGGTTCTTCTCCATAGGATCAATAATTGGAACCGAGCAATTTAAATTCTGACGTTTCAAAAGTGCCAGTAATTGGTTTATTTGAAATAAAAAATATTTGACTTTGACTTTGATTATTCGAGATTGGTATCATCCTCATCCTCATCCTATTGGCCACAGAACGACCACTACTGAACAAAGGCCTCCCCCATAGATTTCACAACCGTATCATCATTGGGGGGAATTTGCCACTCACCACGCTTAGCAGGCGGGCTGGTGAGCGCAGAATGGCTACTGTTCCACAGAAAAGACGCTGCTGCCCATCCCTCTGGTTTAGAGTCCCTTAGTGAGATTGGTCTCCTTCATATTTATTACACTAAGAATAAGTGTAGCGTTATCATGGAAAATAAATTAGGCTCTATATAAGATTCATCATTTCGGCCGAATAAAGTCCATTGCTGGACACAGGCCTCTCCCAAAGTACACCACAATGACTGATATGGGTGTGTTGTGGGCTCATTTCCATAATCGCCACGCTTGGCTGTTGGGTTGGCAATTTGTCAATGTACTCGAAATGCACATAAGGACCCAACTTAGACGAAATAAATCAGTGTGCATTCTGCAAGCAGTCGTTTCACTACCCCGTTACTTTCAGATAGAACAGTGGCGACGAGGATGTGATATTCAAATAGGGTTGCAACAACGAGATAACAGAACATCACCAGAGTTAAATGGATCCGGGTAACCAGTGGTGGAGGAAAGTGAAACGAGTATCAGTATCTGAGCAAACATTCAACTATTTACTAATCGTGGAGATTATGTCATGTTACACACATTCTACAATACAGAAAAATCCTTGCACAGAAGTCTCTACCATGCACCAATCTCTGAGAGGTTAATATCCCGAACATTCCAGGTCGCAGGAAGTCGAGTAAGCCGATAGTTTGGGAATCTCAAGACCTCGCTAAGACGCTCCACGGTTTTAATTAATTACCCCTACACACTCGGATAATTTGATATGCCTATCATTCGTGAAGACTTCTTTAACTTGCCAAATGAGTTTTGTTAAAGGATCAGAGTTTGGATGAGGATGCAGGATAGTGTTGAAGATGTGAGTGGGTAGTATGCTGTTTTGAATTGTAGTGTGATCTATTTTAATGGAACTGCTGTGGTCATTACAAAGTATGCATCATTTGGTTTCGTCTCAACGTTGTACTACCACAATACGTTAAAATAATATCGTGTCGAATGAAGCTGCTCACATAATTTTAATCAAACTTCACATAAGGTATCGTTGTATTGGCTTGAGGATTACTACGGATAATCACTACTCCGTATTGGGGCAAAAGTGTGAACAATTTTCTGCAGGATGCAGGATAGTGTTGAAGATGTGAGTGGGTAGTCTGCTGTTTTGAATTGTATTGTGGAACTGCTGTGTTCAATGAAAAGTAAGCATAATTTTGTTTCGTCTCCACGTGGTATTATCTACCACAACGCGTTAAACAATATCGCGTCGAATGAAGCTGCTCACATAATTTTAATCAAACTTCAATTATGGTAAGTCCGGCACAGTCATCGGAATATTTAATTCAACATTGTTGTTTTGGCTTGTGGATTACTACAGATAATCACTACTTCGTATTGGGGCAAAAGTGTGAACAATATTCAGATTTTTAGTTGCTGCTAAATTATGATTAATGAACTCTTTAAAAATCACATTCAAGTCACAGAGAATTCCATGAAAATATTTATATTTATATTTTATAAAATATAATAATTGTGTCCGGATTAAGAATACAGCACTGCTCCATTTGCTCCCGTGGATGTTTGTGCAGTTGGTGCAGTGGCTGATACAGTCGGCTGCTGCGCACCGGGTCTTGGGTGCGATTCCCGCACGGAACAAATATTTGTATGATCTGCAGGTAGTTGTTCCGGGTCTGGGTCTATTGTGTGTGGAATATATGCCTGTAAACGCACCCACGACACAGGAGAAATCCTTGTGTAGGGCACAGTTAAAAAAAAACAAAGTAAGATGTATTAGGCGACTCTAAATCAGAGGGATGGGCAGCTGTTCTTCTGTGGAACAGCTGCCGAGCGTGGTGAGTACCGGCAAATTTCCACCAAAATGACAACACGATTGTGGAATTCTATCGGGGAGGTGTTTGTTTAATATTAGACATCCTTTGGCTGATATGATGATTTTAATTATGGGCTTATTTATTATTTTTATGCTATTTATACATTTAAACCAACAGCCTTTATGATCACTGTACCATTATCATTTTGGTATACTTTGTATCAATTGCGCACATATAATTCTTAAATTAATGCTCGATTTTACCTGAAGTTTCACTTATCAACCTTTCTACCGTCCATTGCCCTAACACCTTCACTTCACTTTCAGTCACCGCTGTAAAAACTTCATGAAAGCAAAACACGCTAGGCGATAGGTTATCTTTAAAAACAAGAAAAAATTAATAATGTCAAATGAAACTTAAACACTGTACTAACTTGAACCCTTAATTACCCTAAATACACATATGTATTGTAAGCTATTAAGTCAAAGGCGAATCAAATATGCTTCTATCACGACACCAGTGCATTTTATGGCAATGACGTCATGGAAGTGCCTGCGACCTGAATATTGTTTTTAAAGAGTTGATTGAAATTTATGTATTTACTAGCTGTTGCTGATGGTTTCACCGGAGCGTTTTTTTGAATATATAAATGTAAACGTGTAAATAATATTTATATTGGATATCATGAGTATTTTTTTTGCGCCGAGCCCTAATATACTCCTGAAATAAATTTCTGAAATAAGAGTAGCCTATATTACTCCTTATAATATTAGCTATCCGCCGGTGAATGTGCCGTCGAAATTAGTCCCGCCGTTTCGAAGATTAGCCGGAACAAACAGACAGACAGACAGACAAAATGTTTAAAAATAGTTACTTTGTTGATAAGTTCAATATATACATTTGTGAAAAGCTATTATTTTGAGATTACAAGCTGTCACTTCATCACACTATATGTATAGATATACTCGTTATTGTACACCACAAAAATTGTCACAGATGTTTTTAATTAAATAAAAGTACAATATTACCAGTCGAAAAATTCTTAATATTGCTCACAGTTTTTACCGCTTTCATCATCATCATCATATCAGCGAAAGGAAGTCCACTGAACAAAGGTGTGCCCCACAGATTTCCACAACGAGCTGTTACATGCCGCCCTCATCCAATGACTCCCAGCGACCTTCACCAGGTCGTCTCTCCACCTCATTGGAGGTCGTCTCATGCTGCGTTTTCCGGTGCGTGGTCTCCACTCGAGGACCTTTTCACCCCCATCGGCCATCAGTTCTACGAGCGATGTGCCCCGCCCGTTGCCACTTCAGTTTACTAATTCTTTCAGCTATGTCGGCAACTTTCGTTCTTTTACAAATCTCATTTCTGATTCGATCTCGTAGAGAAATACCAAGCATAGCTCACTGAGTGACCTTGAGATTTCTTATGAGGCCCATTGTGAGTGACCACATCTCTGTTCTATATGTCATCAATGGTAACACACACTGGTTAAAGACTAGTACCAGACAAGTACCAACTTCATAGGTAACAAAAGTACTACCAAATCAAATTAAATTCTTGGTATCATAAATTATTATTAGCCACTACAAACACATTTTCCTTTTTCTTCTTGATCGTTACACTCTTAACAGAGTGGTCGTCATCACTTTAGGGTTTGTGGCGCGCCTCACTATCCGTCGCCAATCCTCGCGAACAGCTGCCTTTCTCGTACACTCATGGAGAGAACCGTCGAGGGCAGCATTCACCTGGTCGGTCCATTGCATCGGTGATCTGCCGCGTGGTCTATTCGACTTTCCCCTGAACCACGAGGCGTTCCACGGAAACATCTCCCGGGCGAGAGACGATTTTCCTACTAACTTAGTTTAAACACATATAAGCCCATAAACATCCACTGCTGGCCATGGGCCGCCCAATGAGTGGTATAAGGGATATTGCCATGCCACGTTTGGCTGGTGGTAGCACAGGGGATGATGCTGCAGGCATTCCTCTTAATCAATATCATCATTTCAGCCAAATAAAGATTGCCAGAACGACCGGTCTGGGTATTGTGAGCGCATTAGGTGGTTTTGTGATAATGACTACGCTTGACAGCTGGGTTAGCGATCGCTGTTGAGTTTTTTTTGGGCACATCATGACTGTAAAGCGGTCACCCCCTGTAGCGGAGGGAAGGCAACTGTAAAAAGGTCGCCCCCCCTAGGCACTTCTCGGGTAGGATTGTAAAGGATCCCCCCAAGCCTCGCTTTGCGCAGCACGCGCACACGGTGGCACGTGACCACGTGCGCGCCACCGTCTTCCCGGGGATCGCTCGGTGTGAGCACGCAGACTCCCCAATCTGCGCACCAGCGACCTTCGAGGCCCCCCACCAGGAAGTGACGGCAGGGGGCTCAGACGTGTTGAACTTGGGAGCCGGTACGGTTGTTGCTCCGGCGCCGTCTCGTTCTTCTTCGTGCGGGATCGGCCCTCTCCCAATCCCGCTCTGCAGTCTCCTTCTGCAGCATGACGCTGTCGCAGAAGGAGACCACTGCACTCCAATTTTCGTGCTCTGCCCACATAGCCGACACTTCTGCCGGCAGAGAGAGATCTTGCCCGATCTGATCGACCAGGATCCGCCGCTCGGCCGCCCACGCGAGGCACTCCTCGAGCGTGTGCTGTGCGGTGTCCTGTCCTGGTCGCTTCCACAGTGGTGGCACTGTGCCGTAACCTCGCGAATATGAATCATACCTACAGATGACGTATTTATTTTATCAACATTTTTAATTTGTTGAGTCCAAACTACCCTTTACAAATGTTTCGCTCAGCACCGCTAATGAAAGGCATCGTCACATACATTATGCTCTTTTATTAATACTCCATTATGTAGAGGAGATATTTAATTTTGCTCGTTTGTGACGCGCTTTACAACTCAACTTTCAATAATATTTTCTGAAGTTTACGCGAATAGTATCCATCGAATTGAAAATAGTTTACGGAAATATATCGCGTTTAATCAATTCGATCGACTTTCAATATTTGAACCCGATATTATTTCATTTAAATATGCATTCAGCAATCTTTTTAGATCTGCATATCACCATTTCGGCCGAATGGAGTCCACTGCTGGACACAGGCCTCCCCCAAAGATCACCACAGCGACCGATATGGGTGTATTATGTGCTCATAGGGGGGTCTTGCCATAATCGCCACGCTTGGCAGACGGGTTGGCGATCGCAGATTGAGTTAATGTACTTGAAAGGACGCTGCTGCCCATCCTCCGGTTAATCCCTTAGTCGACTTTTAGGACACCCACGGAATGAAATGGGGTGGTGGCATTCTGAGCCGGCACCACATCTGCATATAAATGAACACAACACAAACGAAAGATTATAAGTTTTCTCTTTGCTTTGAGTGTGCCTTTTTTTTTAGAGGCGCTTTTAAACAGTTGTATTCACTGATCGGTAAAGGTTATGTGGGGTTAAGCAACACTTAGCGCGGTCAACCGGTGGATGGGTGATCAAATAATGGTATTAAATAAGCCTCACAGTGCTTCGGTGGGCACGTGAAATCGTTGGTCCCGTTTGTTGTCATTAGACGGCAGTTGTTAAGCCAAGTCGGAGGCCTTTAGGCAGCTTGAACAGCTCTGACACAAAGTTGGCCACTAAACACACGAAAAAGAAAGAAGCGTATCCTAGAAACCAAGAGAAAAGGATGAAAAAGACATTTGTAGTCTTCTATAAATGTATTGTTCGAAACAACCAGACTGATAACAAGATGACTTCCAAACCGAAAGTTCAAATGAATTACGACTGTCATAAAATTACGTGTTGTGTGCGCTCATGCATGTGACAATGCGTGCGTTAGTGCATGCGTGCGGTAGTGCGTGCGTGCGTGCGTGCATTTGCGTGTGTGTGGATATCACCCGCATTGGAGCTACTTTAGAGGTGCCTTGACTAAAAAAAAAAACAGGTATACCCGCCTATAAACGGCTGCAATAACTTCTTTGAGTCTTTGTCCCTGTGAGAAGTATTGCCTTGCCCTGTTGAGGACACAGGAGAGTTTTTTGGACGTCAAATTGACCTTATCATCTAAGTACTTGCGAAACTGGACTGTCGTTTTATCATTTTCTTACTGGCAAGTTCCTATGTAAAATTTAAAAAACTTTACCCCAACCTTTTTGTATACTATAACTTCTAATCTAACGCTTGTACATAGTAGCGCGGACTTAGGAGACAAAATAAATATATTCAAAAAGGTTTACCTTTCCTGTCAGCAACTACACACATTTAAGGTATTACCATCATCTTTAATGTACTCAAAACACTCACATTTACGCCTTTACTTACGCAAACAGTAGTACCAACCGAAAAAATACCCTTTCAACTTTATAACAGTCCTTTCTCAATATTATTTTAACATTTGCCAACCTGACCCCACTTATCCTTATCTGAGCTAAGTTAAACAGAACTAACCTATGGTAAACGTAAACACAAAGTAACGTTTGAACTTGAATACGTAATTACAAGGTGCAGATTTTGGTTTCGGAGTATTTTTTTTATTTTTTTTAAAAAACGTTGCCCCACACTAGGATTTCTCCTGTATCGTGGGTGCGTTTACAGACATGAATCCCACACACAATACACCCAAACCCGGAACAACTACCTGCAGATCGTACAAATATTTGTTCCGTGCGGGAATCGAACCCACGACCCGGAGCGCAGCAGTCGACTGTATCAACCACTGCACCAACCGTGCCGTAGTATGAATAAGACATGCCCTAATTCACTAATATCGCCATCACGCTTGCCGTGTGGTGCCGGCTCAGAATACCACCACCCCATCTCCTCCCGTGGGTGTCGTAAAAGTCTACTAAGGGATTAGCCGGAGGATGGGCAGCAGCGTCCTTCGAGTACATTAACAGCTCAACTGCGATCGCCAACCCGTCTGCCAAGCGTGGCGATTATGGCAAAACCCCCCAATGAGCCCACAACACACCCATATCGGTCATTGTGGTGATCTTTGGGGAGGCCTGTGTCCAGCAGTGGACTTCATTCAGCCGAAATGATGCCATCACGCTAAATGCGGCCTTTTTTAAGTTAAGGGTCATAGCTTAAAATCTTTTTTTATTGGTCTCCAGTGGAAATTCCTCATGAACTTCCTTCGCCCCGGGAAAGGACGAAGAGGCATGCCAAACTCCTACTGGCTAAAACTACTGGAGTGGTCGTCTCTGGCACCAAAGGGGGCTCCAGGTCCTAGTAAGACCACACTCGAGCCACCCATTGGTGCCACGCCTTTCGGCACATCTCGGAGGAGATGACTATATAGCGGTCACCCCGTCTAGCGGAGGGAAGGCGGCTGTAAGAAGGCCGTCTCCCAGGCACTTAAACATAGGATCTTAAAGGTTCTCCCCAAGCCTTGCTGTGCGCTATGCTGCGCACACGGCGGCACGTGACGACGTGCGCACCACCGTTTCGTTTAATTATGCCTATTTCATTTAATTATGAGTATGTCGTCTAGAATATAGCATCATGCCATCTTCTACCTTGCATAACGTTAAAGGTGACTAAAGGACTTTGAAACCTACAAGGATGGACACCAGCGTCTATGGAACTGACCTGCTGCTTAACTCCCCGCAAAATACCGATACGTGGTATAATAGGGGTTGAAAGGTTGTATGAAACTCAGTCATTGTATAAGTTACATCTAGTAATGTCCTAGGTTTTCGCGATTATTACACATTACAATAAAACAATTTTAAACGGATTCATCATTTCGGCCTAATGAAGTCCACTGTTGGACACAGGCCTCTCCCAAAGATCATCACATCCACCGATATGGATGTGTTTTGAGCTCATTGGGGGGTTTTGCCATAATCGCCATGCTTGGCAGGCGGGTTGGCGATCGCAGTTGAGTTGTTAATGTACTCGAAGGACGCTGCTGCCCATCCTCCGACTAATCCCTTAGTCGACTTTTACGACACCCATGGGGGGAGATGGGGTGGTGGCATTCTGAGCCGGTACCACACGGCAAAGCCGGCACCACACGGCAAACGGATTAGATCGCGTATATTATAGATTACAATAGACGCTCCACAAAGTCTGCAGTGTGTGAACATGCCTTAGGCAAACCCAACCGCTATCTTCGTTTTGATCAACCTCAAGTACTCGCGAAAGAGAACCGATATGTACCTAGAATGTTTCGTGAGGCTATTGAAATTAAAAAACATCCTAATTTTAATAGAGAATATGGTTGGCAGGTACCACCTGTTTGGAATCTAGTTTTTAAAATAATAAAGTCCCAAACAACATACCGCACTAAAACACATCAAGACACTGTGAGTGATTACTGCGTGCATCGAAACTAATTTTTTGATTAAAATTGTACGGTAGATAAAATAAAATAACTTTTTAACATCTGTAACGACGCCTGTCACCTTAGTCATCCTGCGACCACGAATGCTGCAAAGTATTCGAAACGTCAGGAAAAACAAAAATCTATAATATACGCGATCTAATCCGTTTAAAATTGTTTTATTATAATAAGTTACATCTATGAAAATTGGTATTGATTTGGCCTTTTGGTTAAAAATAAACAAATACGGGTTTCAGTGTTTTAATAAATTGTACCCTTACCCTTAGGCAAAAGTGGAGTGAAAGTTTCTACGAAGTTTCCTTTATTTTTGTAACGCGGGTTATTAAACCATAGATGACAGCTAGTGTTATCATATAATTCAGGAAATAGATACATAACATGGTACACAGTTAATTATGCATTGATTATAGGTACAGGTGCATATCTTGTCATGTGGTCATCATTTCGGCCGAATGAAGTCCACTGCTGGACACAGGCCTCCCCCAACGATTATCACAACGACCGATATGGGTGTGATGTGGGCTCATTGGGGGGTTTTGCCATAATCGCCACGCTTGGCAGGCGGGTTGGCGATCGCAGTTGAGTTGTTAATGTACTCGAAGGACGCTGCTGCCCATCCTCCGGATAATCCCTTAGTCGACTTTTACGACACCCACGGGAGGAGATGGGATGGTGGTATTCTGAGCCGGCACCACACGGCACGTCATGTGGTGCCAGCTACGAATACCACCAACCCATCTCATATCGTGGCTGTCATAAATGCTGACTATAGGATCAGCTGACCTTCGAGTACATTAACAACTCAACTGCAATCTAGCGATCGCGACCCACCTCCTAATCGTGGCGATTAAGGCAAAACCCAATAAGTACACAACACACCGGTCATTGTGGCAATCTTTGAGGGAGGCCTGTGTCCAGCTGTGGACTTTCATCATTTCGGCCGAGTGGAATCCACTGCTGGACACAGGCCTCCCCCAAAGATCACTACAATGACCGATATGGGTGTGTTGTGTGCTCATTGGGGGGTCTTGCCATAATCGCCACGCTTGGCAGACGGGTTGGCGATCGCAGTTGAGTTGTTAATGTACTCGAAGGACGCTGCTGCCCATCCTCCGGATAATCCCTTAGTCGACACTTTTACGACACCCACTGGAGGAGATGGGGTGGTGGTATTCTGAGCCGGCACCACACGGCACGTCATGTGGTGCCAGCTACGAATACCACCAACCCATCTCATATCGTGGCTGTCATAAATGCTGACTATAGGATCAGCTGACCTTCGAGTACATTAACAACTCAACTGCAATCTAGCGATCGCGACTCACCTCCTAATCGTGGCGATTAAGGCAAAACCCAATAAGTACACAACACACCGGTCATTGTGGCAATCTTTGAGGGAGGCCTGTGTCCAGCAGTGGACTTTCATCATTTCGGCCGAGTGGAATCCACTGCTGGACACAGGCCTCCCCCAAAGATCACTACAATGACCGATATGGGTGTGTTGTGTGCTCATTGGGGGGTCTTGCCATAATCGCCACGCTTGGCAGACGGGTTGGCGATCGCAGTTGAGTTGTTAATGTACTCGAAGGATGCTGCTGCCCATCCTCCGGCTAATCCCTTAGTCGACTTTTACGACACCCACAGGACGAAATGGGGTGGTGGCATTCTGGACTTTACTCTGCTGAAATTATGATGATGATAGGTACATTTTATTCGGAGCAAACTGACTAAGTACTTGATACGCTTTATCTTTAAAACTTATATCTGTAATAGGTATCTAGCCGAATGCATACGAAAGTTATTAACACAATTTTTTTTTTTTAAACTGGTGCACGTCTTTTTGTAGGCAGACAGAGTAACCGGCATGAAGAAATTATTGTGGTTCTTGTTTTAATTGGTTTTAAAATTACTATGTGATACTAAATCAGGATATGGAATAGAAAAAAATATCTCAATCATAAGAATCAATCAAATATCCATCGTGCAAAGTTTTGGCAGTAAAACCATAAAAATCATATAAAGTAAAAGACGAATCGGGAAATTCCAAGACATCGCAACATCACCGCAACACTGAAGCGCATCTTGAGACAAAACTTACTACTTACATACACATAAAAGATGGCCGTCGCCCCATCACGACGGAAGCGACTGACGCGACACCACATTTGCATTTTATTAAAACCACAATTTTATTTCTGAGCGTCAGCCTCAAATACGGAGCTTTATTCAGGATTTTGGATGTCTCTCTTAATTAATTCTTGGCTGTTTTGGATTTTAATCATGGCCGCCATTTGATTAGGACTGGCAATAAAGTGACGGCAGATCTGATTAGAGATACCAGGCGCCCATAAAACGTGGGGATGTGAAAGATTGTAGCGGTTTAATTCCTGCGAATGAATGTGAGTCGGATGGTTGTGTCTTTGGGTTGTAAAAGTATGCTTAATTAGGTAGGTTTGTTGTCGGTTGATCGTCACACGCGTCACTCCGTAAACGTCCACCGTTGGACATCGGTTTCCTAATTATTACTAATCCAAATTACTACAGTAAGCGTTCATAGGAGTATATCGCCATAATTTGAGAATGTGTGCCATGTGCTGCCGGCTACGAATAGCACCAACCCGTGAGTGTCGTACAAGGCAACAGTGTAATTAGCTGGAGGGTGGGCAACAGCGTCCTTCGAGTTCGAGTACATTAACAACTCTACTGCGATTGCCAACCTGCCCTCCAAGCGTGGCGATTATGGCAAACACCCCCTATGAGCACGCAACACACCCTGACTGGTCGTGATGGTGATCTTTGGGGAAGGCTTGTATCCAACAGAGGACTTTGTTCGGATGAAATGATGAATTTAATTTTTATTTATTTATAAACACGGCTCCACACTAGGATTTCTCCTGTGTTGTGGGTGCGTTTTACAGACTTGAATTCCACATACAATACACCCAGACCCGGAACAACTACCTGCAGATCATACAAATATTTGTTCCGTTGCACGCGCCTCTCTGAAGGAATATGTGACCGGCCAGTTTGCACAGAGATGGGGCTCATTAGACCAAGTAATGGACCGGTCTGTGCCTGAGGTGTGGTCTAATGAGGATAACCCAACGACAAAAAGTCACCAAAAAACGGATTTTGTTGTTAGCATACGGGGGGATGCTACTACCTATTCTCTAGATATGTGTGGAGCGTAGTGGTCTATTCTTATCCCCTATAAGGACCGAGCACAATTTTTGCTGCTACAAAAACTGACAGTTATGGTATGAGGTTAGAATAGCCAATAAATGGGGAAATGCTCGCCCCTATAATATTGGGACCTTTACCGATAGGTGAATTTTGAATATAAGTTAGCGTCCGTATACTTGTTTGGGACTACGCATATTTTTTCTAATAATCATAAAGTATGAGTTCGTTTGAGGTGGATATAACGGAAATTATAGAGTAGACTAGCTGGAACCCGCGGTTTCACCCACGTGTAATTTTAGAGTACTTCGACATAGACACTTGACATGAAATATATATATTGGATTTCAAGGGTTTTATTTTTTTGCGCGGAACCCTAATTGTTTTCCTAAAATAAAAATAGCCTAAGTTATTCCTTATAATATCAGCTATCTGCCAGTGAAAGTCCCGTCAAAATCGGTCAAGCCATTTCGGAGATTACCCGGAACAAACAGACAGACAGACAGACAAAAAAATTAAAAAAACGTTTTTTGTTATAGGTACCGTATAAGCTTTCATATGTATTAAGTTAAAAGCTGGTATTTTGACATTACAAGCAGACACTTCAATTTTATTTATTTGTATAGATTCAGAAAATTATAATAGTCTCGAAACAAGTTATATGCTCGTCAGTAAGCTCTACTGTTCTCCGTGTTTATACAAACATCATCAACATCGTCCACATAGGAATTTAGTATAAATTACGTGAGCAAATGAAAGGGGGGGGGCGCTTTATGTTCATCATTCAATAATGTTCAGTAACTAAGCTACTGACATTCGGCGCTACGTATCACCGCTACGATGCCGGCAAGAGACAAAATATTTGTATGATCTACAGATAGTTGTTCCGGGCGTGGGTGCCTGTGCATCCGCTCCAGTGGTTTTAGCCGGTAGGAGTCCGGCATACCACTTCGCCCTTCCCCGGGGCGAAGGAAGTTCATGAAGAATTTCCACTGGGCACCAATAAAATAAAAAAAGGGTGCCTGTGCATGTGAAATTTTAGTCTAAAAACTAATTTATCCAATATAATATTCAATTTATCTCAAATAACCATAGCATTACAAACAGAGCGTGTACATGCAGCACAACACAGTCAAGCTTCAAGGGAATCGCTTTTCGGTCACCCCCTCTAAATCGTTCTTATAGGAGTAGCACCAGTGAGCGGCTCTAGTGTGATCTTACGAGGACCTAGAGCCCCACTCGGTGCCGAAGATAACCGCTCCAGTGGTTTTAGCCGGTAGGAGTCCGGCTTACCCCTTCGCCCTTCCCCGAGGCGAAGGAAGTTCATGTAGAATTCCCACTGGAGACCAATAAAAAAAGCTAGTCCGACATGTCCCGTCGCCCTTCTCTGGTGCGGAGGAAGTTCAGAATGAATTCCCACTGGGCAACAGTAAAAAGCGCACTCGAAAACACGGCGTCGAATGACCTCCAACGAGGTGGATAGACGACCTGGTGAATGTCGCTGGGAGTCGTCGGATGCGGGTGTCAAGTGACCGTTCATTATGGAAATCTATGGGGAAATCTATAATGCCTTTATTCAGCAGTAGACGTCCTTTGGCTAATATGAAGATGATGATGATGATGATGAACAATAAAAACAAGGTTCACAAACAGTACAAATAAATATGTCCGCCAACAACACCACTACAACGTCGAAAAAATTGTCAAACATAAAAATTCTGAACTATAAAAATCCCCCACAAATTTTACGATTCACCACGAGAAAATTTTAATGTGAAAACAGAGTCCATTAGTCAGTGAAGTTCTTTGAAGCGGCGACGTAGTTTCATAGCCAAAACAAACCGTGAATCATTGCCAAAATTCTCGTGATGGCAAGGGGCCGCATTAGCTAGACTACCTCCTATCTGCGTGTTACATTTTATAGGCATTTATATGCTTGCTAACAGAATTTACCAGCTGAAAATGAAAACAGAACTACATTGCGCCGACTTCAGCCGTGGAGTTTTCGGTTGTTGGCAACAAGATTCTACTGTTTTGAATATCTTTACGGTTTAGGTAATGTAATTTAGCAATTAATGCTTGTTAATTTGTAGGTTGCCAGCAACAAATTGTGAATATTAGGCACAAGTATACTTTATTTTCTTGTATACGTTTGAATAGAATAGAATATCACTTTATTGTGCACCAAAATAATAGGAAGGATTATTTATAATAGCATGGCGCCAGAGCCAGAGGATGACAGCAGCGTCCTTCGAGTATATTACAACTCAACTGCTATCGCCAACCCGCCTGCCAAGCGTGGTGATTATGACAAAACCCCCCAATGAGCAGACAACACAACCACGTCGGTAGTTGTGTATCTTTGGGAGAGGCTTGTATCCAGCAGTGGACTTTGTTCTGCTGAAATGATAAAATGATGAATGGGTGGTCTTATAGCTAAAAGCGATCTTGTACAGATAATTATGTTGAGATACATATCTATATTTATATATACAAGAAAATACATGTATTGGCATAACCAACCCGCCTGCCAAGAGTGGTGATTATTGGTAAATACCCCCCAAAATGATGATACAGTTGTGGAAATCTATGGGGGAGGCCATTGTTCAGCAGTGGACCGGCCGATATGGTGGCATAAATAAACAGTATAGCTACAGCAATTTTTATTATTAATATATAAATTTTTTGTGTGATTAGCGTAGCATCGCGTACGTCACGTAGCGTATTGTTTTTTCTAGACAGAGTTACTTTTCTCAGTAACTTCTTCGTAACCTTTGCGTAAATTTTTCTTTCCACAATCGTCCCTATATCCGACAGCTTTTCACCAATTGATGACATGTTTAGCGCAGTGGCTAGCCATTTGACTATCTACGCTTCAAGTTGAGAGTTCATTTCCCCCACGGAACAAATATGTGTATGGCCTACAGATAGTTGTTCTGGATTTGGGTGTCGGATTTAGAATATAGCACAATTCCACCTACCGCCGTGGATGTCGTAATAAATGAGCAAGGGACTCTTAACACTCTTTTGCCGAACAGTAGCTTAACTGCGCTCACCAACCCGCCTGCCAAGTGTGGTGAGTACTGGCAATCTACTCCCAACCGATAACACAAAAAAAACAGCTTGTGCGTTGTGGAAATCTATGTTGGAAGCCTATGTGCAGCAGTAGATATCCTTCGGATATGATGATGATGATGCATCTGAGATTCTTGTCTGTAAACAACGAATACAAAAAACGACAAGAGAAAACCTTCTGTCAATGCGTTAAAAAAAATGTAGAGCGAGAGTTCACTGCGGTAGAAGTGAAACTTGTATTTTAATTTGTAAGAGAATGAGATGGAACCTCTATGGAGTAAACGTGTTTTATCTCATTTTCTCACAGCCTTAACCTTATAAATACGTTTAGTTATAGTTATATTTATTTATAATAGTTATAGTTTTTTCTTTCATTACACATTTTCATTTCGTAAAATAAACAATTCACACCATCCCAAAGAAGTTTCACTTCAAAAAACTTGATTTTCTCCCGAAAACTTCATGATATAGGTATGTTGTATCTAACCATGGAACCAAACTTCTTGGGTAAAAAAAAACATATCTCTAACGTTTTCGTTGATCTTAAATACATATTACATACAGAGAGTTGCCTTCCTCTTTAAAAATACCTCATATGCTTTTAACCGGCAACCCGTCAACAGTGTGTTCGCAATAAATTTATAATAATGATAAAAAATGTCACCCCTCCCAAGTAATTTGTATTTGAAATATTATCCTGTCCTATCTTATTTTAATGTTCTTTAGTTTCTATGTAGAGACTCTTTTTCCTTACGTTCCCTGCCAGATATAATATTAAGATAAGTATATAATAAAGAGTGACTCAAGAAAAAAATATTCATAATGAAAAAACGCGTACGAAGACATTTTGTTCCTCTACGCGATAGATTGTAAAAGATTTACTCTAACCTTTTCTACATTCTTCTTTAGCAAAAGGTAATTACTTATCATTACGGTTGAATAAACTCCACTGCTGGACACAGGCCTCCCTCAAAGATCACCACAACGACTGACATCGGTGTGTTGTGTGCTCATTGGGTTTTGCCATAATCGTCACGCTTGGCAGACGGGTTAGCGATCGCAGTTGAGTTGTTAATGTATTCGAAGGACGCTGCTGCCCATCTTCCGGCCAATCCCTTAGTCGCCTTTTACGACACCTACGGGATGAGATGGGTTGGTGCTATTCGTATTCAGTATAGGTGTCGTACAAGTCTTGGCTCATTTACTCTGTTTAATAGCTTGACTTCACACTACGCTGACAGTGATTAATTCTCCAGAATATTCTCTATTCTATACTCGGTACTACTACACAGAATGTCAAAGTACGTAGTCGAAACATCGAGTAGCCTTCGTTATTTAAAGTTCGTTTACTCGCAGCTGCCACGAACTGTATGAGTCATGTTTCAAGGCAGCGTTAGAGACTAAACACATTCCTTCGGTTGGAACTGTTTTATTTCGCAATCAACCGCAAAGTTGAACCAAAGTATGTAATGTGAAGTTTTGCGACGTAGTTTGTGGCACTGTTTTTATCTTTAAGCGCCAGCTCATAAAATTTCCATAGAATTCTTATGAAATGCAGTTTTTGAATGTTGCACTTAACGAGTGCTTGCCTTTAGAGCTCGTAGGCATTCAATATTTTAGTTTACGATCTCAATATTTAATATCTAAGTTTTAGGAGCCGTGCCATGTGGTGCCGGTTACTAATAGTACCAACCAATCGCATATGGTGGGTGTCATCTAAGCCGACCAAGGGATTAGCTGGAAGATGGGCAGCAGCGTCCTTTGATTACATTAACAACTCAACTGCGATCACCAACCCACCTGCCAAGCGTAAACCCACCAATGGCCACCACAGGCCCACCAATGGCACCGGTCGTAGTGGAGATCTTTATGAGAGGCTTGTGTCCAGCTGTGGACTTTATTCAGCTATAAAGAATGATGAGGGTTAAGAGAAGAAGTACTTTTTAAAATGTATCGGCCAAAGTATTTGTTTGGTTGTAATCACACACACGCATACATATCAGCCTGGAAACTTTCACAGCTCAACATGGGCCTCCTAATGATCACTCAAATGAGCGGTGATAAAGCGGTGGTATATTGCAATAATCACCATAATTCGCAGGTGGATTCCTAATCACAGTATGTTGTTATTTTCACACTGTCATACTCACTAAAATGTCTTGTAGCGGGTGGCGTTGTGTGTTGGTTGGTTAAGTTCCCTGCAGTGTGGTTGAGCTAAGCCATGCTGATACATGCTATATGCCTTTTATTCTTTTTTTTTATTGATCCGGTGGAAATACCTCATGTACTTCCTTCGCCCCGGGAAAGGGCGAAGGGGCATGCTGGACTCCTACCGGCTAAAATCACCGGAGTGATCATTGTCGGCACCGAAGCGAGGCTCCAGGAACTCGAAAGATCTCCATCTAGAGCCACCTATTGGTGCCACGCCTTTAGGCAAATCTCGAGGGGATGACTGTAAAGCGGTCATCCCCTCTAGCGGAGGGAAGGCGACTGTAAGGAGGCCACCCCCCAGGCATCTCTCGAGGGGATTGTAAGATTCCCCCGAATCCTCTATATGAACTGTGCTGCGCACCCTGCGGTACATGACCACATGCACACCGCTGTCTTCCCGGGGGTCGCTCGGTATGAGCGCGCAGATTTACATGCTATATGCCTGTCAACTTTTCACTGTTATAGCAATCTTGTCCCACATATTGACATGCATTATCCTCACATAAGTTTTCCCGATTCTGTTGTAATAATAAAACTGTAATAATTTCACATGTTTTAAAAGAGTTTCCATGGAGTTCTCGTCGCTTCTTCTTCATAGGACTAATGTCTTGGAACCGTGCAACTATATAAATTCTGACTATTCGTAAATACCTGAAAATGGTATAAATAAATGAATAAATAAAGCTTTTACTTGACGGTGGGATGCTGCTGCTTATTCTCTTAATATCAACCCTTAGTCACCTTTTATAACGATATGGAGGTGCAACGCCAACCCACCTGCAAAGCGTGGTGATTATGGCAAAACCCTATGAGACCACACTACGAACCCGGACCGGTCGTTGTGGAGATCTCTGGGGGGGCCTGTGTCCAGCAGTGGACTCTGTTTGGCTGAAATGATGATAGCAAATACAACTCACCTGATGAGTCAAACAAGAACAGACATGCCCTTTAAGATATACAATATTCAAGCATCTTCTGAGCAGCATCGTTTGTGATTACCACGCAGCTGAGTGTAATGCTTGCAGTGTGGATCCCGGCATAGAAGTACAAGAGTACACCACCCTTTTTAACTCGGGTATCGTAATCATCAACCATCATCAATCATGAATCATGATGATGTCTGAAACATTTTTTTTAACTTTGCCCCCCCCCACACTAGGATTTCTCCTGTGTCGTGGGTGCGTTTACAAACACAAATTCCACCCGGAACAACTACCTGCAGATCGTACAAATATTTGTTCCGTGCTGAAATCAAACCCACGACCCGATGCGCAGCAGCCGACTGTATCAGCCACTGCACCAACCGTGCCGTGATCGGTTTGGCAATCGTAGTGATTATGAAAATATTTATTCACTACACGTCATCATCATCATATCAGCCACAGGACGTCCACTGCTGAACAAAGGCTTCCCCCTTAGATTTCCACAACGAGCGGTCACATGCCGCTCTCATCCAACGACTCCCAGCGACCTTCACTAGATCGTCTGTCCACCTCGTTGGAGGTCGTCCCACGGTGCGTTTTCCGGTGCGCGGTCTCCATTCGAGAACCTTTGTGCCCCAACGGCCATCAGTTCTACGAGCAATGTGCCAGGCACTACACGTACCTACATACTAAAGTGACATAAGGTCAATGATACTGGCTTCTCGGGCGTATGCTTGATCCAATTGACTTTCTTCATATTATATATCTAATGTCTTATTGAAATCTTTATGCTTAAATAAACTTGCCGTCTCAACATTTCATCATCATCATCATGTCAGCGAAAGAACGTCCACTGCTGAACAAAGGCCTCCCCCATAGATTTCCTCAATGACCAAAGGGCATGTCTTTGTCTATTCTTCGAAATTTGAAAATGTTTTACAAACACTAAACACTAATCCGTTTGGTGTCTGGATTAAGAATATAGCCCCACTCCATCTCCTCCCGTGGATGTCGTAAAGGGCGACTAAGGGAATCTAAACCAACGGGATAGGCAGCAGCGTCCCTTCTGTGAAACAGTAGCCATACTGCGCTCACCAACTCGCCTGCCAAGCGTGGTGAGTACTGACAAATACCTCCCAAAATGACGACACTATTGTGGAAATCTATGGGGGATGCCTATGTTCAGCAGTGGACGTATAAATGGTCGGTATCATGACCACTAAACAGCGTAGTGCTTCATACAAATGTACACAACCCTTTACCGAAACGTCTCGATACATTCACGTATCCATTTTAATAGCATCAATAATGTATTGTCACGTATTTATGAGACAGTGTGGTAAAATTGCGAGAGATAATTTACCAACGATACTTCAATGCGAATATAGGGGACGGATTTCGTAAGGCACCGAAGGTTATCTGCGAATGAATTACTTGTTTTATGAATGACTAGCTGTGCCCCGCGGTTTCACCCGCTGTTTAATTTAAAAGAAACTGGATTATTTGTAAATAATTTAGAGTGGTTATTAATATACACTTGACATAGAGTATATACAGGATGTCCAGTAAATAGCACGACATACTGCAGGGGGTGAGAGCTTGGGTCAATACCTACCAACAAAACACAATATATGTTCAGCAAAATCTTACGGATTTACAGTAATACAACATTTTACGAAATATCGAAAAATCTCTACCTTGACACAGATTTTTAAGCATCTCGTAATGAAAAATTCTTTTTCTAGTTTTTTTTTACCTCAAATTATTTGTGAATAGTTACTTTACTCATTGATAGGTCTTTATTCTATTAAAAACTAAAATGTTTTGAAGAAATACTATTTTTATTTTTATTTTCACTGTACAATTTTCTTATCGCTTAACTTTAACCTACAGTGGTGAATTGAATTGTAACTGTAAATCCAACTTTTTTCTTTCTTACAATATGTGTATACTATTCCGTGTGGTGTCCGGATTAAGAATATATAGCACCACTCCATCTCCTCCCATGGATGTCGTAAAAGGATACTAAGGGATTGTAAACCAGAGGGATGGGCAGCAGCGTCCCTCCTGTCTGTCTGCTGTCGTAGCCACACTTCGCTCACCAACCTGCCCACCAAATTTAGTGAGTACTGGCAAATTTCCCCATGGGAGGAAATGGAGTGGTCCTATATTCTTAGTCCAGACATCATGAAAGTTTTTAAATATGTCTCGTATAAAGAAGATGATATCACTCAGCACTTACATTCACGCACTTATCTGTTTACATAAATATCAACACATCTCGGATATCAATCTCCAATCAATCTATTTGGTATGGGAAAATTCATTCTCATACCAATGTTTGTTTTATTGACATACGTTTATCTTCTTTGTCCATTAGGAGGTACGCTTTTGTTGAAAAGGCGCTTGCGGGCAGGGGCGAACATGATAATATGATATATTGTATATAATTATGTAATAGCCCGTCTGGTGCCGGCTAAGAATACCACCCCATCTCAACCCGTGGGTGTCGTAAAAGCAACTATGGGATTAGCCAGAGGATGGGCAGCAGCGTCCTTCGAGTACAATTATAACACAACTGCGATCGTCCTGTCTGCCAAGCGTGGTGGTTATGGAAAAACCCCCAAATGAGCACACAATGCAAACCTATACCGGTCGCTATGGCAATCTTTGGGGGAGGCTCCTGTCCAGCAGTGTCACTCACCTTACGAAACGCAACAATGTTGCTACTTCACGCCGGTATTCTATGACAGCGAGGTACTCCTCGGTCGAGCCAGCCCATTTATAATATATCCAGAATATCGTGGAGCATCAGTTTTCTATTTCACAATTCTTCAGAGAAATTGCTTTACCCCGAGATATGATTTAATCAGCGAAGATGCGCCTCCAACTATGCTATAGAATAGGATAATTGATTCAGTAAATAGGGCCTAAGTTCTTAACAGATATTTATACACGTAATATTAAATCAATGGAGGGCATTTTGCCACACTTATTACAACCTCCGAAAAGAAATTTCGAGCAACATTCAGTACTATTTTGATTATTGTTCATGTATACCTTTTAAGATACAATAACAATGGCCATTCTTAACTGATTAAAAAAACTGAATAAAAAAATCCAGAAAAGAAACATAAGGCATTTTTGATATTCTTCGTGCATACCTTTGCGTGCTCGGTCCCCTATTCCGCGAACCCTCACTGCCCTCAATGCTCTCCTAGACGCAAAACCTGATTGTGATGTGTTTGCTGATGAATGGAAAGTGATTTTGTCAGAGTGTTTGGAGTACTGTGAGAAGAATGTGTGAATGTGTGTGTAGCTGTAATGTATATTATATGTCCGATATTATATTATGTAATTCAGTATTTTTCTGTTTACTAAACCTTATTTATTTTTTATTATCGCGCCGATATTTTTTTTTTTGGCATCACTTTATAATAATATGCAATCTACTATGTATAATTGTATTTCAATGCTGTTATTGTACATACTTAGAAATTCATTATTGTAATTGGCCACGGCCGTGTAATTAATTCATCATCATCATTTCAGCCGAATGAAGTCCACTGCTGGACACAGGCCTCCCGCAAAGATCACCACAACCACCGATATGGGTGTGTTGTGGGCTCATTGGGGGGTTTTGCCATAATCGCCATGCTTGGCAGGCGGGTTGGCGATCGCAGTTGAGTTGTTAATGTACTCGAAGGACGCTGCTGCCCATCCTCCGGCTAATCCCTTAGTCGACTTTTACGACACCCATGGGAGGAGATGGGATGGTGGCATTCTGAGCCGGCACCACACGGGAATGTAATTAATTGTATTTGAATAAAAAATAAAAAAATAAAAAATACCTTTAAGGTACAATAATAAAGGGCATTTTTATATTTTTATTTATTTTATAATAATTTTTGTGAGAAACTCAGGGCAATTTTGATTATTATTAATCTACCTTTTTTATTACACTGTTCCTATTGATATTGACATCAATATATTTTGTGGGACCTTATACATCTGTGCTCCATCTGCAACTCTAAAAAACATTATTGTACTATTTTATGGGCAAACATAAACTACCACAATCAACAAAAAACCATTGCGTTTCATCGAGATAACGACACTGGCACACCGGGCGCAAACACAAGTAATCCAATTGTGTCAAACGACCAATCGGCGATACGAGACATGGAAAAAAATGCAAATTCGTTAGAACTAGCAATCAGTCGGTCGCTGGTTTGTGGGCAACAGATTTGCATACTGCATTATGCATCGGTGCATCGCGACGTCGTGGATTGATGCGAGCACTTCAATTCTGATGTTGGATGTTGGCGCCAAATTCTGAATATTTGTTTAGTTGTTGGCGTTGCGATATAATAGGGTCAGTATAAGATGTTATGGGAGCTTGCCGTGCGGTGCCGGCTCAGAATGCCACCACCCCATCTCCTCCCATGGGTGTCGTAAAAGTCGACTAAGGGATTAGCCGGAGGATGGGCAGCAGCGTCCTTCGAGTACATTAACAACTCAACTGCGATCGCCAACCCGCCTGCCAAGCGTGGCGATTATGGCAAAACCCCCCAATGAGCGAGAACACATCCATATCGGTGGTTGCGGTGATCTTTGGGGGAGGCCTGTGTCCAGCAGTGGACTTCACTCGGCCGAAATGATGAAGATGTTATGGGAGTTTTCGGTTAAGTTTATGTTAACAAATAATAATGTTAGTAAACTACACACATCAAACAAGTCTAAGAAACACGCATCATGTTACGAAATCTGCAAGTTTTATTAATTATATTATTATTTTTCTCTTACCAAAAGTAATATTTTTTATTCCAGAAAACATAATGTCTGATTTTAAAAACAAGATTTTTATCTTCTCGATAGTGTATTTTTAAGCTAGTTCAGTTGTTCGAAATTATATACCTATGAAAAATTGAAAATGCATTTTGATAAATCGTCAATATTGGGTGTATCAAAGCCATAATATACACATTTTAGTCGAACAGCGAGTTTGTATGTTTGTATTGTTATATCAAGACGTTGTCTGCAGCGCAAGTGCGTATTCATGGGATGAAAGATGATAACTGGGTTGAAAAGAACAAAATCAACCAGTATCGGGGCCTGATAAAGTTATATCAAAATATTGGAGAGTATTCATCAAGAGAACTTTAACAAGAGGTAACAGCTTGATAGAGTCAGATACAAGAACAAAATGGAAAGAAAATCACTTGGCACAGTTAATGAAAGAGCAAAATTGGACTTCTGGGGTGGAGGCCTGGTAACCTGAAACACAGGCTTCAGCCTAGCTTATGCACCAGTCTGCCACAGTAAATTTGAATAATACTATAAATAAGCAATATTGTATTTTGTTGCAACTTCTCATTATTGTGTTGAGAAAATATATAACTTAATTCCCACTATTTCACAGAAGGGCACGAAGCAAGTTTCTCAAAAATAACGACACAATTGTGGAGATATATCGGTTGGCTTTTATTTCAGCAGTGGCAGTGGCCGTTCTTTGCCTGATATCATGATGAACTAAGCAGAAGCTCAATCACCCTCAAACACCTTTAATCTTCTTCTTCCTAACCTTTTCCTATATTGTGGTTGATTTTCAGTCTCACCATATACGGTTGAACATCAGTATTTTACATTAACTACTGCCGTCTGCCCTCTGCAACCCAATTCTTGGGGTATACCGACATCAAATTCCGTGTGGACATCACACGGATTAAGAATATAGCACCACTCCATATCTTCCAGTGGATGACATAAAAGGTAACTAAGAGCCTGAGGGATGGGCAACAGCGTCCTTTGTGTGTAATAGCAGCCACACTGCACTCAACAACCCACTTGCAAGGGTCGCCACCCAGTACCAACAAATTCCAACCAAAATGATGACACAATTGTAGCAATCAATTGAGGAGATATTTTTATTTAATTATAAAACGGTGCCCCACACTATGATTTCTCCTGTGTCGTGGGTGCGTTTACAGACATACAATACACCCAGACCCGGAACAACTACCTGCAGATCATACAAATATTAGTTCTGTGCGGGAATCGAACTCACGACCCGGAGCACGGCAATTGACTGTATCAGCCACTGCACCAACCATGCCGACAGATCTTTGTCCAGCAGTGGACGTCGTTTGACTGAAATGATGATGATGATGAAGGACATACTTAGGTTATGTTTTCAGAATGTCGGTCTTGTTACTTCTCGTAAAGACTATCACAGATATTCGTATCTGGAACCGACAGGTTAATGTACTCTCCAAGGTTCTCAGCATCCTCTAATATAAACAACAAAACTACTTTGAATTAAATTAAGTTATCACCCTACGGAATCCACCAATAGATGACTACTGTACTGAGAAAATTTTATTCTCTTCTATGGATATATACTTAAACTTTAAAAACTACATGCCATAACATCACACGCTTCACAATGCATAATCACCAAAACCCGGACGCTGCTCATCCAATTAGCCGGTCCCCTAATCCTGACTGAGCGGTAACATGCAATGCCATCTAGCGACGCAATTTATACATTATGTTTACACACATATTTGTGCAGCTGCTTACGTGGATTCATTGTAAACAAGCTGCAATTTGCATATGGCTGTGTGTGCCACTGTCTTTAGGCAATATTATTTTAGTTAATTGGTAGTTTCGTGAAGGATGTTTCTGTTGGTATGGTCGTGTTAGAGGTGAGTGAACTTTGGAATTCTAAAATTAAAATGCAATTTCATAATGTACCGCTCGTGTCTCTCTTTGTCAAAGGAGAGTATTGCGAGTATAAAACCTAGTCATAAGAGTTTCATTGATCTTAAAATATGGCCGTCAGCGCCGCGTTGCCCGTTGACGGTCATCATTTCGGCCGAATGAAGTCGACTGCTGGACACAGGCCTCCCCCGAAAATCACCACAACCACCGATATGGATGGCTCATTGGGGGGTTTTGCCATAATCGCCACGCTTGGCAGGCAGGTTGGCGATCGCAGTTGAGTTGTTAATGTACTCGAAGGACGCTGCTGCCCATCCTCCGGCTAATCCCTTAGTCGACTTTTACGACACCCATGGGGGGAGATGGGGTGGTGGCATTCTGAGCCGGCACCACAAATGAATGCAAATAATTTAAATCTAGCGGTTGACTGCGAAGGACTGATCACTGCGCGAACAATATTCATTGCGCCTCTACTCTATGCTCCTTCCTTGAAACTAATATGAGCTGCTTCCCGTTGCTCAGATCCTGGGTACGGCCTTAGGATACGCAGTAGTGGTAGCGCCGCCATTAGAGTTATCTGTCAACTGTCTTCAGTGACAAGAAGCATGACACACATACATGCCTGTGCATCATATCCTGTGGGAGTGTATTCTTTGGCAAGATGAACGCAATATTATGTTTGACAGCATGCAAGTTACATCCGGGGTTGTTTACTATACAGACCTTGTTGCGACTAGGACGAATTTCCGTGCGTTCAAGTGTTTTTGCCATACCTACTATTGGAATCAGTCACAATAGCTCACAACATAGGACCCGTAAATAAAAAAAAATTGTACCCGTGGTGCTTGGCAACTGGGCTTAACCCTGTTGTAAACTCCCATTTATTGTGCCTATGGCCTATCGTTTTTCTCTGTCTCCTGCTTGCTACGGAGGGAAGTGGAACGTATATTCTTTCCTACTCCTCCTTTTTCTTTTCTGATTAATTTCGGTGCGGGTTCCAAGACAGTTATTCATTTCTCTGGGACACACCGAGCTTCATTGATCGGTGTTCTTTTCGGTGGTCGCCATTGTAGATCCTGGCTTACAGGAGTTGCAGTGGTTGGGAATGTGTGGCGGGCTTGTCCCAATAAAAATAAAAAAAATACATGCCTAGTGACATTATACGACGATTTGTGACATTTACGACGGAAACAATTGAAAACCAGACGACGTTGCCCACATCTTTTATAGATTTTTTCATTTTTGAGAAATATTTTATGATTACGTAAAGATTCATAAGTCTATACACCGTACGACGTTGCCTTATACTTGACATTGGCGAAATTGTGGAAGATACTCTGCAGAAGCCATAATCTAAGAGAAGAAGAAGACGACATTATACGACGGCACGGTTGGTGCAGTGGTTGATACAGTCGACTGCTGCGCTCTGGGTCGTGGGTTCGATTCCCGCATGGAACAAATATTTGTATGATCTGCAAATAGTTGTTACGGGTCTGGAATTGTGTGTGAAATTCATGTCTGTAAACGCACCCACGACACAGGAGCAATGCCAGTGTGGGGCAACGTTTAAAAAAATGCTATACGAGGAGTCCGGGGGGATCCTGTACAATCATCCCCGAGATGTGCTTTGGGGTGTGCCTTTTTATAGTCGCCTCCACACCGCTAGACGGGTTGACCGCTTTACAGTCAACCGCTCCGAGATTTGTCTAAAGGCGTGGGGTACCAATGGGTGGGTGTAGTGTAATTATATCGACTACCTGGAGCCCCCCTTCGGTGCCAAAGATGACCAATGATGTGCCGAAGGTGGTTTTAGCTGGTTAAAGTCTGGCATGCCCCTCCATATAAATAATTACGTTTCTTAACAAGCCCTTTGAAACAAAACGTTTTTTTACACCGCGTACAAACCATTGCCATTATAAATATTTCATACAACTCTTGCAAACCCATTAAGAAACGATTTAGTGCTACAACCGGAGCCTAAAACAATTTGTTTGAGGTAAATAACTCAATTAGCGCAAACTTGTAGTTATTTATTGCTGTACAGTTTTATTTGGCAAAGGTTTTCCAGCCTTTATTACGTTTACATGGATTATAGTAGAGATTTTTTTTCATGCGGTGGCGATGAAGAATAATGTTAATATTCTTCATATAACCAATTTCATACATTCATTTTAACAAATCATAATGGTTAGCATTGTTAGTTTAAAGATCTTTGGAGCTTCATTTGGGCCTTTTTTTACAAGTTTATTTCATTTTTAATTTTTGAAATTGCATGTATATTATTTGTGTGATACCGGCTCAGAATACCACCACCCCATCTCCTCCCGTGTGTGTCGTAAAAGTCGACTAAAGGATTAGCCGGAGGATGGCAGCAGCGTCATTCGAGTACATTAACAACTCAACTGCGATCGCCAACCCGTCTGCCTAGCGTGGCGATTATGGCAAAACCCCCCAATGAGCACACAACACACCCATATCGGTCGTTGAGGTGATTTTTGGGGGAGGGCTGGGTCCAGCAGTGGACTTCATTCGGCCGAAATGATGATGTATATTATTTATATTCCATGTGGTGACCGTATTAAGAATATATCACTACTGCATCTCCTCCCGTGGATGTCGTAAGAGTCGACTAAGGGACTCTAAACCAGGGAGGGGCAACTGCGTCCAATCTGTGGAAGAGTAGCCACACCAATGGCAAAACCCCCTAATGAATACACAACATAAACCCAGACCGGTCATTGGGACAATCTCGGGAGGCCTATGCCCGTGCGATTTTTGGAAAATCTTGTGGCTAATATCCAATAAAATATATTATAAATATTTATGTATCTTGCATTATACTTCTGCTAAAAACTCACTCAGTATGAAAATGCACATAATCCAACCCGTGCGATCGCGACCCCTGTGGCCCTTCGCCAAATAACGACGATAGGAATCCCAAAAGTTTTAAACATGGGTGCAGGGGTGGTTGTTACTTAGTTGTTATCCAGGCGCCATGTTCTTCTCCAAGCGGGATCGACCCTTTCCTGAACTTGCTCCTTCTCCTTCTAGAGCATGGCGCTCTCACAGATGGAGACAAGAGACCAGCAACGGCCTACCTGATGATAAGTAGCAATAATAGATCCATTGCTATAAAATTCACTAGCTTTTCCTACCTTCCTTCACTTGGAACACAACTTCGGTTTCATGTAGATGTTATTCTGGATGAAATAGTTAAGGTTGTAGTAAAGTACTTCACATAGGACTAACGCTACTACCACTGAAACAACAATCAATAGTTGAAGAGTGACTGGAGACCGCGAATCGACAAACGCAGGGTGGAAATTCAGACTGACGGACAATCTGAAGAAAGCAGATGTACGCCTGCGCCTATAAAAGTAATTCAACCATGGGTTTCTTTCGGCATTTTTTCTCAGATGTTATCACGCAGTGAAACGTCTTACATCGTTTCGATATAACATGTAAGTGTCTATCAATACCTAATTACTGAATAAACGATTTGATTAAATTCTATTCTATGAAAAATTCAGTTTGGGATAAACTATATATATACATATATAAGTCAAGAAACTGACTACAATAGACTTACGGCTGCAGTTAATAACCAATCGAATCCAAATTTTGTAGATTTGAACTTCATACAATTTTGTATTAAGATCACATTTAAGGTAAAAAACCGACATTCATTATCCCAAATCGAAAGATTTTATATTAGATTGATTATTCATTTCGGCCGTCAGTTGTAATATAACCATATTACATGCTGACTCCATTGTAACATTGCGTATATTAAAACTCACCGTGATTCAAACTAACAACAAACTTCCATTGTTTACAAATATACAGGGTGTCCAGTAAATAGCACGACAGACTGCAGGGGGTGAGAGCTTGGGTCAATACCTACCAAAAAAACACAATATATGTTCAGCAAAATCTTACGGATTTACACTAGTACAAAATTTTCCGAAAAATCGAAAAATCTTTACCTTGACACAGATATTTAAGCATCTCGTAATGAAAAATTCCTTTTCTAGTTTTATTTTACCTCAAATAATTTGTGAATAGTTACTTTACTCATTGATAGGTCTTTATGCTATTAAAAACTAAAGCGTTTTCAAAAAATAAATTTTTATTTAAATTTTCACAGTACAATTTTATAATTCGATGTCCATGACGACCATAAACATTACAAATTTTAAACCAAAAACCCAAACTTTCGAAACAAACTTAAAAACATTAGACGTTAACTCGAAAATCTGGTATCTACAACTGAAATCACTATCGTTAAAGAACTTGACACTATTATGTAGAAAGTATCAAAACGGCTCGTGATCAGATTCTTAATTACTTATTCCCTTTGGTTATAAACATACACATGTATATGTAATATCTTAATCCTACTATGTCACAACTTTGATTAGTTTAAAGGCGATTATAAATGTATGAGTACAATGATTGTTTCAGGCATTACGTACACCCAATCGCTTTACAATAACACGCAATGAATCGAACATACACCTGTGTAGGATAATAGTTGTTATAGTATCTTTTCCAACTTTAACATAATCAAAATCAAACTAACTGTAAACACCTGTTCATGCTAAGTTAAAATCATATTGGCCACAAACAAAAACCTACCAGTTATCTATGTAGCTTTATCCTTATTCTTTTGGTCTACACAATATGCATACAAACTTAAAAAAACTATTCATACTATCAAATAAAGTTAATTCAATGCCTTCACATTCATGCCGTGTGGTGCCGGCTCAGAATACCACCACCCCATCTCCGCCCGTGGGTGTCGTAAAAGTCGGCTAAGGAATTAGCCGGGGGATGAGCAGCAGCGTCCTTCGAGTACATTAACAACTCAACTGCGATCGCCAACCCGTCTGCCAAGCGTGGCGATTATGGCAAAACCTCCCAATGAGCCCACAACACACCCATATCGGTGGTTGTGGTGATCTCTGGGGGAGGCCTGTGTCCTGCAGTGGACTTCATTCGGCCGAAATTATGACATTCAGAAGTGTAAACTTCCCATTCAAGAATACGCAATATTACTTTTAACACAAAGCACAATTGGTAAAGACAAAAACATATGGTCCTACCTCAATATTATCTTACACAAGAATCGGTCAAAGCCAATCTCCTACAGCAGTTCGAACAATTAACTAATTAAAAGTTCACTAATTAGATTTATTAAGTATTTAAATTACCATCCCATCGCCATTCTTCTAACTACCCATCTTCATTGTAGATATTACCGCAGTATTGTTATAAACCTTAATGATATGATGAAACAAAACCTGCTACTACTTACCACACACATCCAAAACAAATCCACAGAACTAAAAGTAAAAACACCGCTTGTGTACGAGCTACATGTGACATGGACGTCCCCGCCACGCGTGGCGCGTGCGTGGCGGCTGTGGAATCACGCGGTACTGAGTGAGATCGTTCTGGCTAGAGATGTTCCCCGCCCACTATCGAACTAAAATCTCGTATAAAATATTGGGGTTTGACACCTTAGTATTTGTGTCAAGGTAAATGTTTAGATAACCTAATAGTTAAGTCTATAATCTAACTTGGGCGGTTTAATACCGTTATTTCTGGCTGGTTATCCTACATAAGAATGGCTTTTCTAACTTAATAGTAAAGTACTATTTATCCATCCAAATCCAAACCCAAAACTTATATATAAGTAGAAAGCAAGGTACCGAGCACATCCAAACCCCGTACTTACTACAATTGAAAATTTCTTATAATACGGACGGCACGAATGGTGCAGTGGCTGATACAGTCGGCTGCTGCGTTCCGGGTCGTGGGTTCGATTCCCGCACGAAACATATAGTATAATCTGCAAGAAGTTGTTCCGGGTCTGGGTGTATTGTGTGTGGAATTTATGTCTGTAAACGCAACCACAACACAGGCGAAATCCTAAAGTTTCTAAAAAAAAGAAGAAGAAAATAGTTGTCTGTCGGTGTCAAAGATATTGGAAGAAAAGAGATTTACCATGCAGTTCGAAATGTTTGCGAGCCTAGAAATCCAGGTTTCCCCTACCATTCTTCATAAAAACACACTAATGCACACAGTTACAAGTTCTCATCCAATGGACTGAATAAACACAACATTATAATTGGCTTCTCATACTAAAACACACCCACATATGTAGGCAGCCAATCATACCGAGCATACAGACTGCAACACAGCAGCCGTACCACGCAACGTGTAAGTTTATTGGGAGTACCATTCGCTGTTCTATTCACTGCGTTTGTTATTCACCGATTGCTAGTTAAATGTGGTAGATAAGAAGCATTGTATTTTGTACAAAAAAAGAATTTATTTTTATTTTTATTACAGACAAATACTATAAAATTCTTTCACTTGCATATGGTATATGATTCCTTCCAAGGGAAAACATGATTTTCAACTACGACGTTAAGTTTGTTCTTGGGATTATGAAAGTTATTGGTACAAGACCGAATCCAACAATAGACAATATATTGAGCAATTTCAGAACCCTTTCCACGCGAGTTAAACTCGCACTTGACTGGTTATTTTAAATAAACGAGCATAAATATGTGATGAAATCATGATACACTAGGATTTATCCTGTATAGTCGTACAGCTTATATATGAAAAGCTCAAAATGCACAAACAATTAATACAAATATTTATTGTCTACTAAAATCGAACCCGTTACACCTAGAGCAGAAATCCATGCGATTATCCACTCCGCTGTACGTGCCGTTAAAACGTGTTATAAATAACTCTTATGGTTATAAACACAACCTAGAAAAGAGTAAAAGACCTTAAAAAGCTGTTTGTTAACAGTATCAAAGTGCGGTAAAAATCCCCAAATAAAAAGAAAATCATTAAAACGATAATGACATGTCCAGAAAATTTACTTCGACCGTCATCATTAACATTAACATCAGTAACTCAACATTTCCTACTAAGTTAATGTCACTTATTGATGAATTGTAAAAACACAATTGTCCAAAGTAAAAGAAACATGTGAAAAAAATATGACGTTGAATTTATAAATTGACATTATATTAAAACATTTCATCATATATCATCATATCGGCCATTTATACGTCCACTGCTGAACAAAGGCCTCCCCCATAGATTTTCACAACTGTGTCATTATTTTGGGGGGTATTTGCCAATACTCACCACGCTTGGCAGGCGGGTTGATGAGCGCAGTATGACTAGCGTTTTACAGAAGGGACGCTGCTGCCCATCCCTCTGGTTTAGATTCCCATAATCGCCTTTTACGACATCCACGGGAGGAGATGGAGTGGTGCTATATTCTTAATCCGGACACCAACATTTACATTGAATTATTAACGAAAAAACAATTGAACCGTACGACGTTGCCGACATATTTTTTAGAATTATTTTAATAAATATTTTATGAATATTTAACGATATATTAATCTAAACACCGTACGACGTTGCCTTATATGTGACATGGCGAAATTGTGGAAGATACTGTACAGAAGCCATAATCTAAGAGAAGAAGAAGAAGAAGAATTACTAACCGTTTGTGTATTGATCATTTGGTTTTATCTGAGTAATTGTATTTATTTATGTATAAATATTCAAATACAAAGGACATCCACTACTGAAAAATGGCCTCAAAATAGATTTCTATAATTGTGTCTTCATTTTGGGGGGAATTTGCCAGCACTCACCATGCTTGGTAAGTGGGTAGTGCAGTATGACTGCTGTTCCACAGAAAAGACGCTGCCCTCTGGTTTAGAGTCCCTTAGTCACTTTTACGACTTCAACGGGAGGAGATGGAGTGGTGCTATATTCTTAATCCCGACTCCATACTGAAAACATACTTCAGCTAGTTTAAGAAAATCATTTAATTTACAGATCATCATCATCATATCAGCCAAAGGACGTCCACTGCTGAGCAAAGTCCCCCTATAGATTTCCACAACGAGCGGTCACATGCCGCCCGCATCAAGCGACCTTCACCAGGTCGTCTGTCCACCTCGTTCGAGGTCGTCCCGCCCTGCGTTTTCCGTCTCCACTCAACATCCATCAGTTCTACAAGCAATGTGCCCCGCCCATTGTCACTTCAGTTTACTTATTCATTTAGCTATGTCGGCAACTTTAGTTCTACGGATTTCGTCATAAACAAACACACATAGCATTTAAATATTTAAATAAATATTCAAGATCTCTGACAAAGCTACTATGGTGTCGCCACATCACTCCCCCCCGAAGACCGGAGCCGACCGAGCCGAGCTCGCCTCAAACACAGCCACCTCTTTTACGACACAACCGTACCCTACATATTCATTACCACAAACTTACACTATCACAAAACTACCCACTAATAGTCGTAAAACTCTCCCACAAAGTGTCCACATGAAATTTTGAAGTACAATTATAATTCTGTCTCCTTGCAGACTATTACGTACTAACTAAAGTGCCTAGTCACGTGGACTCAATAAATTACAATAAAAATTACCCGCAAAACGTGGAGATAGTCGGAACCGAAGCGGAGAGGAAATGCTAGTGTGGGTGAGTACTGCATCCGGGAGTTCCGTAGGGAGTTTTTGTTATGGAGATATTTTTTTAGATAAGCTAAAGATAAAAACATTTTTATTTATGTAAAACCATTTACAAGCACTAATAAATAGTCAGACTTTAGTTGCCGCGTTCCAAGATATGGATTTACTATAGAGTAGAACCGGTAAAAACCTCCATGGTTACTCTATTTAAACATAATTTATGTTACCTTACCGTAACCGTATAATGTAGCGTAGTACGATCGCTGCTTCATCATATCATGATCCTCATACCGGCCAAAGAACGTCCACTACTGCACAAAGGCCTCCCCACAGATTTCCACAACGACCGGTTACATGTCACCCATATCCAACGACTCCCAGCTACCATAACCAGGACATCTGACTATCTCATTGTATTTTATTGTAATTTAAATAAATATCCGAGTTATTATCATCATATCAGCCAAAAAATGTACACTGCTGAACAAAGGCCTTCCCTATATATTTCCACAGTTTTGGCGTCATTTGGGGCGGGGACTTGCCACTAATCATCACACTTGGCAGGCGGGCTGTGAGCGCAGGATGGCTGCTGTTTCACAGAAGGGACCCTGCCGCCTATGTCACGGGTTTAGATTCCCTAAGGAACTCGCGCACTACACGGCCACGGCCACAGCCAGTGGCTCCAGCATCCAGGTAAAGTAGTCGCTTTTTACGACATCCACAAGAGGAGATGAAGTGGTGCGCTATTCTCAATTGGGACACCATACCGAACTTTTAATTAGAAATCGAAAATTATCTTTTATTCTTCAAAATTATCTCGTCAATAGACAGTATTTACCCGCAGTATTGCCGTCGTTAAACAACATTAGGCGGAAGTAATGGTTAACTAAAGTACAACCTTAAAGCTTCGTAACTAAAATATTATAGGAATGTCGAGAAATATGAAAGCTTACTTTTACAATTGCCAATTTTCGCGAACGCGGCAACTGTAGTCTCAACTATTCATAAGTAAATGGTTTTTAATATCAAAACAAATTTTTCTTCACTAGAATACAAAAAATACTTTGGAAGTTATCTAATTTCAGTGTATAACCTTCATAAATTTTCAGATTTTTTATTTGATATTGTTTCACTTATTACTAATGTTTTTCGTAAATATAATGTATGTTAGTATGAACAAACTTAAACTTACACAAATTCTGGATAAATATATATATATATATATATATCATTCCACAAACAATTATTTTCTTATAGCAATGTAGTAGAAGTATTAAAGCTTAATCTTACAATTGCCATATTTATTCTATTCAACAAAAAAAAATATTTTCTAGAATACAAAAATAAATCTAATTTCAGTGTTACTAACTAGCTAGTTTAACACTGAAATTAGATTTTTGATGAAGCTTCATATAAGTAAAAATCTTAATATTACTTCTAATTTCGTTCTAAATTTCGTTACATAGCAAATCTGTTTTCGTAAATATATTTTATGTTAATATGAACAAACCTAAGCTTACACAAATTTTAGATATATATTACATTACACCACGAACAATTATTTTCTTCGAATCACGTACGGAACCCAAAAAATTAACAGGTGAACGCGACTGTAATGAGGAAAGTTGGGGAATACCGAAGGATTGCCAATTTAGATATTCAAATCGTGTTCGGTTCATTTTGCGGATATTTTGTATACATTTAGGTAAGGATGTTTTTGTGAATAGAGTAGATTGGAAGTGGGGAGAAATTGTTGGGGAAATTCGGTCCTTTTTTCATGCAGCACAAGTTTGTATGGAGTGAATTATCGGGAGAGATTAATGTGCCCGCTTTCAGGTGTCGGGTGAGGTGCTTGGTTATCGTGATATTGAAAAGAAAAGGAAACGTAATTTGATGCTCTGTAGTAAGGTATGTTTTCTTTTCGTTATTTCCTTGAAGTTTGAACAGATTTCAGCTTTAGGGGTTTCATTACCACAGTTTTATTAACTCTCTTTCTTGTGTATCTATTCGGGTGTAGTTTTGTAATTGATTTTATACTAACTTTCTTACGAAATTTGGGATTTGATAGAATTAGACGACAACGTAAGAAAATTAAAAAGCATATTGAGGTGTATTTTATTTTCATTTACCGCGTTTTTAATAGGAACTGAAAAATATATTAGCATTATAGTTTTTTAATGAAATATGATCTAAAAAGAACAAAATAATGTTTAAATGTAAAATAAAAGCGTGGTGTGCTCTCTACTTCCATTATTAATTAATTCCTCAATTATCAGGTTCTTACATATGAAATTGGCGTTTTGTCTAACTGACCATTTTGGTGTTTGGTTAGGAATTCCAAATTCAAATTTATTTCAAATTGAAGCTCGTGTATTTGTGTTTTGAATTTAGTTATTCATTTGTTTCCGCGTCATTTGATTTTTATATGATATCGATATGTTCACAATTTGGAAAACCTAAAATATCGCGTTATTTACTAATACGAGTTCCACCGTGGCTGAAGATACAGCTCGAAGGATTAATGATGCGTATGGGGCAGCTACTGCAAAAGAGAAAATGGTACGTTTTTGGTTCCAACGTTTTCGTTCTGGAAATGTTGACCTACAAGCCCCGTGGACGGTCGGAGACCTAAGTTAATACGGAAGAATTAAAAGTGAACGTGGAAGCGGATACATCGCAAACAACGTCAGAATTACCGGCAGGCTTTGGTGTGAGTGATATAATTATTTCGGCCAAATAACGTCCACTGCTGGTCACAGGCCTCCACCCTAAGATCACTATATCGACCGATATGGGTGTGTTGTGGGCTCATTGGGGGTTTTGCCATAATCGCCACGCTTGGCAGGCGTGTTGGCGATCGCAGTTTAGTTGTTTATGTACTTGAAGGACGCTGCTGCCCATCCTCCGGCTAATCCCATAGTCATAGAGTTTTAATTCACTTGAAACAAATTATAGAAGTGATAAAGCTCGAAAAATACAGGGTACTGCATGAATTGAGTAAGGCACACCAACAAACACACGTCGAGTGCTGCATTACATTACTCAACCGGCACAATAATAAGGGACTTCGCATCATATCGTTACGTGTGATGAAAAATGGATTAAACGAAACGGTCGCTAAATTAGAGCAGTTGTGATTGGAATGTCTCCGACACCCACCATAATCCCTTGCTCCAATTTTCTTTCTCAAAAATTTGGAAAACTTTCTGCAAGGAAAAAATACCAACTCCAATGAGGCAGTCCAAACCGCCTCCAAAGATTTTATTGGTTCTCGCTCCCTCACTTTCTTCAGCAAAGGAATCAATGAACTACCTATCAAAAGGGAAAAGTGCATAAATAGCTATGGTACATACTTTGATTGTTTAAATATATAATTTAATGGGCGACATCAACGCTAAGCGATAATGCCCATTAAATAAAGAGAGAGATTTTTTTATATTTTTTACGTTTTGTTTTTTCCGTATAAAACGCTCATTTCATACGTAAGGACCTAATATGTAGGCATGAAATTATCTTTTGGTATTTATAATATACTCTTCTGTTACTTTCACAGCCGTGTGGTGCCGACTCAGAATGCCACCACCCCAATTCATCCCGTGGGTGTCGTAAAAGTTGACTAAGGGATTAACCGGAGGATGGGCAGCAGCGTCCTTCGAGTACATTAACAATTCAACTGCGATCGAGAACCCGTCTGCCAAGCGTGGCGATTATGGCAGAACCCCCCATGAGCCCACAACACACCCATATCGGCCGTTGTTGTGATCTTTGGGGGAGGCCTGTGTCCAGCAGTGGACTTCATTCAGCCGAAATGATGACTTTCACAGCATTAAAACAACGCCTCAATTTTGAAACCATCGCTGTAGCTTATCCCGAATATCTGTGCAAAATGAAACTAAAAACAGGAGAGATGCGACTAATTTGATTCCCAACATGAATACGCCGAGAAACTCAATTTAACTAGTAGTAATGTCACGAAGCGTCGTCAGTAGCGAACTGCGAAATTGCTGTAAACTCAAACATTTCGGGAGGGAGTTAGCTTGTCACAAAAACTTAGTCGCAACTTGAGACTAGAACAACGGAGTAGCGGGCCTGTATTCTCGTAGCGGTAGATACTATTACTAGTGATAATATTACATTAATTTCTGCTAACTCAAAGTTTTCGGTGGATATTCAGTGTTTCACTTATAGCTGATGTGTTGAACGTTTTTTATTCAATATATAAATAAATATTTAGCGATAGTTAAGTTTCAAACCGCATGTCATTAATTTGGTGATACGATTCAATAGAATAATAGGTATTAATATTGAGCTGTGCGTTCTACTTAATTTAGGTAGGAAAACATACCTATGTAGATTTTATGTTTATATATATTGATTAAAATGTATCACATAACATTCCGTGTGGTGTCCGGATTAAGAAAGCACCACTCTATCTCCTCCTGTGGATGTTGTAAGGCGACTAAGGGAATCTAAACCAGAGGGATGGGCAGCGTCCCTTCTGTGAAACGGTAGCCATACTGCGCTCACCAACCCGCATGCCAAGCGTGGTGAGTATTGGCAAATTGCCCCCAAAATGACTACACAATTATGGAAATCTATTTCGAGGCACTTTTTCAGCAGTGGATGTCCTTTGGCTGATATGATAGTCATAATCATTAATTTTTGTTTTATGTTTGATTAATTCATTGTATTTGAATATTTATACAAAAATAAATACAATTACTCAGACAAAACCAAAGGAAACATGATCAATACACAAACGGTTAATAATTCAATGTAAATGTTATAATGTAATGTCAATGTCATTTTATAAATTCCACGTCTTTTTTTTTACATGTTTTTTTTACTTTTGTCGGCACGGTTGGTGCAGTGGCTGATACAGTCGGCTGCTGCGCTCCGGGTCGTGGGTTCCATTCACGCACGGAACAAATATTTGTATGATCTGCAGATATTGTATATATTGGGTGTATTGTATGTGGAATTCATGTCTGTATCGCACCCACGACACAGGAGAAATCCTAGTGTGCGGCAACGTTGACATGATATCACAGTGACAAATGATGACACAGTTGTGAAAATCTATGGGGGATGTCTTTGTTCAGCAGTGGACGTATAAATGGCCGATATGATGACATAACATTATAAATAGTTACATAATTTACTTATAACCGGTATTGTGTGGTGCATGACATGTCCCACAGAATACCGATGTAAAGTTGAAGCATTGCGTTTCTTGCGATTAGTAACAAGAGTATATACAGCCTTCTAATTTTCCAATTTTAGGACCCGTTAAATAGCATCAGATCTCACGGTGGAAAAGAACATCCTCTGCGGTTCGCCTCGTATTACACGATACCTAATTCCCCTCATAGAAAAACTATGGATTTTCCACTTAAGGTGATCTCTGCCTTCATGAAATATAAACGTGTTGTTATACAGACATTCTCACACAGATTTAAACCACGCGCTTGGGCAAAATATCGCGTGCTAGCATAATTGGTCCGCTTCATACAAATCTAATGCAACAAACTACTCTCTTCGCACTGGCTATTTGTTAAATGGGTCTGACGTAAATTTTTATAAACACATCAACTAAGTACACAGATGTATACATGTTTGTGTAAGCAATGTGGGTCCGTGGGTGTTGATGGTTAATCCCGGAATGATAATCCTGACGTTATCATCCCGGGATTAAAGAAATTACAAGTTTCTTAGTTCCGATGTTGAGATGGGGTAACCCTATTCGTGACCGGAGCTAGACGGTCTTACCGTACCCCGTGTTACCGTACTACCAGAGCATTACCGGTATTACCGGTACAACGCGGGCAAAAAGTAACCAATAAAAATAAAATCTCACGTGGAATATCAAGCAGTTACAACAGCACCTTATTTCATCCTGCTAAGTATACGGGTAAATAAACTACTTAGTCGTTTCCTTTTATATCCATAAAAATGTAGTAACATTAGTAACAGACACTAAAGGAGTAAGACATGATATAATGCCGGAAACACGGTTTGGCAAGGCCTACCTCCATTATGCATATTGCTAGAAATCTTGGCGAAAATTGTGTCATTATGCCGAATACCCTGTACTGTGAGAATTTTGATGCTAGGAAAATTTGTAGTTGGGATGGCATGGGGAGATTTTGATTTCAATTTTGGAACATATGGCGAGTGATTAGTGCCCAAGAGTTGGCAATGTCAGTGTCGTTAGAGGCTCAGTTATAACTTCTGTCTAGCTATACTTAACAATTATAAAATGGGTAGAAAAGGGCAGGCGGATAAGTTCTGTGTTTATTCATAAATTATTATTTTTACCTTTTTCATGCATTTTTTTATTAGTCCCCACTTGAAATTCATCATGAACTTCCTCCGCCCCGGGGAAGGGCGAAGGGGTTTGCGGGACTCCTTTTTTTAATTTATTTTTTATTGGTGTCCAGTGGAAATTCTACATGGAACTTCCTTCGCCCCGGGGAAGGGCGAAGGGGTATGCCGGACTCCTACCGGCTAAAACCACTGGAGCGGTCATCTTCGGCACTGAAGGGGGCTCCAGGTAATCGCATTAGAGCCGCCCATCGGTGCCACGCCTTTTGGCACATCCCAGAGTAGATGACTGTAAAGCTGTCACCCCCTCTAGCGGAGCGAAGGCGACTGTAAAAAAAGGGCGCCCCCCAGGCACCTCTCGGGGAGGATTGTAAAGAATCCCCCCAAGTCTCGCTGTGCGCTGTGCTGTACACACGGCGGCGCGTGACCACGTGCGCGCCACCGTTTTCCCGGTGGTCACTCGGTATGAGCACGCAGAATCCCCAATCTGCGCGCTCGTGACCCCCGAGGCCCCCACCATGAACTGATGGCAGGGGGATGCCGGACTCCTACCGGCTAAAACCACTGGTGTATTAAACCAAATTGTATCATCATCATCATCATCATCACAGATAGCAAGGGTCGGGGATGGCGATATGCAGGTATCTATCTATCAGTATGTATAGGTTTGCGGTAAAAAGTGTCAAAAGGTCCCATTCGAATTCACAGTTACTGAGCATATGAATCATGTTTAATGTTTTGGTTACACAGTGAGTGTTTAGGTTACACAAAGGCGGAGGTGCCGGATGCCATCGTGGCGGTGACTGGCTGTTCGTACGAGGAGGTTAAGCTGGGCGAAAAATTCGAGACTCACCGTCCACTGGGGGAGGCCAAGAAGCTGGCGTTCACCGGCCGCGTTTGTGTGGTTTGGACGCCGGCCAGAGTTGAGGCGTTAGCGGTACGGCCACAGCAGTGCTACCGATGATTCAAGCTGGGCATGTGGGACTCCGGTGCACTATACATGGGGGTTTGACCGAAGTGACCGTATGCTTTGCCTGTGGTGGGCAGAGCTACAATGCGATACGAGTTCTCAACACAGGTCCACTGTGCGTGGACTTCGGTTATCCGGCCGAACATACAATCACATAGAAGATAGTAAACCATTCACTGCCCATAAAGGCAAGAGGGGGGAAGCGAGCCCCCCCTGCCTCTGCCAATGGGTAAGAGAAGACTGCGCTGGCGGCATCGGTCGCGGACCCACCGAAGGCAATGGTGACTTCAAATTCTCAGCCTTAAGAGTCCTTCAGGCCAACCTGAATCACTGCCGCAACGCTCAGAACCTACTGCTGCAGACTGTTTCGGAGTGGTGGGTTACCTTGGCAGTTGTGGCGAAGCCCTACTATGTCCCAGATCATCCTCGCTGGTTTGCGGGTGCCGGGGACTCCGTTGCCATCTTTTGGACTGGGGTAGAATGTGGGCCGATATGCTTCCTATTGGATAGGGATCAGTGCTTTGCTGCTATTGAGAGGGGACATCTGGCAATAGTGGGCAGCTACGTTTGTGAAGCAAACCGTAGATCATGTCGAGCTGCACTTTTCGTTGATATCATGTTTCGGGAGGGGCGCGAGGAGGACGCGCACTCTGGCTACGTAGATGTCTGACTTCTTTGCACCCTGACGGGCAGCAAAGAGCTCCCTGTAGACACGGTGTGGTGACCGACGGTCATCGTAAGCGCTGGGGAGGATCTCGAGGGCAAAGGCCCATGACGTAATATGCGCTTACACACCTTGCCACCACGTAGTGGCTTTGTGCGTCAGTCTGAGTCTGAGACTTTAGCACACTCCTAGTACGTTTCAACGTACGTCAATAAAACCATCCACGGATTCATTAATTGCCTCGCTATACCACGCGCTGCACCTGGCAAGATTACCAGTCGAAGTTGAACCCGAGGCGCTAGAGGTCGGTGAGGTCGTCATGGCGGGAATCGAGTCGAGAACGCGCCCCAGCACCTTCTCCATTGATTCGGCCTGGGCTCGCTGCAGATGCTCCAGCATCGCAGTGACGTTGGTAGGGCTAAATGGCTCAATGGCGGGAGAGACGACAGTGGGGGCGTCGGTAGCACCGTGGTCTATTGTGGCATCTGCAAAATTGTCAGCGTCATCGATGTCAGCGATCTGCGTGGCATTTGAAAAAAACGTAATACAAGGTGCGGATCCTTGCCGCGAGTTGGGCAGCCAAATATAGCGAGTTGTTCGAATTTAAACACAAACTTCAGATTTTTTACAATGATGTATTGTTAGTTTTTCCACCAGCATCAGTCACAATTCAGAACCGTCTCGAAGTCCAAATCTTTTTTTATTTTACAAAACGTCACATGGACCGATCTCTCCACGCGCATGCGTTTTCAAACCAGCCAGTACTCACCATCAGGGCGCTAGTAGTCTAGCACTAAAAAGGTTGATACAGCAAACTTGTATGCCACGTTACAACAGTATTTTTATTAAAATATTTTATATAGTTTGTTACTCACGTGTGGTATGAGATCCCTTGTTCTTTATTAATTTTAGCTTGATAGTTTGTGCATTTTTTATACGCACGACGGCATTTTGAAATACTAAATACAACAATAAACTTACTCAACAACACGTATAAACATGCGACGAACCATGCAAAAAATCAGGCGGTGGCGTTGGGACGTTCGAAAAAATAATATGGTGCGGATCCTTGCCGCGAGTTGGGCAGCCACTTATATCGGGTTGGTCGAATTAAACAAAAGCTTGAGTTTTGTTACAATGATGATGATATTATTTTCAGTTTGACACTAGCATAAGACACAATTACCGAACTGTCTAGAATTATGTGTTTTTCATCAAACGGTACGCGGACGGAGCTCTCCGCGCTCATGCGATTCGAACCAACTGACCACTACTTTCCACCGGGGCGCTAGTAATCATATTGCCTCAGTAAGCTTGCAAACCACGTTACAAACTTATATCCAAAGAATAATAAATAAATAATAGTCGAGTGAGTCGTGGGCAAAAGCTTTTTAAATATTAACAGACTTAAACATCCATTTATTAACGGCTTTATAACACAAGACAGAAGGCATTAAGATAATGATGACGAAGATGTTTTAATTAAAGCATATTTTTTGTCTGTTCATTAAATTTTAACGAAGCTATGGTGGGCGAAATACGACACCTATTAAAATGAACACGTCTTTAAACAAAGTTTAACATCGTGAGCTGGGGTGGCGATAAGAAAATAATGTTGGTATATTTTTCATTGAAAATTATGTTTATAAAATGTGTAATTTCTCAAATCGTGCGGGTGCTGTACAATACTTGTGTACGAGTATGTAAAAAATAAAAAAAAATTGCATTATTTTTGTTATTAACACCGTAGTGCTCGTCACTGTTAACGGAAAAGAATAATAGTTATTATTTTTCACTAACTGTGCCACGCGGTTTAACCCGCTTTTTAAATTAAAAGAAATCAGGTTATGTATAAATCATTTAGAGTACTTCGGTTTCGGCATAGACAGCTGACATATATCTTCTATACAAATAAATTAAATTGAAGTGTCTGTTTATAATGTCTAAATAACAGGTTTTTACTAAACTCATATGAAAGTACATACGGAACATATAACAAAAAAAAAATTTTTTTTTGTCTGTCGGTCGGTCTTCCTGTCTGTCTGTTTGTTCTGGGTAATCTCCGAAACGGCTGGACCGATTTTGACTGGACTTTCACTGGCAGATAGCTGATGTTATAAGGAATAACTTTTTTTTATTAACTTACTTTAATTTTAGAAAAATAATAAGGGTTCCGCGCAAAAAAAACCATGAAATAAATATATTCTATGTCAAGTGTCTATGTCGAAGCACTCTAAATTTCTTTGAAATTAAACGCGGGTGAAACCGCGGATCCCAGCTAGTAAACAATAAAACGTAATTGCTACGCAAGTTCACACGTAGAGTCAGCGTCGTGTGTCGCTCGGTTTCCGGTAGCCGGCCTCTGAATCGCCGGAGCACCGCCTTCCAACCAAAATTTCTTCCGTCATTAGGGCCCACAGATGTTCGGTCGGTCGAATTAATAAAAATATGCTGTAACATAATCGCCTCGCGATGCTGTTCTAACCTTACCTTGGCTGTGTATCATAGAGGCGATTGCTAGCTTTCCTGACTTTCACGTCCCGAGTATGTTGTGAGAATGTTATTCAAAAAGTTTTGGACAATATGATAGATATGAGACAATGGTTTTACACACACATCAGCCCATATACGTCCACTGCTGAACATGGGCTTCCCAAAAACCACTAGATTAAGTTTTCATAATCACCATAATCACCACGCCTGGCAGGCAGATTGGTGATCGCAGTATGTTGTTATTAGCACACGGGAGGTGCTTCTGTCCAACCTCTCGAAATCTTTTTTTTTTAACTTTGGCACACACTAGAGTTTCGCCTGTGTCGTGGGTGCGTTTACAGACACAAATTCCATACACAATACACCCAGACCCGGAACAACTACCTGCATATCATACAAATATTTTTTTCCGTGCAGGATCCAAACCCGCGACCCGAAGTGCATCAGCCGACTGTATCAGCCACTGCACCAACCCTGCCGTCGTTCTTGACATCAACACTTAGTCACCTTTAGACTAGGGGTGGTCTATATTTCTAGGAACGGATTGTTTTTTATTGGTGTCCAGTGGAAACTCTACATGGAACTTCCTTCGCCCCGGGGAAGGGCGAAGGAGCATGCCGGTCTCCTACCGGCTAAAACCACTGGAGCGGTCATCTTCGGCACCCAAGGGGGGCTCCAGGTCCAAGAGAATAGCCCTACAGTAATTGAATTAAAGGGTATAAAAGCAAGATACAAAGCTCTAATAACTCCAAAGAATACACGGTCCTATTTTAACATACGTCATCTCTCTCATTCTCATCTCATTCTCTTACAATCCAACATTCTGCGCACGATTTTTCACTCTCTTTACAATGACAGGCGGCAATTTTATTTACAGCACAAAAGGGGTATTATGCCCATCTGCCAAAAAATGCTTGAGATGAACAAAAATGAATTATACACAAAATTGTACTTCAAATAGAAGAAAACCCAATTACAATTTCATTATTTTATGTGAAAGAAAGGTTCTCTTAGGGTACATAACACTGATGTATTGAGGGATTATGAGTAATGGGTAATTGGACAACAAAAATAACATTCAGGAAAATCAAGTCCATAATACAAGTTGCAATCGCCAATTAAAAAATTTAATTATATGAACGTATTTTTTTAATGTGATACGTTTAATGCCTAATTGTCAGTAATGCAAAGGACATGTGATTCATACAGCCTAAGATTCGATTGTATAACATTAGAAGTTTAAAAAAGAATATGATTTTATAGCATGCTTAGATGATCAGATATTAAAAAGCCAGTTCAGTAAGTCATGTCAAATATGAATGAATTTCATGTTCAAGACCCCTGAACCTGACGACAATCAAATTAAATACAAATGAATAGTTACACTTTTAATCTAATTAAACAAACTTGAGAATAATTTTATTATTCATATTTTATTCTAAATAGAATTTAGGACTATTGGTAGTTTATGTTCATTTCGACTTAATGGCCGTTCCGCTTTAAAATAAACTATGCCTAACTACAAACTGTACGGAAAACCTACTTACCACAATATTGGAGTGCTCTTAAATCACAGTTAACTGAAAGTGGCCCAGTTATAACATAATCGCGTCAGAGATGGCGCTATAAACAACAATACCTTGGGCGTGCGTAAATTTTCATTTGTTGCTCCGAGCCGCGCACTATATCATAATTCCGCCATTGAACTCTAAAATATTTCCAAAGCTCACGTGAATTACTGGGCATTCTGTAAAAGTGCCGTACATCATGGCGTAAGGTTATTTATTGATAAAGTTTCCTTTGCAGAATGTATGCTGGTTTTTGTTTTGTGAAAATGATGTCCGCCAATGGGATGGAGTTTATTAAGGCACCAACATAGGTAGCAGAATTTCATAAAAATGACCGAAAAAGTTTAAGGATATCATTCGCGTGACTCCTAGCGACCTTCACCAGGTCGTCTGTCCACCTCGTTGGAGGTACTCCCACGCTTTGTTTTCCGGTGCGCGGTCTCCACTTGAGAACCTTTTTACCCCAACGGCCATCAGTTCTACGAGCAATGTGCCCCGCCCATTGCCACTTCAGTTAACTAATCCTTTCAGCTATCAGCCTCTTTAGTTCTTCTACGGATCTCCTCATTTGTGATTCGGTCTCGTAGAAAAATACCAAGCATAGCTCTCTCTATAGCTCGCTGAGTGACCTTTAGCTTTCTTATGAGGCCCATAGTGAGTGACCACGTCTCTATTTCATATGTCATCACCGGTCACACTGGTTAAAGACTTCGTCGTCTTGAGGTATTGTTGTCGAAAAGACGTTGCGAAGTTTCCCGAACGCTACCCAGCCGAGTCGGATTCAACGATTGATCTCTATTTCGAAGTTGGACCTACCTAACCGGACAGCTTGTCTCAGGTAGATATACTCGTCAACAACTTCGAGAACATAGCTTCCAACGGATATTGGAAATTGTGGAGGTCCCTGAGAGTCGTTGGATGAGGGCGGCATGTAATCGCTCGTAGTGAAAATCTATGGGGGATGCCTTCGTTCAGCAATGGACGTCCTTTGGCTGACATGATGATTCGTTCGCAGTAAACCTATTAATTTCAAGTTCTAGGCACGTATCACTATGTATTATATGTAATAGCAGTAATTAAGCCAATACCAAAAAAATCGAATCCTTCCAGTCTTAAAGACCTTCGGCCAATAAGTTTACTTCCTTGTCTCTCTAAAATTTTAGAAAAAGTTGTTTGTAGCCAATTTACTAATTACCTAGAGCAGTACAAGATTTTGCCAGCTTTGCAGTCAGGTTTTCGCAAAAGTCACAGCACTGCTACAGCACTGCTTGATGTAGTTGACAATGCTCTTGAAGCCAGAGATCATGGTATGGCAACAGTGCTCACTCTACTCGACTTCTCCCGTGCATTTGATGGTCTAAATATTTCACTACTTCTATCCAAACTTTCATATTATGGGTGTGATGCGGAGACAGTGCAGTGGTTTCATAGTTACCTTAGCAACAGATTCCAATATGTCCAGGTTAGCAGTGACAAAACTGGTAATGTGTCAACATCATCTCTCTCTCAAGTAACAAGGGGTATCCCGCAAGGCTCTAATCTTGGCCCTCTACTCTTCATTTTGTACAGTGCTGATATTACTAACTCCATTATCAACTGCAAGTTCCACCTATATGCTGATGACCTTCAGTTATATATCTCCTTCCATCCACAGGACTGCCTTCACTCTGTAACTAAAATTAACAGTGACTTAGATAGAGTTGCAGACTGGGCAAAAAGAAACTCATTGGTGCTCAACCCAAATAAATCGAAATGTTTAATTATGGGTTCTAGAAATCTGATCACTAAAATTAGTGTTGAGGACCCTGATATCAGAATTGATGGCTGTTCTATAGGAAAAGTACTTGAAGCACGCAACCTTGGGGTAGTTTTTGACGGTCAGTTACAGTTTGAGACTCATGTGCTAGAAGCTGTACGTAACTGTTTCTACCGTCTGAAACTACTATACCGAGTTCGTCCATACATTAGTGTGGATATGCGTATCCTGCTGTGCGAGTCCCTCATATTGTCCAAGCTGAATTACGCTGACACAGTTTATGGGACCTGCTTGCTCAGTAGAACTGAGAGGCTCATTCAGCGGGTGCAAAATGCATGTGCTCGGTTCTGTTTTCATGTGCCGCCTAGATCACATATTACTCCTTATTTAAATGAGGAAAGCATTATGAAGATGTCGTCTCGCAGAGGGCTCCATTTAGCTACGTTACTTTTTGGCGTTATATTGACTGGGAAACCTAAATACCTTTATGATAAATTATCTTGGTCGCGTGAATATAACAAACATATGACAAGGGCTTCGTCTTACCTAATGACCACACCAAGTCATCGAACTGCTGCTTTCCGAGGCAGCTTTAAGTTCGCTGCGACCCGCTGCTGGAACGACCTGCCACCACCGCTACGTGCCCTAAACACCGTTTCTGCTTTTAGTATTAAGTATAAAAAGTATCTGTTATGTAAACAAAAGCGAAATTAATACTCACCTTGGGTCTACGCACTGAGGGAAATGGTTTCTTTTGGCCAGAAGAGCTGAACGAGCGGCAAATTATTGCATTACAATGTAAACAGGGGTAATTCTGACATTCCATATTTACACAATGCACTTATTTATACACATATAAAATTTACGTACTGAATAATAAAATGTAACCAATGTACCACAAATGAATTCAATTAATATAAATCAAATAAATAATTAAAAGGCACACAATTCACATGATATCTAATTAATTTTTTACAATGATGATGTTAGCTAAAGTTTTTCACGAACTATTTTTGTTTTGTTTTTGTCATAGACGAATTAAGTAGAGGCCACCTATCTAGTGAAGTACTAAATCGATAAGGTAATCGATTGGCAGCCGATTACATTGATAATTTTATATGTAATCAAATTTGATGTTCCTTCTTCCGTTACGTTTGTATTTGATTTCTATATAATTACTTAAAATATAATATGCTGTATTAATCTACATTACTAATATAAATAATATATTGGTAACTGTGCGTGATATGACTTCTTTTATGTAAGGTCCTATCGGAAGACCAGCGCAATGCTGAGATAGGAGCCTATTCTGATGTCTCACACAAAAATCTGTTTGCATGCTTTTTATTTTTAATATGATATTTTGCAATTTATGTGTTGTTGTTTACAATTATTTTCTTGTTGTGTGCGATCAGAATAAAATTATTTCTTTCTTTCTTCTTTCTCTTTATTATAATGCAAATTATAGACAAGACAAAAACGAAAAGTTAAATCCTCACTGGATTGTTAACAATATCGTCATACTGATGGAAATATGAGGATTATTAATTCATTTAATGCAATTCACCCTCTTATACGCGGTGTAAGTGATAACGTATCGACAACTTTGGGAAGAAGCACTTAGACTTAAGCCCATGATAAAAATAAAAAAGCCATTTATCTCGGAAATAAAAGGTTACAGGTTTACCATTTTTAAACACGCGATGTATCGTAACCAACGCGATCACAACGCTACGTGACCAAACTGTATTGAAACAACAGCTGATTTTGTTTTTATTTACATTGCAGTGTTATGTGAAAATAATTAGTTTATTGTGTTTTTATTCAAAACAGCGTTAGGATAGACGGAAACAATTATTTCATATTGAAATCAGTTAAGTAAAACCGACCGACGCAAAATTCTAACGCTGTGGATTCCAGAATCATGTACTGAATCCATGGTAATAGTTTTCGTAGCAAGGTAATTTACACCCGTTATAGAAAAACTGTTTCAATGTGTGAACAGTTTAAGCCTAACTTCAAGACAACACGATAATATTGCTTTGTTTTACAATAATTCATCTCATCCACTGCTAAAAATGGGTCTCCCAATGGTCACTACGAGGACATTTTCCAGTAAGTACTCTCCACGCTTGACAAGTGAGTTGGTCAGTATAGCTACTGATACACAAAAGGGACGCTGCTGCCCTCCCCCTGGTTTAGAGTCCCTTCTTACGACATCCATGGGAGGAGCTGGAGCGGTGCTATATTCTTAATCCGGATATCACACGGAATCACAATCACATTTATGATATTAAAGTAGGGATAGCTCTTTTTATACCGTAACGAGACCTTTGTTGGTTTGAAATAAAAGGTTTTTCATCAAGCGATCAATGAAAGTCCAAGTCAAAGTCAAATTGTTTTTATTCATGTAAACCATTTGCTGGCACTTATGAATAGTCAGAATTTAAATAGTTACAATACACCCAGACCCGGAACAACTACCTGCAGATCATACAAATATTTGTTCCGTGCGTGAATCGAACCCACGACCCGGAGCGCAGCAGCCGACTGTATCAGCCACTGCACCAACCGAGCCGTCAAAGTTGATTTATATGGCTGAAATGATGATGATGATTCAGGTTATATCGTAATAGATTGTCAGGCTGCCTCTTGTGTAACTAATTCTGCACAAGAACCATATGCAGTCCAGTTTACACTGGCTGATAGCATAAAGCGTGCTAGAAAAAAATATAGCAAGCGTGATCAGTACGAACATTATCTTGTTTTCGAGAGAAACTTTTATGTCCAGCCATAGGCTTAGTACAGATAATTTATTTAGTACCTAAGATACTTTCACTTTTATCATGACTAAATGTATTCCAGGTATTTTTATTGCGACATTCAGGACTATGAATAGACCTCATCTCGCTTCGAATTAGGCGAACTGTAACATGTCTTCGACATAAATTTGGTAATTCGCAAACTGTATACGGGGGAACAAACAATTTTATTAGCTTAGATAGCACGGAATACAAAATAGATACATTACAGAAGGTTTATTACTATGCGACAACAGATTATCGCGGCCCGGCCTAGCGCTATACCAACGCAATACACGGGTTAGGTCTGGTAACGTTCGAGCGATACCAGAGGTAGTGTTGCAAGCGTCCATCATCAAGGGGACGGACTGAAAACCAGCGTGGACCAATACCTGGTTTAATCCTTGCGCACTGCCAACAATGCTAAGTCCGTTTCTTTTGTTGTTCCGGGTCTGGGTGTATTGTGTGTGGAATTTCTGTCTGTAAACGCAACCACGACACAGGTAAAAAAAACCACACTACACAATATTTTAAGTATCTTTTGTTTTTTATTTTATAATTATGTGTGTGTGGTGGTAAACTATCTTTATCTCGATAATATAAGATATATCTTACATATATTTATATGCATACGTCGGAGATTATAAATTCAGCTTTTTATTATAGCGCCATCTGTGAGGGAACGTTGGAATTAATGTATGCTTGGATGGGGTCATTTTAACATATTCATGTTTATGACAGTTTCCTGTGGTGGGTATCTTAGACAGGTGACACGAAGACTTGATACAACACAATGCAATACTTTATTAATAACTCCATGGTTACACGTCATACAGTATTCTGTTAAAATGTCATTCATAGCTTAGTTAATAATTCAGATAAATATATTTTTTGCAAGTATGAAATCCACAAATATAATATAATATATAATGTTGTTGTTAATTGAGATAGGACGGTAAGGTGAACACTTTTGCGCGGACTTAAATAAGGAATACACAAATAGAATATTTTGCCTACGATCGGACTTATAAATGTCGATCGAAACATATCAAATACAATTTGAACCACTCGTGTGTTTTGTTTTTTACTTATGTGCTAGCGGTATTATAGCACGCGATTCCGCGAACATTTGGTGAAGTAGCGTTCAATTTGTTCTTGCATATTTTGGAGCGGAACTTCTGTTTTTCATTACATATTATTTATCTACATGTAAGTTAGGCGTTGTAAAATGAGGGGTCGTTGTCGGCTCGCAAGTAGCTTTTTACAGCCAATAACAGCGCTAATAACTTTGTCAGTAAAATGTTTATATGCCCATTGAACGATCCTACGTACGTATGAGTTTGTTAAGGGAAATCTGTTAGTACTGTCGGAGTTTTATTTGTTAACCTAATTCAATGCTACGCACTACTTAATTTAATTTGTTGTAGTTTAAAAAGAATTGTAAATATAGGCTCGTAAATATTATTAACTTTATGACAGATTAAATATTTCCTAAATTTGCGAAAATTTGTTCCGAAGGAAAAATTGGCGGAACCCTTAAAGGATCACTCGTGTATCTGACTGTCTGTCCGTCTGTCACAGCCAATTTGCTCCGAATCCACTTGACCGATAAAGTTGAAATTTGGTACACTTGTGGATTTCTGCGACACAAATACGGACGTGTAATGTAAATAAATGAATTTTGAATGTGGTGGCTACTTTTGGGGGGCAATATATAAAATTAAAGAATAAAGTTTTGCAAACTGTACCGTGTAACATATGAAATGGAAAGTCTTGTTGTGAGGATCTCAAATATATTTATTTCAATATATAAGTATAGTTTTGAAGTTATTTGAGAAAATAGACGAATACTTAACATTCCCCACCCTTATCTCCGAAACTACAGAGCCTAAAACTATGAAAAAATTAAAATAATGTAGTTCATCACTTAAAGATTACAGGAAAACGTATAAGAAGTCTATGATCTTAAAATAACATGGTAACTCTTTCAATATTGTTCGTACAAACTAACATTTGCAATTGAAATCACCGCCGCCCATGTATACCCACAACACCAGTTGCTGATGAGTGCATAACTTTGTGGTAAACATACACTTTTTCCTTGAAGGCCCCCATGTCGTATGTCTGCCATATTTTTACGGTTCGGCTTCCAGTAATCGTCACTCGCTGTACGAAACACATCAACACTGTTACTACCAACAATGTTGCTACTTCACGCCTTCTCCCACGCAGAAAAATGTATGTGTTGACAATGTTATATAAAATGATAATTAAGTTTGCTTTGTGTGTAGTGTGTATATAAGCAATGTAATCAAACACGAACGTCGGAAGGCATACACGTTTACATCAGCTTGTAACACAGTACAATATAATACATGTACAATATTACATTTATTTACAGGGTTTTTCTTTTGGCCCCAAGGATTGAAAATGACCTTAAAGAGGAAAATATTGAGATATTTACGAAATAAATGAATGATTTGTTAAATTATAAATGTCATTATAGTATTGCAGCTTTTGTAATGACACTCTTTAGTCATTTTTATTTCATTTTATGACATTTTTATTTATTTTTATATTAGTTTCTTATCATTTTGTGTATGTTTTGACATTTGATATTAATAATATTTCACTATCATTGCATTAAATTATTCTGCAATTGTTAAGACAAGTTATTATTACACATTAACATTTTGGAATGGTTTAATAATCTTAATTGTGTTATTGAAATTAGTACCTAGCTTCAGCCTTTTCATATAGATTTTTACACCTGTCTAGGCAAAATATGTTTGGACTTAATTAATTAATGTAACACCATTATAATATTGTAATACGTAAACTCATTTTATCAAATAAATCTTACCTTATCTAATATTCTGCTGGTGCTAATTCTTTACATAACAGATAATAACTGACCCAACTACGTAAGAAAACTATCAAACTACTTTTCCCTAGAACTGTATGATAAATGGTATATCATCATCACTATCAACGTATCAGCCAAAAGATGTCCACAGCTGAACAAAAGCTTCCTCCATAGATTTTCACAATTTCGTCATTTTGGAGGGAATTTGCCAATACTCACCACGCTTGGCAGGCGGTTGGTGAGCACAGAATGGCTGCTGATTCACAGAAGGGACGCTGCTGCCCATACCCCAGGCTTAGAGTTCCTAAGTCGCCCTTTACGCCATCCACGGCAGGAGCTGGAGTGGTGCTATATTCTTAATCCAGACACTACACCGAAAATGATATTACAAGTGATACCATCCCATAACTTTCCCATGGTTGTCGTTAAAAGTAACTAACTGGTTATGATGGCCAACCCTTCTCTGGATCATTAATTTATAAGCTTTGTTCCACCTTGGAACAAATATTACTACCAACAGATACTTTTTCTGGGTCTGGTTGGTTGTTCATGTGAGGTTGATGTGTGTAAAGTCTACCCACGGCACAGGAGAAATCGTATTAACACGTCATTGTTATAAAGAAAAGTATTATCAATTAGTTTTACTCTAATTGTAAGTAAAGGGAAATACCAGGTCACACAGATGATTATGTTTACATCACACATCTACTCTGTTACTACTTCGAATTTTATTTTTTTTAAACTTTGCCCACACTAGGATTTCTCTACTGCTTTGAATTTGAAAATTGAACTATCTGCAGATCATACAAATATTTGTTCCGTGCGGGAATCGAACCCACGACCCGGTGCGCAGCAACCGACTGTATCAGCCACTGCACCAACTGTGCCGTCATATCCTAATAAAATGTTTACAATTTATTATTTTCTTTAGTTTGTTCTAAATCGAGATCCAATTGAAATATTAAGCATAAAAAGAAAGCTAACAATAAAAATACTCCAAACGTTATCCTAGAACATAAAATATCCTTGCAATTTAACACAAAAGTAGCTGAATCGATGCATTAAAGACCACAAAGACTTAAAAGGAAATAGCGTTCAAAACTTTGATCAGCGGCCAAATGTAATCCGTACCTGAAAGGTCCCGAATGCAAGTATCTTGGCACGAATTCTTAAACTGTCCCAAGCTATGTTAAAATGAATATCTAGCCGATGGTGTTTATCATGAAAACTCGAACGGCTATCGAAATTAAAAGTCGTTCGGTTATCACAAGTTGATTGGTCGTCTTTTAAAGGCTTTACACCATAGTAATTATTAAACTTTCGCGAATTGAATACATGATTTTAAGTTAATATCGGGTTGATAGGTTACCAATTGACTTAAAAACATTGGTTTATAACACAAACTTATTTAAAGCTAAACTTAAGGCCTTCCTATTAGAAAAATGTTTATCATGATTCTTTCCATGATCCGGAAGGACAGTTTTATGGCTGCGCATCATGTTTCCTCATGCGCCTGCCTCGAGGTTTATTCGGATGGTCAGGCCACACAGCAGGTCAGGACCCGCCAGAGTAAGTGACAAACCGAGACCTATCAGGGATGCGGTCAAAGAAACACAGCACTTTTAGCCGGCGAGAGGTCGGCACACCTTTCTGCCTTCCCCAGAGTGGAGGAAACTATAAGGATTTTGCTACGCTACCAAAGTCATCTTGATCATCAATTCGGTCGTTGCTCAATTCATTCCCAAAAAATAGGTAAATAATAAAGCAAGAAGACTTAAATTTTCTATACATATAAGCAAAAAAATAAAATTTTAGTGTCTGTTTCTAATGTCAAAATAACAGCTTTTTACTAAATGCATATGAAAGAACTCAAGACGCAAGTCTCAAACTCAAACTCAAATTTTTTATTTCATATAGGCCCTAATAGGCTTTTACGAAAAGTCAAGCTAAGTGTACGGTTCGGAAAAGTCGGTCCTATGGAGAAGAGCCGGCAAGAAACTCCATGGATATACTCTTTTCAAAAAAAGTTATACTACATTTTTGTTATTACATGGTAATAAGCTAGGTATGTGCGAACAAAGTAGACTAATTAAATGTAAAATACACACAATAACAAAACAGACAATTGCCTCTAACACAATAGAAAACTGATAACAATTAATGTATAGCACTAATAAAGTCGACGAAGTTCACACATTTACAAAATGTAGAAGAAACTAAATTATATAAAATGAAAGGCATTTTAAACGCCAGAGCTTTCAATGTCATATTGAATATGTCAGTAAAAAAAAAATGAATATGTCAAAGTATATATTATATAGACAATATATATCAAAAGCTAATATATTCAAAAAATAATTACTATCACTGTAAAATTTTGATTTGTTATTAGATAAATCCATATTTCATCAATAAGGTTCCAGGGAAGCCACATGTGCAGAAAGAATCAATACCAGACATCTCTGTCGTCAACATAGTCATTAGCCCTATAATAAGCTTTTTTAATTAGGATCTGTTTAATATGGGCTTTAAACTTTCCCTCAGTAAGGTCTGTAACAGATTTGGGCAGCTTATTATAAAAGCGAACACAATTTCCAAGGAATGACTTATTTGTTTTAGCTAATCTAAATTTGGGCACTACAATTTTATGTTTATGTCTTGTATTTATATTGTGAAAATCGCTTTTTATATAAAACTTATGCAGATTTTTACGGACGTATAAAATATTTTCAAAGATATAGAGTGACGGCAATGTAAGTATATTGATATCTTTAAACAAAGTTCTAAGAGACTCGCGAGGACCCATATTATATATTGCGCGGATTGCCCTTTTTTGTAGAATAAAAATTGAATCTACGTCGGCTGCCGATCCCCACAACAGAATACCATAAGACATAATGCTGTGAAAATATGCAAAGTAAACTAACCTGGCCGTAGCTTCATCAGTCAGCTGTCTAATTTTACGAACTGCATATGCTGCAGAGCTGAGCCTACCCGATATAGCTTTAATGTGGGCACTCCACTGTAATTTCGAGTCGATAGTTATACCTAGAAATACGGTTTCATCAACAGTTACAAGTTGGTTGCCATCAAGAACTAGTTTTAATCCCAATTGGGGTGCATTAGGTAAGGAGAACTTTACACATTTAGTTTTATTAGCATTAAGTAACAGGTTGTGAGCTGCAAACCAACTGGAGAGGACAGTTAGGCTCTCGTTTACATGAATAACATTACTATCTTTTCTACTGATTTTAAAAATTAGGGACGTGTCGTCAGCGAATAAAATCACATCCGATAACTTGGTCATCATATATGGAAGGTCATTTATATAAGCTAGAAACAAGAATGGGCCGAGTATTGAGCCCTGGGGCACGCCCATTTTAACCGTAGAACCCAAAGAGGTAGCCCCATCTATATCTACTTTTTGCAGTCTTAAAGATAAATAAGAATAAACAAGATCAGCAGCTCTTCCACGAATTCCGTAGTGGCGTAATTTACAGAGCAGCGTATTGTGGTCAACGCAGTCAAACGCTTTGGAGAGGTCACAAAAAATGCCAATAGCATCTTGAGAACCCTCCCAGGATTCGAGAATTTGCGTCACTAGTTTGACTCCTGCATCCGTAGTCTTTAACCAGTGTGTGTTACCAGTGATGACATATGGAACAGAGACGTGGTCACTCACAATGGGCCTCATAAGAAAGCTCAAGGTCACTCAGCGAGCTATGGAGAGAGCTATGCTTGGTATTTCTCTACGAGATCGAATCAGAAATGAGGAGATCCGTAGAAGAACTAAAGTTGTCGACATAGCTGAAAGGATTAGTAAACTGAAGTGGCAATGGGCAGGGCACATTGCTCGTAGAACTGATGGCCGTTGGGGCACAAAGGTTCTCGGATGGAGACCGCGCACCGGAAAACGCAGCGTGGGACGACCTCCAACGAGGTGGACAGACGATCTGGTGAAGGTCGCTGGGAGTCGTTGGATGAGAGCGGCATGTGACCGCTCGTTGTGGAAATCTAAGGGGGAGGCCTTTGTTCAGCAGTGGACGTCCTGTGGCTGATATGATGATATGAAAGAATATGCGGCACCTAGAGCAAAAAAAATTTTTTTTGTCTGTCTGCCTGTCCGTTTGTCTGGCTGTTTGTTCCCGCTAATCTCCGGAACGGCTGGAACGATTTCTACGGGACGTTCACTAGCAGATAGCTGATGTTACAAAGAATAACTTAGACTACTTTTATTTTAGAAAAAATATTAGGGCTCCGAGCAAAAAATTTAAATTCAATATATATTTCTCAACGTCAAGTGTCTATGCTGAAGTACTCTAAATTATTTATAAATAATCCGACTTTTTACTAGTTTAATTCAATTCAATTTATTCATTTGCGAATATGGGTTTTACATAAGTTGTTACATATTATTAACGCGGGTGATACCGCGGGACACAGCTAGTTTAAACTAAGATTATTTAAAATAGTGGACCAGCTGGCTAGACGAATTAACTTACTTAAGTAAATAAGCCTTTACTTTGAGCAAGTGCTTACACACTTTATATAAACAAGTAATAAGTGATAACAGACTAGTTACTGGTAGTAGCGCTCGGTTTTCTCGGTATAATACAGTGTAGAAATTTTGCCTACACGCCGGGACAGGTAGGCGCTGCGGAATTACTTAACGACAGTTCCAAAGTACCGCGGAGAATAATTACACTGTAACTATAATAGTTTCTAGTCTTATCTGTTTTGAGTTTATTATATATTCACAGTTTGAAAGGGTTCTCTGTTATTAGTTTAATAATGTTGTGGGTTATTAACTTGACCTTGGAGCAAGGTCCCGAAGGATCGTTGACAGAGAGTGCATACTTGTGAGGTAACTTTTGCGTGTGGCTACGGCTCTACCTGGGGAGGACGGAGGATAATGTCAGACTCTTACCGACTAACCCCATGGCATATTCAGCATATATGAAGGACTGTTAGTATCTCCAGTAGAACGCATCGACGAAAGCCATCGTGGGTTCCGTTTCACAGCAGCTCACGACCATCACGAGCTACCGTCATCTCTGTGTCCACTTGATAGACGCCTAGAGTTTCCACTTTAAGTGCCTACGACCACACCATGAAAGCAGGGGGGGGTGGTATTGGCTGTACGAAAGCGTGGCAGTAAGATCTTGGATTTGAATCCGATGTCAGATAATTTATTATGTGTTTATTATCTCTAGTACATACTCAGTAGTCAACCGGTGTTTAGAATAGTGGTGATGGTATATGATCACATATATGGGATTTAAAACAGCCATGGATGAAGTATGTCTGTGGCAATGGTAAGTACACTTGCACTTCACTTCGGGACATACACTTCATTAAAACTTTGATTCAATTTGAGTCATTATTCGACTTTCGTGTAGTTTTTAGCAGAAAATAGATGTCCCTCTCAATCAATGGGTGTCGTGAAAGGCGCCTAAGGGCTGATATCAAGACGATGGGCAGCGGCATCCCCCAGTATGCTAATAACAACAAATGGCTGTCATCGATCCGCCTGCCAAGCGTGGTAATTTTGGCAATATGGGTATATCTGTAGCAGTATCTATGGCATCTATCTATGGCTATAGATTCACAAACTAGATAAAGACAAAATGAAATTATTTACAATGTAATCTCCAAACAAATTAAAAGAGAACTCTCCTTCTTAACAATAATCTCATTAACCATTGCAATCACGAAAGGATATCAGGACCATCTTTAATTAAATTAAGTCGTTAAAAATATTTATAATAGCCGAGTGTAAGGCTTGCATTTTTATGAGTTTTTAAGAGATACCAAGAATAAGGGTGGTGGAAGCCATAAATTAATATTGTCTGTGTTCGTAATTAATGCTTTGCACGCGTATAACAAATTATAATGAGACATTAAGAGTTTCAGCAGCCTCTATCCGTGGGTGTTGTGGAAAATATTCAATTCAATTCTTTATTGCATTCCATGAGTAAATTATTAAACAAAACAGGTGGTAGGTTTATATCTATTGACCATTTATGCTACCACCCCATCTCTTCCCATGGGTGTCGTAAAAGTCGACTAAGGGATTAGCCGGAGGATGGGCAGCAGCGCCCTTCGAGTACATTAACAACTCAACTGCGATCGCCAACCAGCCTGCCAAGCGTGGCGATTATGGCAAAACCCCCCAATGAGCCCACAACACATCCATATCGGTGGTTGTGGTGATCTTTGGGGGAGGCCTGTGTCCAGCAGTGGACTTCATTCGGCCGAAATGATGAAAATGATGACCATTTATGGACCCTGTTGGGCACAGCATAATTAAGTAGGAGAGAGGAAGAGTATTAATAATAAATTTTAATTAAAATGTATTTATTTATTTATTTATTTACACTTTCATGTACAATGGTGGTACACAAGGCGGACTTAATGCCATGTGGCATTCTCTACCAGTCAACCTTTGGGTTAAAAAAGAAATACATTGAAAGAGGTACAAAAAACTAACATTTCAATAATAACAATACATACATACAAATGTACATACTATAAATACGGTAAAATATATACAAAAGCTAAATACATCAAATAAAAGATACTACATACAGTAGGTATTATATCTTAATAATCATAATAACGATGCACGAAATTGTCAATTGCAGGAGTGCAGCGATTTCAAATAGTATTCCTGAACTTTTCGCTTGAATGCAAATTTACTAGAAGCTTTTTTGAAATCAAGGGGAAGCACATTCCATAGTTTGATTGTTGAGACCGAGAAGGAATTGGAAATATAACCTGTACGGTGATAAGGAATCTGAAGAATCAAATTATCAGCCGCACGCAAGTTACGGCTATGAGAACTACCCAAAACTAGGAAATATTTTTTTAGATACTCAGGAGTACAAGGATCATTAATAATAGAGAAGTATGTATCGTCGATGAATTCTTTTTTGCTAAGCACTTTTTTTTAAATTTGAATACAAAGTTATTAAATTTTTTTTCAGTTTTTATGACATTTGGTAGCTTGTTATATATTTTTATAGACGTCACCAAGGGACCCGAGGAGTGCATAGCTAGTCGATAAGTTGGTAGATTTAATCTATTTAGGTCGAAGTATAATTTTGGTTTGTATGTTTTCGCGTTTATTATAGAATTCAGGGTATTTAAACAAACTGTTTAATTTAAACAAAATGGTTTTAAGATAATATCGGGTCTATAATCTCACACAGATTACTATCTAAATAAAATTTTGACTGATGTTTCTATTAAGTTGCATTGACCGTGGTCACGAGTAGACTGATTCTATTCGAATAGACCCGATATTATCTTAAAACCATTTATACCAGGGATTCCCAAACTATTCTGGCCAAGAGACCCATTGTCCAAAATGTACTTATACCACAGACCTCCAGATCATGGATCATGATTCTGTCCATGGTCCGGATGGACAGTTTTATGGCGGCGCATCGTATTTCCTCATGGATCATCAGGTAGGCACCTAGAGGATTGTTCGGATGGTCAGGCCACACAAGTGAATGGGACCCGCCAGAGTAAGTGGCAAACCTGTTAGGGATGCGGTCAAAGGAACTCCATGCACTTTTAGCTGGCGAGAGGTCGGCACACCTTTCTGCTTTCCCCAGAGTGGAGGAAAATATATGGATTTGCTACGCTAAACAAAGTCATATTTGGTCATGAATTCGGTCTTTGCTCAATGAATTCCCAAAATATAGGTAAATAATAAAACAAGAAGATTTAAATTATCTATACAACTACCTATACAAATAAATAAAATTGAAGTTCTGTTTGTAATGTCAAAATAACAGCTTTTTACTAAATGCATATGAAAGTATATGCGGCACCTAAAACATTTTTTTTTTGTCTGTCTACATGTCGGTCTGTCTGTCTGTCTGTTTGTTCCCGCAAATCTCTGGAACGGCTGGAACGATTTCTACGGGACGTTCACTTGCAGATAGCTGATGTTACAAGGAATAACTTAGACTACTTTTATTTTAGAAAATTAGTTAGGGTATCGAGCCGAAGTACTCTAAATTGTTTATAAATAATCCGACTTTTTTCAAATTTAATTCAATTCAATTCAATTTATTCATTTGCGAATATGGGTCTTCTATTTCTCTATTCTATTGTTGGCTCCCACGGGCTCAGCATTAGCCGAACGCACTTCGACCCTATTGGATCCATTGTGCTGCCCAAAGCCCTGCACTACTCCTCCGCTGGCAAATCCAGAAGTCCCTGTAGGTACTTCGCAATCATACCTGCCTGGAGCCGTGCAAAATCATCAGGCAATGGATAAGCCACTCCTAGATGTTTTGCCCTACGTCTTCCCAGAGCGTCACAGCTGCACAAAATGTGCTGCATAGACTCTTGATTGTCCATACAGAATCTGCATGTATCCGTTGTGCTGAGCTTCATTCTATGGAGGTGCTCCTTGGTGCCGAAGTGGCCTGTCATTGCACCTATATAGTGCCTTAAATGGGTTTTGGTAAGATTTAATAGTCTCTTACACCCGTTTAGTTTTGTGCTGCAGAAAGTTTTGGAATGGTTTAGGCCTCTCGCTTGCCTCCATTCTCTGACATGTTCCTTATCAGCAAATGCATGTAATGCCAGTTGGTAGGTACCCTGAGGTATTCCTACGAAAGGCTCAGGGCCAATGAACTGCTTACTCGAGCCTGCCCTAGGTAGTTGATCCGCTTTCTCGTTACCTTCAACACCTTCGTGTCCAGGTACCCAGATAAGCTTTACGTTATTGTGTTTTCCTAGTTTGTTTAGTAAGATAACACCTTCCTTGACTAGTTTCGAGTTTACTTTAAAGGAGATTAATGCCTTTAGAGCTGCTTGACTGTCACTGAGTATGTATACGGTTTTTTCCTTCACATTCCTCCTTAGCATTTCTTTAATGCTGACAATTATAGCATAGGACTCCGACTGGAAAACCGATGTATATTGCCCCATGGATTGACTGATATTGCAGTCATTTGACCAAATTCCTGCTCCCGTACCTGATTTCATTTTAGATCCATCAGTATACCAAATGAGATGAGCAGTGTCATTTATGGGCTTGAGTCCTCTCTGCCACTCTTCCCTTGTGGGTATATGTACGCTGTATCTCCTATTGAACATATAGACTGGATTGTCAGCATCACATGTCATGTCCATTAAGTCATCCAGTTCTTTCACAGGATCCAATGATGTGTGTTTTGTGCAGGGCTTGTATCGATTCCACGCGCCTGCCCTTGCAAGTCTATAATGAGATTTTCTTGCCTCTGTTTGTATGTGAATATGAAGTGGTTTAATGTTCAACATCCACTCGAGTGCCATAGTAGGCGTGGTTTTAAAGGCTCCAGTGATGCCCATGCAGGCTACCCTTTGTACCTTCCTTAAGGTGTCTTTGCAGGTTTGTAACAAAGTTCTCGTCCACCATACTGCGCTGCCATATGTTAGTATTGGCCTCACCATCATTGTGTATATCCAGTATATGACCCTGGGTTTGAGTCCCCACGTCTTGCCATAGGCTGAACGGCACATATTGAACACTCTTAGGGCCTTTTTAGTTGCATTTTCAACGTGAGTACGCCACGTTAGTTTCTTATCCAGTGTTACACCTAGATACTTTACCTCCGTGGCCCATTCGATTTTAGTGCCGTACATTTTTAATTCCTTGAGTCCACTCAGGTCTGCTTTATTTGTGAACGGCACTAAAACAGATTTGCTTGGATTTATGGATAGGTTGCTCCCATCACACCATCCCTCTACTTTGTCCAAAGCCTCCTGTAGCAGGTCCGACACAGTGTTCGGGAACTTGCCATTTACTTGTATGACTATGTCGTCAGCATACCCTACTGTATGGAATGGTCCTATATTTAGTTCCACCAAAAGAGAGTCTACCACAAGGCTCCATAGTATTGGGGATAAAACCCCTCCTTGTGGGCAGCCCTTCGTCGCTTTTACAGCTATCTTGTCTCCCAGTAGATTGGCTTGGATAATCCTGCCCTGAAGCATAGTATTTGTCCATTTTATTATGGTGGGTTCTATGCCATGTCTCTCTGCAGCAGCACTTATTGACTCAAAGGTCGTCCTATCGAACGCACCTTCAATATCTAGAAATGCTGCTGCTGAGATCTCTTTAGTTGCCAGAGCCCTTTCAGCTCTGTCTACTACAAAATGTAGTGCTGTTTCAGTTGATTTACCTTGTTGATACGCACATTGCATTTTGTGTAGTGGTCTGCGCTTGAGCGCTCCATCTCTAATATGCCTGTCGATCATCTTCTCTAGAGCTTTTAGGAAGAAGGATGTTAAGCTTATCGGCCGGTATGATTTAGCATCCTCATAATCTGCTTTTCCCGGTTTGGGGATAAAGATCACCTTAACTTGTCTCCAGACTGTCGGGACATACCCAAAGGCTATGCAGGCCCTGTACAGTCTGCAGAGGTGAGGTCTCAATATGGGTCTTACATAAGTTGTTACATATTATTAACGCGGGTGATACCGCGGGACACAGCTAGTTTAAACTAAGATTATTTAAAATAGTGGACCAGCTGGCTAGACGAATTAACTTACTTAAGTAAATAAGCCTTTACTTTGAGCAAGTGCTTACACACTTTATATAAACAAGTAATAAGTGATAACAGACTAGTTACTGGTAGTAGCGCTCGGTTTTCTCGGTATAATACAGTGTAGAAATTTTGCCTACACGCCGGGACAGGTAGGCGCTGCGGAATTACTTAACGACAGTTCCAAAGTACCGCGGAGAATAATTACACTGTAACTATAATAGTTTCTAGTCTTATCTGTTTTGAGTTTATTATATATTCACAGTTTGAAAGGGTTCTCTGTTATTAGTTTAATAATGTTGTGGGTTATTAACTTGACCTTGGAGCAAGGTCCCGAAGGATCGTTGACAGAGAGTGCATACTTGTGAGGTAACTTTTGCGTGTGGCTACGGCTCTACCTGGGGAGGACGGAGGATAATGTCAGACTCTTACCGACTAACCCCATGGCATATTCAGCATATATGAAGGACTGTTAGTATCTCCAGTAGAACGCATCGACGAAAGCCATCGTGGGTTCCGTTTCACAGCAGCTCACGACCATCACGAGCTACCGTCATCTCTGTGTCCACTTGATAGACGCCTAGAGTTTCCACTTTAAGTGCCTACGACCACACCATGAAAGCAGGGGGGGGTGGTATTGGCTGTACGAAAGCGTGGCAGTAAGATCTTGGATTTGAATCCGATGTCAGATAATTTATTATGTGTTTATTATCTCTAGTACATACTCAGTAGTCAACCGGTGTTTAGAATAGTGGTGATGGTATATGATCACATATATGGGATTTAAAACAGCCATGGATGAAGTATGTCTGTGGCAATGGTAAGTACACTTGCACTTCACTTCGGGACATACACTTCATTAAAACTTTGATTCAATTTGAGTCATTATTCGACTTTCGTGTAGTTTTTAGCAGAAAATAGATGTCCCTCTCAATCAATGGGTGTCGTGAAAGGCGCCTAAGGGCTGATATCAAGACGATGGGCAGCGGCATCCCCCAGTATGCTAATAACAACAAATGGCTGTCATCGATCCGCCTGCCAAGCGTGGTAATTTTGGCAATATGGGTATATCTGTAGCAGTATCTATGGCATCTATCTATGGCTATAGATTCACAAACTAGATAAAGACAAAATGAAATTATTTACAATGTAATCTCCAAACAAATTAAAAGAGAACTCTCCTTCTTAACAATAATCTCATTAACCATTGCAATCACGAAAGGATATCAGGACCATCTTTAATTAAATTAAGTCGTTAAAAATATTTATAATAGCCGAGTGTAAGGCTTGCATTTTTATGAGTTTTTAAGAGATACCAAGAATAAGGGTGGTGGAAGCCATAAATTAATATGGTCTGTGTTCGTAATTAATGCTTTGCACGCGTATAACAAATTATAATGAGACATTAAGAGTTTCAGCAGCCTCTATCCGTGGGTGTTGTGGAAAATATTCAATTCAATTCTTTATTGCATTCCATGAGTAAATTATTAAACAAAACAGGTGGTAGGTTTATATCTATTGACCATTTATGCTACCACCCCATCTCTTCCCATGGGTGTCGTAAAAGTCGACTAAGGGATTAGCCGGAGGATGGGCAGCAGCGCCCTTCGAGTACATTAACAACTCAACTGCGATCGCCAACCAGCCTGCCAAGCGTGGCGATTATGGCAAAACCCCCCAATGAGCCCACAACACATCCATATCGGTGGTTGTGGTGATCTTTGGGGGAGGCCTGTGTCCAGCAGTGGACTTCATTCGGCCGAAATGATGAAAATGATGACCATTTATGGACCCTGTTGGGCACAGCATAATTAAGTAGGAGAGAGGAAGAGTATTAATAATAAATTTTAATTAAAATGTATTTATTTATTTATTTATTTACACTTTCATGTACAATGGTGGTACACAAGGCGGACTTAATGCCATGTGGCATTCTCTACCAGTCAACCTTTGGGTTAAAAAAGAAATACATTGAAAGAGGTACAAAAAACTAACATTTCAATAATAACAATACATACATACAAATGTACATAAAAAATATACAAAATGGTAAAATATATACAAAAGCTAAATACATCAAATAAAAGATACTACATACAGTAGGTATTATATCTTAATAATCATAATAACGATGCACGAAATTGTCAATTGCAGGAGTGCAGCGATTTCAAATAGTATTCCTGAACTTTTCGCTTGAATGCAAATTTACTAGAAGCTTTTTTGAAATCAAGGGGAAGCACATTCCATAGTTTGATTGTTGAGACCGAGAAGGAATTGGAAATATAACCTGTACGGTGATAAGGAATCTGAAGAATCAAATTATCAGCCGCACGCAAGTTACGGCTATGAGAACTACCCAAAACTAGGAAATATTTTTTTAGATACTCAGGAGTACAAGGATCATTAATAATAGAGAAGTATGTATCGTCGATGAATTCTTTTTTGCTAAGCACTTTTTTTTAAATTTGAATACAAAGTTATTAAATTTTTTTTCAGTTTTTATGACATTTGGTAGCTTGTTATATATTTTTATAGACGTCACCAAGGGACCCGAGGAGTGCATAGCTAGTCGATAAGTTGGTAGATTTAATCTATTTAGGTCGAAGTATAATTTTGGTTTGTATGTTTTCGCGTTTATTATAGAATTCAGGGTATTTAAACAAACTGTTTAATTTAAACAAAATGGTTTTAAGATAATATCGGGTCTATAATCTCACACAGATTACTATCTAAATAAAATTTTGACTGATGTTTCTATTAAGTTGCATTGACCGTGGTCACGAGTAGACTGATTCTATTCGAATAGACCCGATATTATCTTAAAACCATTTATACCAGGGATTCCCAAACTATTCTGGCCAAGAGACCCATTGTCCAAAATGTACTTATACCACAGACCTCCAGATCATGGATCATGATTCTGTCCATGGTCCGGATGGACAGTTTTATGGCGGCGCATCGTATTTCCTCATGGATCATCAGGTAGGCACCTAGAGGATTGTTCGGATGGTCAGGCCACACAAGTGAATGGGACCCGCCAGAGTAAGTGGCAAACCTGTTAGGGATGCGGTCAAAGGAACTCCATGCACTTTTAGCTGGCGAGAGGTCGGCACACCTTTCTGCTTTCCCCAGAGTGGAGGAAAATATATGGATTTGCTACGCTAAACAAAGTCATATTTGGTCATGAATTCGGTCTTTGCTCAATGAATTCCCAAAATATAGGTAAATAATAAAACAAGAAGATTTAAATTATCTATACAACTACCTATACAAATAAATAAAATTGAAGTTCTGTTTGTAATGTCAAAATAACAGCTTTTTACTAAATGCATATGAAAGTATATGCGGCACCTAAAACATTTTTTTTTTGTCTGTCTACATGTCGGTCTGTCTGTCTGTCTGTTTGTTCCCGCAAATCTCTGGAACGGCTGGAACGATTTCTACGGGACGTTCACTTGCAGATAGCTGATGTTACAAGGAATAACTTAGACTACTTTTATTTTAGAAAATTAGTTAGGGTATCGAGCCGAAGTACTCTAAATTGTTTATAAATAATCCGACTTTTTTCAAATTTAATTCAATTCAATTCAATTTATTCATTTGCGAATATGGGTCTTCTATTTCTCTATTCTATTGTTGGCTCCCACGGGCTCAGCATTAGCCGAACGCACTTCGACCCTATTGGATCCATTGTGCTGCCCAAAGCCCTGCACTACTCCTCCGCTGGCAAATCCAGAAGTCCCTGTAGGTACTTCGCAATCATACCTGCCTGGAGCCGTGCAAAATCATCAGGCAATGGATAAGCCACTCCTAGATGTTTTGCCCTACGTCTTCCCAGAGCGTCACAGCTGCACAAAATGTGCTGCATAGACTCTTGATTGTCCATACAGAATCTGCATGTATCCGTTGTGCTGAGCTTCATTCTATGGAGGTGCTCCTTGGTGCCGAAGTGGCCTGTCATTGCACCTATATAGTGCCTTAAATGGGTTTTGGTAAGATTTAATAGTCTCTTACACCCGTTTAGTTTTGTGCTGCAGAAAGTTTTGGAATGGTTTAGGCCTCTCGCTTGCCTCCATTCTCTGACATGTTCCTTATCAGCAAATGCATGTAATGCCAGTTGGTAGGTACCCTGAGGTATTCCTACGAAAGGCTCAGGGCCAATGAACTGCTTACTCGAGCCTGCCCTAGGTAGTTGATCCGCTTTCTCGTTACCTTCAACACCTTCGTGTCCAGGTACCCAGATAAGCTTTACGTTATTGTGTTTTCCTAGTTTGTTTAGTAAGATAACACCTTCCTTGACTAGTTTCGAGTTTACTTTAAAGGAGATTAATGCCTTTAGAGCTGCTTGACTGTCACTGAGTATGTATACGGTTTTTTCCTTCACATTCCTCCTTAGCATTTCTTTAATGCTGACAATTATAGCATAGGACTCCGACTGGAAAACCGATGTATATTGCCCCATGGATTGACTGATATTGCAGTCATTTGACCAAATTCCTGCTCCCGTACCTGATTTCATTTTAGATCCATCAGTATACCAAATGAGATGAGCAGTGTCATTTATGGGCTTGAGTCCTCTCTGCCACTCTTCCCTTGTGGGTATATGTACGCTGTATCTCCTATTGAACATATAGACTGGATTGTCAGCATCACATGTCATGTCCATTAAGTCATCCAGTTCTTTCACAGGATCCAATGATGTGTGTTTTGTGCAGGGCTTGTATCGATTCCACGCGCCTGCCCTTGCAAGTCTATAATGAGATTTTCTTGCCTCTGTTTGTATGTGAATATGAAGTGGTTTAATGTTCAACATCCACTCGAGTGCCATAGTAGGCGTGGTTTTAAAGGCTCCAGTGATGCCCATGCAGGCTACCCTTTGTACCTTCCTTAAGGTGTCTTTGCAGGTTTGTAACAAAGTTCTCGTCCACCATACTGCGCTGCCATATGTTAGTATTGGCCTCACCATCATTGTGTATATCCAGTATATGACCCTGGGTTTGAGTCCCCACGTCTTGCCATAGGCTGAACGGCACATATTGAACACTCTTAGGGCCTTTTTAGTTGCATTTTCAACGTGAGTACGCCACGTTAGTTTCTTATCCAGTGTTACACCTAGATACTTTACCTCCGTGGCCCATTCGATTTTAGTGCCGTACATTTTTAATTCCTTGAGTCCACTCAGGTCTGCTTTATTTGTGAACGGCACTAAAACAGATTTGCTTGGATTTATGGATAGGTTGCTCCCATCACACCATCCCTCTACTTTGTCCAAAGCCTCCTGTAGCAGGTCCGACACAGTGTTCGGGAACTTGCCATTTACTTGTATGACTATGTCGTCAGCATACCCTACTGTATGGAATGGTCCTATATTTAGTTCCACCAAAAGAGAGTCTACCACAAGGCTCCATAGTATTGGGGATAAAACCCCTCCTTGTGGGCAGCCCTTCGTCGCTTTTACAGCTATCTTGTCTCCCAGTAGATTGGCTTGGATAATCCTGCCCTGAAGCATAGTATTTGTCCATTTTATTATGGTGGGTTCTATGCCATGTCTCTCTGCAGCAGCACTTATTGACTCAAAGGTCGTCCTATCGAACGCACCTTCAATATCTAGAAATGCTGCTGCTGAGATCTCTTTAGTTGCCAGAGCCCTTTCAGCTCTGTCTACTACAAAATGTAGTGCTGTTTCAGTTGATTTACCTTGTTGATACGCACATTGCATTTTGTGTAGTGGTCTGCGCTTGAGCGCTCCATCTCTAATATGCCTGTCGATCATCTTCTCTAGAGCTTTTAGGAAGAAGGATGTTAAGCTTATCGGCCGGTATGATTTAGCATCCTCATAATCTGCTTTTCCCGGTTTGGGGATAAAGATCACCTTAACTTGTCTCCAGACTGTCGGGACATACCCAAAGGCTATGCAGGCCCTGTACAGTCTGCAGAGGTGAGGTCTCAATATGGGTCTTACATAAGTTGTTACATATTATTAACGCGGGTGATACCGCGGGACACAGCTAGTTTAAACTAAGATTATTTAAAATAGTGGACCAGCTGGCTAGACGAATTAACTTACTTAAGTAAATAAGCCTTTACTTTGAGCAAGTGCTTACACACTTTATATAAACAAGTAATAAGTGATAACAGACTAGTTACTGGTAGTAGCGCTCGGTTTTCTCGGTATAATACAGTGTAGAAATTTTGCCTACACGCCGGGACAGGTAGGCGCTGCGGAATTACTTAACGACAGTTCCAAAGTACCGCGGAGAATAATTACACTGTAACTATAATAGTTTCTAGTCTTATCTGTTTTGAGTTTATTATATATTCACAGTTTGAAAGGGTTCTCTGTTATTAGTTTAATAATGTTGTGGGTTATTAACTTGACCTTGGAGCAAGGTCCCGAAGGATCGTTGACAGAGAGTGCATACTTGTGAGGTAACTTTTGCGTGTGGCTACGGCTCTACCTGGGGAGGACGGAGGATAATGTCAGACTCTTACCGACTAACCCCATGGCATATTCAGCATATATGAAGGACTGTTAGTATCTCCAGTAGAACGCATCGACGAAAGCCATCGTGGGTTCCGTTTCACAGCAGCTCACGACCATCACGAGCTACCGTCATCTCTGTGTCCACTTGATAGACGCCTAGAGTTTCCACTTTAAGTGCCTACGACCACACCATGAAAGCAGGGGGGGGTGGTATTGGCTGTACGAAAGCGTGGCAGTAAGATCTTGGATTTGAATCCGATGTCAGATAATTTATTATGTGTTTATTATCTCTAGTACATACTCAGTAGTCAACCGGTGTTTAGAATAGTGGTGATGGTATATGATCACATATATGGGATTTAAAACAGCCATGGATGAAGTATGTCTGTGGCAATGGTAAGTACACTTGCACTTCACTTCGGGACATACACTTCATTAAAACTTTGATTCAATTTGAGTCATTATTCGACTTTCGTGTAGTTTTTAGCAGAAAATAGATGTCCCTCTCAATCAATGGGTGTCGTGAAAGGCGCCTAAGGGCTGATATCAAGACGATGGGCAGCGGCATCCCCCAGTATGCTAATAACAACAAATGGCTGTCATCGATCCGCCTGCCAAGCGTGGTAATTTTGGCAATATGGGTATATCTGTAGCAGGATCTATGGCATCTATCTATGGCTATAGATTCACAAACTAGATAAAGACAAAATGAAATTATTTACAATGTAATCTCCAAACAAATTAAAAGAGAACTCTCCTTCTTAACAATAATCTCATTAACCATTGCAATCACGAAAGGATATCAGGACCATCTTTAATTAAATTAAGTCGTTAAAAATATTTATAATAGCCGAGTGTAAGGCTTGCATTTTTATGAGTTTTTAAGAGATACCAAGAATAAGGGTGGTGGAAGCCATAAATTAATATGGTCTGTGTTCGTAATTAATGCTTTGCACGCGTATAACAAATTATAATGAGACATTAAGAGTTTCAGCAGCCTCTATCCGTGGGTGTTGTGGAAAATATTCAATTCAATTCTTTATTGCATTCCATGAGTAAATTATTAAACAAAACAGGTGGTAGGTTTATATCTATTGACCATTTATGCTACCACCCCATCTCTTCCCATGGGTGTCGTAAAAGTCGACTAAGGGATTAGCCGGAGGATGGGCAGCAGCGCCCTTCGAGTACATTAACAACTCAACTGCGATCGCCAACCAGCCTGCCAAGCGTGGCGATTATGGCAAAACCCCCCAATGAGCCCACAACACATCCATATCGGTGGTTGTGGTGATCTTTGGGGGAGGCCTGTGTCCAGCAGTGGACTTCATTCGGCCGAAATGATGAAAATGATGACCATTTATGGACCCTGTTGGGCACAGCATAATTAAGTAGGAGAGAGGAAGAGTATTAATAATAAATTTTAATTAAAATGTATTTATTTATTTATTTATTTACACTTTCATGTACAATGGTGGTACACAAGGCGGACTTAATGCCATGTGGCATTCTCTACCAGTCAACCTTTGGGTTAAAAAAGAAATACATTGAAAGAGGTACAAAAAACTAACATTTCAATAATAACAATACATACATACAAATGTACATACTATAAATACGGTAAAATATATACAAAAGCTAAATACATCAAATAAAAGATACTACATACAGTAGGTATTATATCTTAATAATCATAATAACGATGCACGAAATTGTCAATTGCAGGAGTGCAGCGATTTCAAATAGTATTCCTGAACTTTTCGCTTGAATGCAAATTTACTAGAAGCTTTTTTGAAATCAAGGGGAAGCACATTCCATAGTTTGATTGTTGAGACCGAGAAGGAATTGGAAATATAACCTGTACGGTGATAAGGAATCTGAAGAATCAAATTATCAGCCGCACGCAAGTTACGGCTATGAGAACTACCCAAAACTAGGAAATATTTTTTTAGATACTCAGGAGTACAAGGATCATTAATAATAGAGAAGTATGTATCGTCGATGAATTCTTTTTTGCTAAGCACTTTTTTTTAAATTTGAATACAAAGTTATTAAATTTTTTTTCAGTTTTTATGACATTTGGTAGCTTGTTATATATTTTTATAGACGTCACCAAGGGACCCGAGGAGTGCATAGCTAGTCGATAAGTTGGTAGATTTAATCTATTTAGGTCGAAGTATAATTTTGGTTTGTATGTTTTCGCGTTTATTATAGAATTCAGGGTATTTAAACAAACTGTTTAATTTAAACAAAATGGTTTTAAGATAATATCGGGTCTATAATCTCACACAGATTACTATCTAAATAAAATTTTGACTGATGTTTCTATTAAGTTGCATTGACCGTGGTCACGAGTAGACTGATTCTATTCGAATAGACCCGATATTATCTTAAAACCATTTATACCAGGGATTCCCAAACTATTCTGGCCAAGAGACCCATTGTCCAAAATGTACTTATACCACAGACCTCCAGATCATGGATCATGATTCTGTCCATGGTCCGGATGGACAGTTTTATGGCGGCGCATCGTATTTCCTCATGGATCATCAGGTAGGCACCTAGAGGATTGTTCGGATGGTCAGGCCACACAAGTGAATGGGACCCGCCAGAGTAAGTGGCAAACCTGTTAGGGATGCGGTCAAAGGAACTCCATGCACTTTTAGCTGGCGAGAGGTCGGCACACCTTTCTGCTTTCCCCAGAGTGGAGGAAAATATATGGATTTGCTACGCTAAACAAAGTCATATTTGGTCATGAATTCGGTCTTTGCTCAATGAATTCCCAAAATATAGGTAAATAATAAAACAAGAAGATTTAAATTATCTATACAACTACCTATACAAATAAATAAAATTGAAGTTCTGTTTGTAATGTCAAAATAACAGCTTTTTACTAAATGCATATGAAAGTATATGCGGCACCTAAAACATTTTTTTTTTGTCTGTCTACATGTCGGTCTGTCTGTCTGTCTGTTTGTTCCCGCAAATCTCTGGAACGGCTGGAACGATTTCTACGGGACGTTCACTTGCAGATAGCTGATGTTACAAGGAATAACTTAGACTACTTTTATTTTAGAAAATTAGTTAGGGTATCGAGCCGAAGTACTCTAAATTGTTTATAAATAATCCGACTTTTTTCAAATTTAATTCAATTCAATTCAATTTATTCATTTGCGAATATGGGTCTTCTATTTCTCTATTCTATTGTTGGCTCCCACGGGCTCAGCATTAGCCGAACGCACTTCGACCCTATTGGATCCATTGTGCTGCCCAAAGCCCTGCACTACTCCTCCGCTGGCAAATCCAGAAGTCCCTGTAGGTACTTCGCAATCATACCTGCCTGGAGCCGTGCAAAATCATCAGGCAATGGATAAGCCACTCCTAGATGTTTTGCCCTACGTCTTCCCAGAGCGTCACAGCTGCACAAAATGTGCTGCATAGACTCTTGATTGTCCATACAGAATCTGCATGTATCCGTTGTGCTGAGCTTCATTCTATGGAGGTGCTCCTTGGTGCCGAAGTGGCCTGTCATTGCACCTATATAGTGCCTTAAATGGGTTTTGGTAAGATTTAATAGTCTCTTACACCCGTTTAGTTTTGTGCTGCAGAAAGTTTTGGAATGGTTTAGGCCTCTCGCTTGCCTCCATTCTCTGACATGTTCCTTATCAGCAAATGCATGTAATGCCAGTTGGTAGGTACCCTGAGGTATTCCTACGAAAGGCTCAGGGCCAATGAACTGCTTACTCGAGCCTGCCCTAGGTAGTTGATCCGCTTTCTCGTTACCTTCAACACCTTCGTGTCCAGGTACCCAGATAAGCTTTACGTTATTGTGTTTTCCTAGTTTGTTTAGTAAGATAACACCTTCCTTGACTAGTTTCGAGTTTACTTTAAAGGAGATTAATGCCTTTAGAGCTGCTTGACTGTCACTGAGTATGTATACGGTTTTTTCCTTCACATTCCTCCTTAGCATTTCTTTAATGCTGACAATTATAGCATAGGACTCCGACTGGAAAACCGATGTATATTGCCCCATGGATTGACTGATATTGCAGTCATTTGACCAAATTCCTGCTCCCGTACCTGATTTCATTTTAGATCCATCAGTATACCAAATGAGATGAGCAGTGTCATTTATGGGCTTGAGTCCTCTCTGCCACTCTTCCCTTGTGGGTATATGTACGCTGTATCTCCTATTGAACATATAGACTGGATTGTCAGCATCACATGTCATGTCCATTAAGTCATCCAGTTCTTTCACAGGATCCAATGATGTGTGTTTTGTGCAGGGCTTGTATCGATTCCACGCGCCTGCCCTTGCAAGTCTATAATGAGATTTTCTTGCCTCTGTTTGTATGTGAATATGAAGTGGTTTAATGTTCAACATCCACTCGAGTGCCATAGTAGGCGTGGTTTTAAAGGCTCCAGTGATGCCCATGCAGGCTACCCTTTGTACCTTCCTTAAGGTGTCTTTGCAGGTTTGTAACAAAGTTCTCGTCCACCATACTGCGCTGCCATATGTTAGTATTGGCCTCACCATCATTGTGTATATCCAGTATATGACCCTGGGTTTGAGTCCCCACGTCTTGCCATAGGCTGAACGGCACATATTGAACACTCTTAGGGCCTTTTTAGTTGCATTTTCAACGTGAGTACGCCACGTTAGTTTCTTATCCAGTGTTACACCTAGATACTTTACCTCCGTGGCCCATTCGATTTTAGTGCCGTACATTTTTAATTCCTTGAGTCCACTCAGGTCTGCTTTATTTGTGAACGGCACTAAAACAGATTTGCTTGGATTTATGGATAGGTTGCTCCCATCACACCATCCCTCTACTTTGTCCAAAGCCTCCTGTAGCAGGTCCGACACAGTGTTCGGGAACTTGCCATTTACTTGTATGACTATGTCGTCAGCATACCCTACTGTATGGAATGGTCCTATATTTAGTTCCACCAAAAGAGAGTCTACCACAAGGCTCCATAGTATTGGGGATAAAACCCCTCCTTGTGGGCAGCCCTTCGTCGCTTTTACAGCTATCTTGTCTCCCAGTAGATTGGCTTGGATAATCCTGCCCTGAAGCATAGTATTTGTCCATTTTATTATGGTGGGTTCTATGCCATGTCTCTCTGCAGCAGCACTTATTGACTCAAAGGTCGTCCTATCGAACGCACCTTCAATATCTAGAAATGCTGCTGCTGAGATCTCTTTAGTTGCCAGAGCCCTTTCAGCTCTGTCTACTACAAAATGTAGTGCTGTTTCAGTTGATTTACCTTGTTGATACGCACATTGCATTTTGTGTAGTGGTCTGCGCTTGAGCGCTCCATCTCTAATATGCCTGTCGATCATCTTCTCTAGAGCTTTTAGGAAGAAGGATGTTAAGCTTATCGGCCGGTATGATTTAGCATCCTCATAATCTGCTTTTCCCGGTTTGGGGATAAAGATCACCTTAACTTGTCTCCAGACTGTCGGGACATACCCAAAGGCTATGCAGGCCCTGTACAGTCTGCAGAGGTGAGGTCTCAATATGGGTCTTACATAAGTTGTTACATATTATTAACGCGGGTGATACCGCGGGACACAGCTAGTTTAAACTAAGATTATTTAAAATAGTGGACCAGCTGGCTAGACGAATTAACTTACTTAAGTAAATAAGCCTTTACTTTGAGCAAGTGCTTACACACTTTATATAAACAAGTAATAAGTGATAACAGACTAGTTACTGGTAGTAGCGCTCGGTTTTCTCGGTATAATACAGTGTAGAAATTTTGCCTACACGCCGGGACAGGTAGGCGCTGCGGAATTACTTAACGACAGTTCCAAAGTACCGCGGAGAATAATTACACTGTAACTATAATAGTTTCTAGTCTTATCTGTTTTGAGTTTATTATATATTCACAGTTTGAAAGGGTTCTCTGTTATTAGTTTAATAATGTTGTGGGTTATTAACTTGACCTTGGAGCAAGGTCCCGAAGGATCGTTGACAGAGAGTGCATACTTGTGAGGTAACTTTTGCGTGTGGCTACGGCTCTACCTGGGGAGGACGGAGGATAATGTCAGACTCTTACCGACTAACCCCATGGCATATTCAGCATATATGAAGGACTGTTAGTATCTCCAGTAGAACGCATCGACGAAAGCCATCGTGGGTTCCGTTTCACAGCAGCTCACGACCATCACGAGCTACCGTCATCTCTGTGTCCACTTGATAGACGCCTAGAGTTTCCACTTTAAGTGCCTACGACCACACCATGAAAGCAGGGGGGGGTGGTATTGGCTGTACGAAAGCGTGGCAGTAAGATCTTGGATTTGAATCCGATGTCAGATAATTTATTATGTGTTTATTATCTCTAGTACATACTCAGTAGTCAACCGGTGTTTAGAATAGTGGTGATGGTATATGATCACATATATGGGATTTAAAACAGCCATGGATGAAGTATGTCTGTGGCAATGGTAAGTACACTTGCACTTCACTTCGGGACATACACTTCATTAAAACTTTGATTCAATTTGAGTCATAATTCGACTTTCGTGTAGTTTTTAGCAGAAAATAGATGTCCCTCTCAATCAATGGGTGTCGTGAAAGGCGCCTAAGGGCTGATATCAAGACGATGGGCAGCGGCATCCCCCAGTATGCTAATAACAACAAATGGCTGTCATCGATCCGCCTGCCAAGCGTGGTAATTTTGGCAATATGGGTATATCTGTAGCAGTATCTATGGCATCTATCTATGGCTATAGATTCACAAACTAGATAAAGACAAAATGAAATTATTTACAATGTAATCTCCAAACAAATTAAAAGAGAACTCTCCTTCTTAACAATAATCTCATTAACCATTGCAATCACGAAAGGATATCAGGACCATCTTTAATTAAATTAAGTCGTTAAAAATATTTATAATAGCCGAGTGTAAGGCTTGCATTTTTATGAGTTTTTAAGAGATACCAAGAATAAGGGTGGTGGAAGCCATAAATTAATATGGTCTGTGTTCGTAATTAATGCTTTGCACGCGTATAACAAATTATAATGAGACAGTAAGAGTTTCAGCAGCCTCTATCCGTGGGTGTTGTGGAAAATATTCAATTCAATTCTTTATTGCATTCCATGAGTAAATTATTAAACAAAACAGGTGGTAGGTTTATATCTATTGACCATTTATGCTACCACCCCATCTCTTCCCATGGGTGTCGTAAAAGTCGACTAAGGGATTAGCCGGAGGATGGGCAGCAGCGCCCTTCGAGTACATTAACAACTCAACTGCGATCGCCAACCAGCCTGCCAAGCGTGGTGATTATGGCAAAACCCCCCAATGAGCCCACAACACATCCATATCGGTGGTTGTGGTGATCTTTGGGGGAGGCCTGTGTCCAGCAGTGGACTTCATTCGGCCGAAATGATGAAAATGATGACCATTTATGGACCCTGTTGGGCACAGCATAATTAAGTAGGAGAGAGGAAGAGTATTAATAATAAATTGTGATTAAAATGTATCGTCCATGAATTCTTTTATGCTATAGTAGCTTTTGCTAAGCAAACATTTTTTTAATTTGAATACAAAGTTATTAAATTTGTTTTCAGTTTTTATGACATTTGGTAGCTTGTTATATATTTTTATATACATCACCAAGGGACCCGAGGAGTGCATAGCTAGTCGATAAGTTGGTAGATTTAATCTATTTAGGTCGAAGTATAATTTTGGTTTGTATGTTTTCGCGTTTATTATAGAATTCAGGGTATTTAAACAAACTGTTTCTTTCTTTCATTCTTTCTTCTTTTACGCAAAAAAAAAACACAACTAAATAGCGGGTAAACCGCAGGAACCAGCTAGTATTTAATAAAAATAACGCTACGAAAAGTATTTGAGGAAAAAAGAAACGAATAAACATAATTACACATTCCAATATTCAAAGCCGCTATCGCCACAATACAAAATAAATGTCGCTACAAACCGAACATTTTACAGCTAATCTAAACCGCTTCACTAACAGAACCAGTATTTATCCTAACACTGCAACATACATCAATCGTAGCGGCCGGTTGCAGCAACCGTTACACTTGTTGGACAAGCAATTAATCCGGGAAACCTTCTACAACGGTGACTGAGCAGCAACCGATTGTGTGTGAAACCAACTATTTATCGTTTCTACTTTAATGAGACCTCCGGGGACATCGGCTATTAATATCTGTGTAGATCCGGCTTGATAGGACATAGTTTAGGTTACGTCGGAGTTTTAAAATTAGAACTACTAAAGTCTGAACGCTATAAGTCGTTTACATTGTAATTAATCCGTGTGGTGTCGACTAAGGGACTCTAAACTAGAGGGATGGGCAGCAGCGTCCTTTCTGTGGAGCCAAGCGTGGTGAGTACTGGCAAATTCCCCCCAATATGATGACACAGTTGTGGAAATCTATGGGGGAGGCCTTTGTTCAGTAGTGGACGTTGTATGGCCGATATGATAATGATACGATAATTATTCCTTGTGGTGTCCGGATTAAAAATACAGCCCCACTCCGTCACGTGTCGTGGATTTCGTAAACGGCGACTAATGGACTCTTAACCAGAGAATGAGAAGCAGCGTCCCTTCTGTAGAACAACAGCCACTCTGCACTCACCAACCCACCTTCCGAACGTGGTGAGAACTGGCAAATTACCCCTAAAATGACAACATAATTGTGGAAATCTATAGGGAAAGCCCTTCAGAGCATGAAAATTGGAGTGCAGTGGTCTCCTTCTGCGAGAGCGTCATGCTCCAGAAGGAAACTGCAGAGCGGGATCGGGAGAGGGCCGATCCCGCACGGAGAAAGACGAGACGGTGCCGGGGCAACAACCGGGCTTTACAGTCATCCCCAGTGATGTGCCTAAAGGCGTGGCACCAATGGGCGGCTCTAGTGTGATCCTACGAGTACCTGGAGCCCCCCTTTGGTGCCGAAGATGACCGCTCCAGTGGTTTTAGCCGGTAGGAGTTCAGCATACCCCTTGGACCTTCCCCGGGGTGAAGGATTTCACCATGTAAAATTTCCACTGGACTTCAATAAAAAAAAATAAAAAAAAGGGATGGCCCTTGTTCAGCAATGGAAATATTTTTGCTGATACGATGATGATGATTATGAGAAGTTAATTATTCATCATATCAGCCAATGGACGTCCACTGCTGAAAAAAGACCTCCCCCTTAGATTTCCCTCCCAGCGACCTCACCAGGTCGTCTGTCCATCTCGTTGGAGGTCGTCCCACGCTGCGTTTTCCGGTGCGCGGTCTCCACTCGAGAACCTTTTTGCCCCAATTATCATCAGTTCCACATGCAACGTGCCCCGCCCATTACCACTTCAGTTTACTAATTCTTTCAGCTGTGTCGGCAACTTTAGTTCTTCTACGTATCACTTTATTACTGATTCGATCTCGTAGAGAAATACCAAGCACTCACGCACTCACTCCATGGCTCGCTGAGTGACTTTGAGCTTTCTTATGAGGCGCATAATGAGTGACCAGCTCTCTGTACCATATGCCATCACTGGTAACTAATAATTAAGTTACCAGTGATGGCATATGGGACTGGTTCTCAATTAATTCTATTGCAGGTGTATTTTCTACTTTATCAGATTTTGTTAAAAAATTATATTTCTTAGCAAATGTTGGATTTTCGAACACTTTCTGATTCTAATAAGTCACGTAGGTCCCCACGTGGGTCAGACAATGAAACACTCGATTTCGTGCAATACACTTGCTGTATTTACTTCATTTACATACTTTATCACGTTTCATAACAATACTTTTTCTAATGCTTCAGGGCCTTGGATCCCCTTTATCCGCTTGATTGATTATCCGTTGAAGTTTGTAGTCTTCGTATTCGTAAGTCAATGTATTGAATAGTCGATAATTTTGTTGCATCGTTCTTCTACGTGCCACGCGAGGGTGCGAGGATCGTACCTTATTTTTTATTGATCCCCAGTAGAAATTCATCAAGAACTTCCTGCGCCCTGGGGAACGGTGAAGGGGCATGCCGGACTCCTACCGGCTAAAACCCCTGGAGTGATATCTTCGGCACAGAAGGTGGGTCTCAGGCATGTTCTCGTAAGATCACACCAGAGCCGCCCATTAGTGCCACGCCTTTAGGCACATCTCGTAGAAGATGACTGTAAACCGGTCAGCGGACCTCAGGCGACTGTAAAAAGTGCGTTTTACATAAAAAATCAGAGGCGTCTACTCTGTTTATTTACATATACTTATTGATAGGTATATTTTCCGTTAACAAACCTATTTTTTGTTTATAATAGGTATATATAGCCACGTCAAAAGTTTTTTCCAAGTCGGAGTCGAGTAATATATGCAAAAATAGGTGGCCAAAAGGGAGAAGGGGCAACCACTGCTGCAGCAGATACAGGGCGCCGGATGATGCTTGTCGATCTTCAACTTACATGAGCTGCATGGCATGCTTGGGGTAGTGCCTGACAAGACACCAGGCCGATGACAACTCCTGCGCCTTCAGCAGGTCAAAGTAACATAGTGGTGGTTTTAGACGGTAAAATTCCAGCAAACCCGTTCTTCACCTTGCCCAAGATGTAGGAATTCCATGAGGATTATACTATAATAAAACTACCATCGATATCGCCGTCATCTTGCGACCACGAATGCTGCAAATTATTCGAAATGTCAGGAAAAACAAAAATCTAAAATATACGCGATATAATCCGTTTAAAAGTGTTTTATTATAATGTGTAATAATTACGAAAATCTAAGACATTACTACGATTATGCTATGTTAAAAAAGGCCTACAGTAGTTAGTCTAGTCTCTATGATATGAAAATGACGATGGATTCCAGGCAGTACCTACACAAAAAAAGCTGGAATTATTTCCATTCAAACAAATATTCCACATGAAATAACAAAATCCACTTCATCTATAAATCAATCGAACATTCAACAAAACCGCTTAATCCGTGCACTGATTTAAATGGAAGTGGAACTCATAAAACGGCCGCCAATAAAACTATCGTTGTAAACAGCAACAGTTGCACAACTGGTTGTACAAATAGAGACAATGGTTGTATAAATTACAGTGCATGAAAACGTTCGCGACAGCGATTTGGTTGTGCCAGAAAAGTTGGTGAATGTACGGGAGGATTTTGCTACAGGGCACGATGCGAGCAAAATATTAGGGTCGATTTTTCGGGATCGGGAGAGGGCTGATCCCGCTCGAATAAGGAGGACACGGCGCCGGGGTAACAACCGCCCTGGCGCCTAATTCCGATACGCCTGAAAACCCCTGCCGTTGCTATAAGGTGGGTGCTCTGGGTTCGCGGCTGCGTAGATTGGGGAATCTGCGTGCCCACGCCAAGCGACCCAAGAGAGGACGGTAGCACGCATGTGGTCACGCCCTGCCGTGGGACGCTTTGGGGGATCCTTTACAATCCCCCCGGGGGGTGACCGCTTTACAGTCACCCTCTCCGAGATGTGCCTATAGGCGTGGCATCAGTGGGCGGCTCTAGTGTGATCATACGAGGACCTGGAGCCTCCCTTAGATGCTGAAGATGACCGCTCCAGTGGTTTTAGCCAGTAGGAGTCCGGCATACCTTTCGCCCTTCCCCGGGGTGAAGGAAGCTCATGAAGAATTTTCACTGGGCACCAATAAAAAATAAAAAAAGGGTCGATTTTTCAATGGCTGGATACAAAACCAATTTCAAATTAATAAACTGATACCGCTCTGTTTATTTTTTTACAATCACCATTATTATAGCTATGGAGAGAGCTATGCTTGGTAATTCTCTACGAGATCGAATCAGAAATGAGGAGATCCGTAGAAGAACAAAAGTTGCCGACATAGCTGAAAAGATAAGTAAGCTGAAGTTGCAACGGGCGAGGACATTTCTCGTAGAACTGATGGCCGTTCGGACAAAAGGGTTCTCGAGTGGAGACCGCGCACACATTAAAAATAATTCAAAACAATAAACGTTGTTTTTATTCAAAAAAAAAAACATAGCAATGTTTTAACAGAATGTTCACTCGATTCTCTCCTAAAGTTTGGCTCTGGGCTGGAACCGTAGCGGCCGGTAAAAAGCGAGCCGTAATTAAATCGGAGAGCGCCAAGAAACTGTCAATATCTCGGCACAGTAGGCTCATAACGGTAAACTTGGCAGATGCTGGCGAAGCATTGTTATGTTTTATTCTGTAGATATAAAAAGAGAAAGTAATTTATGATATATTTATTGTTTCATTTTCACGTTTTTTTATTGAACCCAGTGCAAATTCATCATGAACTTCCTCCGCCCAGGGGAAGGGCGAAGGGGCGTGCTGGACTTCTACCGGCTAAAACCACTGGGGCGGTCATTTTCGGTACCTAAGTAGGGCTCCAGGACCTCGTATGATCCCACTAGAACCACCCACTTGTGCCACGCCTATAGGAACATCTCGGAGAGGGTGACTGTAAAGCGGTCACCCTCGCGGTAATTGTAAAGGATCCCCCGAAACGTCCCTATGCGCTGTGTAATATTGCGTAGACGGCGGCGTGTGACCACATGCGTGCTACCGTCTTCTCGTGGGTCAGTGTGGGCACGCAGATTCCCCAATCTGCGCGCCCATTCATTTTCACCTGCGAGATCTACGAGGTACCTAAATACAGAATCTATGCAGCAATAAATATATGTAGCTAAGATTTTGTAGTAATAAATAGGTATAGCTCTCATATGGTCCCCATCTTGTTGGACATAATATTTGTCAATGACATTGTTGACTGCATAAAACACAACATGCTTTCATCTTTCTGCAGGTGACTTAAAATTATATAGAATCACCTAAAGAGATATCTACTTCAGGAAGACTTGAACTCTGTGCTTAGATATTGTATTAAAAACTGGATGACTAACCCTGAAAAGTATCCGTACGTAGTACGTAATGTACTACCGTACATTTAGAGTTATAAACAAAGTTTTTTTTTCAATTTCAGTCGTTTTAATACTTTTACATTGTGTAGGGTTTTTGAAGTCAGTATATTTTTTGTTAAATAATTTTATAGACGTTCACTTCGTTCGTTGGAGTATCAAAGTCTAAGTTTTTTATTTCAAATAAACCAATTATGATGGCAAAACATATAAGGAGACAAATTTGGGTTAATATGTAAAGATGGAAATGGGTATCTCTTCATGTGAAATGCATTTATCCAGCGTAAATCATCTTCTTGTATGCAAACAAATATCTCATCCAAATAGGAAACTCGGTACATCAGAAGCCCATTTTCAGGGCTGGCCATTTACAAACCCGGCTATTCGGCTTAACACGTTGGAATTAAAATCCTGCTTTTGTATACATATCATATGACGGCACGGTTGGTGCAGTCGGCTGCTGCGCTCCGGGTCGTGGGTTCGATTTCCGCACGGAACAAATATTTGTATGATCTGCAGGTAGTTGTTCCGGGTCTGGGTGTATTGTATACGCCTGTACGTATATGTCTGTAAACGCACACACGACACAGGAGAAATGCTAGTGTGGGGCAACGCTTTAAAAAAACAAAGTCCATTTATACGTCCACTGCTAAACAAAGGCCTCCCCCATAGATTCCACAACGGTGTCATCATTTTGGGGGGTATTTGCCAATACTCACCACGCTTGGCAGGCGGGTTGGTGAGCGCAGTATGGCTACCGCTTCACAGAATGGATGGTGCCCATCCTTCTGGTTTAGATTCCCTAAGGCGCCTTTTACGACATCCACGGGAGGAGATGGAGTGGTGCTATATTCTTAATCCGGACACCACACGGACTACATATCATATCATATCTTCTATCTATCTATCTATCTAACGGCCGAATGAAGTCCACTGCTGGACACAGGCCACCCCCAAAGATCACCACAACGACCGATATGGATGTGATGTGGGCTCATTGGGGGGTTTTGCCATAATCGCCACGCTTGGCAGGCGGGTTGGCGATCGCAGTTGAGTTGTTAATGTACTCGAAGGACGCTGCTGCTCCTCCGGCCAATCCCTTAGTCGACTTTTACGACACCCACGGGAGGAGATGGGGTGGTGGCATTCTGAGCCGGCACCACACGGCGAATTCTTATTCATATTATATTACATTCGAATTCTATCTGTCTATCTTCCATATATAAATGTGTGTATATATATATAAACTAGCTGCCCACCCCAGCTTCGCACAGCGCCACCTACCGGGTCCAATTGTAAATCAAAACCATCCAAGAACCCACTACACCATACACAAAAAAAATCATCACAATCAGTCCAGCCGTTTAGGAGGAGTTCAGTGACATACACACGTACAGTAGAATTATATATATAAAGATAAAAATGAATATTGCTAAGCGCATAACTCGAGAATGGCTCGACCAATTCGGCTAATTTATTGTGGTATGTTCCTTAACGCCCACGGAAGGTTTCAAAAATAAAAAAATAAAAATTGCGCGAACAAACTTTTGACAGAACGAAGTCTGTCCGGGCAGCTAGTATATAAAATATTTAATTATAAGCTATATATTACAGCAGCAGTTTCTTCGCTAACGTCCTATGAGTTTATCGCGTCGCTTTGTCCAAAGTTGAGAGTCGAGCCCGATACGGTTTTATGAGGAGCGTGGTGAGAAATTCTGTATTCTTAACTTCGGTGACATAAATTTCGAAGAAACGGAAGCATGTGAATGAAGTCACAGTTTTCACCTTAAACCAGCTGTGTTTAGCAGTTTCACTCGCCGTTTAATTTAAAAGAAATCGAATTATTTATAAATAATTAGTATATATAATGGATTTCATGGTTTATTTTTCGGAACATTTTTTTTTTCTAAAATCAAAGTAGCTTAAGTTACTTCTTATAACATTAGCTGTCTGCCAGTGAAAGTCCAGTCAAAATCGGTCCACCCGTTTCGGAGATTAGCCGGAACAAACAGGCAAAAAAAGAAAAAATTGATATTTTGTTATAAGAACCGTATATACGTTTATATACATTATATTTTGTCTAGATAAACCAATTAATGGCACTTATGAAACGTCCGTATCCGGTTTTATTATTCCAATATGTTGATCTTATGATAAGAGCAGGAAATAACCTGCATGGATACTCTTTTAAAATAATTGAGTTTACGTTGTTGATTGATAAGATTTGTGGTAAAAAATATAAAATGTAGGTAAACCCAAGCACGCCATCTTGTGGTATTCCGTCACAACTACAATCACAAATTCGCAACACTCGAAGTGATTGGAAGTTTGGAACACATTCAGTGTTTGGACGCCATGAAGTAAAGACCTCGCGGAACTGTCCACACTTCGATGTAAAGTTACTAATTCGTGAAGTGATAATTAGGATTTATACTGTGACTAGCTGGGACCCGCGGTTTCACCCGCGTTTAATTTAAAAGAAATTTAGAGTACTTCGACATAGACACTTGACATAGAATATATATGTGGGATTTCTAGGGTTTTATTGTTTTCGCGCGGAACCCTAATTATTTTTCTAAAACAAAACAAAATTATAAAATTATTTTTTTGTTATAGATACCGTATATACTTTCATATGCATTTAGTATAAAGCTGTTATTTTGACATTACAAACAGACACTTCAATTTTATTTATTTGTATAGATGAACATTGTGTCGATCTGTATTCATGTTCTCATTGCACGTAATCCCAATGATCTGTCCACATATATGGCAGGTTTTAAAAAAAATTTTTTATTAATGTCCAGTGGAAATTCTACATGAACTTCCTTCACCCCGGGGAAGGGCGAAGGGGTCTCCTACCGGCTAAAACCACTGGAGCGATCATCTTCGGCACTGAAGAGGGGCTCCAGGTCCTCGTAAGATCACACTAGAGCCCCCCAGTGATGCCACGCCTTAAGCAAATCTCGGAGGGGATAAATGAAAAGCGGTCACCTCCTCTAGCGGAGGGAAGGCGACTGTTAAAAGTATTATAAAGTATCCCCTCAAGCCTCGCTGTGCGCTGTACTACGCACACGGCGGCACGTGACCACGTGCGCGCCACCGTCTTTCCGGTCGGCCCTCTCCGGATCCCGCTCTGCGGTCTGCTTCTGGAGCATGACGCTCTAACAGAAGGAGACCACTGCACTCCAATTACATGTTAGGTTCCTATGACGTAAATCCTTGATGTTCCGACATAATTACCTATATGATATTCAGCAACATGTGAAAGAAAGAAAGAAAGAAAATGTTTTATTTGGACTCGTACAAAATGATAATGAAACTAATTATTAACAATCAAATAATTATGACTACAGTAGTGCTGTACGAGGCCAAAAAAGGTCCCTATCTCAGCATATGCTGCAACAATTTCTGCTGCATCGCTGGTTTTCTGACAGGGCCTGTATGCTGATGCCACGGGCAGCTATGTCATAATATTAACATGTTTATACTTAACATAGTTATTGAGAAAGAAACAGGATACTGGCGTAATTACAAATTTAGTAAGTTTAGTGTAGGTAAAAATCGACTAAAGATTTACTCTGTCCACCTTTCCAAATGTGTGCTTCGGTCCGATCTACTTGTCATTTTGTCTATGCCATGAAGGAAGCGACGCTAGCACCCGGTTGGAATGAGAGAACGGTGAATTGAATTGACTGACTGAAAGAAAATTGGAAATGGCTAAACTAATGTGTGAGCCGACCTCAATTAAAATGTAAAGATGTTGAGTGAGAGTGTTGTGTGCTTCGGTCCGCTCTACTTGTCATTTTGTCTATGCCATGAAGGAAGCGACGCTAGCACCCGGTTGGAATGAGAGAACGGTGAATTGAATTGACTGACTGAAAGAAAATTGGAAATGGCTAAACTAATGTGTGAGCCGACCTCAACACAGTTAAAATGTAAAGATGTTGATGATGATGATTTATGCTCATTTGATGAGTTAAGCAGCACAGAAGCCTACACAAGCACTCATATATATTTTAACTACCGAGTTACCGCGACTTCGCCCGCTTGATAACGGAAAAAACAACGTCCTATGTCCACGACATCATCATCATCATTATATCAGCCACAGGATGTCCACTGCTTCTAGTGCGATCTTACGAGGACCTGGCCCCCCTTCTGTGCTGAAGATGACCGCTCCAGTGGGTTTAGCCGGTAGGAATCCGGCATACCCCTTCGCCATAAATAGAAATAAATGATGTGTAACAGTAAAACTAAATACTATAAATCGAATCAAATCTAAAACTAAGCTCCAACAATCGTCAAAGTCAGTATTTTTGCGATTTAAAACGTGCTTACGTTTTAATTTAATCCATTATTGTCGAACCAATCGGGCCGTTTCGTGTGGGTGACATGTCAGTTGCGAGCTGACGCTCGATTCTCAACTTTTGTGAGCTGGACTACACACGCACTAGTGAAGACAACATGTAGCACACCGTTCATCATCATCATTTCAGCCGATAAACGTCCACTGCTGGACAGAAGCCTCCCCCAAAGATAGCCACAACGACCAGTATGGTTTTGTGTTGTGGGCCCATTGGGGGGGTTTGCCATAATCGCCACGCTTGGCAGACGAGTTGGCGATCGCATTTTAGTTATAAATGTACTCGTAGGACGCTGCTGCTCATCCTCCGACCAATCCCATAGTCACCTTTTACGACACCCACGGGATGAGATGGACGGGGTGGTATTCTTAGCCGGCACCAGACGGCACACCATTATCACAGACTAAAGAATCGGTGCCATTAATAAGTAATTTTCGTTGCTTAGTATTTACTTTGTTGTATCCACTTTAAAACCTTACGTCATGTTCTCGAAACTTCCCAACAGTATGTCGCCGCCACCTTTATCGCCTACCAGACTTTGTGATGTATAGCTTACAATGTCACTTTATCTACCAACGTATACATTAACGTAACACTTAGACGTACTCAGTCGGCCGCCGGTCGTAAACCGACAATGTAACGTGCGTCGTTCGAATGGATTTTAACAGCAGTGTTGATGGATTATCACTTGGGGACGTTACTGCTCAATAAAATGATAAAACATAGGGATGTGTTTATCACGAGTTGAAGATGGTGCCAAGATGAGATTTTGTGTTATAAGTTGGTAGGTAGTAAAAGCAAATCTGGGCGCCCACACAAGCAACCTATGAAGACAGTGGCGCGCATGTGGTAGTGCGCTGCCGTGTGCGCATAGCGCAGCGCACAGGGACGTTTCAGGGGATCCTTTACAATTACCGCGAGGGTGACCGCTTTACAGTCACCCTCACAGAGATGTGCCTGGTGTGCATAGGCGTGGCACCAGTGGGCAGCTCTAGTGTGATCATACGAGGATCTGGAGCCCCCCTTAGGTGCCGAAGATGACCACCCAAGTGGTTTTGGCCGGTAGGAGTCTGGCATGCCCCTTCGTCCTTCCCCGTGGCGGAAGAATTCATGAAGAATTTCCACTGGGCCCAATAAAAAATTAATAAAAAAGGTAGTAAAGCAATGTCATCGTCATCATTTCAGCCGTAAATTGTCCACTGCTGGACAGAAGCCTCCCCAAAAGATTGCCAGAATGACCGGTAGGGGTTTGTGTTGTGTGCTCATTGAGTATATTGCCATAATCGCCACGCTTGGAACCGCACGCAAGGACGCTGCTGCCCATCCTCCGGTTAATCCCATAGTCGCCTTTTACACCCACGGGTTGAGATGGGGTAGTGGTATTCTTAGCCAGCACCACACGGTAAAAGGAATATAGATAGTGATATTTGTCTGGCAGTTTAGGTATGTCATGCTCACAATGGGCCTCATCAGAAAGCTCAAGGTCACTCAGCGAGCTATGGAGAGAGCTATGTTTGGTATTTCTCTACGAGATCGAATCAGAAATCAGGAGATCCGTAGAAGAACCAAAGTTGTCGACATAGCTGAAAGGATTAGTAAACTGAAGGGGCAATGGGCGGCGCATTTTGCCACTCATTGGTGCCATTTAGGCTCATCAAATAAAGGATCCCCCCAAGCCTCACTTTGCGCTGTGCTGCGCACACGCCAGTACGTGTCCACGTGCGCACCGCCGTCTTGTCGGGGCTCGCTCGGTGTGAGCATACAGACTCCCCAATCTGCGCACCCACTACCCCCGAAACAGGAAATGGTCTACCGGAGCGTCGTATTATTTTAAAATGAAGAAAAATTTATAGGCATCTTTTCATCCGTGGATCACTGCGGAGATGGCATGGTGCAGTACACGGAGAAACTCTGTGGGGAACTCAGACGTCGTACTTTGCGAGCAGGTGATGTACACAAAGGAAGCAGCGGAACGTAAGTGGGAGTGGGAGGCCACTACGTTTCTCTCTCCCATTCTAGAGAAGATGCTACGGTGACGTAGGGCGCTGACCGATCTTCGCCCTGCAGGAATTGTAGCCTACGGGCAGTGTGCTTGGGGCAGACCGTCACTAACCTAACCTAACATTTGGCGGTTCGTGCAAAAAATCTAAAATGAAATCAGGTACGGGAGCAGGAATTTGGTCCAATGACTGCAATATCAGTCAATCCATGGGGCAATATCCATCGGTTTTCCAGTCGGAGTCCTATGCCATAATTGCCAGCATTAGAGAAATGCTAAGGAGGAATGTGAAGGACAAAACCGTATACATACTCAGTGAGAGTCAAGCAGCTCTAAAGGCATTAATCTCCTTTAAAATAAATTCGAAACTAGTCAAGGAATGTGTTATCCTACTAAACAAACTAGGAAAACACAATAGCGTAAAGCTTATCTGGGTACCTGGACACGAAGGTGTTGGAGATAACGAGAAGGCAGATCAACTAGCAAGGACTGGCTCAAATAAGCAGCTCATCGGCCCTGAGCCATTCGTAGGAATACCTCATGGTACCTACCAACAGGCATTACATGCATTTGCTGACAAAGAACATGTCAGAGAATGGAGGCAAGCGAGAGGCCTAAACCATTCCAAGACTTTCTGCAGCACAAGACTAGACGGGTTTAAGAGACTAATAAATCTTACCAAAACCCATTTAGAGTAGTACAGGGCTTTGGGCAGCACAATGGACCCAATAGGGTCGAAGTGCGTTCAGCTGATGCTGAGCCCGTGGTAGCCACAATAGAATAGAATAAAACCTTTGGCGGTAGGTATATCGAAGAAACACCGTGGTGGTTTTAGCAGGTAAGGGGCCGGTATACCCCTCCACCTTGCTCAGGAAAAAGAAAGTCAGTGAAAATGTACTCCATCAAAACAAGGCTTATAATAAACCTTACTTCAATCCAAACTGTTCTTCAAAGTAAACAGGTTACATGCAACGGAAAGAGCGAATTCAAAAATTTACAAGTCGAAATCTTCATAATGTTTCAATTTACTTGTAAATCAGTTTAACTTACACAAACACAAGGCGGTAGAAAAATCCAGAGCAGTGTTGCGTCTGTAGCGAACGATCCCTAATATGTTAAGAATAATAGTGATGGCCCAGATCTGGTGAATTGCGTTTTGAAGTCGGAAATCCTCTTGAGAGCAAGGTGATGCTTGGAACGCTTCTTTCCTTTTATCTATTTTTACTAAAAGACATAGTCGCAAAAGAGGACTAAGCGACTTCAAAACACAGGGATGGGTGAGCAGCATCTCTTTGGTGAAGCAGAAACCGTACTGCGCCCACCAACCCGCCTGCCAAGCGTTATAAGTGATGGAAATTCCCCTCAAAATGATGACACCATTGTGGAAATCTATGGCGGAGGCCTTTGTTCAGCAGTGGACGTCCTTTGGCTGATGATGACAGTTATAATATTAATAACCCAATCACCATTTATTTTAACTGCCAATTTACAACTTAAACATATTTGTCGCTTTGCAAAAATCGTGAAAAATGTAAAATGTGCATTTTACATTTAAAGTCCCAACTGTGTCCCATCACTAGTGATGCCTTGGGAAGGCGACGCGTACTTTGCATGTTGAGTGCGCTCGCTGATACCGGCAACGCCTTTTGCACTTCACCCAGAATGCATTTTAGTTATCCAATTCAATTCTAAGTTTATGATGCGAAGTTAGAGGGCATATGAATCATCGAGATATTTTGTATGTGGGTATCTGTCTCTGAAATTCATACATACTTAGCAGACTAAAAAAAATATTTAGATTTTTTATAACTGCCTTACCTGCCTCCGTTTAGTGTAAACGGTAATTTCCAAAACTCATGAACTCGAGACCTCTCGCGACTCAACCCAATTCATATAATGGACTTAAATCTTGCTCTAATATAGTTAGCAAACTCATACTACAGAATAAATCTAATTTTATATTTTTTACAGACTAGAAACCTAACCCTATTTCAAATCGGAGCCGCACGAATATCTCACAAAATACGTTAGTTTTCCAAACAGCATGACTAAAATTTACCCTACATTTTGCACACGAAAATGTTCACATAACACAAACTGTTTCGGCCACTACCATTCAAAGGCAGCGACCAAATTAAGGTCTGAAATTTGAATTTTGAACACTGTCCGAGAGTGAGTGCACAGAAATAAAGCATATGAAATACAAATAAGTGTGTGGATTGGTGTCCGGATTAAGAATATAGCACCACTCCATCTATGCCGTGTGGTGCCGGCTCAGAATACCACCACCCCATCCCCTCCCGTGGATGTCGTAAAAGTCGACTAAGGAATTAGCCGGAGGATGGGCAGCAGGTTCTTCGAGTACAATAACAACTCAACTGCGATCGCCAACCCGTCTGCCAAGCGTGGCGATTATGGCAAAACCCCCCAATGAGCCCACAACACATCCATACCGGTGGTTGTGGTGATCTTTGGGGGAGGCCTGTGTCCAGCAGTGGACTTCATTCGGCCGAAATGATGACCACTCCATCTCCTCCCGTAGATGTCGTAAAAAGCGACTTAGGGACTCTAAACTAGAGCGATGGGTAGCAGCGTCCCTTCTATGAAAGAGCAACCAGTCTGCGCTAGCCAATCCACCTTTTTTTTTTATTGATGTCCAGTGGAAATTCTACATGGAACTTCCTTCACCCCGGGGAAGGGCGAAGAGGTGTGCCGGACTCCTACCGGCTAAAACCACTGGAGCGGTCATCCTCGGCACCGAAGGGGGGCTCCAGGTCCTCGTAAGATCACACTAGAGCCGCCCATTGGTACCACGCCTTTAGGCACATCACGGAGGGGATGACTGTAAAGCGGTCACCCCCTCTAGCGGAGGGAAGGCGACTGTAAAAAGGTCGCCCCCCCCCGGCACTTCTCGGGATGGGGGAGGCCTATGTTCAATAGTGGACGTTGTATTTCTCTTTGGAACATGTAGGTAGGTAAGCTAGAATAGTTACTCAACATGAAAAAGCAATTCTTATGGAGGAAATCCCCCAGTTGCAGCTATGACTATATAAGCCCTAGCTTGGCGTTTTATTGTCCCTTAATGACCGGTTAAGCAACCAAATTTCCAAGAAACGAATGCGAGAAGCCCAACAAAAAAGAAAAAGAGTTTATTCGTGCTTACTCTCAATTGTTAGATTTTGCGTTTATATTTGTAAGTCATTTTTGTTAAAAGTAAAAAAAAAAAAAAAAAATTGCGTTTATTCGGTGCAACCAAAGACACAAAACATACCAGTTAAACGAAACATATCATAAACAGAAAACAAATAAAATAATCAGATCACATAATCAGTCTCGGAACGACCAGCGAGCAATGTGTGTCTCAAGATTGCACCAAATGGGTGTAGTAGTCAAGTAAATACAACTATTTTGGTTTTTTTAGTTTCTTTTTTATTGTACCCGTTTCGATCCATAAGACAATATTATTTAAGACGTAAGATAATTAGAGATTCTATTACAGCCGTTGTATAGGGGGAAATACAATAATTTAAGAAAATCATCCAGCGGAAACAATTGCTATGGTGAACTATATGTAACCCTATATTTAGTAATATACCTCCAAAAATAAACTTGCAACGTATAAGCTAAACAAGAACAAAGTTCATCAGTTCAAAATTATGAGAATCAACAACGAGCCCATGCAAGATGGAAACGCTTTGCAAAACTAAATTTTCAGCCTAATTTAATTCCTTCGGTGCCGAAGATGATCGCTCCAGTGGTTTTAGTCGGTAGAAGTCCGGCATGCCCCGCCGCCCTATTCTACTGGGCGATCAAAAAAAAAAAACATACGTCCACCATAGACGACCGGTTCTAATGTATCGTAATTTTGGGGGAGTTTGCTAGTCCTAACATCGCTTAGCAGGCGGGTTAGTTAGCGCAGCTGGCTACTGTTCCACAATAGGGACGCTGCTGCCCATCCTTCTGGTTTCTCTGGTCTCTGGTCCCTTAGCATAATTTTACGACAGCTATGGGAGGAGATACGAGTGTTGCTATATTCTTGTTCTGGACACCACGCGGAATATAATACACCTATAACTGTTATCTATCTAAATATATTGATAATTACTTCACATGACTTATGGATGTGAGAATATTTGCAGAATATTCGTCACCTCTCTTGGCAAACAGTGTAGCAATCATTTTAGTAGAAGATGGACGTGCTCAGCTACCGATCCCAATCCAATCCCAACCCTTAATCGTCGTTCACAAACCATATATTCTACGTAACAAACAGCACTTTCAAATTTACATTTCTCGCAGTCAGCTTGCCAATTCATCCAACTAAAAAACCAGAGACCACAAAGCGTTCCATTCTCAAATTCACATCGCAATTACCGAGACGATTTTACTTTTTTTTTCTGGCAAGCGGTTGCCAAGTGTCGTATATGTCCAGGATGTTTGTGGTCCCGAGTGGTCGGCCAGATTGTAATTAAACCCTCTCTTGCCAAGAAACTGTCGGCCAACAACATGTCGGCCGCACATGTCTCTTGTTTTTCAACAAGTTTTCGCGCTGATGTTTTATGTATTTTCGTTGTTTTCTGGACGTAGTTTATGATTATATTGGGTTAGAGATGAGGGCGATTTTTTTTAAAACGTTGCCCCACACTTCTATTTCTCCTGTGTCGTGGGTGCGTTTACAAACACAAATTCCACACACAATACACCCAGACCCGGAACAAGTACCTGCAGATCATACAAATATTTGTTCCATGCAGGAATCGAACCCACGATCCGATGCGCAGCAGCCAACTGTATCAGCCACTGCACCAACCGTGCCGTCATGAAAGATGAAATCGTATGAAAGATGGAATGTCAATCACGCATTTGATTTTGGGAGAGTAAAGCAGTCGCCTTATGCACGCATATACTTTGCCAAAGATACAATAGTTTAAGTCTCACGGGGAAGCCATATTACCGCCATTGTAAGATTCATCAATATCACCTGTTCCTGTAAACCTGCATTACTGAAGATGGGCATCATTATGACGGCCATAACGATAATTTCACTTATGGGGATAAGTAGAGAACGACGTGGCAACTATACTTATCCCCATAAGTATAATTACCGCGTTTGGCAGACGAACTGCTGATCACACAACCTGTGTGTGTTGGTAATTAGCACACAGAAAACACATTACGTCTTCATGAGGTATTCGTCGTCCTTAGAAGCCGTCATGACACCCACGGAGAGAGAGAGGGCGGCTTATTCTAGAACTATACTTCGTATATCTTAATAGTATCAATTATTAGCTTTTCTAAACTTACATTTTTTACATACAGAACAAAATATATGTACACTTTAAAACATAAAAAATATGGACCATATCCGACATTGAGCAAAGGGTCCAAGCTACTGGTGGTTAAGGCTCCAGAGCGGCTCACTCGGCTTGCCTGGTCCAGGAGAACTGGTTTATGTAGCAGACCCTTACGCCACCTAGCGAGATCCTCTTTAGATGTTACTCGATTTTCTTGAATCTTAGCAATCAAGCCATTTGGCTGTCACAACTATTGGTACATTGATTGCAAAGTTAATATCCTACATTGCGACAGTCTCGTGTGCCAAGTCCAGACATTTGTACCGATAATTATTCATCATCATATCACCCAAATGTCATCCACCACTGAACAAAGGACTCCCTTCCCCGACAGATTTTCACAATTGTATCATCATTTTGGGGAAAATTTGCCAGTACTCACTACGCTTATTAGATGGTGGTGCCGGCTCAGAATACCACCACCCTATCTCCTCCCGTGGGTGTCGTAAAAGTCGACTAAGGGATTAGCCGGAGGATGGGCAGCATAGTCCTTCGAGTACATTAACAACTCAACTGCGATCGCCAACCCGCCTGCCAAACGTGGCGATTATGGCAAAACCCCCCAATGAACCCATAACACACCCATTCATTCATTTCGGTCATTGTGGTGATCTTTGGGGGAGGCCTGTGTCCAGCAGTGGACTTCATTCTGCCGAAATGATTGATGATGATTGATGATTATTAGGTAGATTGGTGAGCGAATATGGCTACTGTTTCACAGAAGGGACGCTGCTGTCCTTCCTTGGCTTAGTCTCTGGTGTCCACGGGAGGAGATGGAGTGGTGCTATATTCTTTATCCGGACACCACACGGATAATGATTACTACGCACAATTTAGTTCAAATGTCATTTCCACTGGATAAAAAATTAGAAGCACTTTTAAACGGATTATATCGCGTATATTACATATTTTTGCTTTTCCTAAACTTACGAACACTTTACAGGGTTCGTAAGTTCGTGGTCATCCTGAAAAGTTCAAATATGTCTTATTTTAATTAGTAATCGCGCAAACCCAAGGCAATACTAATATTAGAAGATTTTCTCACCTGCATTGTATATTTTGACGGCATATTGACGACACGGTTGGTGCAGTGGCTGATACAGGCTGCTGCGCACCGGGTCGTGGGTTCGATTCCCGCACGGAACAAATATTTGTACGATCTGCAGGTAGTTGTTCCGGGTCTGGGTATATTGTGTGTGGAATTTGTGTTTATAAACGCACCCATGACAGAAGAAATCCTAGTGTGGGGCAATGTTTAAAAAATAATATTCTTCTTGCATTTTTTCCTCATTTTGTATTATCATGTACAACTGATTCTCATAGTTATGTAGGTACACTATAAAGATGTTATAAGTGAGAATTCTAGCATACGCTTGATCCATGGGGCTTATATCAAACCAAAAAAACGCTGTATTCAGCTTAGCGTACCTTTAAATAAGAGCAACACAAATCATCATTTCGGCCGAATGAAGTCCACTGCTGGACACAGGCCTCCCCCAAAGATCACCACAACGACCGATATGAATGTGTTGTGGGCTCATTGGGGGGTTTTGCCATAATCGCCACGCTTGGCAGACGGGTTGGTGATCGCAGTTGAGTTGTTAATGTACTCGAAGGACGCTGCTGCCCATCCTCCGGCTAATCCCTTAGTCGACTTTTACGACACCCATGGGAGGAGATGGGGTGGTGGCATTCTGAGCCGGCACCACACGGCACAAATAAACCTCTGAAAACTGACGACGGAATTATAAACATGAAAATAAGAACATTTTCTCAAAAACACACTTTGGCAATATATTTTAAGTTTAAAGACAATGACGAGTATCAGATTTGGATCCGCGCCACACGCGCGCGGACAATGAGCCGATTTAGGAACGCGCCGTGACGGGAAACTCAATGCGGTGTCACTCATGTTTGTGAGTGAGTTGATAGGTATACACCACAGACATTAGCCCGTCAACGTTCACTATCGAACTACAATCAGTGATCATAGAGAATATTGCCATAATCACCGCGCTTGCCAGGCGGATTGCAGTATGTTGTTACACACGGGAGTATGTTTTTTTTTTATTGGGCTTCTCGCCTACTTTTCTAGGAAATGTGGCTGCTTAACCGGTCTTTTCTGGCGAAGTCAAAAGAGGCCTCCTGGCTTGGCCTAAATACCACACTAAGAAACATCCAAGACACTGTGAGTGATTACTGCGTGCATCGAAATATTTTTTATTATAATTTTACGGTAGATAAAATAAAATGAATTTTTAAATCTGTAACGACGCCAGTCACCTTAGTCATCCTGCGACCATGAACTCTGCAATGTGTTCGAAACTTAAGGAAAAACAAATTCTAAAATATACGCGATAGAATCTGTTTAAAAGTGTTTTATTATAATGTGTAATATTCGCGAAAACCTAAGACGTTTAAAAACCCATTTTTTTTATGAAATTATTTTCAGTAAAGTGTTTCTTTTTCGCACACAACAAAATCACGTCTCATAGTTTTTAAAACCTTAGATGAACAACGAAAAGGCGGATATTTTGTCCGTTGAAGGAGACTGGCAATCGCCCATACAATGCATGGCCCCGAATTGTTGATCGTTACATTTAAGAAATTGGTATGGTGTGCTTTTTATGAGTATTTAATTAATTTGACGGCACGGTTGGTGCAGTGGCTGATACAGTCGGCTGCTGTGCTCGGGTCGTGGGTTCGATTCCCACACGGAACAAATATTTGTATGATCTGCAGGTAGTTGTTCCGGGTCTGGGTGTTATCGTATGTGGAATTCATGTCTGTAAACGCACGCACGACACAGGAGAAATCCTAGTGTGGGGCAAAGTTTTAAAAAAAAAAAAAAAAAAAAAAAAAATAATTAAGAAATTGGTATGGTGTGATAGGGTATTTCATGAGTAATAATAATAAATAATAATAATAATTTCTTTTTAATTTTCATTTGGGTTTAAGTAAAATCCTCGTTTTTGTGACAGTGAGGTTAAGTATGGTGGTATGATCCAATAGCTAATATCGTTTATTTAACACTTATACGTAGCGATACATGTAACTAAGGAATAGTTCGCAATATTCCAGACAAATTAGTATCCAAGAGAACATTTTTTACATATTACTGGGCACAAGTCCAAATACAATAGTATGCGTTTCATTGAAATTTTACTGGTTTATTCGTGTTGTCTTCTTACTTTCTTGTACTTTTATTTTTATTGTAGATCTCAAAGATAAATAGTGAAACTAAATAAATAAATAGAATATTATATTTTTAGTTAAGCTTTCATTTCTGTAACCAGTACAGACCCATGTCCTTTAAAGTCTGGAGAACGGTGGCAGAAAAATAAACTTCTTCTTCTCTTAGATTATGGCTTCTGTAGAATATCTTTCACAATTTCGCCAATGTCAAGTATAAGGCTACGTCGTACGGTATTTAGATTGATAAATCTTTACATATTCATAAAATATTTCTCAAAAGTGAAAAATTTCAAAAAAATATGTCGCCAACGTCGTACGGTTCAATTGTTTTTTTTTTCGAAAAAATAAATGGTTAACGCACAACGACCGATATGAATGTGTTGTGTGCTCATTGGGGGGTTTTGCCATCATCGCCACGCTTGGCAGGCGGGTTGGCGATCGCAGTTGAGTTGTTACTGTACTCAAAAGATGCTGCTGCCTATCCTCCGGTTAATCTCATAGTCACCTTTTACGATGGGTTGGTGCTATTCGTAGCCGGCATCAACCCAGTATACCCAAGAAGTGTCTAAAGGCGTGGCACCAATGGGTGGCTGTTGTGTGATTGTATCGAGGAACCGGAGGCCCCCTTTCAGGGCCGCAGATGACCACTCCAGTGGTTTTAGCCAGTCCAGCATGAACCTCCACCCTTCACCGGGGTGGAGTCAGTACGATATTTTTTTCCACCAAACGTAATAAAAACAAAAAAGGTTTATACCACCGCAGTGTCAGATTTTCTGCTTCCAAGCAGTAGTTTTTAAATCACAGTTTAAACAGTACTATATTCCGGTTGGAAGGGTGCCCTCCGGGGTCCTACCGGCTAAAACCACTGGAGCGGTCATCTGCGGCACTGAAGAGGGGGCTCCAGGTCCTCGTAAGATCACACTAGAGCCCTCTACTAAAGAACCTAGAAAATCGCACTTAAGCCTACATGACTTACAAATAAACTAAAACTCCATATCAAAAGCAACTTCATAACATAACAAAGCCTTTATAAACTTCCCTAAGCTCACTTGAAACGCTAAACAGATAATATACAGCATCTGAACATAATTTATAAGCCTAACAGAAGTTTAATTTTAATTAGAGAGACTTGAGCACGCACTAGACGGGAAGTGCTACGTAACATGTTCTCGTATTTGTTTTACGACAAGTTCGAACATGTGGCTTTGCTTGGGAATTAAAACATATTTTGTTTCTGTATCATATCAGCGCAAAATGGTCCACTGCTAAACATTACGTGAACATGATCGTGCTATGCTGAACAATGTAGTTTAATATACAGAGTGTCCAGTAAGTAGCATGACATACTGCAGGGGGTGAGAGCTTGGGTCAATACCTACCAAAAAAACACAATATATGTTCAGCAAAATCTTACGGATTTACAGTAGTACAACATTTTAGTAGTAGAAAATTGTACTGTGAAAATTTAAATAAAAATTGTATTTCTTGAAAACATTTCAGTTTTTAATAGAATAAAGACTTATCAATGAGCAAAATAACTATCCACAAATAATTTAAGGTAAAAAAAAACTAGAAAAGGAATTTTTCATTACGAGATGTTTAAAAATCTGTATCAAGGTAGAGATTTTTCGATGTTTCGGCAAATGTTGTACTACTGTAAATCCGTAAGATTTTGCTGAAAATATATGGTGTTGTTTTGGTAGGTATTGACCCAAGCTCTCACCCCTTGCAGTATGTCGTGCTATTTACTGGACATCCTTTATATATATATTAATTTTATATTGCATGTATGATAATTTACTCTTTCATTATTGTGAGTGTGAGCATTATGTAATAACATATACACCAGCTTGTTTCCTGGCAGTATGAGTCTGTCATGCTTACTAAAATGTCTTGTTGAAGGTAGCGTTGTGTTAGGTGGCTAAGTTCCCTGCATTATGGTTGAACTGAGCTATGCTGATGCATGCGTTATGCCCATGAACGGGTGCCCTCTGTCGGGACTGGTCAGCTTATAACTGTTATAGCAATCTAATTGTAACGCATTTGATTATCATTGTGCATAAATATGTGTGTATTTATCCCACACATTGGCATGCATTATCCTCACATAGTTTTTACGATTATATTGAAGACTGTAATACTTTCAAATATTATTTCAAAAGAGTATATCCATGGAGTTTATTGCCGGTTCTTCTCCATAGGATCAACGACTTGGAACCGTGCAACTATATAAATTCTAACTATTCGTAAGTGCCAGCAAATGGTTTACATGAATAAAAACAATTTGACTTGGAATGGGCTCATAGATTTCCACAACTTCCAGATACGTGCCGCCCGATTTCAACTTATTACAGAAGGAATTGCCCGCAGGATTTTCAACTCTGGCTTGCCTTAGTTGGCTGATCAGAGGGGGGCTGCCAGAGTTATATGCTCGGGGGTGGAAGTGTCTAATGGCGTAATAACGGGGACACCCGCTCCGAGTCTTCGAGACGCGCGATGGTGAAACCGGTGCCGCATCTCTCGAGACCCCGAGCCACTCACACCGGTGTTGCTCCCTGTCGTCTGTAGTGGTGGGCCCATCTTGTGAGTGGTGAGTCACCGTTTGCCACAGAATTTCACTATAGTTCTAATGAATATGATACGGGAATTTAAGCATACTACCGTCCTTGATTGGAACCTGTAGCATGTGCTGGTTGTTGAGTCGTTTATTAATTATAATTTCTTCTTAATTAACATGTTCTAATAATTCTGGGAAATCATAGCCTACATGAAAAAAGCCCTGTGAAAAGATAATACAGGTTGGAATACCGACACGTCACATATTCACACGAGGTTAACAAATGTCTTACTTTTTGAAAACTTACGGCATATCTGTCGGTGTTTTGGGATGCATCTAACGTCTTCTGCACATCCGCTAAGCTTGTCTTTAGAAAAACGATATCTTTCAGAAGGCTCGTTACGTCGACATGGTCGAAGGTCACGGTGGGGAGCTTCTGAAAGTCCTTCGCCACAAACGTTGGCACATCGCTCGGGTCGGTCTTCTTTAGCAGCATGATGTCTTGTACGCTTTTCTTAGTCCCGTCACGCCGGCGGGACACCATCTGGTCAGTCTTGTTCAGTGGACTCTGTACAAGAGTAACTTGGAAGCGGTGATATCACTCTCACTGAAGTTCGTTGCGCAGATCTGGATTGCGGACAACTCGTCTATCACGTCCAACTTCTGCTGCAGAAACGCCAGTAGTTCATTGGCCACAAGTTGTTCATATATGGCGATTAAAATTACGAGCGACGGCTTACGCCGCGCTAACCGATTTATGAATGATAAATAAACTTCAGCAAACACTTTCGCATTAAAACTCGTGTAATATTAGCTATATATTAACTTGTGACAAAACGCCATCTTTTTAATAAAAGTACTAACTAAATACTACTTTAAATGCATTTTACTCAATTTAGTCCATTATTCTTCAGAAGCGTCTTCTTCTTAGTTTTTATGTTATATTTTTTTTGCATAATTAACCCTGAAAACCTTTTTTGTTGGTTGGTGCAAGTTGTTTAGATTTTAATATTAATCTTTAAGCCTGGAGGCCTCTTATGGCTTCGCCAGAAACGACCGCTTAAGCAACCACGTTTCCCAGAAATGCATGCGAGAAGCCTAACGAATAAAATAAAAAAGCGGCAAGCTCGATAGAGTTAAATAATATATTTAACTTCTTTAATTGTGTTTATTGCAAGAGAATGATATGAAACCGCACATTTCAATCGATGCTATAACAATGAACGTTCCACCCAATATTAATCCGTTTGACAAGTTTTCAATCGTACCTTTTATTTTATTGTTTTATTCATGTCCAGTGGAAATTCTACATGGAACTTGGAACTTCCTTCACCCCGGGGAAGGGCGAAGGGGTATGCCGGACTTCTACCGGCTAAAACCACTGGAGCGGTCATCTTCGGCACCGAAGGGGGGCTCCAGGTCCTCGTAAGATCACACTAGAGCCGCCCATTGGTGCCACGCCTTTAGGCACATCACGGAGGGGATGACTGTAAAGCGGTCACCCCCTCTAGCTTTCAATCGTACCTACCATTTTCAAATATAATTCTGAATTATTTTCCTTTTCTCGATGGCCGTTGATACGCTATGCTACATACTAAGTATTACGTACTGTAATTCATTCAACTAATGTAGACATACAACTACTTTTATTCAAAAGAAGTCTTTGTTACCCGGACAGACAGATAATTTTCTTAATGTGTCCTACACTTCGTATATCTATATTTCGAGGCAGCGCAAGTGTGAAACGGTAAGGTAGCATATAAAGTACTGAAAGATAATTTTATTATTATTTATTCTAGGGTGTAAGCACTTACAAAGAACTTTTCGAAATTTATTCGCAGTTGGGGGAGTTTGTCTGTAAGCAATTGAACTAACTTTTTGTTTGGAACTTCTTTACATTGACCTATTTGGTTAGACTTTCCTAGCAGTGACAGATCTTTTTAGCTTTTTACGGTTGGTGCAGTGGCTAACACAGTCGGCTGCCGCGCTCTGGCTCGTGGGTTCGATTCCCGCACGGAACAAATATTTGTATGATCTGCAGGTAGTTTTTCCGGGTATTGTGTGTGGAATTCATGTAAGTAAACGCACCCACGACACAGGAGAAATCCTAGTATGGGGCAACGTTACACTAACACAAAAAAAAACATTAAATGGAGGAGATATAAAAGAATATAATTATTGAATCAGCAGTTACTTTTTTAGGTCCTCACTAGACACTTTTACATGTCATATTTAAACAACGGAGGGAATTTCGCTACATGGCAATCTCTGAGAACAAATGCCGAACGAAACTCAGGGCTTGAATAAGTTTATTGTTTTTGTATACCTTGTTTTAATCATAAATTACGCTTTTTATGAGAATTAATTTAACGTCTGATTTAACATTTCATCTGTGAGATCAGTAATTGCTTTAGGTATCTTGTTTTAGAATCGAATACAGTTTCCTAAGAATGATTTATTAATTTTCGACGATAATATTTCAGGTTAGTACCCAAATTTAAATTATCGGAATACAATTTGACGGCACGGTTGGTGCAGTGGTTGATACAGTCGACTGCTGCGCTCCGGGTCGCGGGTTCGATTCCCGCACGGAACAAATATTTGTACGGTCTGCAGGTACTTGTTCCGGGACTGGGTGTATAGTGTTTGGAATTTATGTCTGTAAACGCACCCACGACACAGGAGAAATCCTAGTGTGGGGCAACGTTTTTGTTAAAAAATAAAAAAATACATTGTATAAATAGACTGCTATTTCATGTTTATTTATAGTATTCATAAAATAATAATAATCCGTGTGGTGTTCGGATTAAGAATATAGCACCACTCCATTTCCTCCCGTGGATGTCGTAAAAGGCGACTAAGGGAAACTATACCAAGGGGATGGGCAGCAGCGTCCCTTCGGTGGAACAGTAGCCCTACTGCGCTCACCAACCCGCCTGCCTAGCGTGGTGAGTATTGGCAAATACCCCCCAAAATAATGACACAGTTGTGACAATCTATGGGGGAGGCCTTTGTTCAGCAGTGGACGTATAAATGGCCGATATGATGGTGAATATGCTGATCATTGAGAGCTATGTCCAGCAGTTGGTGTTTAATGATCATCACAAACATATATATTTACGCTACCCTACGAAATTTAAGCACGTGCACCAAATAACTTATTTATTTATAAGACACTTGTGCGAGATCAGCACTTTAACGGATTAATACTGTAACTCCTATCCTTTTAGGGTTCCGAACGTCCGAAAGAAAAAACGGCGGAACCCTTATAGGATCACTCGTGTGTCTGTCTGTCCGTCTGTCACAGCCAATTTGCTGCGAATCTACTGGACCACATGTGGATTTCTGCAAGCCAAAGACGTACGTGTAACGTAAATTTATGAAATTTGAATATAGATGTCCTTTTTGCGGGGCAGTATAGAAAATTTAAGAATAAATTTTGCAAACTTTACCGTGTAACATGTGGAATGGAAGGGCTTAATGTGCAGGTCTCAAATGTATTCATCTTATAATTTTAAAATATATAGTTTGTAGTTATTTAAGAAAATATGCGAAAATTGACCATTCCCCTCGCCTTATCGCCAAAACTAATGACCCTAAAATTTTGAAAAAATGTAGGCAATAGCTATTAACATTTTATAAGAAGTCTATGGTCTTAAAATAACATGGTAAATATTACAATATTGTACGTACAAACTTACATTTGGGGTTGGAATGTATGGGAAAACATGTTTTCCAACTACGATGTTAATTAAGTTTGTTCTTGGGATAAATAAGGTACAAGATCAAATCCAAGAATAGACAATGTATTCAGCAATTTCGGAACCCTCTCCATGCGAGTTCAACTCGCACTTGTCCAGTTTTTTTATTTTAACATGTTCAAATTCAAAATCATTTATTTGTGATTCACAGGTAAGAAATAGTTCTTAGTCAACTTATAATAAAAATAAAAATAAACTTATATAAAAAATAACTTTTTAAAATCTGTAACGATGCCTGTTACCTTAGTCATCCTGCGACCACAAACCCTGCAAAGTGTTCGAAACGTCAGGAAAAACAAAAATCTAAAATACACGCGATAGAATCCGTTTAAAAGTGTTTTTATTATAATATGTAATACTCGCGAAAACATAAGACTAAATCTAGTATTTATCCTTTTAAAACCTGTTTTCAATTGAAGGAAACCCTTTGTCACCTACAGTCAATGATATTATACCATAGATATGTTACGTCCATATAAAATGGCGCGCAAAATACAGTATCGCTTTTTTCGCATAACAATGTCGTGAGAAATAAGATACAAAAACAACAAGAGTAAAAGAGGTAGCTATCTAGGCGAACCGATTGCGAGGTGCTACAACTGGGGGAGTTTCAGTTCTTACTTTTGGCACGCATGTAACATATCTACTTCTTTTTAATATATAATATCATTGCCTACAGTCGTCTTTTACGACATCCACGGGAGGAGATGGAGTGGTGCTATATTCTTAATCCGGAAAACACACGGATCAAGTTAAATATTTAAAATACGTTGATGCATCAGTTCCATTTCCCCTCTTCTTTTCTGTTTATTTTTTAAGTATACTTGCAATATAATGTCCTTTTCTGCTAGAAGTGGCACCCACGTAGTCACCTGCCTTCGTGAGGCTTCGGGGGATCCTGTACCTATATCCCGTCCCGAGATGTTGCTGGGCGGAGTGGCACATTTACAGCTATCTCCACTCCACTAGAGGGTATGCCCGATTTACATTCACCCCATCCGAGATTTGCATATCGCCATGGCACCAATGGGCGGCTCCTCTTTGGTGCCAAATATGTCCGCCCAGGTGGATATAGCTGACAAAAGTCCTTTTCACCCCCTAAAATGACCTTTCGTCTTGCCCGGGGCGGAGGAAGACCATGAGGATTCCCAGCGTGTTGAAAAAATATATATTGAGGGGATTCAAGTAAAGTAAAGTAAGTCGGGTTTGAACACACGAACTCTCAACCACTAAGCTAAGCTTTTCAACTATTGCCTTTACAGTAATAGTTTCTTAATCAGATTTAATTTTCATTTCAATATCAATCTTCCTAAAATATTGCAGCGATATTTTCTATAAGGTAATAAAATCACCATGGCAACAACATACAAAATTCAGTTTAGGAGTTTCGTATGGTGTTGCTATGGTGATGACGAAATTTAAACGAACGTAGTACTAATTAAAGTACAATGGCGTAAGTAGCAGTGTATTAATCAAGTCGCCAAGTCCATTAGTAAATGTTCGCGGGACAAAAGAGTTGGGAGACAATCGATATAATCGCGCCGTGCCCGCAAAACGCTTAATGTTTTGTAGGGTGGCCATGATAACCAATTTATGTGGTAAAGATCAATTTATTACCTTACTTTCTAGGTCCCAACCGCGGGACAAAATGTTTGTTGAATCTTTTTCGATGTTTGTCCTTTACTCGAGTCATAGAAGTTTTTCAAGACCATGGACTGCACTCACTGTGTGGTACAAAAGTGGGCAGCAAGGTTACCCCTTCACTCGTGAGAATGACAAGATTTAGTTTCAGATCACTTTGCCGAAGATCACGTGGCCAGACGATGTAAGTAACGATAGTTCAATATTGTCACTCTGGATAATTTCATTCACATAATGCATATCATCATTTCGGCCGAATGAAGTCCACTGCTGGACACAGGCCTCCCCCAAAGATCACCACAACCACCGATATGGATGTGTTGTGGGTTCATTGGGGGGTTTTGCCATAATCGCCACGCTTGGCAGGCGGGTTGGCGATCGCAGTTGAGGTGTTAATGTACTCGAAGGACGCTGCTGCCCATCCTCCGGCTAATCCCTTAGTCGACTTTTACGACACCCACGGGAGGAGATGGGGTGGTGGCATTCTGAGCCGGCACCACACGGCATGCAATGCATGCAATGCATAAATATGGTATTATTTTCTATATCTCCTTAAAACCATCTCACCCATGGTCGCCCTACCTGGATGTCACCTACAAAAGAGCGATGATGGATGAGCAGTATCGCCGTCTCAGACGCTTCTACAAGGAGAATTCTGTTCGTCTATAATTTTTGATAAAATGTTTGTGGTTTAGTACTGAAAATAATGAAGACTGAGAAAACAGACACTAAATTTAGAAGACGTAGATAGGTAGGTATACGCTATAAAGTCACCTCGCTGGTGGACATAAGATATGATAAAGATATATTTCTATGTCAAAGTCAAGACTTTTGGCTGGGATCACAAATCTCACTCAACTAGGTGATCGCCCGATTGCAGTGTGGTATATTGGACGGCTCGACATAATGGAATTGGACGTTCACGGGCTTTATACGGGTATGTATAAGTATAGTATGGTAACTAACTACATGCAATAAGTAAGATAGTTGTAAAACACAAAGTTGTTGATGCCGCGTGGTGCCGGCTCAGAATACCGCCACCCCATCTCCCGTGGGTGTCGTAAAAGTCGACTAAGGGATTAGCCGAAAGATGGGCAGCAGCGTCCTTCGAGTAGATTAACACCTCAACTGCGATCGCCAACCCGTCTGCCAAGCGTGGCGATTATGGCAATACCCCCCAATGAACCCGCGACACACCCATACCGGTCGTTTCGTGATCTTTGGGGGAGACCTGTGTCCAGCAGCAGACTTCATCCGGCCGAAATGATGATCGTACGGTTTCAGAGGAACCTCCCACGCATGCTGAAGTTGTGGAATCAGCTCCTACCGAGGTTGTCCCGAGACTACAGCATGGGGCTTTTCCAAAACGACATGTAAAGATTTTAATAGGGTCGGCAACACCCGAGTTATACCGCTGGTGTTGTAAGCATTCATGAGTTATGGTAACCGCTTACCATCAGGCGAGCCGTATGCTAGCATGCCACTTTAGGGGTATAAAAAAAATTGCTATAGGATAACCTGTGGGTATCTTAAGAGGCAGCGTTCGGCTAAAGGATAATTTAAGGCCCATCGCAGATGACACTATCCGAGGCGCACTTTAAAATTTTAAATTTGACAGCGCGGTTGGTGCAATGGCTGATACAGTCGGCTGCTGCTCTCCGGGTCGTGGGTTCGATTCCCACACGGAACAAATATTTGTATGATCTGCAGGTAGTTGTTCCGGGTCTGGGTGCATGTGGAATTTATGTCTATAAACGCACCCACGATACAGGAGAAATCCCAGTGTGGGGCAAAGTTTTAAAAAAAAAACTGAAAAAATGTCTTTTTATTTTATTGTTCCGTAGAGATGATTCATGTAATTCCTCCGCCCCGGGAAAGGTTATGCCGTACTCCTACCCGATAAAGCCATCGGAGTGGTCATCTTCGGCACCGAAGGGAGGCTCCAGGAACTCGACCTCCATCTAGAGATATACAGTAAACTACACGACGCGCAAAGTGTGTGAAAAACTAAAGGACATTCAATTCGACACGTGCTAATGCAGACGACCCACGCTTTCATCGGTAGTCCATGTTTGTTAATGAGGTATGAGCCGTTCTTTGTCTATTATCTATTGTTTTATGTCATATCAGCTCTTGTGCTCCTATTTTTGGGTTATATAAGTAGCAGCCATTTAAATTCTGACGTTTCATAAGTGCCAGTAATAGTGTTATTTGTAATAAAAATCTCCTTTACGGTGCAGGCCGCTCGTTAGTGGTTGCCTAGTGGTGCCTGCAGATCGTACAAATATTTGTTCCGTGCGGGAATCGAACCCACGACCCGGTGCGCAGCAGCCGACTGTATCAGCCACTGCACCAACCGTGCCGTCGAATGCACCACCAGTTTTAATAAGACGAGCTCAGTTAATTAATATCAGTGTTCAAAAGACTAGTGAGGGACAGAACATTACTGGTCACTGTGATTATTTTTACTTAGAATTTATTAACTTACATCTGAAATAACTGCTTTTCGATATGTTGTCGAATTAATTAAAGAGTATTTGTATATGTGTATATATAAATGATTATTTATTTATATATCTATATTGTGTATAATCTTCCATTCATTATATGTTTAGTATAGTATACGTAATTTAGTTATTTCATTATGTATCTGTGTGCACCATCAACTGCCGCATATATTATCCAGATAAGTATTTCTCCATCCTAAGGTTGCCTGACATAACATACACAAACATTGAAACGATTGCTCGAGTCGCTAAGTGCAGTCGTAAAAACGTGAGATGGGAGTGTTCGGCAGGTAACACACTGGCAGCTAAGTCGCTATAGTGTCGTGGTGGACCGTGGACCTATGTGGCGTGCAGCTTGGCTGACTAGCTATGGTGTGGTGATCCTGGCAACCGGCACTCTCTGCCGTTCGTTGCAGTAATTAGTCTAGTTGGTGCTTGTTTGACAGAGGATGTTAACGGGTTGATGCCGCATGAACCTGTAAACGTGACTCCACCCACGACCATCATCATCATCATTTCGGCCGAATGAAGTCCACTGCTGGACACAGGCCTCCCCCAGAGATCGCCACAACAACCGATATGAGTGTGTTGTGGGCTCATTGCGGGGTTTAGCCATAATCGCCACGCTTGGCAGACGGGTTGGCGATCGCAGTTGAGTTGTTAATGTACTCGAAGGACGCTGCTGCCCATCCTTCGGCTAATCCCTTAGTCGACTTTTACGACACCCACGGGAGGAGATGGTGTGGTGGTATTCTGAGCCGGCACCACACGGCAACCACCCACGATATTATGTATTAATTTTCTAACCTTTTTTCTTTGTCGTGGACTCCTCTTGGCTTTGGGAAGAGTGGAGGGGCATGCCGGACTCTTTAACGGCAAAACCCCCACGGTTTCCTGCCACTTACCTCTAGCTGCGGGTAAGGTGTTCGCTTTGTCAGCATTAGATTAGCCGGGGGGGCGGTATCGTATGCCGCACATATCTACAGAGAGTAGCGCACAGAATACACGCGCCGCCGTCTCAAGCCTGTTTCTGTTTGGGCGACGGACTGCCCTTAATTCTTCGGCCGCAGACCGCTCCTCTGGTGGCCTGAGATTGTAAAGCGCCCTTCTCCGGCACCCGCGCGTTTTCTGCAGTGGGGATCAGAGGTGGTCTCCTCCCGTCCCCGCTCTGCCGCCTCCTTTGCTAGCATCACGTCCTCGCAGAAGGAGGCGACGCCATCTCACGCGCTCTTGCTCCGGACGATGGACTGAACCACGGCCGGAAGCGAGAAGTCTGCGACCGCCGCGACGAGATCACGGCGCTACATTGCCCAAGATGGGCACTCCTCCAACATGTTTATTATAACACTAAAATCTAAATCACTTCAAGTGTTCGAAGCATCAGGAAAAACAAAAATCTATATCTACCCTATGCCACTTCAGCTTACTAATATTTTTAATTTTTACGGCAACTTTAGGTCTTCGATTGATCTCCTCATTTGTAATTGGATTGCGTAGATAAAAAATATTATGGCGATCTGTATAATAGTATAATAATGATAGGTACTTACTCGGAAATGCTTTAGCTAACGGTAAATGGACGTATTATTCTCCTAGGTATTTTGTATTAATGTATATCTAGCGTCAAGAGTATGTAGTATATCTAGCATTTGTTAGTTATTTTGTTAAACGTTACCATAGTATACGTAATAAAACGTTTTATAAGAGGAAATATCAAAAAACGGGGTTATATTTAAAAATTAAAATTCGCAGATCACAAGTTGAATCAAATTAACTCTAGGGACGTAATAAAAAGACTCATTATTTACATTTTGTAAATGATTAGTTTAAAAAAAATTGTAATAAGTGTCATCTGTCGTAACTTTCCTAAACGTTCATGCAATGTAGGTACGTTCGCTTTCGAAAGTTCAACATGTTACATGACTTTTTGTATAGATGGCGCCCATAACAGTTAATCCTTCAAAACAACCTTTAATTGCTATTCTATGATTAATAAATACCAGCTAGAGCTAATTCGAGGTAATTATTACTGAAAGACCCCTTTTAGAATTTTTTCATTCATTTCGGCCGAATGAAGTCCACTGCTGGACATAGGCCTCCCCCAAAGATCACCACAACGACCGATATGGGTGTGTTGTGTGCTCATTGGGGGGTCTTGCCATAATCGCCACGCTTGGCAGACGGGTTGGCGATCGCAGTTGAGTTGTTAATGTACTCGAAGGATGCTGCTGCCCATCCTCCGGTTAAATCCCTTAGTCGACTTTTACGACACCCACGGGATGAAATGGGGTGGTGGCATTCTAAGCCGGCACCACACGGCAATTAGAATACACCTCCAGATTCCAAATAGGTGTCGCAGAACACTACTTAATTATTTATACTTTTATGCATAATGTTGGTATGTACACAAAGCGGACTTCATGCCATATGGCAATCTCTACCTGTACTCTGTGCAGTCAACCTTTGGGTTAAAAAGAAATGCATCGAAGAGGTACAAAAAAATATTTATTACAAAAATTTAATAAGATATACATACAAAAAAATCTACATACCATAGATACGGTCAAATACATAGGTTTAAAGTATACTACATATAATACGTACTATTTATCATTTTAATGGTTAAAACCGGCCCGTAATTGTCAGTTAGGATTCCAGCGAATTCAAAAAGTATTTTGTATTTGTAAGAAAATTTACTTGGCGCTTTCTTTATATCAAGGGGAAGCTCGTCCCATATTTTGATTGTTGAGACAGCAAAGGATTTAGAAATAAAACCTGTACGGTGGGAAGGAAACTTAAGAATCAAATTCTCGGCAGCACGCAGGTTACGGCTATGAGAGCTACCCAGCACTAGAAAAAATCTTAATACTAAGAAGGGCGTAGGTATTCAGGCCTCATTACCTCCTGCTCGGGGGGATCCTTTACAATCCTCGCCGAGAAGTGCCTAGGGGGCGACCTTTTACAGTCGCCTTCCCTCCGCTAGAGGGGGTGACCGCTTTACAGTCATCCCCTCCGTGAAGTGCCCATAGGCGTGGCACCAATGGGCGGCTCTAGTGTGATCTTACGAGGACCTGGAACCTCCCTTAGGTTCCGAAGATGACCGCTCCAGTGGTTTTAACAATTCCTTTTTTGTCTGTCTGTCTGTTTGTTCCGGGTAATCTACGAAACAGCTGGACCGATTTTGACGGGACTTTCACTAGCAGATAGCTGATGTTGTAAGGAATAGCTTAGGCTTCTTTTATTTTAGAAAAATAAATAGGGTGTACGTGTATCTGCTGTACTCGTTACCCGTAGGTACCGTAAAAGGCAAACGAGTCTGCCTGCCAAGTGTGGTGATTACTGCAACGTGTCCTATCGCCAATGATTGTAGCGGTCTCTGGGAGGCCCATGCATAGCAGTAGACGCACTGATATGAAGGATGAATACTAAAAGAAATAGACAATTCTATGCTGCATTTATAAACTTTATTAAATATAAATAGATAACAGGACAGTGACAGCCGTGTGGTGCCGGCTTTGCCGTGTGGTGCCGGCTCAGAATGCCACCTCCCCATCTCCTCCCATGGGTGTCGTAAAAGGCGGCTAAGGGATTAGCCAGAGGATGGGCAGCAGCGTCCTTCGAGTACATTAACAACTCAACTGCGATCACCAACCCGTCTGCCAAGCGTGGCGATTATGGCAAAACCCCCCAATGAGCCCACAACACATCCATATTGGTCGTTGTGGTGATCTTTGGGGGAGGCCTGTGTCCAGCAGTGGACTTCATTCGGCCGAAATGATGAGATAACAGGAATGTTATTGTATGTTAGTACTATTTCACATTCAGTTGTTGTCGAAAGCAAACATTAACCACTTTTTATTATATTTAATACACATAATACTTTTATCATAATAAATCTGTGACTAAAATATATCATTGACTATCACAAGTTTTAATTCAGATTGTAATTCTAGAGAAGTTCACTTCAACTCAATGTTTAATAACATTACAAAACGCTTTCATCTCTTAAACAATTAGCTGTCAAACGCTGATGATAAATGTCAAAAAGAATGAGATATGCTAATAGTGACAAATCAGAGGGTGAGAATTGTGTGGTGCCGGCTACGAATAGCACCAACCCATCTCACCCTGTGGGTGTCGTAAAAGGCGACTATGGGGTTAGCCAGAGGATGTGCAGCAGCGTCCTTCGAGTACATTAACAACCTAACTGCGATCGCCAACCCGCCTGCCAAGCGCGGCGATTATGACAAAACCCCCAATGAACACACAGCACACCCATATCGGTCGTTGTGGTCTTTGGGGCAGGCCTCTGTCCAGCAGTGCTTTATTCAGCCGATATGATGGTGCATGATGAGAGCGTGACCTCACATTTAGTTTTGCAAAAATTGTCCCCTCCGCCACACTACGATTTCTCCAGTGGGTACCGTTTTTTGAACAGATAAAAAATCACATGCTAAATCATGTATCATACAAATATTTGTTCCGTGCGAGGATCGAACTCGCGGCAGAAAGCAAATCATTTAGCCAACGTCAACTGTGCGTCCTTTTTTGCTTTTGTGTAGAAAATTTGAAATGAGCATATTCATTCAGACATTACGAATCTATCTATCTATATCTGCTCCGTGTGGTGTCCGGATTAAGAATATAGCACCACTCCATCTGCTCCCGTGGAGGTCGTAAACGGCGACTTAGGGAGTCTAAACCAGAGAGGTAAGCAGCAGTGTCTGTAGTGGAACAGTAGCCATACTGCGCTCGCCAACCTGCCTGCCAAGCGTGGTGAGTACTGGAAATTTTCCCCCAAAATGAAGACTTTATTGTGGAAATTTATGGGGGAGGCCTTTTGCCTTTGAGACTTTCAGCAGTGGACGTATGCATGGCTGATATGATGACGATATCTACCTGCTTAATTTACCTATATTTTTCCACGTCTATGCGAGCATTACGTGTGATAAAAAAAGAAAGCACTAACCGTTCGCGCAAGTCTTGAAGCGTTGCGCGCCTGCAGCTATATTTACCTGAAACCATCTGGTTAACACACGACGCTAACACGTTTTAACAGAAAGTCGATTGTTACTTTAGTACGAAACGGTGCCATTCGATTATTTTGCTGTAACCAATGCTCTACAGACATCTCTTTCTTTCATATGACGTTGCGCATGTGCTCATAAGAGGTGTTAATAGATTTTTGTTTATGCTTAATACTATCCGTCTATAGATACTTGGTCTTAGAACAAAACCTTTGCTTTTACAATCAATTCAAAGGATAGTCAGCACCATATTCTTTTCATTGACAGTGAAATGTAACACCGCTGCTATAGCGTTTAGCATGTGCCTCCTGCCTGCGTAGTCCGTGGACATAAGGTACGCCATTACTACGTTTTTCAGATATTCCAAGTTGGCACCTTCCCTGGATTGGATGCGGCGTAACCTGGGAATAAAATGATTAATTTAAAAAGGGCCTCTTAGATACAAATATGTCTGAAACGATCTATATCTATGCCTAGCGAGTGCCTTTCTGCTTTTTCATCCTGGGGAGGGGAGGAGGGATATGCCAGACTGTTATCGGCTGCAACCACCTGAGATATCATCTTGCAGCACTGAAGGAGGTTCCTAGTTCTCGAGAACAAACGCACCAGAGCGACTTATTAGTACCGCCCTTTTAGGTTCATAGTGGGGAAGGCGACTGTATCGACTGCGACTATTTCATCCTCTCTCATGATCTCTAGGTCACTCAGCGCACAATGTAGAGAGCTTTATATTGTTATTGTATATTGTTTATTCTTATATATATTGTTTATTCTTGTATAAAACATTGCAAATATTATTTAGCTTACATATTTAGAATATTTATTTTTGTATTAATATAAGTCGTAGCCGTCCGTGACATCACAACTATCACATTCGGTCCTGTCTGAAAAACAGCGCCGCGGCATTTTTCTTTTTTTTAAGTGTCGCAGCATTATGCTGAGATAAGGACCTTATTTTGGCTCCGCGCAGGTTGTTTAAACTTTATTATATATCCTATCTGTACATTATCTGTAATTACCTGTGTGAGTCCGAAATAAAACTGTTTTCTTTCTTTCTTTCTTTCTTTCTTTCTCTTTCTTTCTTTCTTTGTTTGGTATTTCTCTACGAGATCGAATCAGGAACGAGATCCATAGTTTTTTTTTTTAGAACGATGTTCTTTTACGCTGCTTACAGTAGAAGTGAATTGGCAGAAATCGTCACGTAAGGAAAAAGTGTTATGCTCCCCAGGCGACCTTTCCCTCTTTCTCTATTTCTTTCTATTATATACGGTAGGCGACCTTATACGGTTGTATGTGTATGTGCGTGCGATTATCGAGATTCAAGCAGCAAGTGTTATGCGCGGTCAGCTGTGTAACCTCAATTCTAAACACGTGTAAATATTACTCAAGCAAATTTTTTGTTATTGTTTTAATTCACGTCGGATTTATATTGAGTCATAATAGCAAATAAGGAACTTCGCTCTTGACGGGGGTCCTCCGACCGCAGAATTTTTTTTTCTTTGCGTGTCATCTCGCTTACATCTCGAGAGAGATGTGGATGCCCAACTGGACAATTGGCGAAGCGAAATAGCCCCCAGCCTGGCTTTTATAAATGACATAGAATGACGACATAGCTTAAATGATTTGTAAACGAAAGTGTCAATAGGCGAGGCACATTATGACTGACGGCCATTGGGGCAGACAGGTTCTCAAGTGAACACTACACACCGGAAAACGCAGCGTGGTCCAACGAAATGGACAGACGACCTCGTAAATGTAGGTAAACCCCTTTGTTCAGCCGAAGATGTCCTTTGGCTACTATGAGGATGTATAAAATAAAATACATGACTTTGCACTGCAGTTCACCTGCTAAATAGCGCTCATGGTAATAGATTATGGGAGGATTCTCTAAAGAATGTATATTGTAGCGGTCTTATTTAGTAATAATACTGTTCCAATAATAATCACTAGCCGTGTGGTGCCGGCTCAGAATACCACCACCCCATCTCCTGCTGTAGGTGTAGTAAAAGTTGATTAAGGGATTAGCCGGAGGATGGGCAGCAGCATCCTTCGAGTACATTAACAACTCAACTGCGATCCCCAAACCGCCTGCCAAGCGTGGCGATTATGGCAAAACCCCCCGATGAGCCCACAACACACCCATAAAGATAAGATAAAAGATAAAAAATAATTTTATTCATGTAAACCATATACAGGCACTTATGAATCGTCGAGACTTTAATTGCCGCGTTCCAAGATGTGGATTTCCTATGGAGAAGAACGGGCAAGAAACTCCATGGTTACTCTTTTTAAATCATATTAAATGTTACAATATTGTATGAGCACATTGTTGTAAAAATCAAGGTTATGTGAAAACAATGTAGGAGAAACGAGTATAAACTTCTTAAACAGTCTACAAAACACGCCTGAATGTATTTTTTTTTAAGTTTTGATTCAGTTGTCATGGCTGCATTTGGCTGGCCAGTCCCAACAGACGGCACCCGTTCACGAGCATATCGGTCGTTGTGGTGATCTTTGGGGGTGGCCTGTGTCCAGCAGTGGACTTCATTCGAAATAATCACAGTACAATCTCCGTAATAGATATACAATGTAAAAATTTACCTACTTTATTCACATGACCATCTCCTCCTATGGGTGTCGTAAAAGTCGACTAAGCCGGAGGATGGGCAGCAGCGTTCTTCGAGTACATTAACAACTCAACTGCGATCGCCAACCCGCCTGCCAAGCGTGGCGATTATGGCAAAACCCCCTAATGAGCCCACAACACATCCATATCGGTGGTTGTGGTGATCTTTGGTGGAGGCCTGTGTCCAGCAGTGGACTTCATTCGGCCGAAATATTATTCACATGAAAGAAAACAGCTCGTCATACAAGCCAAAGGACGTCCATTGCTGAAAAAAGGCCTCCCCCGTAGATTTCCATAATTGTGTCGTAGTTCAGAAGCGACACTGTCACCCATCCCTCTGGTTTAGTCACCTTGTACGTTATCCACAGGAGATGGAATGGAATGGTGCTACCAATATGATTTAAAAAGAGTAACCATGGAGTTTCTTGCCCGTTCTTCTCCATAGGAAATCTACACCTTGGAACGAGGCAACTAAAGTCTGGACTATTTATAAGTGCCTATAAATGGTTTTACATGAATAAAAATATTTTTATCTCTTTATCCCGGACACAACTCGGAATTATTAAAAGCTCAAGAAATACAAATTTATAAACATATTTACCTGTCAATTTCCTCTTTTAAAGTCCGTATTACTTCTTTGAAACGTTCTTTCTCGATTGTTGCCTCTCGCTGACAATCTCTGTAATAAAATACAATAAAACATTTACGATTTATAGAAAGATAGGAACCAGTTTTATTTTAGGGTCGCACATAAAATAATAAATAACATACAGAAAAAAAAATTTACAAATTTAAGGCAACCTGGACGAGTTGGGGAGGGATCATTGTAACCCGTGTCACCCCATAGGTGTCGTAAAAGGCGATTTTTTGATTAGCCAGAGAATGGGCAGCAGCGTACTCACGGGATGAAATGGGTTGGTGCTATTCGTAGCGGGCACCACACATTATAAGTATAATTTGGGTTTAAATTGTTTCGCGGAAACCTAATATTTTTTTCTAAAAGAAAAGTAGCTTATGTTATTCCTTATAACATCAGCCATCTGCCAGTGAAAGTCCCGTCAAAATCAGTCCAGCCGTTTCAGAGATTAGTCGGAACAAACAGAAAAACATACAAAAATTAAAAATTGTTATTTTGTTATATGTTCCATATATACATGCAGTCAAAAAGTATCGGGAATGGATGATTTGTTTATGGTTCCAAATTCAAATTTTATTTTTTATTGTTGTTGTTAGATTGGCACAACTGTTTTCCATTTTGGCGCGGAGTTTGAGTTGCATCTGTTATTTATATTAAATACAGTGCTGTTTTTAGTTTTATCATATCTAGTGTGTATAGCGAATTTCGTGTTCGGAGTCACTGAAAATGTTACAGAAGGCTTACGGTGAATCGACTTTATCAAAAACACGTGCTTATGAGTGGTACAAAGCGTTCAAAAGCGGTCGAGATGTAATGGAACTATGGATGGACTGAATTTTCTTCAAAAACTCAGTCGCATGAGAGTCGCTGAGGACATGCTAGAACGAGTCAATTCCGACCCAACATTCATGACACGCATTGTTACTGGTGACGAGACGTGGGTTTACGAGTTTGACATGCAAACTAGTCAACAAGCTTCGGAGTGGCGCCTTCCAACTGAACCGAAACCGAAAAAACCACGCCAAAGTCGATCAAAAGTCAAAGTCATGTTGACTATTTTCTTTGACTATCGTGGTGTTGTGCACTCGGAATTCTTGCCGAAAGGTTAAACGGTAAATAAAGAATATTATTTGAGCGTTATGCGGCATTTAAGACAGCAAATTCGAAGAAAAATGCCAGATTTGTGGAAAGAAAATTCTTGGATTTTGCACCACGATAATGCGCCTTCACTCACGGCCATCATTTTGAACGATTTTTTGACCAAACACTCAATAAATACCATCGAGCAACCACCATATTCACCAGATATGGCTCCAGCTGACTTCTTTCTTTTTCCTAAACTCAAATTACCACTTCGTGGCACCCGTTTTCAATCGGTAGAAGACATAAATTCGAGAATTCGCGGCGAGAACTGAACTCAATTCCGGAAACAGAAATGTTTTGATGATTGGATTATTCGTTGGCGTAAGTGTGTCGTTTCTGAAGGAGCATACTTTGAAGGTGATAAAATAAATTTGGATGATTAACAAACATTTTGTGTATTATTAATCTTTTCCCGTTACTTTCTTGACAGAATAGTACTTTCATATGCATTAAGTAAAAAGCTATTATTTTAACATTACAAACAGACACTTAAATTTTATTTATTTGTAAAGATAATCTTTCTCGAATATTTTACAAAAATAGGAATGTGCTCAGATTAAATTTAAGTTACTTTTGATAATAATTTGATTAGTTTTATCTGTAATAACACTGCGAACACGATAAACAGTGAATTAAAAAAAATTGCACTCCTGGAGTGCCGACAGAAGTGAAAACTTATTTTGGCACGTTAGGAGATTTTATCTCATCTAAAAATATGCGTACCACGCTAAAAGAAGTTTTCACTTCAAAAATTTATTTCTAATTTAAGCAAGCTATTAGGCAGTGCTACTAGACACATCTACACACAACTACTACACAACAAGCTATACGAAATCATACCCAAAGCCTATACAATGCGAGATCAGCTTATACTGGTTATGTATAGCTTCATGTGTAGCCGTGTGTACTTTTCTGTCCTATGTAATTATATTTTTAATATTTATGTGTACACAAATAAATACTAAATATAAGTTTAAATACTGTGATTTGAGTAAAATTATTAAAATTATGCCGTGTGGTGCCGGCTCAGAATGCCACCACCCCATCTCCTCCCATGGGTGTCGTAAAAGTCGACTAAGGGATTAGCCGTGGGATGGGCAGCAGCGTCCGTCGAGTACATTATCTACTCAACTGCGATCGTCAACCCGTCTGCCAAGCGTGGCGATTATGGCAAAACCCCCCAATGAACCCACAACACATATGGATGTGGTGGTTGTGGTGATTTTTGGGGGAGGCCTGTGTCCAGCAGAGGACTTAATTCGACCGAAATGACAGATCTAAAATGTTAACATTTAAATCTCCACATACTATTAAGCTTTTTATTACTGGAGTAAAATTACTTTGTAAGAAGTTTGTATGAAGAAAAAAAAGCATGTCGTGACGACTCGAAGGTTTACGGACTTGCTTCTTAAGCACAAGGTTGTGGGTTCAAATTCTGGCATGTGCTGATGTAACTATTCAATATCATTTGTATTTTCGTATAGTTAATCTAAGACACGACTGAGTTTAACGGTGAAGGAAAACATCGATAGGAAACCTGGATCTAATTAATAGGCCAAAATCACCACCGAACACGCATTTGTTTTGCCTTCAAATATCAAACAGTTCGAGAGCAACAGATAAACAGGGGTGTTCTCTTTTCCTTACGTAGTTATTATATTAGCTATCTCTTTTTTTGTAAGATGCACAATAGATACTTATAATTAGGTGTTGAAGTATATACTTTGAGTCATATGGCCTGACTGTTTTGACTCGTTATTACTGAGCAAGTTGTATGGACAGGGCCCGTCCATTAATTTTATAGCGACTTACCACAGGTGATGCCCTTACATTCCAGATGCAGCCAGTCTGTTCGCCTATAGGTAAATATTATGTTTCGTACCTAAACTGTCCCTCCATGATATGTTTGTCCTTCCTCAGCTGTGATATGTCGAGATCCTTCCTAGCCAACTCGTGCGCATAGTGTAGCATATGCGGCGGTGCCGTTACGTCCTGCAGAATGCATTAATAAGAATACACAAGGTGTAAGTGACAACCCACCGAAAACTCTGGGAAGACTCACTCAGGCCTATAATACTCGTACATACAATAGGTTACAGTTTTTGTCACTTAAGCACGCAATGTATCTAAAACACCTCGACCAAAACGCTATATGATTATTGTACTATGTTATGATATTATTATGCTACTGCAACGGTGACCTCATTCGTGAAATGCAGCGAACAACAACCGTTTAGTTATTTACATTGCAGTTTTATGTGACAATAAGTAGTTTATAGAGGTTTTATTCGAAATAGCGGTAGGATAGACGAAAACAATATTTTATACTGAAATTAATTAAAAAAACTGGAAAATCGAATAATTCATGGAAAGACCAACGCAAAATACTCTTTCAACTTTTGGGAGGCTGTCACAATCATAACTTACGTGCTTCTGAAAATTTAATTCGCAACATTCCCCCCCACCATACTGCATACTAATAAAGATCACTGCTGGCCACAGACCTCGCCCAAAGATCGCCAGTCTGGGTGTGCTGTTGTGCTCATTGGGGGTTTTTCCATAATCGCCACGCTTGGCAGACGGGTTGGCGATCGCAGTTACGTTGTTAATGTACTCGAAGGACGCTGCTGCCCATCCTCCAGCGAATCATAGTCGTCTTTTATGACACCCACGGGATGAGATATAGTGGTGCTATTCTAAGCTGAAACGACACGGTCGTATATGGGGATTATTAAAAAACAATATACCCATACTTTTTTTTGTAATAAATAATGTTGGTATTTGAGCACTTGAACAAAATTCATTTTTAATCAGTATTCCAGCAAAAGAGGTTTTAAACAAAACGTTGCAGCCTCTATAATAAAACAATTTTAAACGGATTACATCGTGTATTTATTTGTTTTTCCAGACGTTTCGAATACCTTGCAGCATTCGTGGTCACAGGATGAGTAAGGTGACAGGCGTCGTTACAGCTTTTAAAAAGTTATTTTATTTTATATACCATAGAATTTTAATCAAAAAATTCGTTTCGATGCACGTAGTAATCACTTACAGTGTCTTGGTGGTACGTTTTTTGGGACTTTATTATTTTAACAACTGGATTCATCATCATCATCAATCATCGAAGATTCAAAACGAAGATAATGGTTAGGTTTCCCTAAGGCATGTTCACACGCTGGAGACTTTGTGGAGCGTCTATGCTTTTATTCGGGTGGAATACCCATCGAGGCTAATATTATTGTTGTTATGCCGTGTGGTGCCGTCTAAGTATACCATCACCCATCTCATACCGTGTCGTAAATGGGACTATGGGCTTGGCCGGAGGATGGGCAGCAGCGTCCTTCGAGTACATTTATATCTCAACTGCGATCGCCAACCCGCCTGCCAAGCGTGGCGATCATGGCAAAACCACCCCAATAATCACACAACACCCATACCGGTCGTTGTGGAAATTTTTGGGAGAGGCTTCTGTCAGCAGTGGACGATTTTCGGCTGAAATGATGATGATTACTGTTGTCTTGCTTACCGTAAGCATCCCATCCTTAAAATGTGTATCTTCCCCGCTGACCCGTCGAGACCTTTCGTTTCGAGCTCGAATGTAGTTGTCAGTCTCGTCCAGTAAGGCCGCGTATCGGTCGCGTTGAGTTTGAACTTGCTTTTCGAGGCTGAGGATACGAGTTTTGAGTTCCGACACGATTTCTTTTTGGTAGTCTTGTTCGTTTTTGAGTTTCTGGAACATGAAAATAGGTTTTAATAAGACCGTGCGGTGCCGGCTCAGAATGCCACCACCCCATCTCCTCCCATGGGTGTCGTAAAAGTCGACTAAGGGATTAGCCAGAGGATGGGCAGCAGCGTCCTTCGAGTACATTAACAACTCAACTGCGATCGCCAACCCGCCTGCCAAGCGTGGCGATTATGGCAAAACCCCCCAAAGATCACCACAACCACCGATATGGATGTGATGTGTGACACCCATAGGAGGAGATGGGGTGGTGGCATTCTGAGCCGGCACCACACGGCAGAGACTTCACAGACAGAGTGGACTTCATTCGTCATTCGTACCGAGTCTCACTTTGCTGTCAAATAAAAAAATTCTTTCTTTCTTTCTTTTCTTTCATGATCGAAACTTAAGCAATTCTAGTCGCTCTGTTTCCATGTACATAGCAGAATACTGTAATGTACATCAGCATCCCTGAGTTAGGTAACCCCCGCGAGGTGGACAGACGACCTGCTGAAGGTTGTTGTTCCGCTGGATGCGAGTAGCGCAGGACCGTTGTGGCGATCTTTGGGGGAGGCCTATGTTCAGCAGTGGACATCTTTCGGCTGAGATGATGATGATGATCCCTGAGCCAGGGGGTGGTTTTGTAGAAGCGTGCTCTGTAGGAAATTGTTGCTATTCGTACGCGCTTACGTTTAAAAAGTAGCATTGCAAAACGTTCCAAAGTTACCAAAATGACAGGACCAACTCACCTCCTCATAAAGGTTCAAAGTATCTAATTTGTCCTGTTTCTCTTCTTCATACATCATCTTATATGTCTCAACTTTCTCATTCAACACAGCTATCTCATTTTTCAAGTCCCCTACATCACTCTCCACTTCACTGCCGGCATCTCTTATTTTCGTCTGCTTGTACATCTCAAATTCTAATTTCAAACACTCATATTCGTCTCTGCATCTCAAATGTATGTTTTCATAGCCTTCTACTTTGAAAACGGTTGTGATGTCTATGGGACCGCCCAGTTTTTCGTTTTCGGCTATTAGTTCTTTTTTTAGTATGTGTATTTTGTCTATGAGAGTTTGGAGATATTCGCTGTCTGCTAACTTTTCGTTGTCTGTCTCGCTTTTTTGGGTAGTTTCTGTTGTGTCTCCTGAAAAACATATGCAAATATTAAGGTCTACGTTTTAGCGTTCACGTCTATTGTCTGCTTGCCGAACAGACGGAAATTCTCAACTGTTTTTATGTGATAGGCGCAGTAAATAATTAAAGATAAAGATAAAAGATAAAAATATTTTTATTCATGTAAACCATATACAGGCACTTATGAATCGTAGAGACTTTAAATGCCGCGTTCCAAGATGTGGATTTCAACTGCCATCTGTAAGTCCTGTGAGGCCAAAAAAATGTAACGTGTTTTTTTTTTGGTTCCAAAGATCAAAGCGTCCCAAAATACATTACAATACAAGTAGATATCGATACTGTTTGATCGTTTCTTTCAAAGTCAAAGTCAAATATTTTTTATTTCAAATAAACCAATTACTGGCATTTATGAAACGTCCGAATTTAAATTGCTCTAGAAATTTCGGTAGAACTAATGATTAAAAGTATCGATACCTTGGCAGTATCATACATGCCTAAATGTCTCTTACCGTCATGTTGGATTATTACGTTGTGTGTTGCAATTCTATTCGAAAAATTCTAGTTGTGTACCAGATAAGAAAGTCATTTTGAAAAAAATGTATCACAGAAATCAGTTTTATGTTTATAGAGCAAGTTTTTTTTTTGTATAGGCCAAGGATCTGGCCAGGTACTCCTTCATTCTGGAAAATCTCCTTTAAAAAAGCTACTATACTATAAATATACCTAAATATTTACTCAAATAATTCTTCATTATTACTTGCATTTTTTATCAATGACCTGCACATTTTTCAGGCTTTTATTATCAACAATAAATACATTTATTAGTATTGTTACACAAATAAATTAGTTTATATAACAGCACACTTTATACAAAACACTGTAGGTGGCTGACAGTAACCTCCTGCCGTTGCTACAAGGCGGGGGACTTCTGGGTTCGCGGATGCGTAGATTGGGGAATCTGCGAGCCCACACCAAGCGACCCAAGAGAAGACGCATGTGGTCACGCGTCGCCGTGGGACGCTTTGGGGGATCCTTTATCCCCTGGGGTGGTGACCTCTTTACAGTCACCCTCTACGAGATGTACCTATAGGCGTGGCACCATTGGGCGGTTCTAGTGTGATCATACAAGGCCCTGGAGCCTCCCTACGGTGCCGAAGATGACCACTCCGGTGGTTTTAGCCGGTAGGAGTCCGGCATACCCCTCCGCTCTTTCCCAGGGCGGAGGAAGTACATGATGTATTTACCCGGATCACAATAAAACACTCCGGGAGTGCCGACAGAAGTGAAAACTTATTTTTTGTTAATTTATCTACGCGTTCGCAGTCTGCTATATGTACATGCATATATGCACACACTACAGCTGCGTCTCGTAACGGTGTCGCGAGTCCAGATATTTTATCTCATCTCAAAATATAACCGCGCTAAAAGAAGTTTTTACTTTAGAAAAAAGGTCTTTGTACATGTGAGTTTTATGTTTGTTAACTGTACCCACGCCACAGGAGAAGTACTAGCCAGTGTAGCCAACTTGTAGAATCACAGACTAATTAGAGATACTACGTATTTGTAGAATTGTGAAGTGCCAGACAGTGTGACAACAATGTGGAAGTGCACTGTATTTTTTACTGTATGTACCACTGACCACTTCTGACATTTTATATAGCTGATTCTATTGTTGGTACTTTTTTGTCTATGTTTTCAAATGTATTATTAATGTGTTCCATTGATATTTTTTAATACTATTGCTGTTACTTTTCTTTCTTTCTTTCTTCTAGTGTGGGGCAATGTTAAAAAAAACTAACACTGTCTATTGTTATTAACATGCTTACCAAATTCATTATTAGCCGCAATCTTATCCATCAGCCTCCCATTCACCGAGTCCTTCAGCTGCTCTATAAGTTGCTGATCATGGCGGCGCCTCAGATCGTACTGTCCGACAGTTTCTGACAGTTCAGCTATTTTGCTCTCCAGAAGAGCTACCCGTTCTTCTTGACGCGCGCATGTCTTCCGTGCTGATTCTTCTGCGCGTTTCACTTTTATTTGCTCCTGCAACAGGCAATACAAATGGTTTGAGTTCGGCACGGTTGGCTGTGTGGTGCTACGAATAGCACCAACCCATCTCATCCCTTGGGTGTCGTAAAGGCGACTATGGGATTAGACGGAGGATGGGCAGCAGCGTCCTTCGAGTACATTAACAACTCAACTGCGATCGCCGACCCGCCTGCCAAGCGTGGCGATTATGGCAAAACCCCCCAACGAGCACACAACACACCGATAGCGGTCGTTGTAATGATCCTTGGAGGAGGCCTGTGTCCCGCAGTGGACTTTATTCGGCCGAAATGATGAGTTCGGCATTCAATCAATCCTTTAAAAATAGATACTATTGCGATTTTCACACATCAGAAAAGCCCTAGATTTCGGTACCGTCGCGTAACAACGGGTTGTTTGATAATATTTAAAAAAAAAATTTCATTTATATCAGCCACAGGACGTCCACTGCTGAACAAAGGCCTCCCCCTTAGATTTCCACAACGAGCGGTTACATGCCGCACTCATCCAACGACTCCCAGCGACCTTCACCAGGTCGTCTGTCCATCTCGTTGGAGGTGGTCCACGCTGCGTTTTCCGGTGCGCGGTCTCCACTCGAGAACCTTTGTGCCTCATCGGCCATCAGTTCTACGAGCAATGTGCCCTACCCATTTCCACTTCAGTTTACTAATCCTTTCAGCTATGTCGACAACTTTAGTTCTTCTACGGATCTCCTCATTTCTGATTAAAATTAAATATATATTTTTATATTAATTTTATTTTCTTTTACTATTAAAACTTAAATGTGGTAGTTTAGATAAACCTAAAACAATAATACGACATGTACAGTGCTTATTTGTGGGAGATTGGTGCCTAAACAAAGCTGAGTCTTGTATTTAGTATTGTCTTAGGTTTTCGCGATTATTACACATTATAATAAAACAATTTTAAACGGATTAAATCGCGTGTATTATTGATTTTTGTTTTTGCTGACGTTTCGAACACTTTGCAGGGTTCGTGGTCGCAGGATGACTAAGGTGACAAGCGTCGTTACAGATTTAAAAAGTTATTTTATCTACCGTACAAAACTAATCAAAAATTGTTTCGATGCACGCAGTAATAACTCACAGTGTCTTGATGTTTTTTAGTTTGGTGTGTTGTTTGGGATTTTATTAATTTAATAACCGGATTCCAAACAGGTGGTACCTGCCAACCTGAGTCTTGTATTTATTAAACATTTTCTTTCAATATAATCAACTAAAGCAGAGACGGCACTTCAGAAATATAACGTCAGACAACAATGACGTCTTAGTAACTCCATACAGATATACAAGTCTCATCATCATCATCATTTCGGCCGAATGAAGTCCACTGCTGGACACAGGCCTCCCCCAAAGATCACCACAACCACCAATATGGATGTGCTGTGGGCTCATTGGGGGGTTTTGCCATAATCGCCACGCTTGGCTGACGGGTTGGCGATCGCAGTTGAGTTGTTAATGTACTCGACGGACGCTGCTGCCCATCCCACGGCTAATCCCTTAGTCGACTTTTACGACACCCACGGGAGAAGATGGGGTGGTGGCATTCTGAGCCGGCACCACACGGCAAGCCTGCCTTTACAAAAAGTTCGAAACCAAATAAATCCGATGCCAATCGACATCATTATCATCATCATATCGGCCATACAACGTCCATTACTGAACAAAGGCGGAAGGGGAGGCGCCCCATAGATTTCCACAACTGTGTCATCATATTGGGGGGAATTTGCCAGTACAGCCACGCTTGGCGGGCGGGTTGATGAGCGCAGAATGGCTACTGTTCCACAGAAAAGACGCTGCTGCCCATTCCTTTGGAGTCCCTTAGTCACCTTTTACGACCTCCACTGGAGGAGATGGAGTGGTACTACATACCAATAAAACAAAATATGCCAATACACAAATATTATGTTTTTAAGACTGGTATACACGTGTGACCAACTTTAAAAAAAAACGGACAAGTGCGAGTTGAACTCGCGCGGACAGGGTTCCGAAATTGCTAAATATGTTGTCTATTATTGAATTCGGATTTGTACCAATATCTTATCCTAAGAACAAAGTTAACATCGTAGTTGAAAAACATGTTTTCCCATACATTCCAACCGCAAACGTAAGTTTGTACGCACAATATTGAAAGATGAACCATATTATTTTAAGACCATAGACTTCTAATAGGTTTTCCTGTAATAGTATATGTAAAGACCTAATATCTCCTTTTTACCAAATTTTAGGCTCAGTAGTTTCGGAGATATGGTGGGAATGGAAAATTTTCGTCTATTTTCTTAAATAACTTTAAAATTATGAACTATAAAATAAATAAAGTCCTTCAGTTTTCATGCTACACGGTACAGTTTGCAAACGGTAACCCCCATATTCGAAATTCATTTGTTTACGTTAAACATACGTGGTTGGATTCCTTGGTTCCTTCGGACGTTCGGAACCCTAAAACCGCTACAAAGCGGTCAAGTTTTCCATCTATTTCTAACGTGTGACACTTTTATGCAAGATAACCTACATTATTTAAGCCTAAGACGATATTTTAAGAACTTTTGCTCACCTCTCTGATCGCAACAGAATGCGACTGCTCCAGGAGAGCCAGCTTTTGCTGTAGTCTCACTAACGAAGCGGGCGTTTCCACTGTCCTTGCTTCAGCGCGCTGGAGACGGCGTTGTGCCGCTTCTAAGGAGTTGCTTAGATCGCGGACCCGTTTCTCTAGTTTTCCTTGTGATACTTAAAGGATATAAAAATACATTGCTTTTTTTTACTCCTATAACAGTTTTTAATATTCAATACTGATTTAAAGTAGGAATGTTATGGATCTGGTTGTAAAAGAGGCGGACTTGAAAGTGTCACAATGACCTTCGCAGAGTCGGAGGCGAATGGGAGTCGGAGTTTAGACAGTCAAATGGAAAATAAGTTAGTAAGTAAGTTAGTTTTCTTTCGTCATATTTTTTAAACAGCTACCCCACTACCCGATTTCTCCTGTGTCGTGGATGCGTTTACAGACACAAATTCCATACACAACATACCCAGACCCGGAACAACTATCTGTAGATCATACAAATAGTTGTTCCGTGCGTGAATCGAACCCGCCACCCGGAGCGCAGCCGCCTTTATCAGCCACTGCGCCAACCGTGCCATCGAAGATTAATAGTAAGTAATCAAAAAACTGCCTATACTACTGTTGTCCGTACTTCTATAATACTATCTGCTATGTCGTGTGGTGCGGCTAAGAATAGCACCAACCCATCTCATTCCCGTGGGTTTCATAGAAGGCAACTATAGGAATAGACGAAGGGCAAGCAGCAACATCCTCCGATTACATTTACGACTCCACTGCGCGAACCCGCCTGCCAAACTGCGATTATGGGACCCCCCCCCCCCCCCCCCATCATCCTCACATCACCATCATCTTCGGAACCGAAGGGGGGCTCCAGGTCCACGTAAGATCACACCAGAGCCGCCCATTGGTGCCACGCCTTTATGCACATCTCGGAGGGGATGACTGTAAAGCGGTCACACTCTCTAGCAGCAAGCGGTTGTAAAAAGGCCACCCCCCAGGCACTTCTCGGGGAGGATTGTAAAGGATCACCCAAGTCTCAGATTGGTGGTACCAGAATTATGTTATTTATTAAAATGGAGGACGCTCATCCGTGGCATCTATCCTCTTGAGAAAACACCTTAGTTGGAATTAGAGATGCTCGGGTAGAGAACTAACAAGGCTTTAACCCAAAATAATATTTGTAATATTCGATCTTACCTTGGGCTTCACTGGAGTTTACAACTTTATCTTCTAACTTCTCTTTGGTCTTCCTCTCACTATTCAGTTTCAAATGCAACTCCCTGAAAGTAAAATTGTAATTCTATTAACCATATGCCGTGTGGGGCCGGCTACGAATAGTAACACCCCATCTCATCCCGTGGGTGTCGTAAAAGGCGACTATGGGATTAACCGGACGATGGGCAGCAGCGTCCTTCGAATACATTAACAACTCAACTGCGATCGCTAACCCGCCTGCCAAGCGTGGCGATTATGGCAAAACCCCCCAATGAGCACACAACACACCCAGACCGCTCGTTGTGGCGATCTTTGGGTGAGGCTTATGTCCAGCAGTGGACTTTATTCGGCTGAAACTACGACGACGATGAACTGACTGATGACTGCAGTAGAAACTCTGAGTAATTCTGCCAATGAATAGATCCCTCTCCACCCATGGGTATCCTAAAAGAAGGGATGATATGAAGAGGATGGACAGCAGACAGCAGCTCCCTTTTTGAGATCAGTAATCGAGATAGACATAATGACATGGCGAAGGGGCATGCCGTACTCCTACCGGCTAATACCACTGGAGCGGTCATCTTCAGCACCGAAGAGAGTCTCCAGGTCCTCGTAAGATCACACTAAAGCCGCCCATTGGTGCCACGCCTTTAGGCACATCACGGACTGGATGACTGTAAAGCGGTCACCCCTTCTGGCGGAGGGCAAGCGGCTGTAAAAAGGCCGCCCCCATGCACTTCGCGGGGAGGATTGTAAAGGTTCTCCTCTAGGCTCGCTGTGCGCTGTGCTGCGCACAGGGTGGCACGCCACCATCTTCCCGGGGGTCTATACTAAACTTTTAATAACAACAATATTTACAATTAATATCAGTGAATCAATGGTGTAATATTAATAAGACGTAATACTCACTTCATCATAGCCTGATGATCAGCCCTCTCTTTCTCCCTCTCCTGTATCTCATATGCTACCTTGGCCTTTAGGTTGTTCACTTCAACAAAATGTTGCTGCACTAAGGTTTTAGTCTCTTCTCTCATTGCAGCGATTTGGCTTTCATACTGTTAAAAAGAAATTATACATTATTTTTACATGCCTTAAACCTGTGGCGGATGGGCCTTTTGGGACAGTTCGTCACGGGTGAAGAAGAGAAGAGCTTATTCTAAACGCGTGAGAACTTTCCGTGTCGAGAACGTGTCTATAGAGATCAGTATTAAAATCTACAAATTATGATTGAGGCTTAATTAATTGTTATGTTTTAATATTTCATACGGTTATTGGATTGACGGTTTAGCTGGGACCCGCGTTTAATTTAAAAGAAATTTAGAGTACTTCGACATAGACACTAGACATAGAATATATACAAATTGGATTACAAGGGTTTTTTACGGGGAACCCTAATTAATAAAATAGGGGAGGGGAGCTAGTCTTCTATATAATATAATATAGCAGGTTGAAGGAACACCTTGGAGTCTTAGCCGATAAGAGTTCCACTGCATTACCTAGAGCGAAGGAAGTCCAAAAGGATTTCTCCTGGATCAAAATAGGTGCCGAGAGGCGGCAGACGATATTTTGCCAGGGTTGCAGATGATGCGCAGACGCGCTGCAATACGTGGATGCGAAGAAAATAAACATAAACATAAATCCTAGCAAAAAGCTGTGGGTGGACATGATGAGCCAGAAAGTCTGGCATAAGAGGGCAATTGTATTTACAAGCGGAACCTGACCAGAAGCTGGAATGATGGTATCAAAACCGCACATCGGTATACAAAATCTGTATATATATATACTTTATCGTACATAAGGTTAAAAATAACAAGGAAAACATTGGTCACAATAGGTAATGCACAATGGGCGGTCTTATCGCACACAGCGATCGCGATAAGCGACCCAAATAACTTGGAACCAGGAAAATGATGATTATTGTATATTTTTATGCATATATATTTATGTATACCATTTATTTACACACGACTTAAGCAGTACCTTTATATATTTTACTCCTATTTCAAATATATTTTTGTTTCGTTCTATGAAGTCCACTGCTGGAGACAGGCCTCCCCCAAAAATCACCACAACGACCGATATGGGGTGTGTTGTGGGCTCATTGGGGGGTTTTGCCATAATCGCCGCGCTTGGCAGACGAGTTGGCGATCGCAGTTGAGTTGTTAATGTACTCGCAGGACGCTGCTGCCCATCCTCCGGCTAATCCATTAGTCGACTTTTACGACACCCACGGGAGGAGATGAGGTGGTGGTATTCTGAGCCGGCACCACACAGCCAACGGCCGCATACATTGTAATTGAATAAAAAAGTAACTACTAAAACTATAAATTTAGTCCAATTATTGTGTTGCATTAAATTGATAGTTTGAAATTGACATTAAAACAACCGAACTAGTTTAATTTTCTAACAATCTTACTCTGATTTCAATGCATTACCAATGTATGGCACAATATGTAAACTCACTTTATAAATAACTAACTCATTATCTGTCACAAAGCCAGACATAAAAATAAAAAATCTATTGTGTCGCGGCTGCCGGCAATTAACAGATAGGTTAAGAAGATCCGAAGTAACGGCTAACAGTGTTTTTAGTCATATTTTCGTGTGGTATTCGTACCGGATTTCTTAACATAGGCATGAGCAGTTCGGCTCTTCTCGGTAATGCACGGCGGGCTGATTACTTAGCGATCTTTAGGGTTTATTTTTCTTTTTGCTTGGCTCTTAAGAGTCGGAGCATGATGTTAAATAGCCTATAACCTTTCTGAAGAAAAGAGCTATCAAATGCAAAAATATTCTTTTTATCCGACTTGTAGTTCCAGATATTTGCGCGTTCAAATAAACAAATGCTTCAGTTTTAGAATACTAGTACATACACTGTATTCCAGTTTGAAGGGCACCGCGGCTAGAGATATTACTAGGGATAAATAATTAATGCAATGAGGTGACGCGCGCCATGGTACCTAGGGGTGCAAACCAGTAAAATTACCCTGATAAATACGGTAAAATACGTATTAATTGGTAAAGTTCATATATTTTACCTAATTTTCAGAAAGTAAGTTTCTTTCGTTTTGTCCGGTGGTGAAAAGAAAAGAAATAAACATACCGCCCAAGATCGCCGGTAATTTTACTGCAATCTATATAAATTACCGTAAATTACCCGTATATTACGCGCCTTTTCGGTAAAATTACGTAATTTTGAACCCTAGACTGTTGTCACGCAAGACTGGAACTAGGCAGCAGTACATTTGTTATGGACAGGTTTGGCGCTTACCACCAGGCGAATGACATCTGGCATGTCACTAGGTTTTATAAAAGAGGACATACCTTATCTCTAGTAAGTTTCTTGTCTGCCTGAAACGCCTCTTCCATCCGAGACTTCTCTGTTGTCAAGGTGGATAGGGAAAGCATGAGAGCTGCCAGTGAATCATCTCTCTGCTCTTCTGAAATATTTAATAAAGTTTTTTACGCCATATGAATTAAAATTGTCCATGTGGTGTCCTGATTAAAAATATAGAACTACTCGCATCTCCTTCGTGGATGTCGTAGAAGGCGTCTCATCATTTTGGCCGAATAAAGTCCACTGCTGGACACAGGCCTCCCCCAAAGATCACTACAACGACCGATGTGGGTGAGTTGTGTGCTCATTGGGGGATATTGCCATAATCGCCACGCTTAGCAGGCGGGTTGGCGATCGCAGTTGAGTTGTTAATGTACTCGAATGATGCTGCTGCCCATCCTCCAGCCAATCCCTTAGTAGACTTATGATGATCTTTGGGGGAGGCCTGTGTCCAGCAGTGGACTTCATTCGGCTGAAATGATGATGAAACATATTTATATGACTGACCTTTTAGATATTTTCTGTATTTGATAGTTAATTGTGTCATCTCTGTCTAAACAACTAAGATTCCCCTTGTTTTTTTTTATCGCTACATACAAACAAAACATTTAATAATTTCATTTGAATGTCAAGGAACACTATGTGCTTACCTCCTTCAACTGGGCTTTCAGTTTTATTCAAAGCTTTCAAACTGATCTCCAGTGCCTCTTTTTCTTTGATTAGACCTTTGTATGCAGCAACAACATCTGTAATTAAATAGGTGTCAGTGAGAAAACTCCAGTTAACAATCCAAACAGATTGAAGATTACTACTAAAAGTACTGTGGCGAGACCTACATCGCACCGTGTAACTACAAGTTACATCGGTAGCTACCGGGCCATTAAAGTGCAACTCTCTGATCACACCAAAGAATCCTGAATCACACAAATAAAATGTTCAGCAACAAACATCAGCCGTTGGGCTTCGACCCGCCAGGTATAACACCTGATCCTGGCTTAACAATGGCAGAACACCACACACCTGGTTTCTTCATAGTAAAATATCATCATATCGGCCATTTATACGTCCACTGTTGAACAAAGGCCTCCCCCATAGATTCCACAACTGTGTCATCACTTGGGTACCCCCGTACCTGCCAATACTCACCACGCTTGGCAGGAGATGGAGTGGTGCTATATTCTTAATCGGGACACCACACGGACATAGTACAATAGTGATCCAATTTATATTGCAATAATATAAATTAAACTCAGCTATTAAGTATGAGATGCTGATCTTGCATCCTAAGCCAGGCAGCTTCATTGACTAAGATATAAAATCAATAAAAGCCTAAAATGTGGAATTTTGCCTTGTGAATGGCAGTGATCAACTCAGCCTCAGCTACTTGCTTTATGCCTCCCCCAAAATCACCACAACAACCGGTCTGGATTTGTGTTGTACACTGGTTGGGGCGATTTTGCTATAATTTCCGCGCATCACAGGCGGGTTGATGATCGCAGTTAGGTTGTAAATGTACTCGAAGGACGCTGCTGCCCTTCCTCTGGCTAATTCCATAGTCGGCTTTTACGACACCATGAAAAGAGAGGCGGTGGTGCTATTCTTAGCCGGCATCACACGGCACAGTAGGGAGTTGGCGCAAACTATGATATAGGACTTGATATAGTTTATTTATTTATTTTATTAACAACCGCTTACTGCACTTACAGTTGCCCTACGCGCACAGTAAGCCAAGTAATAGTGCTACTCGTAAATACATATTTCTTATATTTAGTCATTAAGGAATTTAAGACAGTAACTAACTAATAAATTGGTTAATGCTGTTGCTGACAACAACAAAGCAACCTCTGGCTGCTGAGCAATCAGAGCGTTTAACAATGAAACAGCATGACTACTAACATAGTCTTAAGCCTTTTATTCACAAACAAAAGAATTGTATTACTTTATATATGCTAGTTGGTAAGGTATATAAACTATGGGCCATAAAGCCTGAAATAAATGATTATTATATTATTATTATTATAAGTTTCAGATTTGCCTAGCAATGTTTGCAGTTAACAAGATAATGATGGAATTGCATTAGAACTTAATTCACAAATTTGATAATGTGGTTTTTAACTCTTTCAGTCTTAGTCACTATCCATCTATTTTGGATTTTATTTAATTAAGTTAAGCACCAATCTAATAATTTTTCCATTATTAACTAATTTTTTAGATCTTGTTAAATCTTGCTTTTATTTATAGTAAATTGTTGCAATATCAACGAGTTTCAGTTCTCCTTCTGTAATACAAACCTTAGTAATAGTTCCTAAATCTCTCCACACATCATTAACCAAGACAAAACTGGTTACCTTAACTATCACCAAAATAAACCAAATATTTTGATAATATTATCTATGTAAAGCTGTGACTGAAATAGGTGATGATACACAAGAATGTGACAAACAATGTGCTGTGACACATTTTTTACTATTGAATGCATTTATGAAGTTCCAAATTAACCATAGGTATTCCATTCAGGACCCCTTTATGTGTATGTGTACCAAATAAAATTAAGAAAAAGTATGGAATTTAAGAATTTATAAATGAAATTCAAAAATAGTTAACAGAAATGCTATCATAGTTTAAAAGACTTTTTAACTGAGAAATAAATACATATTATTATAAACACTTTCCTAATAAATATCAATTATCAAATTTATTTATGTTGTCTAAGTTACTCATAAGAAATATTATGGCATAGTATATAATAAGATAATTCAAATCTCTCAAATAGATGTTACTGCGCAGGGCTCATGTTAAAAACACAATGATGAACACCAATACCTCGTATACAACATGAAAGCAATATATGATTACGATTACAGAATGGAGTGTGATATTCTTACAATTATAATTCTTAAGTTCTTTTAATAATAGTTATATCACATACATTAATCTCCATGTCATAGGAGCAATAAGTTACTAGTAGGTAGTTACTAAATTATGTCGTGGACAAAATATTACTCTGGAATATCAACAGCTGGAAAATAACATCATTAACATTCAATTTCTGTTCATTCCCCAAAACATAAATGTTAATTGAGTTCATGAAAACATAACAGCTCACCTCTAAGACGGCCTTCATATCGCTTAATTTGATCAGCTTGTTTGGTAATTGTTGATATCAATTCTTGTTTTGATAAAGATTCCATATTTACTAAATTTATACCTATTTAATCGTACCACTATAATCCTTACGACAACGGAGACCCCCAAGAGACCCCCGCGTTAATATTGATTTCGATAAGAAATCTTGAATAAAAATGAATTCTTCTAAATACAGTAAGTATTTCAACTTTAACTCTTGATTTTAAGGCTTTACATTACACACCAATTAAACCTTAGTCTGTGTTACACACTAGTAAATATTTCCCTTTCTCAGAGTGACACTGACACATGGAGGATTGGTTATGTACTCTGTGGACTGACAGCAGAGACGTAGTGGTGTAGCGAGTCAGGTAGACTCGAGTACTGACCTGAGTACCTTGTAAGTAAATACTCATGCACTCGAGTACTCAAATTAAAGTATTCACATACACAATACTCGAGTAAAGATTTCGGGTATCATAGTACTCCAATACTGAACATAAGGTTAAGTTAGCAATGTATGTGCGCTGCCGCCATTTGCCGGTCGGCGGCACTCAGCTAGTTTTCTACCTTGGATCCCTGCACGATCACCTGAGAAATACAGGTGGACAATCTACACGTTTGTTTTTTTTTTAAATCGAGAGTTGCATTTCTTAGTTATTGGTTAAGTAAATATTCATAATTATAAGTTAACACAGCTTCGAAGAGATAATCTGGACAGTGTAGATTTTAGTGTGTTGGACATAGTGGTAGTTAATATAGTGTCTAGTCGGATTAAATAGCGTGCAATATACACGCAACGTATAGCGCACGCAATGCCGGCTCCAACTTGACGCTATAAAAATTGCGCCAATAATAAAATAACGAGTAGCGAGGATAATAGCGCGAGCAATGACATAGCGCGGGCGTGGCAAGCCGGGCAGCAGTCATCACATGAATTCGCGCGCTGTCGGTCGTTATCTAACGTGTTGATTACAATATTTATTTGTTTTAGATACGCCAACAATGTACGTACATAAAAATTTCGTGAAATTAAATTATAAAATATATATGACATTTTATGACGTCAATGCCTACACAACTTCGACAATTCCGTTCCATGAAAACTGCTGTAAGATATCAATAGTTAAAGCAATATAAGCCGATATTAATTAGTACACAAGAACCTCTTATCCCAAGCCTGGAAAGTATGAAGAAAAATTCATTACTTTTCTCCATTTCATTTTGATAGGTATCACGTTACGTATCGAATATACAATAACGTATTCCAGATCAAGAATATAACTAACACAGCGCGCTATCTGTTCAATGATATTTAGCGTGATTCAAGAATATTCACCACGTTTTTATCGGTCATTCGCGTAGGCCCGGTTCATTATAATTTTAGTATTTAAAATAGTGCGCTACTTAGCAAATAGCCTGTAGCGTGCTATTACCATATAGCGTTTTTAAACACAACTAGTTGAGCAATGGATATAAGTATCGTGCATTTGCTTTTTATCGTTTATTGAGTGAACATAGTTTCGAAATAAATAGTGGAAATCATAATACATAATAGCCTTATTTTCCACCCCATCGTGAAGTTTTTTTATATATCGCAAACGTGGTTGTATTTATTTCTATTTCTCTCATTCAGTTTTCCTTATAATTATAATGGATAACTTTAGGATGATAGGTAGGATGTTAATGTTTTTATTCATAATAACTGATTTGTATTTTATGACTCATTGTTTTATCGTTGCTTGTGTTATTGGAATTGAGAAATGTTAAGATATTCAAACTCAAAGATGTACTCCAATTCCGAATCTGGTACTCGAATTCAATGAAGTATTCGAGTACTGAATCTGGTTACTCTCGAGTATATCAATCATATCAATGACTTGAGGCGTGTCTCAATTCTTATTAAGACGGGTAAGACCACCATTTTTAGTACTCGGGTACCAAAAATGGTGGTCTCGGTACAACTCTAACAGTCTGACTGACGAGTGACATGACGTAATCGATGGCTATTGAAGGCGATATTAACAAAAATAATAATAAAAATCGATTGTACCGTTTATTCGATTACAATAGTACAGTTGATTTTTATACCATCGCTAACCAACGTAAAGTCACAAGCACAGAGTATTAATATTAAAAGTCACAAGTTCACAAGTGATGTGACACGATGTTAACACCGAATAGAAAATCTATAGAAATAAATAAAATTGAAGTGTCTGTTTGTAATGTCAAAATAACAGCTTTTTACTAAATTCGCATAAAATTATATACGGTACCTATAACAAAACAACATTTTTTTATTTTTTTCGTCTGTCTCTTTGTTCCCGCTAATCTCCGAAGCGGCTGGACCGATTTTGACGGGATGTCCACTGATGTTATAAGGAATAACTTATCATATCGGCCATTTATACGTCCACTGCTGAACAAAGGCCTCCCCCATAGATTCCACATCTGTGTCATCATTTTGGGGGGTATTTGCCAATACTCACCACGCTTGGCGGGCGGGTTGGTGAGTGCAGTATGGCTACCGCTTCACAGAAGGGACGCTGCTGCCCATCCCTCTGGTTTAGATTCCCTTAGTCGCCTTTTACGACTTCCACGGGAGGAAATGGAGTGGTGCTATATTCTTAATCCGGACGCCACACGGACAAGGAATAACTTAGGCTACTTTTATTTTAGAAAAATAATTAGGGTTCCGCGCAAAAGCTAAACCCCAAGAAACAAGGTACAAATTATATTATTATATACATAAATATAAACAGCGGGTGAAACCGCGGGGCACAGCTAGTAACAGAATATAACTTTATTGTACTCAAAGTGATAGCAGAATTTAAATTTATATGCGAAATATTCTGATATTCATGCCAATAATCTATTGGATTTACCTTTAATCTATATTAAGACTAAATTAAAGAGAACCTTACTAAACAGGCTTACTACAATATAGATAGGCTTACTACAATATAGTTGATTATTTAAAAATTGCTGGTCTTTTAGTTGAACATGAGATGATTCTGTGTACTTCATTTGTAGTTTTTGTGTTATGTGTGGTTCATTTTTAATTGTTTTCATACATAAATCGAAATGTGACGATAAGGCAGTTACATATAGGTATCGGACAGCTGAAGTAGGTCTGACTACTTCTTAAGCACTTTATTGCAATTCTTTGGCCATTGTTTCCTCATGCTCCCTTAGATGTCATTGCTTGTCATGGGTTGGGTCACTCCCTTCCCTCTAACATGGCGAGGGAGGCAAACATGGCTGATCTTTGCGTCATACTCGTGAACGGGCGGTGCTTGCGGTAACGGGTCTGACTAACTGACTGCTTTATTTTAATTTTGTTTTATACAATCTTGTTTCCCCTGGTCCTGGTTAACTTGCATGACATATTTTTGCTAAGAATATATTATTTTATTATCTCACAAGTAAGAGGGAACGCCTATTGACCTTGGGCTACAGATACATAAATTATTATATTGGTCTATCTAGTTTTAGTTTAATATCTTAGTTTGATTGCGTTATGGTGTGTGCTAGTGGACATAATTACTACTAGAATTCATCCTCGTTTTTTTGTACTTTGTATAAATATGAAGCATTTAAATAAGAAAATGTATATGAGTTTGATAGACTAACGTGTTGCCAGGAAGTGTGTTGCGCCGTTTCTTTTCCCAAGCTTAAACACTAGGAAGCGGCGAAGGGTGGTCTTATATGGGTGCTGTCTTATGTTGACATTCAGAAAGAACAATTTTATGGTCTATTATGAATAAAAGATTTTAAAAAAGAATTTTAATGTAAATACGATGTTATTGCTATGATGATATGATGTTGCTATTAGAATAAAAAAAATGATTTCTTAACTTAAGCTGTACTTGATGATAGCATAGCTGTAGATGATGGATAGTGATAATACTTTATTTATTCATTGAGCAACTTTAATTGATTTTGATTGACTTATGTTTTTCAATACACGGTGTAGTGTATTGATTAAAACAAGTTCCACGGTCCACTCTTATTTTTTTTATTATTGGTGTCCAGTGGTTCTACATGGAACTTCCTTCGCCCCGGGGAAGGGCGAAGGGGTATGCCAATCCTCGATTATGCTGCTGCCAGCCATCTAGATCTCACCGAGGACTAATTTGATAAGATTGAGCGACTTCTAATTTTTTGTATAAGATTTATATTTGGTTTACGGAAATATGATTACGTATCACAATTTCGTCTGAACTCTGAAGCTCAAATGGCTACCAATTCACCTTCGCCGTAATGCTAATATTATTTCTCTTCTATACACATCATCATCATCAAATCAGCCAAAGGACGTCCACTGCTGAACAAAGGCCTCCACCACAGATTTGAACAACGAGCGGTTACATGCTGCCCGTATCCATCGACTCCCAGCGACCTTCACCAGGTCGTCTGTGCACCTCGTTGGAGGTCGTCCCACGCTGCGTTTTCCGGTGCGCGGTCTCCATTCGAGAACCTTTGTGCCCCAACGGCAATCAGTTCTACGAGCAATGTGCCCTGTCCATTGCCACTTCACTAATCCTTTCAGCTATGTCGACAACTTTAGTTCTTCTACGGATCTCCTCATTTCTGATTCGATCTCGTAGAGAAATACCAAGCATAGTTTTCTCCATAGCTCCCTGAGTGACCTTGAGCTTTCTTATGAGGGCCATTGTGAGTGACCACGTCTCCGTCCCATATGACATCACTGGTAACAAACACTGGTTCCATACAGTGTAGGTACTGTTTATTCTATCTACTCCCTTATACCAAAAAACCGTTTCAAGTTCCTTGGTGACTCTCATACGCGATTTCTAAGGTCATCAGAAAACTTAAAGCTGAAAATGTCAATTTATTCTACATTTTTTAAAATGCTTTACCATTGAAGCAGCTCGTTTGTGGAATGCATTACCGGTTATAATAAGACGTGCTCAGTCATTATCAGTATTTTAAGAAACTGGTAAATGATCATTATTTGTCGCTTTAAATTATATTATTCCATTTTGACTTGTTTAAGGTCTTTATATTAAATATATTTTGTTCTTATAATGATAGCGATAAGGCCACCTATTGTACTTTTTATTATTACCAAACTTCTGTATTTTTTGGTGTACTATACAGATTAAATAAATAAATAATACACCTATTATTAATCATATCACTCTCTCCTTGACTCTCTATTAACGGGTTAATATCCTCTGCAAAGAGGAGCTCCGTCTTTTGATAGGCTTATGCGAGGACATGGGTCCGATACGCAGAGGCCCTTCAGAGAATTTTATTCTTACATTCCCAGGGACTCTCAATGACTGGACTATAAAATGAATTCACGGATTGCCCCCGGTGGTGTAGGACTATTGTATAAGATGTAAACTATAATGATAGGGTCTATTGCAATGGGTGTTACATGGATTGAAAACTTAGAAGAAACAGAATAAACCGCGACGGTCTGTGGTGGACGGTGACTCACAAGATGGCCCCCTAAATAGCCACCACAACAGCCGATAGGCAGCAACACCGATGTGAGCAGCTCGGGAATTCAAGATATCGAGGTGTTTCACCATCCCGCTTCTCGGAAGACTTGTATGGCAGGCGGGTTGGTGAGCGCAGAGCATGGCTAGGGTTTTGCAGAAGGGACGCTGCTGCCCATCCCTCTGGTTAAAGTCCCTTAGGCACATTTTACGACATAGACAGGAGGAGATGAAATGGTACTATATATCTTATACGGACATCACACGGATTGTAGATCTCATTATGATATAGTTACTTTTTTTGTATCAAAGGTTGAGGAAGCTGCTTTAATCTGACCACTGGGCTTCCGTTATCCCATTGTGAAATAACGACTGTCCCAGAGAGGTACCTAATCTAATTATAAAATATTCATCATAAGTATTATGATCACGAAGAGAAAGTTTATCCAGCAGTAGATAAAATATTAGGTACAAGCTGTAAATGTATGCGCATAATAATGTAATACATATACCAATTAATGCTATATATTTCAAATTATATATACAGAAATATTAGTTCGTACGTACCAACTAACACAATTCAAACGATCACGGCAACCATTTTGCGAATCCCAACATACACACTGTTGCTATAGAATAACAGCAGGCGCTTTCGTTGCATGTGTTCGTTCAATCTTTCCATGGAGGTCATTGACCCGAGATTTAAAAATGGGGTAACATCACCCCTGCATTAATTAATGTCCATGTTGTTATAAAATATACAATGTTGAAATATAGACCCTAAATATTGTTTCGAGTTATCCAGTGCTACACCTACCTACATACTCTCATTTTTATCAACAGCATCTTTTAAGGGCTAGCAGCTAGCTAATAGCAGCGTTAAGTACTTGATTACCATATAATTCATATATATCATTTTATACTACATACGAATTATAATAGGTACCTATGTCACGGAGTACGTGGAAAAATATAGTTAACTACAACCGGATGAATGATTATTACGTCCTTCCGAGATTTCCCAACAAGTCATTCATGGAGTCGTTGTCCTAATACAATAGGTATATACAATATAACTATTGTACAATATTTTAAGTGGGTTGAACAAATTTACAAATAAGTGCGTAGGTTCGAGTCTTCATTTTGGTCGCAGTTTCTTCAACATAGATTATTAGCTTCAATATTTTCACTATTGATCATGGCACCCTCCCAAAAATCGCAGCGCCGCGCCCCTTGGGACACTGCAAAAATCGATTGACCATAAACACGTCCTAGAAAAGCAATGCCCTCTTCTACTACTTAGCCGTCGACTCCTCTAAGCGTTGGTTGGCATACGAGCTATTTTATAGACAGGCGTGGCGCCTTCCTGTCTGTAGCGTTTCGATCGATGCCTGCGTACAGGCGTAGGTACACCCCAGCGCATATTACGCCCGACCCTTTAGCTTCTGAAACATATCATAAACTTATTCAGATTTTTGGCGTGGAGTAGGTAAATTCTGACGTATTTTATTTACAGAAATACTTTACAATGCTTGATTTCTTTGGACGCCAAGATCGGGTAAAATCACAACCTACATCTCTGGCAATTCACGAGGATTAAAAATGGCGTAATCCGAAAGATATCACAATATAACGGATAAGCCTAAAAATAGGAAATGCCAAGGAAATACTTTCCTATTGTGCGAGGTAGATACAAAGAACGTTTGAAATAAAACATTATTTATATGTATTATTGCTAAGGTCAATATTTAATTTCTATCAATATCCCCTACATCAGATTACATTCGTTGACATTATTTCAAAAATTAAATGTAAGTAAGCCAAACACTTTTTCATACATTATCGGCGATTTGTACTCTGTCTTATAATTCTAGCTACATTCTAGGCCAAACCCTACAATACCCAAACCTGCCCGAAGTAAATACAAACCAAAAATAACTAAAACCAAATCATTAAACATGGGATAAATAAACACTAAATAGAAAGATGTTAGTTTTTATATAAATTAAACAGAAATTATTCTAAATAAATAAAATACCACAACTTAGAACACAAAATACTAAAGTTGAACAAAACGAATAAATGGACAGGTGTGTACTGGTATTATTTTCGGTGGAGAAAGCAAGCGTATTTGTTTTAACCATTCAGGGACGACACAACATAGATTATTAGTAATTGTAAAATGGACTATTGCTTATTTTATGCGCGAATGTTTGCATATTAGCAGTGGAAGCCAGCAGCTATAAAATTCCAAGTTTGATGTGGGTTTAACAAACTTTGGCCATTCCCCTCCCAGCCGAATTGCACCTCCATATCGACCCTTTCTAATTTATCTTCAATTATAAGTTAGATGCTTTTAATTGCCACTCATGGAGCTGGCGTGTACAATCGCGCACAATTTCAGCATATCCACATTATAGCAATATAACTCAGAGGTACATCTACCTTTGACTAGTATTGATACACACCATTTAGTATTTTTGTTTTGTGTGCTTTATATGGGTATATTACTTATATTAAACCAAACACCACACCAACATAATTTTAAACGAAAATCCTAATCTATGTTTTAAATTAGAGAACACAGTTTTCTTTAAATACTTAAGTATGTATACTTAAAGATTTAAAAGTTGCGCAAAATTATAACTGACTAGTTTCGCGTATTTTAAGTACTTTAAATAAATAATTAATATTAATGAAACATTTATCCTTACCATAGAAATTAAAGAAAATACTTAATTCAAAATGCATTATACCAATACAAGCCCATCTATGTTTTTGTGAATATCTCGCCACGGTTTTTTATTCCACTTTAATTATGATATGCATTTGACTATCAATAATTTAACTATTACGGAAATTACTATAATGAATATCTGAATGATACAAACAGTTGGATAAGGTATTATAGTACTGAGTAGATTACCCAACTAATTTTGAAAACTTACACTACATTTAATATATTAATATAAACATCGAAATGAAATCTATAATTTCTATTACGATTATGACAATAAATTATGTTTACAATGAATTTTTAAGTTACTTAAATTTAATAATAAATAGTGATGATTATACAATCAAATTAGAGAGACAATATCATGATGTGAAAGTCAAACGTCATGGATTTTGCTGTGTGCAAGTGCATGCAAATATCCTGGCGAAAATAGCATTCAAGTTTAAAAATTTTGATTGTAAACGCACATGAAAAATTCCTTTCATTAATGTATCAATTTGACTTTCACTATATTATATCACTATAATAATTATGTGCCCAATGTGATACATGAAGGTATCCAAGTCATAATAAAATGTTGATCAATAACTAATTTAGTTGTAATGTCATGGTCCTTTAACATACATAATTTAGTTCGAGATTTTCTTGTCAGATTTCAATATTTATGAATGGAATCAAATTATACAATAAGAAAATGATAATATGATCCTAAATATAATTGTTCTATAAAATGTATCCACCTTATTTTTATGACTTTGTGCACAATTCAAGCTCCAGAATTATATTATTATCCAACATTATTATAATAATGGGGCCATCCTTATTTATCAACATGAATGGAAGTATAGTTTTAGTCATATTTTCACTTACAAACATCATTTGATATATCAGTCAATGCATTTCTGACATCTTTGGTAATAATTATACAATGAACGTTTCGTTAACATGTATACTATGTTTTATTATTGCAACTATTTTCAAAAGAAAAAAATAATAGTTGTTGGTACAATAAAAATTGCACTGCATTTCAATATACATATAATAAAATATTTTTATTTTATTTTTTACTTAGAGTAAAAAGTTTAATATTGCACTGTCAATTGTTAAACATACAATTATTGCCTGAATTACGGTTATATTAGAATCTTGTTGGCATAATTATCCTATTATAATACCAGAACTCTACAAGTTAGTCTTGAAAGACTCTTATACCGAAGGATACAGTTAATATAATATATAAACATCGAGTTAGCAAGAAGTATGCAGTTAAACAATTATGTCATTTTTCTCAAAGTTTCATTTGAGTATGACTACAGTAATAACTAAGCTACTGACTCCATCTGATTTATAATTCAGTTTGTCAGGTAAGCCATTTAAGTGTTACAGAAAGTTTCTCCATCTGAGTACAGTTGTCGCAATAAGACATGTTTTTAACCAATGTTAACATGTGAGTGAATGTCCACATGGCTGTTAAGACTGGTTTGTACTTTTGTATTTTGACAACCCATCTTACAACCTTCGGCACCTATCCATGTAGGAAAAAAGGCTAATAGCTCATTGCGAGGGCTGTACTGCATTACTTGTTACTAACTTTATTATCTTACGACATATCAGGTATTTCACATGACAGGTATCTCATGGTTTCCGTAAATAAGAATTAGGTCAATTGTGTAGAATAGTTGGTGTATATGTCAGTCATTTCGAAATTTCTCTAGATATTATTGTGATGATTTTATTTTGTACTTATAATGTATGAACATCTTCAAACTGACGTCATGTCACGATTTAAATCACACATTTATTTCTTATTTAACTCAGTACTATTAGTCAACTTCAAACCATGACAAAGTAATGATCAACATTTTTGCATTAGCTACAATTTATTGACTAGATTCTGGATCATTTAAGATTTACTCTTGTTCGTTTTGAAGCTGACCTGGAGTACCTGGCCATTTAGCGAGTATCCATTCAAGGATTGGATGGCAACAACAGCCTCATCATAATTTGTCATCGTGACAAAACCATAGCCCTTGCATTTGTTAGTTGTGGGGTCTCTAATTATTTTAACACTCTGGACGGCACCAAATGGGCCAAAGAGCTGCCACAGTACACTCTCTTCAGTGTCAGCTCCAATGTTATAAACGAAGATGCACCAACCTGAGCCGCCAATGGCATTACCTTGTATGAGCGGGTCTGCCAAAGGAGAAAATCTTTGAAGGCCTTTGTTTATAGCAAGGAGGGCCTTTCCGGCAGGTCCAACGAAGCGACGAGCAGCAGCGGGCGCGAGGTAAGCAGCCAATGGAGCGAGGGCCTTGTTCTGGTTACTTGGGTTGTTGGCACACTTGACTGTGATGGGTCCCGTACCACCTGGAGGTATTGTGCCATTCAACTCACGTATCGCGTTCTCGGCTTCATGTCGCTGATCGTAGCGGATGAAGGCGACGCCCCGTGAAGGCCCTACAATGGTCGGCTCGTCACTGCCCACTTGCAATAAATGACCAACATTCACATTCTCGTGAAGTATGCGAGAGCTGATGATGGTTCCGTACGGACTGAAGAGCTTCTCCAATTCTTGCTGCGTCATATGTTTAGGCAGACCCGACACGTAAAGATTGGCGCCTTTAATCGCGTCGGAACTAGGGCGGGCGTACGATACCTTTATAATCTTATTTTGCAATCTCAGCCCATTCAGCGTGTTCACCGCCTTCTCCGCGTCCTCAGCCTTGTGGTAGTTCACGAAAGCGTATCCCAAACTCTGCCCGTTGAGAATGTGGTCAGGAAATACTGTCACTTTGTCTCTAATAAGCTTACAACTTTCTACTTCGCCAACACTCGAGAACAACGATCTAATCTCCTCCTGTGTCATAGTTTGAGGCAAATAATTGATAATAAGGTTGGTCTTAGACTCATTATTGCAAGGTTGGACCTTGCTACCATTTTGCGTGGGCTGGTTCACGTTTACGCTGTCGAGCGTATTTGCCATCATTTTTCCTATTTCTATGTTTACACCACACTAGGTGAAATGTCACAGAATCTGTGACTTATTACAAAAAATATGAAACGGAATAAGTTAAAACATAGATCCACGTTCTTCGCTAGTTAAAACAACACCACTTCGCGTTGGTTGAAAGCATATGCAAGGGAAGAAAATCAATAAGATGCTGTTCACTTTTGTACTTATCCTGTTTTCGGTGGTACGGCACGGGGTCCGTTGAATCAAAATATAACGAGAAACACAAATAAACCTTAGTTTATTAGATCTTATGGAGAATACGAAAGAAAAGTGAAAAGGAAATCAACCAAAAATCTATGCGACTTGCGACCTATTCTCGTAAATTCATTTCTTTCACTTCACTTTCTTTTTTAAAATGTTGCCAGATCGGATATTGGACTACCTAAGCTGTCTCCTCTGCTTTAATTCTTTAGTAAATGCTAATAAAGAAGTGGTAGAAAGTAAAACCTCGGGAACGGGAAATTAAAAAATACAAAATGCACAATAACTGTGTGTAATGTAAGTAATTTCATGCTTTAAACCCGAGAGAATGTTCCAACTTACCACGGTTACTTATTTAAATAAAAATTGTGTAAATATTTTTATCGAACACTAAGCTTCTTTTACATTATTCATTTAATACAGTAACGTAAATCATGAAATATAGTATCACAACATACGCCAATGGCATTTGCTGAAATGTAAACATGCGTTTCCGAGTTATATATTACAAAACAATTTATATACACTAATTTGCATAGTAGCATGCATTATTATATTACTCGAACATAGGGTAATTTTTATTTCTTGGTACACTAAATCAGTGGTGCCAACATAGACATCATTTCACATAGCCAACATAAAAACTAATAAGAAAAACGTTTATGGGAATAGCTATAGCTATAAATTTGAATGGAATGATGATTATTACGGATTATGTAATCTAAAAGGGTCTATAATTATATTTAATTATTTAAATCATGACAGTACCTATGAAGTTTACTTTAAAACGCCCAAATTTTGACGATGCCAGCGCCATCTTTTATTCAGAAAGTGAAACTTTAGAGTGGTTGAAATATATTGAAGCGATCACGAAGACCATGAAGGGCACGGTCTTCTTTTTGTTGTATTTCTTACTGCTTCTTGCTATTTATTCAGTGTTGGAAGAAAAGGATTTCTTGCCCGTTCTTCTCTAAAGGAAATCAGTATATTGGAATTCGGCAACTAGTGTCTGTATATTCTTAGGTGCGTGTAAATGGTTTTACACGAATAAAAATATTATTACCTTTATCTTGTATACATAATTATTTTCAAACTTGTTTAGTAGGTATTAAAATTAAGAAACGAAGTCAATAAAATTCCAAAAAAACTGGCAAATATTGCGCCCGTTTTATTCTGCACAGTTTATGAAATAAGCTCAGGTTTTGAAATAAGCACAGGTTTTGAAATCAGCACAGGTTTTGAAATCAGCACAGGTTTTGTATCGGCTGAGGGAAAGGTATGCAGCGATGAAATAATTTAATACTTTTATATATAATTAGGTAGAAGCATTTTATGAGTGGGTAGGTACTAGAATAATACTTCCACTTGTCTGAGGTTAATAAAACATCATGGCTTTACCAACGCATATTCTGTGGCGATTTATAATAATAAGGTCTTTCTTACGGTTAATAACATGGAAAGCATTTGTCACGATTATCTTATAGCGATCGACACACAAGCTTCGTGCAGATAAACGACGTAAATAACCTAATATAAGTTTCTGCCATCAAACAGGAGGGCGTACGTTTCACGATGGCCAACAGCTGAGCGCCGGACGAAGGAATTGAGGAAACAACTGCGTAAATCAACAATGCTCAGCCAAGTTAATAGCCTGGATATAAGCGCCTTATTCTTTAACTGACAGGCTGCGGGGATTTTAGGGTGGCAGGCGCTCAGATTGAGTTCTAATATTGGTGGTGATATGCTGCCTTAAACACCGCGAGGTTTTTACTATCTACTACTGTACCCCTCGAGATCTGCTGCGGCAATGCTCTGCACCCACTGGTGAGTTGCACTGGAGATTCTGGAGCCCTTCCGTATATGTTGAAGACGGCGAGGGGCTCAGAGGGTAAGAATTTCACACACGATGCCGCTTCTCAGGAGGTCGGAATAATTTTGAAGGTAGACAGGTAGGTAGGTAGCTATTATAGTCTACGGCAGAGCTGGATTTGACTCTTCCAAAAGGGAAAGATCAAAAAACATCTGTAGTCGTATGTACATAATAATGCTTATTTATGTGTATCTACGCAAATAATACATGAGTTTACACGTCTTTTATCATACCTCCCAGGGCCTTTTGTGACAGGAATACTGGTGGTAGGTCTCTTATTGTAAGAGGCTGGCTAGGGAGGTACCACCCCAGTGCCAGATATTCGCCGCTAAGAAGTAGTGTTTAAGCTTTAGGCATTACTGTGCTCCGGTTTGAAGGGCACTGTAGCTAGTGAAATTACTGGGCATAAGAGACTAAATAACTTTACGTCTCGAGGAGACAAGCGAATGTGATGCCTCGCAGGACTAGTTCTGTGTAGCATTCTAAATATTATGGGCAGGCATGTCGCTTACCATCAGGCGAATTACTTGCTCGTCTCGTCACCAAGCTGTATAAAAAAAAATAACCTGCCTGGAACTCCGAATTAACCATTAATAATAAAAATAAATGCACTAACATTATATTCTTATAAAGAGTAAATATTAATGTAGTTTATAATTAAGTATATATAAATAAAACCCCTCTAGGCAGTCGTTATCTCACCATGGGATAAGGTAATCCTTGAGGGCAGATTAAAGTAGCTGCTTGATTTCTTCCTACCTTCTGATATAAAAAAAAGTATATCATAAGAAAAAAAAAGTATATTAAGTAGCTTACAGAACGCAGGGCAGTTTGTGGCGAGCTGAATGTGAGTGGCGACACTACGTACCTGAATGCTCCAGAGAGTCGGTCATGGCCTCGTCTCCGGCTTGCCTTTATTGGTTGGTTGGAGTGGTACCCCATGAGTGCCCGTAGGATTTTCAACTCTGGCTTGCCTTAGTTGGCCGACCAGAGAGGACAGAGCTATATGCTCGGGGATGGAAGTGTCTAATGGCGTAATAACGGGGAAACCCGCTCCGAGTCTTCGAGACGCGCGATGGTGAAACCGGTGCCGCACCTCTCTACACCCCTAGCCGCTCACACCGGTGTTGCTCCTTGTTGCCTGTAGTGGTGGCCATTTAGGGGGCCCATCTTGTGAGTGGCGAGTTACCGTCTGCCACAGAATTTCACTTTAACGGTTGAAAGGCAGACGCCGTTGTTTCCGTTTTTAGAAGTATATAATCCATTTAGCACCCATTACAATAGACCTTATAATTGTAGTTTCCATCTTATACAATAGCTTTACACCTCCGGCGAAAATCCGAGACTGCATTTTATAGTGTAGCCATGAAGAGTTCCCGGTTAGTGTCCCATTACACTTTAGATTAAAATTCTCTAAAGGGCCTCTGCGTGTTGGACCCATGTCCCCGCGTAAGCCTATCAATGGACCGGGTTCCCCCTTACAGGGGATGTAAACCCGTGTAATAGAGAGACATAATAATAATCTTTATTGACACCAAAATATACATAGTGCACAGTTTATGGAACTCTTGACTTCCAAACTAAGTAACAACTTGTGATATGGAAGACAAGGAGTAGTCGCTCATATACAAAAAAAATTACAGCCTATGCGAATCAAACTAGTAGTGGACTTGATTTAAAAGTGAAAAGTATGTAACTATAATAGAGACAGAGGTTAAATAGGTGAGGTGTGAGTGTGTATGGTGATTGGTAGTGTGCACTGAGTGTGTAATAGGTTTTCTGTGACTGTTGTGCTATGGAGTTTTAACCATTGTGTATTATGGGGGTACAAGGTGGGGTGCTGGGGTGTTCCTCCATAGAAAAGGGAGGATCCTCCAACCAGGCGGGTGTTATGCCTGGCGGGCCGAAGCCCAAAGTTTAGTGAGTCACTTCTGCCCGCCCCGGGAGGGGCGCGAGGAATCGGTACCTGGGCTTTTGGGCCTTTTCCCGAGATGTGGGTTCGCGATCCATAAAAATATGGGTCGGCAGTCCGATTGTATGCATAGTAATCAAGGTGTTGTGGTTTTTGTGGTTTATTGGTAATGTTCCTGACAGGGGCACCCGAATTTTTCACGGGAATCGTGCGAGCGGGCCCTACCGGGTGGTGGTTTCCCGGGGGAAGCCGAGCAGAAGATTATTTGGCGCCCCCTATCGTAAGTTACCCCAAATCTGCGACGCTTTCAGATCGAGCCGATCACGCCGCAGATAATAGTAGTGGGCCTAAAGGTTGACGTTGGGCAACTGTATATATGCAGCGTTGCGCGAATACTTTACAAGTGTGATTCAGGATTCTTGACGTCATCGGAGAGTTGCAATTAATGTTCAAGTAGATGTCGCTGTAAGTTGTAGATATGCTGGCGATGTAGGTGTCGCCTCATGAATATTTATTTACTTAAAACGATTACCTACGGTACGTACGAACATTGACATTTTTTGTTGTGTCGCCTCTGGCTCCAGCTGAAAACCAGCGCTTGGCATCTCTGCCTGGCATAATGCTGAGCTGTACATGTGATGCATACTTGTCCATATTTTTTAAGTCTTTTTCATCATTTCGGCCGAATGAAGTCCACTGCTGAACACAGGCCTCCCCCAAAGATCACCACAACCACCGATATGGATGTGTTGTGAGCACATTGGGGGGTTTTGCCATAATCGCCACGCTTGGCAGGCGGGTTGGCGATCGCAGTTGAGTTGTTAATGTACTCGAAGGACGCTGCTGCCCATCCTCCAGCTAATCCCTTAGTCGACTTTTACGACACCCATGGGAGGAAATGGGGTGGTGGCATTCTGAGCCGGCACCACACGGCAAAAGTCTTTTTGCATTATCTTTTTCAAATTAGCAGAACGTTAGCCTTCCATGCGTTGGTTTAAAGATTATCGGCAATAAAACTAATTGTGCTATCGTTCAAATGTCATAACAGAGATACAGCTATAAGCAAAACAAAGGCATGTACCACAAACGGATGTATGGTGCACATTGAATCTAAACTGACTCACCGTTGCCGAGTTACGGGTTTCTACGTATTGGGCTGGTTCAAGTTAACGAATGAAGCGGGAAGAATAAGCACCTATCGATTTTAAGCACCCTCTTCTTGGTTAACCAAGAGATAGATTAGTCCATCAAACTAATGGATGGTTTGAACGGCATGGGCAAGTAGTGCGGCTGGATAAGTTCTTAATAGAAAAAATAATATTCTGTGTCGCCAGGTGTAAAACAAGCAGGTATTAATATTTAGTTTTATGAAAATTACTTGTTGAATTGAAAATAAAAAGTGAAATCTTTTTAGTTGAGTGCACAAAATAACGTTGTGGTACGCTATTTTGTCCCTATCTTGGAGTTTTATAATTTCAAAAGCCCACTTTTTTGAGGCCCGAAACCCACTTTAACAGAATTTTTGCACTGGAACATGTGGCACCCGATCTGACATCAATAAGCGGCCTATAAGACCCTGCTGTAGTGTTGTATACAATGCTGGTTGAGCAAATGTCTGCATACAATTTGCTTTTTCTACAGCGTGGAATGGGATACCAATAGGGAATATTATCTTCTGTCAGAAGTAGTCATACATAGACTTGTATAACTGTTACTTCTTAAATAGTAAGTTATAATTTTGTTTGACAAGGTCCAATAAATAATCCAATTTATATTACGTCATCATATCAGCCATTTATACGTCCACTGCTGAATAAAGGCTTCCCCCATAGATTTTCACAACAGACAAAACGATGACACATTTTGGGCGATTTTTCCCAATCCTCAGCACGCTTGGCAGGCGGGTTGGTGAGTGAAGTATGGCTACCGTTTCACAGAAGCGTCGCTGCTGCCCATCGCTCTGGTTTAGATCCCCTTTGTCGCCTTTTACGACATCCACAGAAGGAGATGGAGCGGTGCCATATTCTTATCCAGATACCACACGGATATATAATATTACGTATTAAGTGATTATTATTAAATTGGAGAGACGTTATGTCGAAGGTAGCTAGGAGACGTTATGTCGAAGGTAGCTAGGAGTCGTTGGATATGGGCCGCATGCAATCGGTCTTTGTGGAAATCTATGGGGGAGGCATTTGTTCAGCAGTCCTTCGGGTGATATGATGATGATGAATAAGATTTTTTCGTAGCTCATCACAAAATATAAATCACATTCAGTATGACGTTTGGGGTGTTGCCATAGTCCCAAAATGATGAAGAAATCATTGCTGATTGTTTTTACCATTTGCGTTTCAGGACTAAGTCGAAAATAATTACGATGTCGTAAAAATTAAGACATACAATTACTGACATGCAACATTGTAATGTAGATTTTCAGGCCCGGATTTAGAGATTTCGTCACCACACTTGGCAGGCGGGTTCATGAGCGCAGAATGGCTGCTCTTACACAGAAAGGACACTGCTGCTGCTCTTTAGAGTCCCTTAGACATCTTTAGCGACATCCACGGCAAGAGATAGAGTGGTGCTATATTCTTAACCCAACACTAGTGATGCAACGGAAGCAGAAACGGAAACAGATGTCAAAAGGAAAATTTTGCAGAAACGGATGCGGATGCGGTAGTGTAAATGCTATGAAAAAGTACAATCTTGCAAATATAATTTTTATTGAATTAATACTCACAATTAAGTAGCGGTAAGTTACATTTTATGAAAAGTAGTTTGGTCGCTTTTTCACCTATCTATCTGTTCCGGTGTTCTTCATATATAAGACCAGCTCCGCTAAATAATTGCTGACTGGTGACGCTGCTGGAAGGATTTGATAAATATTGGCGCATTAATGGTAAAAGATTACGGTATTTTGGCGAAATATTGGCGCACTAATGGTATTTGTGGATATTAATTATTTTCTTTTTTGTACTCCTGAAGGTGTGAATGTATCTCTAACAATAAATTGTTTGTCGGGAAAAAACCTAAACTACCGATCAAATATCCGTTACAAAAGTTTCGGAAACAGAAGCGGAAACGGATGTGAAAAAGCGCGCGGAACTCCGCAGTTGCGGAATTAGCAGCAGAGGTCTGTTGCATACATACTACCCAACACCACAAGGGATACGGAACCGAAACAAATCTGCCCGTGAAATGTCAAAATGATTAAGTTTATCACTTACACCAAATTCAAGCATAGTACGGTGTTTCGAGTGCGTTCGGTACACTTGTACCGACCGATTGCAAAATATACGGCTGTTTTAGTACATATGTTTGTCATTCTTGCGGTTGCTCGTTGAATTCAGACTTTAGTGCGTATTTTGGTATGCTTTGTTGTTGTCAAACAGGGACATTGCGTAATTTCATTGGGTTTCTTGTTGTAAATTGTTTTATTTAGTAGGTGGTTGATTTTTTTTTTGGTATAGAATCGTTGACCTACACTTCATTTCTCTTGTGTCGTGGGTGCGTTACAAATTCCACACACAATACACCCAGACTCGAAACAACCACCTGCAGATCATACAAATATTTGTTCCGTGCGGGAATCGAACCCGCGATCTGGAGCGCAGCTGTTGACTGTATCAGCCAGTGGACCAAACTTTGGTTACTATTCAATTCATACTTATTAAAAGCCTGAAGTGGTTTCTTGCGCTTACATCAGCCTTATATCAGCCAAACGAAGTTCACTGCTTAACAAAGCCCTTCCACATAAATTAATGATTACATGCTGTGAGTCGCCATTTTGGAGGGAATTTGCTAATACTCATTACGCTTGACAGGCGGGTTGGTGAGCGCAGAATGGCTTATTTTCCCTAGAAGGGACGCTGCTGCTCATGTCTCTGATTTAGTGTCCCTTAAGTGGTCTTTTTTGACATCTACGGGAGAAAATGGAGTAGCGCTATATTCCTAATTCGGACAACACTCATGTCTATAAATTCCATATCTCGTAAAGCCTTATCTTAGGATAAGCCCCACCAAGTTAACCCGATAATATCTAAAATTAAACTGAGCTTATTTTAGAAGTTTTTTATATTACTCGTCTTAATGTTCGTCATAAATATCATTAAACTGCAGAATTTTACCTTGAAACTTAAATTTCAAATATATACTGTTCAAGGGTAAACTTACCCCTAGTTATGTATGTGAGACCGCGCACCGGAAAACGCACCGTGGGACGACCTCCAACGAGGTGGACAGACGACCTGGTGAAGGTCGCTGGGAGTCGTTGGATGAGAGCGGCATGTGACCGCTCGTTGTGGAAATCTAAGGGGGAGGCCTTTGTTCAGCAGTGGACGTCCTGTGGCTGATATGATGTATGTGTACTAAAATTCCTATACATCTCTACTTATATGCCAATGCAATTCAATTTATTTATTTATTCAGTATTTAGGTGACAGCAGATACTTTTCACGTCATATTAAAACAACGGAAGTCATATTCACTACACGATCACCTCTACATACTCTACCTATGTTATTAGTATCGAGGTGGAAGCTGTAATCATACTCCATGCATCTTCGTAGCCTCCTACAGTAATGTTGCTGAAGACAAGATAGGCACGGCACTCGGTAGTCATTTGGCGATGAGTTTGTAGCTGAGAGAGGAACTGATCCAATCCTGTCCTGGTATAGGTAATGAAATAAACGAGCTGACTGCGATCAACTGGCTCTTTCAATTCTTTTTCTTTTTCTTTTCTCTTCCAATCTGTGAAATATTATCCTATTATCATCGTCATCATTTCAGCTGAAAACCGTCCACTGCTGGACACAGGCCTCTCCCAAAGATCACCACAACGAGCGGTATGGTTTTGTGTTGTTAGCCCATTAAGGGGTTATGCCATAATTGCCACGCTGGGTAGACGGGTCAGCGATTGCATTTCAGTTGTAAGTCGAGAGTAAAGAGAGAGAGTGTCGAAGGACGCTGCTGCCCATGCCCCGGCTCAATAATTCCCATTATTAAAATAAATGAGAAAAAAACAAACAGCCTAAACTGCAACCAACCTTATCATTGTGGCTTCATTTCAAAGCGGCATATAGTGCAGCTATGGAAAGCCGGCGGTAAGGCTCTTAGAATAGGGCCCTCTGCGTGATGGCCTCATATCCCCTGGGTAACTTGGTTCCTCATTGTGGAATTTGTTGAACTGGAATTGGTTGTTTACAAATCAACATACATATACAATATATGACTTGTAAATAAACAATTTCCATTGTTGAGGAAAAATAAGCGTTACTCATATATGTAAATATTGACCTTTTTTTTTATTGATATCCATTGGAAATTCTACATGGAACTTCCTTCACCCCGGGGAAGGGTGAAGGGGTGTGCCGGACTCCTACCGGCTAAAACCACTGGAGCGGTCATCTTCGGCACCGAAGGGGGGCTCCAGGTCCTCGTAAGATCACACTAGAGCCGCCCATTAAGTAAATATTGACCTAGTGTATTAACATTGCATTTAACATAGTGTAAGCTTGAGTACATAAACGGACTGATGATAACTTCACTGGTATTCTTTCTTTGTTTCATGATTTTAGAAATTTTCGATGCGATCTTTGGGGCACAGTAAGATAAGAATTCGTGTGGTGTCCGGATTAAGAATGTAGCACCACTCCATCTCCTCCCGTGGATGTCGTAAAAGGCGGCTATCTAAACCAGAGGGATGGGCAGCAGCGTCCCTTCCGAGAAACGGTAGCCATACTGCGCTCACCAACCCGTCTGCCAAGCGTGGTCAGTATTGGCAAATACCCCCCAAAATGATGACACAGTTGTGAAAATCTATGGGGGAGGCCTTTGTTCAGCAGTGGACTTATAAATGGCCGATATGATGATGATGATGATGAACTTGCGCTAAGGGCGCTCTCTGCGGGACACGGACCTCGGCTTAGGGCGTTGCTCGGCATAGCAAGCTATTGTTTTGGGAACAGCTGGATCCATATTATTTAATATTTAGGGCACATTGGAACCGCGGCATATATTACATTCATTATATTGGGGACAGGTGGAAATCTAAGGGGGAAGCCTTTGTTCAGCAGTGGACGTCCTGTGGCTGATGTGATGATGATGATGATAATCATGGGACATTTAAAAGTACAGGCACGGGCCGGCGTGAGCAAGAGACGAGGGGAGAAGTAGTTACTTGAATGAGATGGTGTCACGGCGACAGGCGACAGGCCTCCGCGACATCGGTGAGGTGGGCAAAACGGTCGGGTGTTTAGTGAACGAGACAACGCGAGTCCCTTTTGATCTACGGTGATTTTATCATCTAAGCCGACCAGAACGGGGCGGCTACTGTTAAGGGAGGGTTGGTAATCGGCGGCTGATACTACAAGGGGATTCGAGTGGGACAGGGCAGAATCGAAGAAGCGTTTGGATGCTTGTGTCATGAATTGTCTGATGGTCGGCAAGTTTAGATCGAAGTGGAGTTGATCATAGCGCCTGTACCAAGGTGCTTCGGTGGTCTTACGCATGAAACGGTTTTGGAAGGTTTGGAATCTATGAAGTGGGGCGGCAGCGTGTTCGAACGCTTTGCTGGCAGAGGCCATGATGAATGCACGTGGTGTAAATTCTCACCTTATTTTAAGGGATAAGGCACTACGAGCGTTTAACAGGTAGTGAAGACGACCGACAATAAAGGCGGTGCGGCCGCGATCTTTGTGTGCTGTAGGAAGGACAGTTTTTGTCTAGAGTGACTCCAAGATATTTAGCGTGCGGTTCCCAAGGAACCGATTGGCCTAGCATTGAGATCTCTCTGAAGCGAGGGTGGTCGTACGCTCTGAGGGCCGCGTTTTTCTCCGTCATCAGTGCACGTACATCGTCAGTATCATTATCGTCATATGAAACTTCATACGATGGTTTTCCATCGCAGGAACTCGCCGTGAACATTCGTCCACCGTCCGACCGGTGAGGGAGTCGATTGCGCCTAGCGTTTCTGTGACTGACGTCACGAGATCGGGAATTCTATCATATTGGACGGACGAAGTGTCGCTGAGGCGTTCCCCAACTTTTCTCCAGTCCGTCGTCACAATGGTCTCAGGGGGTCGTCCTGTGTCCATGTGGCCTAAACGGGAACCCAAGACTTGTCTAGAGGGGGCGGTCTTTTTATAGTCACTTCCCCGTCGCTAGAGGGGTTGACCACTTTACAGAGATCCTCTCTGAGATGCGCCTAAAGACGTGGCACCAATGGGCGGCTCTAGTGTGATGGTGTCGAGGACCTGGAGTGCCGAAGATGACCGCTCCGGAGGTTTTTGCCGGTAGAAAGCCAGCATGCCCTTCCGCTCTTCCCCGAGATGGAGAAAGTACATGATGTATTTCCGACAAAAAAAACGGGTGCACTCCGGGAGTGCCGATAGAAATGAAAACTTATATTTGTATTTATCTAGACGCGTTCGCGGTCTGTTATATGTACATGCATATATGCACACACTATAGCTGCGTCTCGTAACGGTGTCGCGAGTCAGAGATTTTATCTCAATTAAAAATATGCGTACCGCGATAAAAGAAGTTTTCACTTCAAAAAGATAAGTAGGTTCCCACATTATCATTCATAAATTTACAAAAACTCGAAATGTGTTGAATTTATAATAAATCACTTTTAAACGGATTACATCGCATATATTATAGATTTTTGTTTTTCATTTAAGTATTTTATTATAATGTGTAATCATTACGAAAACCTAAGACATTACTGTGTGTGTGTTGAAACTATTAACTAATATATTTTTTATGTTCTCACCTTAGCGAATTTACACAATTTATTGTTGCACAAGGACTCTTCCGAGTTGCCCCACAAAGCTCAACCCCCCCCCCCCCCCTCAATTGCACCCCATTAAATATCCTTCGGGTCAATGGTCGATCGGACTAGGGGACTCCCACACTAATAATTTAACTAAACTAGATACATAGTGATCCATTTATTTTAAGCATTTATTATTCCATAATATATTTAGACAAACATTTAAGAATAAGGCTCTTAATTTAAACATCAAAATAAATGGTATGGAAAATTCATTAATTGTATCTGACTAATAATTCTTTGCTAGAAAATCTCAATTACTCTCCGAATCAGACAATGGCCAACTTGCACTTTATACCATTAGACTACATCAATAAGACATTTGGTACAATAAATGGAGGGCTTTTTCATCGAGTTTAGTGTAATTCAATCAGTAGGTCGCGCCCCCCAGGGGGGTCGCAAGGACTTCCTCGGGGAGCACCAGTCGCAAGCCAGGTAAAAGTAAAAACATGTACACTTCACTTGATTTATCGATCGAGGTCTTTCGTAGGCCTATACTTACAATAGAAATAAAATTTAATATTTAGTTTTTCGTATCACTGAAACACTGACAGTTTTATTACGGTTCGGTCGCCAGTTCTTTTTTACTTGTAAAAGGTTCTTGTATAAAAAGGTTGAAAAACACTCATCTAGATAATATTAAACGAATCCAATTTTCTTACAAACGCGTTCAATATTGATTCTGTTATTCCATTAAAATGGATTTTAGCAAAAAGATACATAAAGAAGTTAATATTCCATTCCAACATCAGTGCAAACACGATTTCTCCGATAACCAAAAAGTCGCGATTCTTGTAATGTCTCAAGGTTAAAACATCGTTGAATAATTAATTAATACAATTCAAAGGAACTGGAATATCAAACAGCGGTTGTCTAATGATAATTATATGTTTAACAATTCATTGGGTGTTTTTTTTGTTTCGTACGAGTTTTTTTTTCACGATGGAATGTTATAATAAACTACATGGTTACCGCGTTCGACGCTGCGATTGGGGAATCTGCGTCCTCACAGCGAGCGACCCCCGGGAAGACGGCGGTGCGCGAGTGGTCACGTGCCGCCGTGTGCGCAGCACAGCGCAAAGCCAGGCTTGGGGGATCCATTACAATCCTTTTTTACAGTCGCCTTCCCTCCGCTAGAGGGGGTGACCGCTTTATCATCCCGCAGTCATCCCCTCCGTGATGTGCCTAAAGGCGTGGCACCAATGGGCGGCTTTAGTGTGATCTTACGAGGACCAGGAGCCCCCCTTCGGTGCCGAAGATGACCACCCCAGTGGTTTTAGCCGTTAGGAGTCCGGCATGCCCCTTCGTCCTTGCCCGGGGCGGAGGAAGTTCATGAAGAATTTCCACTGGGCCCAATAAAATAAAATAAAAAAGGGCATGTAGTGCCGGCTAAGAATAGCACCAACCCATCTCATCCCGAGGGTGTCGTAAAAGGCGACTATGGGATTAGTTAGAGGATGGGCGTCCTTTGAGTACATTAACAACTCAACTGCGATCGCCAACCAGCCTGCCAAACGTGGCGAAGCCCCCAATGAGAATATAACACACCCGGTATCATATCGGTCATTGTGGTGATCTTTGGGGGAGGCTTGTGTCCAGCAGTGAACTTTATTCGGCCGAAATGAGGTCCTAACAGACACTTTTACACGCCATATTGAAACGACGATCAATTAGCTACATGACAACTTCTGAGAGGAAATGCCACAAGAAACTCAAGGTCTAACTAGGTCTTTTTTGATTAATTTTCTTTTTTATACTTTGTTTTACAAATGTGTTTACAAATTATTTAAAAACTGTTTATGCATTTAAAAACATAGGTCTGGTGATATGTATAATACAATGCGTAATACTAGGAAGCGCTTCAAGTCTAAGCTTAAGTGGTGTCAGAACAACGAAAAACAAATATAAATGGATATCTTAGCTACACACCACAAAGCTAAAGACTTCAAGAAATTTTGGAAGCATACCAAAAAACTGGAAACTGGGTCGTGTGTACCTGTAAGTGTTGAGGGTGAGAATGAGCCGCGCCAGATTGCAGAGTTATTTAGGGAACACTTTAAAGTTGTATCCCCCCGGGGTTGTGAGCAGCGGGTGCTTGACGCTAGGACGGATGCGGTAAAAGTTTCAAATGTACAGTGAAAGAAGTCACCCAAATCATTAAAAGCATGACTAGGGGTAAGTCTCCAGGGCATGACGACTTAAGCATCGAGCACTTGCAGTATGCGGGTGTACATTTGCCAAGGTTGCTAGCTATGTTTTTTAATTTGTGTATAGGACATGCATATTTACCCCAGGAGCTTATGAAGACCATCGTTGTACCTATTATTAAAAATAAGACGGGCAATGCCTCCGACAAGAACAACTATAGACCGATCTAACTGGCTACAGTGATTGCGAAGGTGCTGGATAGTCTGCTCGATTGTCAACTCAGTAAGCATATATATCTGCACGACGCTCAGTTTGGTTTTAGAACTGGGAAATCCACAGAAACTGCAATATTGCGGCTCAAGCATACTGTCCAGTACTATCTTACAAGAAAAACGCCTATATACGCCTGTTTTTTGGACTTGTCGAGGGCATTTGACCTGGTCTCATACGACGTATTATGGGATAAGCTCGGGGGTGAAACTAATACGCCGAAGGACATAGTTAATCTATTAAGATATTGGTATGGCAACCAAACTAATAATGTTAAGTGGGCGGGCTCATGCTCTGCAGAGTATAGGCTGGAGTGTGAGGTGAGGCAGGGAGGCCTGACTTCACCTCGACTCTTCAACCTATATGTGAATGGACTGATAGATGAGCTCAGCGGTACCAGAGTTGGTTGTTCAATAGACGGTTTATGTGTAAACAACATTAGTTACGCAGATGACATGGTGCTGCTGAGCCCATTCGTTAAGGCCCTCAACCGGTCGATAGAAATATATGAGAGGTACGCGGAGGCCCATGGTCTCAGGTATAACTGCAAGAAAAGTGAACTACTTGTACTGAAGGCAGGTAAAAAAAACACCTAAAACTGTTCCACCGGTCAGGCTGGGAGGAGTACCTCTAAGTAGAGCCACAAAATTCAAATACCTGGGGCACTGGGTTGCCGAGGACCTCTCGGATGACCTGGATATTGAGCGGGAACGTAGGGCATTGGCAGTAAGTTGCAATATACTGGCTCGCAGGTTTGCAAGGTGTACAAATAATGTCAAAATAGGTCTTTTTAAAGCATATTGTCAGACATTTTATACCTGCAGCCTGTGGGTCCGTTATACGCAAAGATCTTTCAATGCCCTACGGGTTCTGTACAATAACGGTTTTAGGATGCTGTTGGGGCTCCCTCGTTTTTGCAGCGCATCAGGTATGTTTGCTGATGCCAGCACGGCCTGCTTCGCGACAATAGTGCAGAAAAGAGTAGCCTCCCTGATGCGTCGCGTGCGGGACAGTACCAGCAGCCTTCTAAAGACCATACTAGATAGGGTTGACTGCCCACTAGTGAGGCACTGGAATTCTGTTCATGTAGCCAGAGTCGCCGTGTTTAATATTAAATAAAACTAAATTACTAACATAGTTATAAGTGCTACTAACAACCTATGGATGTACATTTTTGTGTGCTCTGAAATAAAAATTATTATATTACATTATATAAGGTCTTATTTTAATAATCCACGATATTTTGCATGGTGCCTCAGTAAATGCTTAAGGTGATGTACCGAACACAAAAAATACTCACGGTAAAAATCCATTTCTTTCCTTTGTGTGATGTCGCTACCGTGCGCCGTCTGTTTTGTTTAACGTTACAAACTATCTATATCATTTAACCAGCCCCGTCCGCCATTGTCTTACTAGATGCATGTGAATATTATCACAACTAAGAGAACTAGGATGTAATGAAACAAGTGATTTAATATAATATTTTTTTAAACACCAAATTTACAAGTTTTTTTTTATACCTACATTATCTTCATCGTTCACTATAGCGCCATGCAAAATATCGTGGACTATTAAATTAAGACCTTGTATATATATAAATTTGCGCTGACATACAAAACAACCCATCTGCACCCCCGTGTGTCAAAAAAGGCGTCCAAATAATAATGTATAGTGAAAACAGAGGAGCTGATGCGTTGCCACTCCAAAAGGGGGAGCGGATGGGGAGTGGGCTCGCTGCTTTACGCCAGTACTCGCTAAGAGTACTGTCTCTGTGCAGCCAGCCAGTTCGAGCAGTAGAAGGGAACTTTTTTTTTAACTTCCTTCGCCCCTGGGATGTGGAAGGGGTATGCTGGTCTCCTATCGGCTAAAACCATCTGCGGCACCGAAGGGGGCTCCAGGTCCTCGTAAAATCACACTAGAGCCACCCATTGGTGCTACGCGTTTAGGCACAACACGGAGGGGATGACTGTAATGCGGTCAGCCCCTCTAGCGGAGAGAAGGCGACTGTAAAAAGGTCACCCCCCAGTCACTTCTCGTAGAGGATTGTAAAGAATCCCCCTGATCCCGCTTTGCAGTCTACTTCTGCAACAAGCTGGGGACGAAGCCCTGACCTAATCTCTGGGGCATTCCAGTATGCAGTGTCGTCACTTACATACAGCTCGCCACAAGCTGCCCTGCGGTTTGTAAGCTTCTGAATAGATTTCCTTTAGATATACTTTTTTCTGTATTAAAGGATCTCTGGGAAGTGGGATTGCGTCTGCACCATGGTGAGATTATTATGTCTCTCTTTACACGGGCTTTATATCCCCTGTAGTCAAAGTCAAAGTCAAAGTCAAATTGTTTTTATTCATGTAAACCATTTGCTGGCACTTACGAATAGTCAGAATTTAAATAGTTGCACGGTTCCAACTCGTTGATCCTATGGAGAAGAACCGGCAAGAAACTCCATGGACATACTCTTTTGAAATAATATTTGAAAGTATTACAGTCTTCAATATAATCGTAAAAACTATGTGAGGATAATGCATGCCAATGTGTGGGATAAATACACACATATTTATGCACAATGATAATCAAATGCGTTACAATTAGATTACTATAACAGTTATAAGCTGACCAGTCCCGACAGAGGGCACCCGTTCACGGGCATAACGCATGCATCAGCATAGCTCAGCTCAACCATAATGCAGGGAACTTAGCCACCTAACACATAACGCTACCATGTAAGGGGGAACCCGGTCTTTTGATAGGCTTACGCGGGGACATGGGTCCAATACAATGCAGAGGCCTTTTAGAGATTATTAATCTAATATGGCTAATTGTCAGGCTATTGTATGAGATGGAGAATTATAACGATAAGTTCTATTGCAATGGCTGTTACATGGAATAAGAAGACTAATAAATACGGCAACATCGGCGTCTTCCTTTCAACCTTGAACGTGAAATTCTGTGGCAGACGGTGACTCGCCACTCACAAGATGGGCCCCCTAAATGGCCACCAGTACAAGCGACAAGGAGCAACACCGGTGTGAGCGATTAGGGGTGTCGAGAGGTGCGGCACCGGTTTCAGCATCGCGCGTCTCGAATACTGAGCGGGTTTCCCCGTTATTACGCTATTAGATACTTCCAATAGAGAATATTACTATTAATATGTCTCAAGGGGATGAGTGTGGGTGTCTTGCTAAGTTAGTCCTGGGTAGCAGTAAAACCACTGTGCAGGCATGATGCTTACCACCAGGCGAACGATTTGCACGTATCATCACCACATTGAATAAAAAGAAAGCAGGATTGTTATGCTCGGCTGAAGACCCTGTGACCCTGTGACCTGACCCTGTCCTCGCCATTTTGTCCGCAGATAAAACTTACTTGACTGTACTGCATGAAGTCTTACATAATACTGTTTACAGTTATACAGAAATCAAAACACAGTTTCCTTCATTGACAACCAGAAACATCGCACGCTGAAAAGTTATTAAACAAATGTGGTTACACCGTGCACTTGGCATTGGGTGCGTTTGCACTGAGTCTAGCTGCTTCTGGACCTACTTATACATCATTTTCAGAACACTTTGGCACCAAGGAGCACCTCCATAGGATGTAGCTCAGCACAACGGATACATGCAGATTCTGTATGGACAATCAAGAGTCAATGCAGCACATTTTGTGCAGCTGTGACGCTCTTGGAAAACGTAGGGCAAAACATCTAGGAATAGCTTATCCTTTGCCTGATGATTTTGCACGGCTCCAGGCAGGTATGATTACGAAGTACCTACAGGGACTTCTTGATTTGCCAGCGGAGGAGTAGTGCAGGGCTTTGAGCAGCACAATGGATCCAATTGGGTCGAAGTGCGTTCGGCTGATGCTGAGCCCGTGAGAGCCACAATAGAATAGAATAGAATACAATACTTACACATCATTGCGGTACTGATTAAGTAATCTGGAATCTATTCTTATGAGTCACGGGATACGGCTAAGGTTAGGGGTCATTCAATAGTCATTTACTGGAAATAGCGACAATAGTACAATTATTTCTCTTTCGTTTGGTAATGGATAACCTTGTGTCTATTATCTGAGTGGAGTCCGAATTAACAATATAGCAATACTCCATCTCCTCACATGGAAGTCGTAAAATCGTCGTCTTGGGGCCTGTGGTACAATGTCTATGTCAATACAATGTCTTTCATTAGTACAGGTAACAAGATTACTCTTTTTTTAAAGTTTTAAAATAAGTTCGTGAACAATGTAAATTTTTTCTAAAAACTAATTATTATTATCAAAAGGCAAGTAAGGGAATCTAAACCAAAGGGATGGGCAGGCAGTCTGTGAAACAACAGCTATTCTGCGCTCACCAACCCACCTGCTAAGCGTGGTAAGTACTGGCAATTTCCCCCCAAAATCATAATGACATGTAACTCGCTGTGGAAATCGATGGGGAGGCCTTTGTTCAGCAGTGGACATTCCTTGGCTGATATAATTAACCTTGCGTCAGTTGTTCAACCCACCTAAAAATATCCGACTTGGCTTAACGATTGCTGTTTAATGAAAACGACTGGGATTAACAATTTTACGTGCCCTGAGAAGCATGGTGATGATCAAATCAAATACTACTTACTATCCGGTCACCCATTAACTTAACCTCACCAAACGTTACCGATCAGTGAGTGCAACTGGCTATTAGCACCTCTTGTAGTATAATCAAAAGGTCTTGAGTAGGTACGTAACATTTTTACGTGGAGAATTTCTCATGTGGTTACTCAGATTTGGGTAGGGCATCGAATAGCACCAACCCATCTCAGCCCGTGGGTGTCGTAAAAGCCGACTAAGGGATTAGACGGATGATGGGCAGCAGCGTCCTTCGAATACATTAACAACTGCGATCGTTAACCCGCCTGCCAAGCGTGGTGATTATGGCAATAGCCCCCAGTGAGCACACAACACACCGATATCGGTCGTTGTGCAGGCACTGGACTTTATTGGGCCGAAATGATGAAAATGATGAAATCCTGACTGTGTTCCTCTAGTGGCCATTGCTTTGTAGTCATTAATGAATAGACTGTGCTCAGTATAGATTTTTAATCGTCCATATTTTAGTTTCATTGCTAAATAGATAATGCGTTGCAATTCCTCTTAAGATTTTTGTATTCTTTTTTTATCAGAAACGATTAAGCTACGTAACAATAATAAATATACAAAGTTTCAACTCAATCGGATGAATGGAATGAACATATAGGATAAATGAACAAAGAAACATTGATTAGGGGTATTCATTTTTATGTAGTTAATGCGCATGCCATATGCGCTGCAAGGTCGTCTTTTTTTTCTTAAAATAACTTTACTAACTTTTGACCCATGTGCCAACAACTGTGGAAAGTTTCAATTCAATTCGATGAAGGGTACTCCAGCACATAGAGGACAAAGTACCCACATTTCTATCATAATTCCAAGGATAAAACTCAGATAAGCTTTTGCTTTTAAAACAGTTCCAATTTCAAATAAAAAACTCAATACCAAATAATATCTGGCCGTTAGAAATCCCGGGCCTGAAAAGACCAACTATCGATCGCTGGATAATGTACGCTCCAACTAAGCGACGGTTACCACACCGCTATGTAAACAATTTTCCACATTCAACCGCAGGCTGGTCGTTAAACAAAAGCGGTTCTTGCGTCGCCGAGTGCGTTGAGTGCGTTTGCACTGAGTCGGCCAGTGGCCTCTGTACCTACTTATGCACTGAGGTTTAGGGTTCCCTATGCAATTTATGTATGCGGTTTTTTGGTAATGATTTTGCCCGCCGCGTTACTTCTGTTTAGCGTGATGGACGGATATTGCATAATTCGATATGATCATTATAGGATGGTTTGAGTGTTCAAAGTGTTCCGTACCATCATATTCATCATCATATCAGCCAAAGGACGTCCACTGCTGATCAAAAGCCTCCCCCATAGATTTCCACAATGAACGGTTGCATGCCGCCTTCATTCAGCGACCTTCACCAGATCGTCTGTCTAACTCGTTGGAGGTCTTACCACGCTGCGTTTTCCGGTGCGCGGTCTCCACTGGAGAACCTTTTTGCTCCAACGGTCATTATTTCTACGAGCTATGTGCCCCGCCCATTGCTACTTCAGTTTACTAATCATTTCAGCTATGTCGGCAAATTTAGCTCTTCTACGGATCTCCTCATTTCTGATTCGATCTCTTAGAGAAGTACCAAGTATAGCTATAGCTTCATTAGCTTCAGGTCATTCCGACCTTGAGCTTTCTTATAAGGCCCATAGTGAGTGACCGCGTCACTGTTCCTTATTTCATCACTGGTAACACACACTGGTTAAAGACTTTCATATGGTCCCCGGAAAATTATTGACCACTTCTCTTCAGCTGTAAATGTATAATGGAGTAACCTAATTAAATACTTCTATTTTTCTTCAGCTAGTGCTCAAAATGAAGGTCGTGTTAACTGGACAAGTCAAGACTGGCCACGTTGTTCAAGCTTTGTCATCACTTTTATTGTATTATATGCAACCAGCCTTAGCTAGAGAGCCACTTACCTCAATTTAATATATATAAGTAGGTATCAAAGGTTATTGACCGACTCAGTGCAAGTGTCCTCAATTCTCAATCAATTATTCATTCCACAATGTGTAATTTGGTGGGAACATAAAAATATGAGGTCGTCATCATCATTTCAGCCCAAAAACGTCCACTGCTGGACAAATTTCTCCCCCAAAGATTGCCACAACGATTGCGGTTTGTGGTGTGTGCTCATTGGGGGTTTTACCATAATCGCCACGCTTGGCAGACGGGTTGGCGATCGCAGTTGAGTTATAACTGTACTCGAAGGGTGCTGCTGTCCATCTTTCGGCTAATCCCATAGTCGCCCTTTGCGACTCACGGCATGAGATGGGGTGGGGGTATTCTTAGCCGGCACCACACGGCTAAGAATAATTGATTAATATATATAATATATAATTAAATAATAGTTTGTATAGTGTTAATATAAGTAAGTATAGGAGATATACAATAGAAGACAGGAAGCTTTAAGTTTTTTTTATCTTATAATACTTTACGGATATTAATGTAATAATAATAGACCATTTAATAATAGATACATAATACTTTATCATTTAAATTTTGTTTAATAGCATTTATTTATCAGTCATTGTTTTACTTTTCTTTTGTCTTAGGTTTTCGCGAGTATTACACATTATAATAAAACACTTTTAAACGGATTCTATCGCGTATATTTTAGGTTTTTGTTTTTCCTGACGTTTCGAACACTTTGCAGGGTTCGTGGTCGCAGGAATCCGTTTAAAAGTGTTTTATTATTACTTTTCTTTCTTTCTCAGTTAATTCAAGTGATTTGTTATATATTATGATTGTTCTGAACGCAGCAGAAACGCGGGCCAGTTTCAGCCTAGTTAGTAATTACATTTCTTCACTAGACGACGTAACTAAGTTCTGCAACTGTTTACAAACGTCCCGATAAAAAGAAAACGCAGTTTTTTTTTCAAAACTTTGCCACACTAGGATTTCTCCTGTGTCGTGGGTGCGTTTACAGACATGAATTCCACACACTATACAGCCAGACCCGGAACAACTACCTGCAGATCATACAAATATTTGTTCCGTGTGGGAATCGAACCCACGACCCGGAGCGCAGCAGCCGACTGTATCAGCCACTGCACCAACCGTGCCGGCAGTGGTTAAACTGTATGCTTGCCTTCCTTGGAGTCTGAATTCCATCCTCGACTGCACCTCTGTCTTTTCAAACTCATGTGCGGATCAGAATTTGATTATCACTTGCGTTAACGGTGAAGGAAAACATCGCGAGGAAACCTAAGAGCACATCTGAGAGGCACCGAAAAGAATGTTAAAAGAAAAGTTTTACTTGTAACAAGAATTTGAACAATTTGAGAACGAATGTAACCGAAGGATATTATTGTGGCAATTCATATTTACTGTACAAAGATTGTGAGTGGTTTTAAAACCGGATACTGCAAGGCAAAATGTAATCGTTTGTAACCGAGTACATTTTGAGTGCATATGTACTGACCCAGCTGACTTTGCTTACAATTTATGCATACTGGGAAATTAACTCTTTGTGTTGCATGACTAACATCCTGTAATACTTATATAAACCCTCGTACCAATATAAATAAAATCACCGTTTAATGTGTCTTACTTTTATTACTTATAATTCCGTGTCGTGACTGGTTTAAGAATATAGCACCGCTCCACTCCTTCCGTGGATGTCGTACAAGGCGATTAAGCCACTATAAACCAGATGGATGGGGACCAGCGTCTCTTTTGTGGAGCAGCAGCCATACTGCGCTCACCAACCCTCCTGCCAAGCGTGTTACTGGCAAATTCTCTCCAAACTGACTGGCTTGTTCAGCAGTGGATGTCTTTCGGCTTATATGATGATAACGCTCAAACAAACAGATCCTAATGAAATTTGGCAAATAAAAGTAGGTATCGGCGACATACGTAATCAGCCAGCGATTTTCCGATGGATCCTTGTTTCGCATTAGCTGGTGTCGCGTTTGCTGTCGCTGTTCTTAGCTCATTAGGGTGCGCAAACTTGGTTTCCCTCCAAAAAAGTGTGTGTGTGTCAGCTCCGACGCACGACTGGAGTTTACTCCTTACGAACGATATTTTTTTTTTCTTTTTTTAAAACGTTGCCCCACACTAGGATTTCTCCTGTGTCGTGGGTGCGTTTACAGACATGAATTCCACATACAATACACCCAGACCCGGAACAACTACCTGCAGATCATACAAATATTTGTTCCGTGCGGGAATCGAACCCACGACTCGGAGCGCAGCAGTCGACTGTATCAGCCACTGCGCCAATCGTGATTATGACATATATCGAATAGAAAAAGAGGGTAAATGAACGCATCTTCTAAAATGATAAGAGAAACAAACATATATCTGTAATTATTCGGATTATATATATTACTTCAATAAAAGCGTATTACATAAAGTATGTTACAAAATAATAATATGATTTGTTTAATAGTACATAAAAATACACGTATCAATGTGTGGCGACACCTACATCGCCAGCAATACAACTACAACTTACAACGACATCTACTCGACTATTAATTGCAACTCTCCAATGATGTCAAAGAATCCTGAATCACGCTATTAAAGTATTCGCGCAACGCAGCATATATACAGCCATACAGCACATATATGCCCAACATCAACCGTGGGGCTTCGGCCCGCCAGGCACACCATCCGCCTGGCTGTAGGATCTTCCCTTTTCTATGGAGGAACACCGCACTATGTTCCCTATATTGGTGAACCCTACGTGATCACCATGTTCACCATACTGGTGACCCCTGACCATGAACATCAGCGCAGCCTTTGCGATGCAGAGAAGCAATTACTTCGCATCATCGCTATCACTCCCCATCCAATCCCAAGAAGAAGCAAGCAGCAAGTCACACTGCCAATCTCGGCTACAAAGTTACACCACACGCTGCAGCAAATGCAAGCCTGGTCCCTAACCACAACAGCCCCTTCTCATCAAGCATGGCATAGCACACTGCACCTACGGCCGGTCAAAGCAGAGCAACTTCTCCTGGTCTATGCAGCAGTCAGTCACTTCTATGTACCTATAGACCTATATTACATCTCTATCCGACTTTTTACTCGCTTTATCAACAGTTCATGGTACATAATTATATTACTCATCATCATCATCATCATATCAGCGACAGGTCGTCCACTGCTGAACAAAGGCCTCCCCCTTAGATCTCCACAACGAACGGTCACATGCCGCTCTCATCCAACGACTCCCAGCGACCCTCACCAGGTCGTCTGTCCACCTCGTTGGAGGTCGTCCCACGCTGCGTTTTCCGGTGCGCGGTCTCCATTCGAGAACCTTTTTGCCCCAACGGCTATCAGTTCTACGAGCAATGTGCCCTGCCCATTGCCACTTCAGTTTACTAATCCTTGTAGCTATGTCGATAACTTTAGTTCTTCTACGGATCTCCTCATTTCTGATCAACGGTCCGACGGTTCGACGGTCTTGAAACGGATTAGATCGCGTATATTAAAGATTTGATTTTCCTGACGATTCGAATACTTTGCAGCATTCGTGGTCGCAGGATGTTTGTTTTATTATAATGTGTAATAATCGCGAAAACCTAAGACATAATACACCTCTTTGCAAAACTCTTGAACCCCTCAGTTTTTTTTTATACTATTGGTGACGAGTGGACTAGTAGTAATGCACCTGGTGGTAAGCGTCAGACCTTTTTTTTTATTGATGTCCAGTGGAAATTCTACATGGAACTTCCTTCACCCCGGGGAAGGGCTAAGGGGTATGCCGGACTCCTACCGGCCAAAACCAATGGAGCGGTCATCTTCGGCACCGAAGGGGGGCTCCAGGTCTTCGTAAGATCACACTAGAGCCGCCCATTGCCCATTGCAATTGTAAAGCTACCCAGGATTGGTCCTGCGTGCCATCACTCTGTGCTGGTCACCTCGAGACGTGGCGTTATTTAGTCTATTCATATCGGCCATACAACGTTCATTACTAAACAAAGGCCTCCCACATAGATTTCCACAACTGTGTCATCATATTGGGGGGAATTTGCCAGTACTCACCACGCTCGGCAGGTGGGTTAGTGAGCGCAGAATAGCTACTGTTCTACAGAAAGGACGCTGCTGTCCATCCCACTCTGGTTTAGAGTCCCTTAGTCGCCTTTTACGACCTCCACGGGAGGAGCTGGAGTGGTGCTATATTCTTGATTCAGACAGAAAAATATGTCGGCAACGTCGTACGGTTTTCAATTGTTTTGGATGAATCATAAATATTCTTAAGAAAGTCACTGGACTTTGGATTAATTTCTGAAAGTGTCATACTAATTAAGTATCAATGTTGTCGCGTTCAGAAATTAGGCCAATGAAATCTTAGGAATCATAAAATAAATTATATTTTAACTGCCGGGTATGAACTATTCTTTAGACACCAAAGATCAATTATAATGCCATTTCAAACTCTGTTTATTTTCTAGGTACTTATCAATTTATGGTACTCGGCACGATTCTTTGGGTCAGCAATTTTTGTGATGTTTGCGAACAAATAAGTTTTCTTTTTTATAAACGTAATAAGAAGTAAGATTATACCTGCGTATAAAATTGGTATTATGTTTTGAATTATACATCAAAACCAGTCCCTATCTCTGCCGAGACCCGGGTCACACTATGGGCCCCTTTAGCTGCTTTTGGTTTTTTATAATCGATTGGAAGCCCTTGAGTGCAGTGCGGGAGGACATCACAGAATGTATATAATTTAGACAAAGATTAATCATATAAATAAATAATACTTTCCTGTCACAAAGCCGCATTGAATTCGACAAGCTACAGTGTTCAATTGTCAGCTAACAAAAGTCTCGCCGAGCCGAGTGCATTTTAAGTGCATGAGCACTGGGCCGGCTGATTACCTTTGTGTTCAATTATACCAAGTGCCTAGCGGTGTACGGTGTATTGATTACACTTAGTTTTGGAGTGCAGATTAATTTAGAAGTCACTAAATAATTAAGTTTATCGGTAAGAACCTTTTTTTTTGTCGTGGGGTAATTTTCATGGACTTTCTGCCTTAGGAAATGCGGAGGGGCGGGCGGGTCTTTTACCGGCTAAAACACCATGGTGTTCTTCCACTTACCTCTGGCTTGGGGGGAGGTGCACGCTTTGTCAGCATTAGCCTCAATTATGAGTTCAGTTCGCCTTTGCAGATGGAACATCCAAATTTACTGTTATTTGTACCTAATCTGTATAACTTGATTAGAAGGTTTTAAATGTGAATGTTTTTATGTTTGAATGTTGGAGGCTTCATCATGCACATTGGGTTCTCGCATGCATCTCAAGGGAGATGTGGATGCTAAACCGGACAATTGGCGAAGCTTGAAGAGCCTCCAGACAGGGCCATCACGCACAAACTGCACAACGGATTGTAATGGAATTCGTTACAGAGGTAGCTTATGTCGTTAAATAGGATAACTTATATTCTAAGTACCGTTATAAAATGTGAATCTTTGAATGTTGGAATATCTGAGGCTCCATCACGCGCAAACGGAACGACGGATTGTAATGGAATTCGTTAGAGAGGTAGGTTATGTCGTGAAATAGGATAACTTGTACTCTAAGTACTATTATAAAATGTGAATCTTGGAATGTTGGAATATCTGAGGCTCCATCACGCGCTAACGGAACAACGGATTGTAATGGAATTCGTTAGAGAGGTAGCTTATGTCGTGAAATAGGATAACTTATATTCTAAGTACTATTATAAAATGTGAATCTTTGAATGTTGGAATATCTGAGGCTCCATCACGCGCAAACGGAACAACGGAATGTAATGGAATTCGTTAGAGAGGTAGCTTATGTCGTAAAATAGGATAACTTATATTCTAAGTACCGTTATAAAATGTGAATCTTTGAATGTTGGAATATCTGAGGCTCCATCACGCGCAAACGGAACAACGGATTGTAATGGAATTCGTTACAGAGGTAGCTTATGTCGTGAAATAGGATATTTTTTTATTTTGTTTTATTGACGTGATAGTTGTCTGGCAGTTTAGATATTTCATGCTCACTCAAGTGATCTGCTGATGGTGGTGTCGTGTCTTGGGTCCGCTAACAGCCGAATCTCAAACGCCATTTAACGTTAAGTCCCCGCTTAAACAATTTGAGGCGCCCGGTTTTGTACCAAAAACCGGTTTCTCGAATAGTTAAGGCGGGGACTTACCGTTAAATGGCGTTTGAGTATTCGGCCGTAAGTTTCCCTACGATATGGTTGAGCTAAGCGACGCTGATGCATGCCTCATGCTCACCTTTATCATATTTTCAATATCTGGTAATCTAGTTATTGGACAGTATGTCTATTAAATAGTTATTAAAAATACATCGTTTTAAAACACTTTATCAGATACCAATACATAATTTCGGTTCGGTTCATGCAAAAAGCTTTATTACCCAAATCTAGTCAGTACACAACTACACGCGACAAAATTATACAAAATAACCGATAAATCAGAAAAAAGATAAATAAAAAAACAGATTAATCAGAATAATAGATTACAGTTACACAGATAATAACTAATGAAATATAGTCGCCAGCCTATTGCCGACAACTATTCAAAAATACGCAAAGCTGCTTTCTGTTAGTGTTGCTTAAAAATCGATAGGCTATCGATAGTCAATCGATAGTGTCATATAACCCCAAATCATTCATACTATCGATAGTATTGATTGGGAGCTTTGCAACAATACTATCGATAGTATCGATAGCGTCGATACTATCGAACTGGGTCGTAAATACTATCGATAGTCAAAAATCATGTAATACTATCGATACTATTGTATAATTCAACTATCGATAGTATTGTTCAATATGAAAAAATAATTCGATTGTGTCGATATTATTGATAATATCGATAGGCCAATCGATAGTATGAATGTTTTAGGGGTAGTCCTATCGATAGATCGATTTTTAAGCAACACTACTTTCTGTAGACTAATCAGAATAACAGAATAAACACCTAACAAATTAAAGTTGCCAGCCTATTACTAACAACTACACAAAAATACGCGAACAAAGTCCGCGGGCAAAGCTAGTTTTTATAGACTAGACTGTACAATGAATATTTGTGCATATTACACATATAGCCGCGCCCTAGTTCAGTAGTGCGAACGAAACCATAGCACCAATTTAAACACAACAGCGACATCTAGTTTGTTTCGAGAAATTAAATGTCCGAAGAAGTATTTTATAAATATTTAATTCTAACGCTTAGGGTTCCAGAATCAGGTACTGGAGTCCATGGTAGGTATTAGTTAGTTTTCGTTACGATGTCACTTGTATGTTGGCGCTTAGGTTCGATTTGCGACAGCCTAGTCCATAATGTGGTTGCATATATACGATATTTTTCGACAATAATCCGCAGACTTCCGAGAGCGCAACTGATCAATAACCGTGAACAGATAGTTTCAGTTCAACCTAGTGTTAAGTTCGGACTTCAATTAATTAGTTTACACACACAAATAATTGACAACCGACAGAATTGTTGAGCTGGTCTGAACTTTTTGAGAGCACGAAATAGACCTCGCTATTGTTTAAATTCTCCCGCTCTTCAACTCTGCCCACGTGCCACACGGAGACGTCACAGTGCTGCCAACTTCATCGGTAACAGCAGTACTATGAACTCAAATGAAATCCTTGTTATCTTAAAATAATTATCGTTAGCTACGACTTAAATTGTAATAAGTAGGCACAAAGGGCGGTCTTAACTCAACTTACCCCAATATTACATATTCTGTTGATGATTTTGTTTCTACTTTAGATTAAAGATTGCTTGATTGTGCTCCAAAGCGCAGCGGAGAACAATTATTAATCTAAAATTCTTAAATTATCCTTTAACCGCGTGGTGCAGGCTAAGATCACCACCACACCATCTCAGCCCGTGGGTGTCCTGAAAGAAGACTATGAAATTAGCCACCGGACGGGCCACAGCCTCTTTCGAGTACATTCTTTACTCAAATGTGATAACCAACCCGTTTGCCAAGCGTGGCGATTATGGCAACGCATCCAATGAGTAGACAACATAAACCCAAACCGGTTATTGTGGCAATCTTTGGGGGAGGAACAACTACCTGCAGATCATACAAATATTTGTTCCGTGCGGGAATCGAATCCACGACCCACAACGCAGCAGCCGACTGTATCAGCCACTGCACCAACCGTGCCATCAGATGGGTATTCGGTTTTTACGGAGGAGGCTTTTACTTGAAGACAAGACTTAACCAATTAACATAAGGCAAGTTTATTATTATTTCCATAAACGCCAATTTTCTATTTGTTGACGGTTGAGGCTTCCAAAGATTTTGAACTTCGGTATTTATCTTAATTTGTTTTTGTATAAAACTCTATTTGAGAGCGAAATGCAATTACGACAGTGAGTCAACATCATCATTATCATGTTAGCCGAGAGACGTCCACTGCTGGGGTGCAATTCCTTAAGCTCAGACATCCATACATCCTTGAATACAAAATTTAAATAACGGTGAAAAACCAATTTGGTATTAGCTAATAAATTATTGAAGCTACTTAAGGACGCGTTGCAGAAGGTACGCCATGAGGACCAGTCTTATCGAATGCCAATTTGGGTTATCACCGTTATTACAATTCTGTATTCAACGATGTATGGATGTTTGAGCTTAAGGAATTGCACCCCTGAACCTATCACTCCCCCAAATATCGACAAAACGAGCGATCCTCGGGTACTCGCATCCACCAGATTTTGTCCAACCTTCGTAAGTCGTTGGTCCGCCCACGCTGCGTCTTCGGGTACGCGGTCACCACTTGATAACTTTTCGGCCTAGCAACTATTAACTTTTTTGCAACTCTTCGGGCTTTGTCGGTTGCCTTGGTTCTTTTGCGGATCTCCTTATTTTTTTATTTTAGCAGGGAGGCTCCGAGCAAAGCCATTTGCCATTTGGGTGACTTTGAGCCTTATTATGAGGCCTATGGTGAGCGACCACATCTCAGTAGCATAAGTAATCACTGGCAACACACACTGGGCAAAAACCTTCGACAACAGAGAGTAAGTTTATCGATCTAGATTCTGAACAACATAAAACAACAAAATGCTATTTCGTTGTTTACGGCTGTTGGTTAATATTAGTGAATATGTATGTAAAGAAAACGAGTTCACTCATATACGAGCAAAGACAAGCATAAAGAAAAGCTTTATGCTTGTCTTTGCCGTGTTATCGACAAAGCTAATAGATGTCACGACTGACAGTGGTGACATGGAATTAAATATATGAGAGTGGAATTGAACCGAACGACGTTGCCGACATATTTTTTAGATTTTTTTTCATTTTTGAGAAATATTTTATGAATATGTAAAGATTTATTCATCTAAATACCGTACGACGTTGCCTTAAACTTGACATTGGCGGAATTGTGGAAGATAACCTACGGAAGCCATAATCTAAGAGAAGAAGAAGAAGTATATGAGAGTGAAGAATAAATATACTTATTTAAAGATATTTTCTAAATTTGATATTATATAAAAAAGACCTGAAATAAAGGCTTTAAATGTTGTTTCTTTTGTTTTACAGGTGAGGGACTGTAACAGATACTGTAATTAGTTAAATAATGATAATATTGCATATAAATAAATTTCTTTTGTTTTACAGAGAAACGCAATTACGTCTTTATTTTATTATCCCAAATTAAATCATAAACTCTATTATAAAACAACATTTTCTGCAAAATATTTCACCAAGCATGGAAAAATTGAGGTTTGATTTTGCTGTGAAACCGGCAGCAGATGGAAAATCCAACATAATATGCATAACCTCAATAGCCACGCCTGATGGACAGGTTTTCATAATACCAGCCGAATATCAACCTGCGAATCTACACCAAGCAATTGCAAATACTCCCAACTATGCCAAAATCAAAAATTCATTAAATAAAAGACATCAAACAAGGAAAATATGGATAACATTGACAGATGATTTGTCAAAAATATATTTGGATGAAGAACACAACTTACAGTTCAATGATTTTTATCTGGAACAAGTTTTTGAAAATACAAATAGTGATGAATCTATACCCAGTAGCTCAAATCAAACGTTAGAAAAACTGCTAGAGAAATTGCTTGAAGATAAAAAAACTAAATCTGAAACTCAAACCTTAGGAAAAATTGCAAAGGATTTCATGATTGAAAAATTCACTGGCAGAAACTCAAATGCTTACCAGTGGATTAAAGATTTTAATAAGGAATGTGAACGTTTCCAAATAATAGAAGATAAAAAGAAAATTAAATTTTAAAATTTTTTTTTGAGTTCTCCTGTGTTGATTGGTACAACTGCATGCTAATGAAACTTACAGTGGAATCGGAATGGAACATCATCATCATCATCACGGCCGAATGAAGTCCACTGCTGGACACAGGCCTCCCCCAAAGATCTCCACAACGACCGTTATGGCTGTGCTGTGGGCTCAATGGGGGGTTTTGCCATAATCGCCACGCTTGGCAGACGGGTTGGCGATCGCAGTTGAGCTGTTAATGTATTCGAAGGACGCTGCTGCCCATCCTCCGGCTAATCCCTTAGTCGACTTTTACGACACCCACGGGAGGAGATGGGGTGGTGGTATTCTGAGCCGGCACCACACGGTAAAGAGTATATAAATAAATAAATAAATAAATGTATGCAAAACTAAAATAAACAATACATAAAAACGAAATGGCCTGACATACGTTGTACTGCCTTATCCAGTAAGTGGCGTAATGAGATAGATAATAATAATTTAAAAGTTAGACCACAACATCTCTAGCGGCTCTAGAGTTTATTTTCTTTTTTAGCACTAACCCCACATATATTGTGTATATGAGTCATCGTGGTTCATAAATACGATGTCACTTACATCCGTTGTATGCATAAAAATGCATTTTACGCATTATTAATCCATAAGTTTGTTCAAGTTTTGCTTTTCCAATACATTTCACATTTCGACACCATATTGTTTTTGTCTCATAATAAAAGCTTCCTAGCGATGTGTGTTGACGTAACTAATAAGGCTGTATTCCAAATCTGCGTAGTATGCCTGTGATAGGTGTATCTTCATCACACGAGTACAACGGGAGGATCAATCGAAAGCTCTGAAGCCGTTCGTGCCGACGACCAATGTTCCTGGTAATACCCCTAGCACGCCGGTCCCAGCTACTCCAGGCCAGCTGCGTCAAAGACAGCTAGCGCTGCATACGTCCACTCCTATCTCCAACACCAGAATGCTGGTGCCGCTTGTCAACTCGCCAACTTCTGCTTACAAGGGAGCCAGGCTTAGGTCGGACCAGCTGCCACGACCACTTCCAGAAAGGAACCGCTCGGCTCTGGACCGAGTGGTGGACTTCCTACTGAAGGATGGCCCCAACCATCGCATGGCGCTCATATGTTCCGAATGTTCTTCTCATAACGGCATGGCGATGGCAGAAGAATTCGACTACGTTTCCTACGTGTGCGCTTACTGTGGCCGCTTTAACCCGGCTCGCAAGCAACGGCCGGCAGCACCTTTGCTAGCGGCCAGACCTCTGCCAGCACTGCAGAACACCTCCATGCCTGGCAGCGGTGACGGGGACGACTCTTCCGTACCAAGTTCGGCCAGCGATAGCGATGACGATAAAAACGTGGGAGATGGCTCCACAATGCGAGGTTCAGGAGGCGAATCGGATCGGCCCCCTTCAGCCGAAGGGTCGCCGAAATCCCACGAGAACAAGAAAGAAGACTGAACAACATTGTCGATTTAGAACAAAAACACGGACTTATGTATATCTTTGTTAGAGGTAAAAGGGAGTTTTAGTGTTTGACAGACTGAAATGGACTTTATTTTGAGGGATTGGCGTTTTATATTGAATAATCTATCTCTATTTGTAATTTTTGTCTCGAATAATTGTAAATGTTCTGACGCACATTGGGTATGTCGGACTGGTAACCCAGGTTCGAAGTCCTCCCGTTGTACTCGTGTGATGAATGGAACAAATGGGAAAAAAACTTTTGTGAGACGTTTGCAAACAAAGGATGGTCACCCAGCAGATATGCTCTTGCCTTTAAATATCAAACAGGGACGTTACTTGAGTATGCTTTAAGAAAAGAAAAATTGTTATTGGAAGTACGAAAATCAATTGATACTGGAACACTTATAGATCTTATAGCATTTGGCTTACCTAATTTTGTAGCTGATAGAGTTGACAGAGAAACTTTACAAGGAACGGAAGATCTTTACAATCAAATAGGAAAATTGGAATATCTTGTTGGGAAGAATAAATACGATAAAAAAAGTTATATATATTCTAACACTAGATCCAAAAAAATTGAAGAAAAACAACCATGCCAAATTTGTGTCAATGAGAAAAAAGGGAAACGTTACCATCCTGAGGAAAATTGCTGGTTTAAAGCAAAAAATCAAAAGGCAGTTGTGAAAACTGTTAATAATTCAGAACTGGAAATTGAACTAAACGAGAATAATCCAAAAAACTAGAGGTGCCACCATTAATACAAGTAAAGTTACTATTAAATGATACTTTAAAAGTTTCTGGAATTTATGATTCAGGTTCAAATGTCTCATTAATTAATGCGAAATTATTGAAGATACAGCCAAAAGAAATTAAAAGCGATATACAAATGGTAAACTTGAAAACTATTAATGGTGAGAAGAAAACAAAAGGTATGGTAACATTAAAAATAAAAATCTACAACATTGAAAGAAATGTGGATGTTTTTGTAGTAGATAATGAACATTTTAATTACGACTTTCTAATTGGTTTGGATTGTATCAAAAATTTCAAGTTATTGCAAAATGAAGAATTGCAGATCATACAATGTCACAACCCAAATGAAAAAAAGGTAACTTCAAATGAAGAGGATATGAAAAACAAAAACTACTTAAAAAATGATACTTCCAATTTAACAAATGTCAAAATTCCTGATGTACTAGGTGACAAAAACGAAGAAGAATTTATTTTACACTCTGAAGTATTAAAACAAGAAACTAAACACATGAACAAATATGAAATAAATTTTAATGAACATATAAACTCGGATGGATTTGAAATGTTAGTAAACCATCTAGATTTATATCAACAATCAGAAATAGATAAGTTGATAGAAAAGTACAAACCAGTCTTCGCTAAGGATAAATATGACGTCGGTACTGTACGAGATTATGAAGCTCATATTGATTTAATGGTGGATAAATACTGTTATAAACGTCCATACAGATGCACAGCTGAAGATAGAAAAGAAATAGAAAATCAAATATCTAAACTATTAAAGAGGAATTTGATTGAGGAATCTTATAGCCCATTTGCTGCTCCTGTAACTCTGGCATATAAAAAAGAAGATGACAAAAAAACAAGGCTGTGTATAGATTTCAGAGAATTGAACAAAATTGTCGTCCCTCAATCACAACCTTTTCCATTGATTGAGGATTTAATGGTAAAAACTGTAAACTGCAAATATTTTTCTACTTTTGACATAAATTCAGCATTTTGGTCTATTCCTTTGAAGATTGAAGATAAATACAAAACTGCATTTGTTACACAAGAAGGCCATTTTCAATGGACATGTCTCCCATTTGGATTAAAGACTGCTCCGGCCATTTTCCAAAGAATATTAAGCAACATCATAAGAAAATACAAACTTTCTAGTTTTGCAGTAAATTTTATAGATGACATTTTAATTTTTTCGAAGACTTTTAACGAACATTTACTACATCTATCAAGACTTCTGGAAGCAATACTATCAGAAGGCTTTAGACTAAAATTTTCGAAATGTAGTTTTGCAAATAAATACGCCAAATATTTAGGTCACATAATAGAAAACAATTCTATTAGACCTCTAAAAGATTATTTAACAGCTGTCAGAAATTTTCCAGTTCCAGAAACAAAAAAAAATATACGTCAGTTCCTAGGAAAAAATAATTTTCATCATAAATTTGTACCACACAGTGCAATTATCCTGGACCCGTTACACAATTTACTACGGAAAGATGTGAAATTCATATGGTCCGCAGAATGTCAGGAATCATTTGAGAAAATAAAAACATTGCTATGTTCAGAACCAATTCTGAATATTTTTGACCCTGAACTACCAATAAACATTTATACGGATGCTAGTATCAAAGGAGTGGGAGCGGTGTTAAAACAAAAAGATAAAAACGGGGACAGTAAACCAGTTGCTTATTTTTCAAAAAAGTTAACTGAAGTTCAAAAAAAGAAGAAGGCAATATATCTAGAATGTCTGGCAATAAAAGAAGCAGTAAAATATTGGCAGCACTGGCTTATGGGAAAATAATTTGTGGTATACTCAGATCATAAACCATTAGAAAATATGAATATCAAAGCTAGAACTGATGAGGAATTAGGGGATTTGACGTATTATTTATCCCAATATAATTTTAAAATAAAGTATAACCCAGGGAAATTAAACCAAGAAGCAGACTGCTTAAGCAGAAATCCAGTTCTAGAACCTTATGATAATACTGACGATTTTTTAAAAGTTGTAAATTTATTAAATCTAGAAGATATAAAAAATGATCAACATACAAATTTAGACCTACAAAATGGAAATTTTATATTGGAGAATGAAATATACTACAAAAGGAATAAAAGAAGAAAGAAAATCATACTATCAGAAGATCTTAGCAAAATTTTAATAAAATATGTCCACGATACTTACTGCCACATTGGGAGAACACAGATGATAAGTAAAATAACACCATTCTACACAGCAAAGAATATCATCGCAAACATTAAACAAACTTGTGATGAATGTGAAATTTGTATAAAAAATAAATCAAGGAGGAAGTCAAAATATGGCTTAATGTCACATTTAGGTCCAGCAACATACCCATTTGAAATTATATCTATTGATACTATTGGAGGCTTTGGTGGATCACGGTCAACAAAAAAATACTTACATCTTCTGGTTGATCATTTCACAAGATATGCTTATATTTTAACATCTAGAAATCAAAGCTCCAGTGATTTTATTAAATTAATAAAAAATGTGACACCAAGTTACAATATTGATATGGTTTTAACGGATCAATACCCTGGCATAAACTCCAAAGAATTTAAAGACTTTCTAACCAATAATAACATAAAAATGGTTTTCACTGCTGTAGATGCACCATTTTCAAACGGCCTAAATGAAAGGCTAAATCAAACTTTAATCAATAAGGTAAGATGTAAAATAAATGAAAGTGATAAAAAAATAGCATGGAATGAATCATGAATCTACTATTGCACAGAAATGTGTAGAAAAATATAACGAAACAGAACACACAGTCACGAAGTTTGCTCCAAAATACCTTTTGGAAGGTGAAAATGTAGATATTCTGCCACTTGAATTGAAATCAAGATGTACAAAAGAAGATCTGAAAAGAGATAGGAAACTAGCTCTTGAAAACACAATAAAATCTCACAATTATAACAAAAAAATATTCGACCTGTATAGAGAAGAATATAAATTGGAAGCGGGAGACAGGGTCTACGTAGAAAACGGAAATCGACTTAATAGAAAGAAAATGGACGAATTGAGGATTGGACCATACAAAATTCTAAAGAAGATTTCCAATTCAATCTATGAAGTTGATGCTGGACACAAGAAAGCGGAATCCAACTTATACCACATTACAAAACTATCTCCGGTGTTTGTTAACAAATAGACAATTACATACATCGTCATTTGTAATTGTCTCTTTCTGAGGGGGGAGATGTAAAGAAAACGACTTCACTCATATACGAGCTCTTTTCTTTATGCTTGTCTTTGCCGTGTTATCGACAAAGCTAATAGATGTCACGACTGACAGTGGTGACATGGAATTAAATATATGAGAGTGAAGAATAAATATACTTATTTAAAGATATTTTCTAAATTTGATATTATATAAAAAAGACCTGAAATAAAGGCTTTAAATGTTGTTTCTTTTGTTTTACAGGTGAGGGACTGTAACAGATACTGTAATTAGTTAAATAATGATAATATTGCATATAAATAAATTTCTTTTGTTTTACAGAGAAACGCAATTACGTCTTTATTTTATTATCCCAAATTAAATTATAAACTCTATTATATGTATATATCGAATAAAAATATGAACTGGTGTTTTTAGTCCCAAACTATTGCATTAACCTAATTTATTTCCTGATTGTAAATACGATGATTGTTACGGGGCCGAATTCTGAGAAAATGCTATACAAATTCTAAATTTCGTTTTGTTTTTGTTGTGGCAATCTATAATCTTTAATCTACATAATTTCTTTTTTTTACTTATATTTAATTTTGTTTATTGTACTTTTAGTAGGTATTATCCAAAATGTAAAAATAATATTACCCACAAAATATTTGTAATTTACGTAACAGCAGTAAATAAATAAATTAGCGGACTGAAAACCAGCGTTGGGCAGTGTTACGGCTATGCTGCTTACTGTTCAACATTTTGCTGAGACCGCTCCTTTTGCCACACCATGCAAACTAATTACTTGTTATTATTTTTCTTTTTGTTTGTGTGAAATTAGTGTGGTAGTAAATGCGTTCTTTCTTTCTTTCTTGTATTTCGATTAGTTACTATGTAAACAACAGCGTGTGTGTTTCAACAACAGCGAAATATTGCCGAGTACAGTCAGTACATGCGCACCAAGCCGGCCGATTACCTTTGAACTCAATATTGAGTGTCACGCTACGGCAACCATGATTACTCAAACCCCGAGAGACGACAAGACACGATCTCTTTGTTCATTCATATCGGCCATTTATACGTCCACTGCTGATCAAAGGCCTCCCCCTTAGATTCCACAACTGTGTCATCATTTTGGGGGGTGTTTGCCAATACTCACCATGCTTGGCAGACGGGTTGGTGATTGCAGTACGGCTACCGCTTCACAGAAGGGACGCTGCTGCCCATCCCTCTGGTTTAGATTCCCTTAGTCGCCTTTTACGACATTCACGGGAGGAAATGGAGTGGTGCTATATGCTCAATCCGGACATTTTGGACACAGGACACATCTCTTTGTACATTCGTGAAAGCTAAAACTTATTTGCTATCCAATGGATCATTTTATGTCTGAATTTTACAGTTTTAGTCCCGGTCAACCCTCCACACCCCCATCCACCAGCCCGTAAACGTCCACTGTTTAATACGGAAGGCTCCAATGATCATTACAATGAGCGGTTATAGTGGGTATTGCTACAACCACCACGTTTGGCGGGCGGATTGGTGGTCGCAGTGTGTTGTTATGCACACGGGATGACTTTGGGACCCATCCTCTTGATAACAACCCTTTTACGCCTTTTACAACATCCGTGGGTAGAGAGAGTGGTGTATTCTCAAATCAGGTGGCTATCATTATGCCAAGGCCTTTGGGCAGCCACTAGCCAAACTGACTTGTTTAATTTTTTCTTCAAATTCTCATTTTATTTTTTAACTAGCAAATTTTGATAATTAGGAAGTGAATCTGTTGATACTGACAGAGATTGCAACGCGAGGCATTGGTAAACAATAATCTGAATCGGGCACCGCGCCCCGCATTCCGTTTACACCCCGGTATTCTTACGCGGCTTGCGATCGACCGGACGGCGGACACGGGCTTACACCGCCGCGCCGCGCCGTCGCGAAGCGAAATCCTCACGCGCTTTTCGGTAGCGCTCTGGAACATAGATGTCATGAAGTCTCCTTTCCTGTTTTTCTTTTTTGTAGGTATATTATTTTTATGTTATGTATGTAGAAGCTGATAAACAAAAGAATAAACTAAAATATAAACAATAAAACTGATTTGGTCGATCTATAATTATGTGGAATATGTCACAATGTACTGATGATGATTAAGTATGTATCATCATCATCAACATAACATCAGCCAAAAGAAGTCCACTGGTGAACAAAGGCCTCCGCCTTAGATTTCCACTACGAGTGGTTACATGCTGGTCCCATCCAATGACTCCCAGCAAACTTCACCAGCTCGTCTGTCCACCTCGTTGGAGGTCGTCTCACGCTGTGTTTTACGGTGTGCAGTCTCCATTCGAGAAACTTTTTGCCCCAACGGCCATCAGTTATATGTATAAACGTTATTAAATTAATTAGATACATATAATTGTCTTTATATTCATGGTGCAAAGGCTGCTGATATCGATCTAACGAATACATGTTACAATAACAAGAATTTAAAATTATTTTAAAAACAGTTTTCATACAGGTATAACATTGTTAGTTATTTAACGATTATACGACAAAGAGAATTATAATAAGCAACATATAATATAATTAATGATAATATTATGTAACTAGCTGGGAACCGCGGTTTCACCCGCCGTTTAATTTAAAAGAAATTAGATTATTTATAAATAATTTAGAGTACTTCGGCATAGACACTTGACATACTTACCTGTCTGGTCGCCGCCAACGTATCTGCATTGAGGACACCTCCTCCTCGTGGTCCAATACTAATATCGGCGTACCGCAGGGTGGCGTTCTATCTCCTTTACTATTCGCAATTTTTATAAATTCTATCTCTAATCAACTACTTTCTTCCTATCACCTTTATGCAGATGATTACCAAATTTACTGCCAAGCTCCTCTTGAAAAGCTACGAGACGCTGTTGCCACTATTAACGTAGATTTGGAATATGTGATTGGAGCAAGAATTACGGACTAACGGTCAATCCTATCAAAACGCAGGTCATCGTAGTGGGCAGTTCCAGGATGATATCTAGAATAGACTGGGTGACACTTCCACAGGTTTCTTTTGAAGGCACTTTAGTTCCTTTTAATGAAAATGTTAGAAACTTGGGGGTGATCGTAGATAGAAATCTGTCCTGGACTGCTCATCTGCAAGAGATTAGTCGTAAGATGTTTGCTTCAGCGGGATCCTTGAGGAGATTACGCAACTTTCTCCCTACTGTAACTAAAACTGCGCTTGCACAATCCCTTCTGCTTCCTATTCTCGATTATGCTGATGCCACCTATCTCGATCTTACCGAGGAAAAACTTGATAAACTTGAGCGCCTTCAAAATTGTTGTATAAGATTCATATTTGGTCTGAGAAAATATGATCACGTCTCAGAATTCCGCACTAGGCTCAAGTGGTTACCAATTCGCCTTCGTCGGAATACTCATATATTCTTTCGCTACTTTACAGTGTACTTTTTATTCCTTCTACTCCCTCTTACCTTAAAAAACGCTTCGAGTTCCTTGGTGATACTCATACGCGAATCCTAAGATCATCAGAAAACCTAAGGCTTAAAATGCCGATGCATTCCACAAAATTTATTGATAAATCCTTCACGGTTCAGGCTGCTCGTTTGTGGAATGCATTACCGATTCCAATAAGACGTGCTCAATCGCTGCCAGTGTTTAAGGGACTAGTAAGGGAACATTACATGTCGTTAAAGTCATAAATTTTGATTCATCATTTCGGCCGAATGAAGTCCACTGCTGGACACAGGCCTCCCCCAAAGATCACCACAACCACCGATATGGATGTGTTGTGGGCTCATTGGGGGGTTTTGCCATAATCGCCACGCTTGGCAGGCGGGTTGGCGATCGCAGTTGAGTTGTTAATGTACTCGAAGGGCGCTGCTGCCCATCCTCCGGCTAATCCCTTAGTCGACTTTTACGACACCCATGGGAGGAGATGGGGTGGTGGCATTCTGAGCCGGCACCACACGGCATAATTTTTGATTACTTTGCCTTTATTCTGCTCTATTTTTCTTTTTACTAGTTGGTAACTAGTTTTATCAGTTGGTTTAATTATATTTTCATATATATACTATAAATATCGCAGTATTATTTATATATGTTTTATATATATATATATATATATATATATATATAACTATACCATCTTTAGTATTTATTTAGAATCGTTTTGTTTAGATATATTGTTATGCATTTTTGTGTGCACCATCGACAGACCCATTCTTGCCCAATTCAGTTTTTTCCATCCTAAGGTTGTCTGGAAGAAATCGCCGAGTGCGATAAGGCCGCCCATTGTACTCTATATACTAGGCCTTTCTGTTTTTATTTTTTGTATAGTAATTGGTGTACAATAAAGAGTTGAATAAATAAATAAATAGAGTATATATATATAAGGTTTCATTTTAATAATCCACGATATTTTGCATGGCACCGTAGTAAATGCTAAAGGTGATGTACCTACCACATAAAATTAATTTGACGGTGAACAATTTGTTTCCTTCTTTTGTGCGACGCTGACGGGCGCCTCCTTTCGCCTGTTTCATTAGACGTTGCCGACTACCTAAATAGGTCGGCAGGCTACGACCACCATTTTCTTACTAGATGCAAGTGGATATTATTATAACTTACTAGAAGAACCAGTAAGTAATGAAATGAGTGATAAAAAATGCTGAAAAAAATACAACAATTTTTTTTTTTGTGATACCTACGTTATCGTCGGCATTCACATAGGCTGTATGCAAAATATCGTGGACTATTAAAGTAAGACCTTGTATATTGGATTTTTCTGAAATAAAAGTAGCCTAAGTTATTCCTTATAACATCAGCTCTCTGCCAGTAAAAGTCCCGTAAAAATCGGTCCGCCCGTTTCGATGATTAGCGGAAAAACACACACAGACAGACAGACAAAAAAAAATTGTTTTTTGTATACTTTCATATGCATTTAGTAAAAAGCTGTTATTTTGACATTAAAAACAGACACTTTAATTTTATTTATTTTTATATATGTATGTATGTACAGATTACCAATACGATAAAAAGCTGAAATATTATCTACTAGCTTTTGATAAGCTGTTATGCTAGAGGCAGGTAAGTATAGGCATGTACTAGGTACTATTACTTGAGTAACCATTGGACGAATCCGAATTAGCATTCTTTAATTCTTAATTATGATTAATGATGATGAATATTTTTTTTTAATATGTTGTCTGATTGAATACTTTCTTTCTTTCTTTCTTTTTTAAGAAAACGTTGCCCCACACTAGGATTTCTCCTGTGTCGTGGGTGCGTTTACAGACATACATTCCACACACAATACACCCAGACCCGGAACAACTACCTGCAGATCATACAAATATTTGTTCCGTGCGGGAATCGAACCCGCGACCCGGAGCGCAGCAGTCGACTGTATCAGCCACTGCACCAACCGTGCCGTCAAATACTAGCTGTGATCTCCGATAATTGAGGAAGCACAAGGCTTAAATGTATATTGTTGTTATTATATATAATGAAATGTTATTCTTTGTTGGAGATCCTAATAAAAAAAATATAAAAATAATAATTTGCCGCGTGGTGCCGGCTCAGAATGCCACCACCCCATCTCCTCCCATGGGTGTCGTAAAAGTCGACTAAGGCATTAGTCGGAGGATGGGCAGCAGCGTCCTTCGAGTACATTAACAACTCAACTGCGATCGCCAACTCGCCTGCCAAGCGTGGCGATTATGGCAAAACCCCCCAATGAGCTCAAAACACATCCATATCGGTGGTTGTGATGATCTTTGGGGGAGGCCTGTGTCCAACAGTGGACTTCATTCGGCCGAAATGATGAAAAATAATAATAATAACTTGAAATGTATAAAGACACTATTGTATGCTGGCACACTCCATCATATAGCGCTGCTAGTTTAGATGTTATTATTCGAAGTGTTCTATCTCATCATCATCATATCAGCCAGAGGAAGTCCGCTGCTGAAGAAAGGCCTCCCCATAGAATTCCACGCTTGGCAGGTGGGTTGGTGAGTGCAGAATTGCTGTTATTCCACAGAAATGACGCTGCTGCCCATCCCTCTGAATAGGAGTCCCCTTAGGGTGAGATTCAGAAACCAGTCTAAGCGTGAACTTACTCTTCCATCTGTCAAAATTATGAGCGTAAGTAAAGCATTTTGACAGATGGAAGCGTAAGTTCACGCTTAGACTCGTTTCTGGGGTGCAATTCTTTAAGCTCAAACATCCATACATCCTTGAATACAGAATTGAAATAACGGTGATAATCCAATTTAGTAAACGCAAAGACTGGTCCTCATGGCTTACCTTCTTCAGCGTGTCTTTGAATAGCTTCAATCATGTCTTAGCGAATACCAATTTGGTTTTATACCGTTATTTCAAACCTGTATTTAAGGATGTATGGATGTTGAAGGATGAAGGAATTGCACCCCTGAATCTTACCCTTAGTCACGTTCAACGACATCCACGGGTGAAGATGGAGTGGCGCTTTATTCTGAATCCAGACACCACACGCGAGTACTGGCATTGTGTAAATGGGTGACAATACGATAACTTATTTACAAACCTATATAAGTCAACAAAGTAAACAATGTTAATCACTACAAATTAACTTTACGTAACGTATTAAAGTTCATTCCTTTGTTGTGGCAGGATTTTCCTTTGTCTACCATCTCATTCTTTCATGTTTGTTAGAGAGGGATAGCAGATAGCATTATCGAGCCCCAATCGTTTTGAATGTCAGATGTAATTTATAGGCTTTGCAAATTAACATGTTAGATTACAATGCCCGTGTTTTCGGGAGAAATAATAGGCTGAAGATATAAGATATAAAAATACGCCTTGCTTTAAATGAAAGTTATGGACGCTGACAAGCCAAATGTATCTGGCGATATTTGGTAAAATAACCAACTATTATACTGTTTGTGGTATTAAATTTGTAAATGTTAACATACATAATAATGTCTTAGGTTTTCGGGAGTATTACACATTATAATAAAACACTTTTAAACGGATTCTATCGCGTATATTTTAGATATTTGTTTTTCCTGACGTTTCGAACACTTTGCAGGGTGCCTTAGACAAACCCAACCATTTTCTTCGTTTCGATCAACCTCAAGTCCTCGCGAAAGAGATCCAATATGTACCAAGAATGTTTCGTGAGGCTATTGAAATTAAAAAACATCCTAATTTTAATAGAGAAGATGGCTGGCAGGTACCACCAGTTTGGAATCCTGTTATTAAAATAATAAAGTCCCAAACCAAATACCACACTAAAAAACATCAAGACACTATAACTGATTACTGCGTGCATCGAATTTAATTTTTGATTATAATTGTACGGTAGATAAAATAAAATAACTTTTAAAAATCTGTAACGACGCCTGTCACCTTAGTCATCCTGCGACCACGAACCCTGCAAAGTGTTCGAAACGTCAGGAAAAACAAAAATCTAAAATATACGCGATAGAATCCGTTTTATTATAATGTTAACATACATATATTTTTTACATTAATGGAGTGTTTGCTCATTGCTCATGTCATGCCATTTACAACCTTAGTACTCGTCATTCCTTGAGAGAACTGTTCAACAACATTAACATAAACACAGGGCCTTGTCAATATTATTTAAAGAAAATATTAGGTGGAACAAAATACAACATTTAACAAAAACTGTGATCAGCATAACTATAATAGACTAGACATAAAAAGAAATGAATACAGCCAAAACGTTTTTAGCTAAAGTCCATAGTTCTTTGTGGGAAATATTAAAACATTGTACAATATCGGAGAAAGTGATGCGAAAGAAGAGAAAGATTTTTGTTTTATAAAACAGGAGGATAGAGGAGACGGCGAATGTTCTAGAACTTAGTGACGAGACCAACGAGTCATTCGCTTAGTGGTAGGAGTCACGCCTCATAATCATATCATATCAGTCACAGGACATCCACAGCTGAACAAAGGCCTTAGATTTCCACAACGAGCGGTTACATGCCGCCCTCATCCAACGACTCCCAGCGACATTCACCAGGTCGTCTGTCCATCTCGTTGGAGGTCATCCCATGCTGCGTTTTCCAGTGCGCGGTCACCATTCGAGAACCTTTGTGCCCCAACGGCCATCAGTTCTACGAGCAATGTGCCGAGCCCATTGCCACTTCAGTTTACTAATCCTTTCAGCTATGTCGACAACTTTAGTTCTTCTACGGATCTCCTCATTTCTGATTCGATCTCGTAGAGAAATACCAAGCATAGCTCTCTCCATAGCTCGCTGAGTGACCTTGAGCTTTCTTATGCGGCCCATTGTGAGTGACCATGTTTCTGTTCCATATGTCATCACTGGTAACACACACTGGTTAAAAACTTGCGTCTTAAAGCATTGCGGTATTGTTGACGAAAAGACGTTGCGAAGTTTCCCAAACGCTGCCCAGCCGAGTCGGATTCGACGATTGACCTCTTTCTCGAAGTTGAACCTACCTAACTGGACAGTTTGTCCCAGGTAGACATACTCGTCAACAACTTCGAAAACAGAGCTCCCAACGGATATTGCGATGGGCACGACATGGGCGTTTGACATGACTTTTGTCTTGCCCATGTTCATACTGTCGTCACGCCTGCCAATGACAATTGTAATGCTACCCAGTACTCGTCCTGTGGCTTCACACTGCGCTCCTCACCTCCATTTATTTGGTCTCTTATGCTCAGTAATTTCACTATCTACAGTGCCCTTCTAACCGGAGCACGGTCTTGTTTCTAACTGTTCTAAAGTGATGTCCGTTTTGTCTTATGAGTAAGTATTTTATCTATCATTCATATCATTTGTATTTTGTTCTTTGTAATACAACAAGTTTAGATTAAATTGAATAAAAAAATATTTAAAGTTTTAATACTACATACGGTTTCGTGGCGAAAATCTAGCACTGCGGTGGTACCTATCTAGCCGGATTCTTTTTATTGGTCCCCAGGGGAATTTCTTCATGAACATTATCCGCCCGGGGAAGGGCATGCCGGACGGACTCCTACCGGCTAAAACCACCGGACTGGTCATCTTCGGCACTGAAGGGGGCTTGGCTGAGGGGGGCTTCACGCCCTTGTAATATCACACTAGAGCCGCCTATTGATGCCACGCCTTTAGGCACATCTTGGAGGGAATGACTGTAAAGCTGTCAACCCTCTAGCGAAGGGAAGGCGACTGTAAAGAGGCCAAACCCAGGGGGTTTGTAACGGATTCCCCCGTAGTTCCGCTATGTGCTGTGCTGCGTACACGGCAGCACATGACCACATGCACACCGCCATCTTCCCGGGTATCGCTCGGTATGAGCACAGATTCCCCAATAGGCGTGTTGGACATGGGTACCGCGGTGGTTGTTACCCCAGCTCCGTGTCCTCCTTCTCCGAGCGGGATCGGCCCTCTCCCGATCCCGTGCAATAAGAAACCTACCATCAGTAGCGTTACTGGCTGAAAGATTTAGTTTTTACTAGCTGTGCTCTGCGGTTTCACCCGCCGTTTATTTAATTTGAAAGAAATCGGTTCATTTATATATAATTAGTATGTAATCTTTTTTAAAATTTAAACCCATGAAATCCGTATTGGATTTATTAATTTTTTTTCGCGGAACCCTAAATCTTTTTGTAAAATAATAGTAGCCTAAGTTAGTCCTTATAACATTAACTATCTGCCAGTGACAGTCCCGTCAAAATCGGCGAAGCCGTTTCGGAGATTAGCCGGGACAGACAGGCAAAAAAAGTATTTTTTTATAAGGACCGTATATACTTTTATATGCATTTGGTAAAAAGCTGTCATTTTGACATTATAAACAGACACTGCATCATTTCGGCCGAATGAAGTCCACTGCTGGACACAGGCCTCCCCCAAAGATCACCACAACGACCGATATGGGTGTATTGTGGGCTCATTGGGGAGTTTTGCCATAATCACCACGCTTGGCAGACGGGTTGGCGATCGCAGTTGAGTTGTTAATGTACTCGAAGGACGCTGCTGCCTATCCTCCGGCCAATCCCTTAGTCGACTTTTACGACACCCACGAGAGGAGATGGGGTGGTGGCATTCTGAGCCGGCACCGCACGGCAGACAGACACTCAACTTTTGTTTATTTGTATCGATGACTATAGCTCCGGTAATTTTACGTGTATGTTCTTGACCTTCACCCGGAATACAACTAGGCATAGACATAGTTCTTATGGCTTGTGAAATAGGAGCTGTGGTACTGCTCCCGTCGAACCCATCACGGAGAACCACCAATACGCAGAATTATCAAATGCCTTCTTTAGCTAATCGATCCAGTTGGCTACGGCGCATCGACTTCAACGGACGAACAGAGGTCGGTACTTTGATAACAATATTTCAACGAAGTTTGTAATGGACGGCGCGGTTGGAGCAGTGGCTGATACAGTCGGCTGCTGCGCTCCGGGTCGTGGGTTCGATTCCCACACGGAACAAATGTTTGTATGATCTGCAGGTAGTTGTTCCGGGTCTGGGTGTACTGTGTGTCGAATTTATGTCTGTAAACGCACCTACGACACAGGAGAAATCTCAGTGTGGGGCAACGTTTAAAAACAAATCACACGTACAAACAGTCAGACCTGGAACAGCTATCTGTAGGCTATCAAAATATTTGTTCAGTGTGGAGAAGGAATTGGAGAAACGGTAGGGCTTGAAACCATTTGTTTAGCGATTCTACCGACTGCGCCGTCAAATGAATATTCAATTTCAATATCAAATTATGAGTAAAATCTGTAATTTTTTTTTTTTTTTTTTTAAACGTTGCCCCACACTAGGATTTCTCCTGTGTCGTGGGTGCGTTTACAGACATGAATTCCACACACAATACACCCAGACCCGGAACAACTACCTGCAGATCATACAAATATTTGTTCCGTGCGGGAATCGAACCCACGACCCGGAGCGCAGCAGTCAACTGTATCAACCACTGCACCAACCGTGCTGTCAATCTGTAAAGTTATTATCGCCACTCTTGGCGATGGGTGGGCGATCGCAGTTGAGTTATAGATGTACTTGAAGGAAGCTGCTGCCCGCCCTCGGGCTAATCGTAGAGTCACCTTTTACGATTCCTACGGGATGAGATGAGGTTGTGGTTTAAATTTATTCGATTCTATTCTATTCCCTTACAGCTTCATTAAAATATGCTAGTGGTTGGAGCAAAGATATTGGACTTATTTCCTATTTCTGTGGGTTGGAGTGAGGAGGCCTATAGTGCAAGGTGGGCTTCGAACTCACAAACGTGAGACTGACGTCTTATCCGTTGAGCTATTGCCGCTTGAAGTTTATATAATCACTAACTAAAGCAGTTATAATCATAAGCAAATTGTCTTGCATTCGTTAGCTCAATACCGTTGATCCACCGCGCAGCTGCGCAAGCGCAAGCTCAAATTGGTCTAATTGCCGCTAAATGTTGTGAATTTGTGTTAACTAATAACAATTGAAACGCAATTTATAATCGTCATATTACAATGACATTGTATTGTTGTTGTGAAGTCAATTAGTTTGACGTACCTATCTATTGTTCTTCATTTTCCTTTCAATAAAATCTGCCTTGTTCGTGTCGGACCACACATGGAGAAGAAGTTCCGTAGTCATCATATATTATGTGAATGCGATAAGAATTCAAGAATGAAATTTCTTCAGTGACGATCATTATCATCATCATTTCAGCCGAAATGAAACGTCCTCTACTGGACAGAAGCCTCCCCCAAATATTGCTACAACGACCGGTATGGGTTTTGTGTTGTGTGCTCATTGGGAGATTTGCCATAATCGCCACGCTTGGCAGACGGGTTGGCAATCGCAGTTGAGTTATAAATGTACTCGAAAGACGCTGCTGCCCATCCTCCGGCTAATCCCATAGTTGCCTTTTACGACCCCCACGGGATGAGACGGGTCGGTGGTAATCAGTAAGTATACGTGATCATATTTAGGTGATACTTTGTTTAAATTAAAGCGATGTACTATAATTCTACTAAAAAGTATGTCGCGTCATGGGACAGCCTGCGGCGGCGCAGAAGCGCGCGCGCTTCTCGGTGCAATCGTGTTCAAATAAATTATTTAGAATTTAGGCCATTTTATAAGAAACTAGCTTTTGCCCGCGGCTTCGTACGCGTGGAATTTGGAAATTTACATCATGGATATTGTTCATACATAAATACAAAAATCACGATAAAAAAATGGGGGGAAGGAGGGTGAAAAATACTTTACGACCTATTCTCATACCTACCAAATTTACAAGAAAAATGACATAAAAATCGGTCGAGCCGTTATGGAGGAGTGTGACCACAAACACCGTGACACGAGATATTTATATATTAGAAAAGTATCAGTAATTTTTTACATCTATATACAATATAATGTCAATAACTCTGTCCAATCGCTGATAGCTATGTACAGTATCGTCACGTGATCTTAATTAGATAGATTAATTTAAATTAAAGCATAATAAACAAAACTGAAATTATAATTCTAATAAAATTATCAAGCGTCATATAAGCGGGCGACGGCGCAGAAGCGCGCGCGCTCTCGGTGCAATCATGTTCAAATAAACAATTTATAATTTAAGCCATTTTATAAGAAATGAGTAAATTTTCACTACTTGTTATAAATAATACAACTTTGGATATTTTCACAGTTCGTTATTCATTTTGTATATTCATTTATTAATATCATTATCGAATTATGGCAAAACCCCCCAATGAGTCCACAACACATCCATATCGGTCGTTGTGGACATCTTTGGGGGAAGCCTGTGTCCAGCAGTGGACTTCATTCGGCCGAAATGATGATGATGATTATCGAATTAGTGTATAATCTATGATAGAAACAGGTACCCGCGATTTCATTCGTGAGAGTATTAATTTAAACCCTAATGTGAACTTGAGAACTGTAACCTGATAACAATAGTGATATACAAGACTAGCTGGGACCCGCGGTTTCACCCGCGTTTAATTTAAAAGAAATATAAAGTACTTCGACATAGACGCTTGCCATAGAATATATATATTGGATTTCAAGGGTTTTATTTTTTGTGCGCGGAACCCTAATTATTTTTCTAAAATTAAAGTAGCCTAAGTTATTCCTTATAATATCAGCTATCTGCCAGTGAAAGCCCCGTAAAAATCGGTCCAGCCGTTTCGGAGATTACCCGGAACAAACAGACAGACAGACAAAAAAATTAAAAATTGCTTTTTTGTTATAGGTACCGTATATACTTTCATATGCATTAAGTAAAAAGCTGTTATTTTGACATTACAAACAGACACATCAATTTTATTTATTTGTATAGTTAATGAGAAACTTTAAATTGTCGACCAAACAGTTTTCTCAGGAATCACGCTCGATTCAAAAATTCAATCCGCATAGCACATCTATTGTAGGATGGCTGAGTTCGGGTGCTTATGCTCTTAGAAATATTAGGCTCCTAATAGATGTAGCTAGGTCCTAAAACACTGGTTTACTTTAGGTACTTTCACAGCATAAGGTCCTATGTTATTCTACTATGGGGCCGGGCTGCCGATGTTGATTAAATTTTTATATTGCAAAAGCGAGCTATTGAGGCCATTAACAACCTTAGTAGTCATGATTCGATGAGAGAATTTTCAAAAACATTAACGTAATGACAGTGCCTTGTTAATATAATTACGAAAATATTATGTACGCTATAAAAGTGTGATCAGCATAACTATAATTATATCATATCGGCTATTTATAGTCCACTGCTGAACAAAGGCTTCCCCCATAGATTTTCACAACTGTGTCATCGTTTTGGGGGGTATTTGCCAATACTCACCACGCTTGGCAAACGGGTTGGTGGGCGCAGTATATACCGTTTCTCAGAAGGGACGCTGCTGCCCATCCCTCTGGTTTAGATGCCTTTAGTTTCTCCTTTATTCCTTTTCGACTTTTACGACATCCACGGGAGGATATGGAGTGGAGTGGTGGTATCTTAATCCGGACACCACACGGATAATCCGGACACCATATGGAAATCCGGACACCACACGGATAATCCGGACACCACACGGAAATCCGGACACCACACGGATGCTACTAACGGATATGATAACTATAGTACTAGACATAAAACTAAATTAGTAGAGCTACAAGTTCGTTTACCTAAAGTCCATAATTATTTTATTTATTTATTTATTTATTTATTTATTTATGCTTAATGTACAAAAAAATGTACAAAGGCGGTCTTAATGCCAGAGGCATTTTCTACCAGACGACCTTTGGGTGATGCAGAGACAACAAGGTAGATGCACCAACAAGTTATGAGTGAAAGGTATAGATGCGAAGACATTTATTTACAGGTATAGAAATAGTATAAACTTACATAAACATACAACATATACTATAAAATGTATATACACAAAATAAACATACATACATATTAAATAGATATATATATATATATATTTTATGGGCTATAGTATAAATTTTGTAATTAAGTACCGGAGCTCGTGATGTATGATATACCACAAAATAAATTTAGAATATTTGTAAAACATACTTTCAATTCCATTTAATCAATCCATTTATTCAGTGATTTTGGTCCTAATATAATACACACTTTTACACGATATATTGTTTTTGAAACAACGGAAGGCATTTCACTGCATGACCATCTCTGAGAAGAAAGTAAGAAACACAGGGCTAGGTGTTTTTGATTAAATTTCTTTGTTTTATCCTTGTTTTGTAAATATGTGTTTACAAATTATTTAAGACAGCTGTTTGTACATTGAAAAACATTTTTCAGCTATGCAATACAAACGATGTGAATACAATTTGTTTCCAGGGAAGCCATGTGGCTCCTTAAATGGCTAAAGCCGTGGGCTGGCCAGACACAATACATTTTTAACTGTCGGGGATTGAGTCCGTTAATGAGATAAGAATTAACGCACGTCCCTATTGTCAACATAGCCTTTCTAGTTTTTAGCTTTAGAATTATTTTCATGCGTCAAACTTCCCATCAGTCAGATATTTGATTTGTTTTGGTAAGATATTAGAGAATTGGACACAATTCCCTAGGAAAGATTTATTTATCTTGGTTGATTTATATAAAGGTGTGGTACCTTATTTAATTTAATTGCAAATTCCCCCCAATATGATGACACAGTTGTGGAAATCTATAGGGGAGGCCTTTGTTCAGCAGTGGACATTGTATGGCCGATTTGATGACCTTATTTAATGTCTATTGCTAGTAGTTACATTTGTCATGAAAGTCGATTTTTACGTTAAACGGATCGGGGTTCTTACTCTATGAAAACAAGCATAGGTATTATAAATGAGACTAATTTAGGGTTTCCCGACCGTTTTCTAGGGCGGACCCCAAGCGCAAAATAACCATGATCCGTGGAACCTTAAAAATAAAACAACTCACATAGGTGTATCCATGTTTATTTAGTTTTAATATAATTATAATTTTTATTTTGTCCATGGACCCCCTGGGATAGGCACACGGACCCCAAGTTGGGAAACCCTAAATTAGAGCATTATCTTATAGATGTTTGACAGCAGTGCTGGTCCAGCACCGCAAGAACACGAATACACAATTAATTTATGTTGTTATATTCATATATTTACATATAAAGAACCTGGCTTATAGGAGTTGCAGTGGTTGGAGATGTATGTCGGGCTGGTCCCAATCATTATCATCATCATATCAGCAAAGGATGTCTACTGCTAAACAAGGCCTCCCCCTTAGATTTCCACAAGGAGCGGATACATGCCGCCCTCATCCAACGACTTCCAGCGACCCTCACCAGGTCATCTGTCCACCTCGTTGGACGTCGTCCCACGGTGTGTTTTTCGGTGCGCGGTCTCCACTCAAGAACCTTTTCGCCCTTAGTGGTCCCAATAAAACCAAAGATAAAAAGCCATAATCATCGAATCATGGTGTTACACCCGGATAAGTTACGTGAAACTGCTCATTCATACTTGAATTCCATACGTGTGCAACGTACAAGTGGCAATCATTTATTATAATTACCTCTTTACAGTCAAAAGGTCAAAGCGATTGAGCTGCAGCTGCATTTAAAACAGAGTCTTTATTGTATTATCTATAGCTAGGTTTTTTTTCCTATATTGGAAATGAGTCACGCGTCGTCCAATGCCCTTGGACAGAGGGAAGAAGGATATGCTCTTAACAGTATCTGCGGCACCGAAGGGGGTTCCGGGATATCGAGAACAGAAAGACAGACAGACAGACAAAAAAGTTATTTTGTTATAAGTACCGTATATACTTTTATATGCATTTAGTAAAAAGCTGTTATTTTGACATTACTAACAGACACTTCAATTTTATTTATTTGTAATTTTATATATTCATTGATCTGTGCTTAATACTTTGTGGAAAACTGATTTGTAAAAAACAAATGAAAAGTAAACAAAAATATAAAAACGAAAATTCTAAATTATACATCATGTCACTGAATTACAAGTACCATTAAAAAAAACTTACATTACAATTATTAATTAAATTGGTAATCCTTACTTCCAAATTAAATATTACTGGAACCACTCATTCACAGAGTATACCATTTTCTCCAACAACCATCTCTTCAATTTCTTTTTAAATTGTACCCTGGGTAGTTGTTGTATGTCCAGAGGCAATTTATTAATATATTTTTGACACATGACGTAACAGCTTGTATCAAATAACGCTGTTCTTGGAGCTACATCTACGACTGGTCTCTGTCCACGTCTTGTGTTGCGAGGAAAAATATCTTTTGCTTTTGTGAATACTATCTATTGCCTTAACAAACATACATATTTCTAAAATGTACATCAAATCTGCAGTGTCATCGATTCTTGTTACATCTGCAAACGTTTAAGTCAGGCAGACATTTATAAGTGGGAGAAAATTCAAATTACATTGATACTTAGCTACATACAAGTATACAACACCCTGTATACTTGTATATGTTCAGCAAAATCCTACGGATTTACAGTAGTACAAAACTTTCCGAAATATCGAAATACTGTGAAAATTTAAATAAAAATTGTATTTCTTGAAAACATTTTAGTTTTTAATAGAATAAAGACTTATCAATGAGTATAGTAACTATTCACAAAAAATTTGAGTTAAAAAAAAAAACTAGAAACGGAATTTTTCATTACGAGGTGCTTAAAAATCTGTGTCAAGGTAGCGATTTTTCGATATTTCGGAAAATTTTGTACTATTGTAAATCCGTAAGATTTTGCTGAACATATATTGTTTTTTTGGTAGGTATTGACCGAAGCTCTCACCCCCTGCAGTATGTCATGCTATTTACCGGACACCCGTATATGGGTCAAGCTAAAATAAAGAGTATAAAACTCTGCGATATAGTCCCGAAAGCCTTAATCTTGTTCATACTACAGCAGGTACTCCATCTCTTCTCTTCGTCGTAGTATTGTTTACAAGCTACGTGCGTCTGCATTTTGTATGCTCCACGGAATGTAAGCGTTTTCTCCTTGATATTCAAAATAAAACGACACCAACATAGGTTTCCCTTGGAATCATAAAATTGCATCCAAGTTTAAACCTTATCGTAAGCCAATAAAGTCGTGTAGAAAATTGAGAGGTGCGGGGAATGTTTTGTAGAGATTGTTATACAAAGTAAGGTCGTGTCCATATGCGGGTAGCATACATTGGTGGGCAGTTTTGTGTTCATATGTAACTCTGAGTAAATGAGGGTGGAACTCAAACAGAACTAGTTCTTATACAAATAGTAAATAACGTACATACAGTGCCAGATACTTGCCGCTAAGCAGTAGTATTTAAACTTTAGACATTACTGCGCTCCGGCTACGCTGGAGGCTACTTAATGCTTCGCCAATTTGTCCAGTTAAGCGCAGCTATTATATCCCTCATGGGATGAGTGCGAGAAGCCCATCATAAAAAAAAGAAAAAAAAAAAAGAACTCTGCGCTCCTGTTAGAAGGGCACTGTAGCTAGTGAAATTACTGGGCATAAGAGACTAAATATCTTCACGTCTCGAGGTGACGAGCGCAGTGTGGTGCCAGGACGAGTACTGGGTAGCATTATAATTGTTACGGGCGGGCATGTCGCTTACCACCATGCGAATATAATAGCTTTAGACATCCAAATGTCAAGTGTCAAGTAAAACAAGCTATGAAAATTTAAAAATAATTTATTGAATTATTGGGTATATGAAAGCCATAATATGCACATTTTATTAGAACGAGTTTATTGTTATCAAGGTGGTGTCTGCAGCGAAAATGCGCATTCATTTTTGTCAACCTCTTGTTTAATTTTTTAAACAAACTTAGATTTGAGTTTATAACGATATATGTAAAAGAAATAAGTATAAGTATTTAAGTGACGGTGATGGTTTCCGAAATACGTTCAGAAACCGCCACCAGTTCGATCAGACTTAGCAAGCTTCTGGGCTACCAGCTTTAGCTTGTCTTTGAAAGTAGTCTCTATCTGGCAAGACCAGAACGATCTACCAAGGCAACACATCACCAATTCAGCCGAAAGAAGTAGTGGACGTCTTTCGGCTATGCCTCCACCTCCCTAAAGATCGCCACAACGACCATTCCTGCACAACTCGCATCCAGCAGATTCAGGCAATTTTCATCAGGTCTTCGGTCCACCTCATGGGGGGCTTGCCAATGCTGCGTCTTCCGGTACGCGGTCGCCACACTCACCACTCGAGAAATTTCTGGCCTAAGGTCTAAGGTGACCTTGGTTCTTTTGCGGATCTCCTCATTTTCAATTTGATCTTGCAGGGACACTCTAAGCATAGCCCTCTCAATTGCTCTTTGGGTAACCTTAAGCCTTCTGATGAAGCCCAATTCAGCCTATTGCTGTTCGATGCCTTCTTTATCAATGTTTCTTTCAAGTTGTGCAGCTAACAGCTGGTTCTCCTCGACAGAAATGTGTCAAAGATTTGTTCGAATCTTACACACGCCAGCCGGTCAATTTCCACCGCTAAATATGGGTCTCACAATGATTACTACAGTTGGTGGTCATGGCGGATATTTCCATAATCACAACGCTTAGCAAGCGGTTTGGTGATCGCTGAAAGGATGCTGCTGCCCTTCCTCTTGATATCAGCGCTTAGTCACCTTTACGACATCCATAGATGGAGAGCAGTGGTCTAGGCTTTGCCGGGAACTACACGGAATGTAATACGCTGAAATCTCCTTATTCATCTTCTCTTAGACTATGGCTTCTGTAGACTATCTTCCACAATTTCCAATGTCATGTATAAAGGTTCCGTGGTTTGGTGATCAGATTAAAAAAGACGGTACGGTTGACGCAGTTTAGTGATTGGCTTTAAGCGTGTCACGGGTTCGATCACCGCACGGATCAAATATTTGTATGACCTACAGATAGTTGTATCGGGTTTGTGTGTTTGTGCATGTAAAATGTATGTCTCTAAACTGTACCCACGATGTAGGAAAAATCCAAGTGTGGAACAAGGTTAATAAAAATAAAAATAAACTTTATTGACGGTACGGTTGGTGCAGTGGCTGATACAGGCAGCTGCTGCGCTCCGGGTTGAGAGTTCGATTCCCGCATGGAACAAATATTTGTATGACCTTCGGGTAGTTGTTTCGGGCTTGGATGTGTTGTGTGTGTTCGTGGTTCGTTGGAGAAATCCTAGTGTGGGGCACAGTTTAAAAAAATACCCTACAAAAAAGTGTCGATGACGTCGCATGGTTTTCAATTGTTTCAAAGAAACTTATTAATGTCCCAGTGCAATCTCGCTTGACATAATTTATAAATTTTGCTCTATCAGTTACGTCAATTACTGTCGACAGAGTATGATAATTATGACAGTTAATATAGTTATGCTAAAGAGAGAACAATTTCCTTCGTTTTATCGAGTCTTGTGTGAGAAATGTCTTATGTAGCAAAATTCTGGTATGTGGCGGTTATTAGCTGTCATTTTTATTACCAATGGGAAGAGAACTAGATAAACCTAAACCTTTTTTTTATTGATGTCCAGTGGAAATTCTACATGGAACTTCCTTCACCCCGGGGAAGGGCGAAGGGGTATGCCGGACTCCTACCGGCTAAAACCACTGGAGCGGTCATCTTCGGCACCGAAGGGGGGCTCCAGGCCCTCGTAAGATCACACTAGAGCCGCCCATTGGTGCCACGCCTTTAGGCACATCACGGAGGGGATGACTGTAAAGTGGTCACCCCCTCTAGCGGAGGGAAGGCGACTGTAAAATGGTCGCCCCCCCAGGCACTTCTCGGGGAGGATTGTAAAGGATCCCTCCAAGCCTCGCTTTGCGCTGTGCTGCGCACACGGCGGCACGTAGCCACGTGCGCGCCACCGTCTTCCCGGGGGTCGCTCGGTGTGAGAACGCAAACTCCCCAATCTGCGCGCCCGCGACCCCCGAGGATAAACCTAAACCTAGTATATTTTTAATTTTTTTAAAATATTTGGGTATCATAGAGCATATCAAACCTTTTCGGTAAGATCATTGCAAGCGTGTTAGTAAATAACTATTTCAAGTTGAATTAGTTATTTGCTTCATCATCATTATCATATCAGCCAAAATACTTCCACTGCTGAACAAAGGCCTCCCCCATAGATTACACAGCAACGAGCGGTTATATGCTGCCCACATCCAACATCTCCCAGCGACCTTCACCAGGTCGTCTGTCCACCTCGTGGATACCTGTTATTTATTTGTGCAACACTAATTCATGATATGAATCTTTTCTATCGAGGGATTATGTGTCTTAAAAAATATTCTTCGTATAATTTCAGCTAAATAAAGTCCGCTGCTGGACACATGCCTCTCACAAAGATCGCCACAACGATCGGTCTGTCGGTCGGGTTTTGCCATAATCGCCACGCTTCGCAGGTGGGTTGGCGATCGCAGTGGAGTTGTTACTGTACTCGAAGGATGCTGCTGCCCATCCTCCGGTTACTCCCATAGTCGCCGTTTACGACACCCAAGGGATGAGATGGGTTGGTGCTATTCGTAGCCGGCACCACATGGTTCATCATTCATTCATTCTTCCTATATAAAGTAAGTGAAATGTCGCTAACGATGTTCTTCCCGAAAAGGGTAAAATTATAATAGTCAGAGAGATAATTTACGCGCTATTTAATGTAATTGATATGGTTACAATGTGAATGTGGGTCGCACGTGCTGGCATTTGTGGCTCATAGCTCATCATGTTCGCAAATAAACGAATCTAGAACATTACGGTCGGTATTTGGTTTTGCAATCACTCGATAAATACATTTAATAAAAATCTTTATATGAATTTGTCTTTCCTTTCTGAACACGTCCTTATTACACTGGATTCCAAACAGCATATTTGTAACACATGGATAAAGAAGAAATGGAGCGCTAATTTAATGATAGCGGACGTCTCATTACTCTTCCACACAGGTCGTAGGTAAATTCGTAAACGCCACGCCTACCTGTTACAGTCGCAATTTTGTCGCGGTTTTGTCGGCAGATACTTGATTTTTAGAAAGAAAGAATAATTATAATCAACACACAGTCAGCACACGGTATAATGCGATGACAACTGTCTAATTGCCTATCGTGTGTCTGAAAACATAGTGTAAATTTCGTTTTTGCCGCAAATCGTGCTATTCTACGAATTTGCATTGCATTGTATATTTTGAATCATACAAATACAATCAAATATTTCATATGGACGGCCAATAGATTATACGGGGTGGAAAAAAGCCCACTGCCAAGCCGAACTCTATGTATTTTGTACATCTACCTAAGTTTTATAATGAGCAAATATAATTGCTACGATAACGAGTTTTTTAGGTATACATAAACAGAGTTTTTTTTGTAGCGCTGGATGTAATCGCTACCAGCCGTACCTACGTGAGTTGCATTGTACGGGGCGGGAGACATGGAATATAACAAAATAACATAAAAAAATATGTTTGTTTTTAACGGAATCGATACTTTTACCTTCAATATCGTCATAACCAGCCGGGTCTCAGGTATGGTTTAGTACGCCTCCATGAGTAGCGGCCAGTGGACGTCGAACTATGGGCAGTCCGACGGCCGAACAGAAACAGGCCCGATAGGGACGGCGCGGCGGCGCGTGTGTTATGCGTGGGCCTCTGTGAAGACAAGTGCTGCCGGCCAGGTCACACAGAGACGGGGCCCGTCAGACCAACTGACGGGCCGATCGGTGTGGGGCCCAGGCTTACAAGGCGGACACATCACCCTCAGATATAATTGGAAGGAACACCGTGGGATTTAAGCTGGTAAGGCCTCATGGACTTCCTCCTCCTTGACAGGGATTTCCCCACGATAAAAAAGTATTGTTTAGTACAAGAAAATCATCGCAATGATTGGTAGAATATGTGGCTTTCGTTTCCGCAAAGGGTTTTCTTTTTTTTAAAACCTTGTCTCATCCTAGGATTTCTCCTGTGTCGTGGGTGCGTTTACAAACACAAATTCCCTACACAATACACCCAGACCCGGAACAAATACCTGCAGGTCGTACAAATATTTGTTCCGTGCGGGAATCGAATCCACGACCCGGTGCGCAGCAGCCGACTGTATCAGCCACTACACCAACCGTGCCGTCAATCGTATTATCATACATTCATGCATTGTTCTGATAATTTCATTATATATAACATAACAAAACCCATAAAAGCTTATCCCGTAAAGGTGTTTGCAATTGCGCTCCTTTTGGCTGGACAATGAAATATAGATAAACATGCGTATGAACACTCCATTTTTATTGCTCCATGGTATTACACAAGCAACGTAGTAGCAAAAAAGTAAACTAAATAGGTACATGCCGTACATGTGCACTTTAGATAAACGTTCGTCAAAAATATTTACTTTAACTAGATCGCACTCCAGATATATTTAGTTCGCAATTCATTTGTTTATTGTTTTGAGACGAGGGAGATATGAGTAGATGTAGTCTATATGTTACGCAAGACTACGTGTTTTGACCTCAGAGGGCCGAGTGTGAGTTTCTTTTCACACTAAAAACGAAAACGCGGGCGACTCGGTTACCGCGTTCAGTACCTCTACCATGAGTGTACACGGCCACAACTCGCTAGCGCCTCCGTAAATTATTTATATGAAAGATTGTAAAGCGCCCCTAGCGGTCACAGAAAGAATTAAAATTCGTACCATGAGCAACATAGATTTCGATAGGTAAGAAACCTAACGTAATCTACGTTACCATATAAAACAGCACCATGAGTCACAAATTCGTCAGAAGCGGACGAAATTTACGCTTGCGATAGTAGTTACGTAGCTCACTAGCATTTTGAGGTGTGAAACATTTGTTTACATTATAATTGAATACGTTTTTGAGTCTATTAAACTCTAAATAAAGTCTGGAAGAGCTTAGTTAGCATTGAATATGTTCATCATATCATATCAGCCACAGGACGTCCACTGCTGAACAAAGGCCTCCCCCTTAGATTTCCACAACGAGCGGTTACATGCCGCCCTCATCCGACGACTCCCAGCGACCTTATTGAATATGTTAGTGGCTGTTGAATTTAATGACTAACGAAGTGAACAGCGTGACTTTCAAGCCTAAATAAGTATTTATGTTGGATACGAATTGTAAAATATAAGTGAAATAAAGTATATTAAACTTTAAGGTCATTCCGGTTACCCTCAGAGGGCCTGGTTGATGTCACCAGACTCAGATCCAGTGCTCAAGTCCGTAAAGGATAGTTTCATTAAGGCTACGAATGGCACCAACCTATCTCATCCCGTGGGTGTAGTAAAAGTCGACTAAGGGATTAACCGGAGGATGGGCAGCAGCGTCCTTCGAGTACATTAACAACTCAACTGCGATCGCCAACAAATCCACACGGCAAATAACTTTTTTTTATATAGGACATATTATATATGTCCTTTTTGACATGTTAATGTATACAATATGACATTGTTTACAGCTTGATGGCCATATTGCCCTTTATTTTAATATAATTTAGCATTTTCTACATTTTGTAAATGTGAGAACTTCGTTGACTCGTACCTGTGCGTTAATAATTATTAATTTCTGATTGTATATTACAGAAGCAATAGTGTGTTTATAATTGTGTATGTGTATTTCACGTGTGGTGCCGGCTCAGAATGCCACCACCCCATCTCCTCCCGTGGGTGTCGTAAAAGTCGACTAAGGGATTGGCCGGAGGATGGGCAGCAGCGTCCTTCGAGTACATTAACAACTCAACTGCGATCGCCAACCCGCCTGCCAAGCGTGGCGATTATGGCAAAACCCCCCCAATGAGCCCACATCACATCCATATCGGTCGTTGTGGTGATCTTTGGGGGAGGCCTGTGTCCAGCAGTGGACTTCATTCGGCCGTTAGATAGATAGATAGATTTCACGTATAGTCCACTTTGTTTCCACATAGCGAGCAATGTGTTAAGTCGTAATGTCACTTTTTTTTAAAGAATGTCTATGGAGTTTCTTGCCGGCCTCTTCTCCATAAGATCAACTTTTCCGAACCGTGCACCTTAACTTTCGACTTTTCTTAAGTGCCTATTAGGGCCTATATGAAATAAAAACATTGAATTGACTTTGACTTTGAGTCCCCGAGGTTTTGTTAGTCAGGGCGAAAGTCTGTTGTGACTCCTCCGTTCCATCTTGTTCTGATAAGCCTATTAACCGGCTGATAATGTACAGAGCCATTTCGATGCTAACATGTTCTTGTGAAAGTGACATTGAGTGTGTCTCTATAAAAATAAATTTGGAGATTGCAAGAAACCTTTTTTTTTTTGTTTAAATTTTGTTGCCGCACACTAGGATTTCTACTGTATCGTGGGTGCGTTTACAAACACAAATTCCACACACAATACACCCAGATCCGGAACAACTACCTGCAGATCGTACAAATAATTGTTCCGTGCGGGAATCGAACCCACGACCCGGTGCGCAGCAGCCGACTGTATCGGCCACTGCACCAACCGTGCCGCCGGAACCTCATCATTGCAGCTTCCATCTCATACAATATTCCTACATTCCTTGGGAAATTTCTTCACTTGCGTCCTTTCTGTGGAACAATAGCCATTCTGCGCTCACCAACCCGCCTGCCAAGCAGCAGAGTATATAAAGACACAGTTGTGGAAATCTATGGAGGAGACCTTTGTTCAGTAGTGGACGTTGTATGGCCGTTATCATGATTTCCACGGTGGAACCATTGAGACTTCCCGTTAGTGTTACATTAAGTATTATTCACTGCGTTGGAACAATGTCCGCATAAGCCCATCAAAAGACCGGCAGGCTGATTACCTAAGTCGCAGACGCTTTGCAACAGGCGTAAATTGCTCCAACGCCGCTGTCAAACGTCAATTTGGTATTACCTATTTGCCGATAGCGACAAAACAGGCGAGATCTCTGACGCGCCTCTGTCGGACAATCAATGAACTAAAAACGTTCATACTTTGTAGTTCCAGTTGTGGCTACTTTATCGCTACTGGCGCTAGTAACTATGCATCCTGCACAAGTAGCGACAGGCGGGCGAATGCCTTCCGTAATACCAATTTTTTTGACGCTTTGCCACCGGTGGATCCTTGGCTGCGCGATAGCTGCTATCGCGTCTGCTGTTGCTGTTTTTAGCTATTTAGCCTGCGGGTTCCGCCTTGCAGAGGATATTTACTAGGGGAGGGCGCTTTTCCAAGGCTTCAATCCCTTTCACAAAAAAAGTTTTGTCTATGTCCTGCAAAAAGTTCTCCACGGCATCCATCACCTCGTTATCGCCTTCGTACCTGTTTCCCCTTAAGTATTTTTTCAATTTGGGGAACAGATAAAAATTGCTAGCCGCCAGATCTGGTGAATAAGGTGGGTGGTCAACCAATTCGAAGCCAGTTTGCTGAATGGCAGCCATCGCAACTGCCGACCTGTACACGGGTGCGTTGTCGTGATGAAACAGCACGCCCCTTCAAAGTTTCCCTCTCCTTTTCTCTTTGATAGCATTCCTTAACTTGGGAATTAAAGCTGCATAATATTGGCCTGTAATAGTGGTTCCATGCTCCAGGCAATCAATCAAAAATATCCCTTCTGAGTCCCAAAATATTGAGGCCATAACTTTGCCAGCCGATGCCACGACACGAAACTTCTTCGGGGTCGGTGATGATGGCCGTTTCCATTGCGAAGGTTGCTGTTTTGTCTCGGGATCAAAATGATGGACCCATGTTTCGTCCATTGTTACGAAACGAGACAAAACGTTTTCAGAATCTTCTTGAAACTTGTCCAACAATATCTTCGAAACGTCAAGTCGATTTTGTTTCTGACTGTCGGTTAACATTCTCGGCACCCATCTTGCGGAGACTTTTCTCATATTCAAAGATTGTTTCAATATGGATTGAATACTTCCATATGAAATGCCTGTTTCTTGAATTAAGTATCGGATGGTAACTCTTCGATCGCTCAATACAATTTTCTCGACTTTCGCAACATTTTCTTGTGTGACTGAAGTCGATGGACGGCCGCAACGATGTTCGTCTTCCGTGCTCGTTCTCCCTACTGACATTGAGAAGCCTCCTAATGTTGCCTACAAATCGCAATGAATCTCTTGCATCATTAACTTTTTTAAACAGAGGTATTTAATAACGTCTCGCACTTCGTTTTTCTCCATTTTCGAGAACATGTTCCGACACGAAGCAAACAAATGACTACATTCAGAAAAAAACAAAAGAGAATCGAAGATTTTTTTCTTTATTAATATTACAAATATGTATCTGAGCTATGCCTGCCAGTATTTTATTTTTTTACCAAGGAGTAAGTCGTTCTCACTTCTTTTTGATCCCTCCTAGTAGATAGTTGACATATTTCAAGAGTATTGGATTTCAGTGGTTTTAATTTTTTTGCGCAGATCCCTAATTATATTTCTAAAATAAAAGTAGCTTTAACTCCTTAAAACGTCAGCTATCTGCGAGCGTAAGTCCCATCAAAATCGGTCCAGCCGTTTCGGAGATTAGTTGGAACAAACAGACAGACAGACAATATTTTTTATTTTTGTTTTTGGTACCGTATATAATTTCATATGCATTTAGTAAAAATATATTATTTTGATTGGAGACAAACTGACACTTCAATTTTATTTATTTGTATGGATTTGTACACAAGAGAAACAAAAGCAAAAGGGCATGAAATAGGAGCAAAGGTATAAATGTATTGCTTATTTCTTAAGAAAGCTCTCCCAAGCCTATGTGGAGAGGTTGAAAGAGAATAATTGTAGCACAGTGTGTAAGTAATACTAAATAAATTAAGTACTTTCTACATAAACACAAAGTATACAAAAACACAAAATATATGTTTGTAAACATACAATACATACGACAATATGCTTAAACATCTCGTTATCTCGACTCAACCTTAAGAAAATAATCTCTAGAGACCCGAATAACGAAATGTATCCCTTATAAACCTCTGAGCCATCAAAGGCTCCACGAGGTACGTGCTGTTACGCGTAGAGTGGACTTGTTTACACAGACTCTACGACGCGATGCCTGTTTACGTTCGCTCAAAGACGCAAAATAGCTTGACCTCTTTAGCTTGAGACCTTTTTTGATGACACTTTTCATCATTAATAAGGAAGCGGAAAGTTATTGATACGCTTTGAGCACGGCACGGTTGGTGCAATGGCTGATACAGTTGGCTGCTGCGCCCCGGGTTGTGGGTTCGACCCCGCACGGAACAAATATTTGTCAGATCTGCAGGTAACTACCGTTCCGGGTCTGGGTGTATTGTGTGTGGAATTTGTAGCTGTAAACGCACCCACCACAGGAGAAATCCTAGTGTGGGGCAAAGTTTAAAAAAAAGGTCCACGGTAACGGTCAAGACCACAGAAATAGGAAATAGGAAATAAGGAGAAATGGTAAGGGGGCGTAACCGCGCCACCGCGACATGCCCAATTTGGGTCATCCGGAAATAATGGCCGTTTTATAACATCAGTTGAGATTTGATCGCGTAAGTGAAACTTTGTTAAATTGTCGTGTTGTTCGGGGATAATATGTAAAAACCGAAGCGAAAATAATAACTTTATCAAGGAAGGAATCATATACAATTGCAAGTGAAGGAATTTTCGTGTATTTATCTATAAAAAGAATGCATTAAAAACTATTGTTTTATTTATTATGTTACATTTGTATTAATGGAGCAGAACGACATTATTATTTTTGTACAAAATACAATGCTTCTTATCTACCACTTTTAACTAGCAATCGGTGAATAACCAACGCAGTGAATAGAACAGAGTATGGTACTCCCAATAAACTTACGCATTGCGTGGTACGGCTGTCGTTTGCGGTCCGTGCGCTCGGTATGATTGGCTACCTACAAAGAGTTTTAGTATGAGAAGCCAATTATAATGTTGTGTTTATTCTGTTCATTGGATGAGAACTTGTATCTATGTGCATTAGTGTGCTTTTATGAAGAATGGTAGTAGGAAAATGGATTTTTCGGCTCGCATACATTTTGATCTACATGGCGTATCTCCTTTCTTCCAATATCTTTGGTCAAGACATACTACCAATTCAAAATAAATGATACCTTACCTTATGGTTCTTCTGTATGGTATAGTTTAAAGACATATCTAACATGTTCCAACACCCAGACTCACAACAACAGGCAAAACAAATGTTTATTTCGTGTGGGTTTGCGACACGAGCTACAAACGCTTTTCAACTGCGCCAAACATGCTGTCAGCCTGGTGGTTAAAAACACGGCTGGCAAACATGCAGTACTTGGTTCCACTTCCAGGGGTTATTGATTTCCTGTAACTAAATCCTTCATGTGGTTTCTGGATTAAGAATATTGCACCACTACATCTCCTCCCGTAGATGGCGTAAAAGGGGAAAGAAAGATGGGCAGCAGAATACCTTCTATGGAATAGTAGCGATACTGCGCTCACCAACCCCCTGCCAAGCGTGGTGAGTAATGGGAACTCCCCCAATATGACGACACAATTGTGGCGGGCGTAGACCTAGGCGGGAGGTCTTTGCTTGTCAGTGGACGTTCTTTGACTACTATGATGATTATATGCTACCCATCACTCTGGTTCAGGGGTCCTTAGTCACCTTTTACGACATCCACGGGAGGAGTAGGAGTGGTGCTAAATTCTTCATCCAGTCACCACACGGAATCTGATGTATATGTAATATTATATTATACTAGCTGGGACCCGCGGTTTCACCCGCGTTTAATTTAAAAAGAATTTAGAGTACTTCGACATAGACACTTGACATAGAATATATATATTGGATTTCAAGGGTTTCTTTTTTTTGCGCGGAACCCTAATTATTTTTCTAAAATTAAAGTAGCCTAAGTTATTCCTTAGAACACCAGCTATCTGCCAGTGAAAGTCCCGTCAAAATCGGTCCAGCCGTTTCGGAGATTACCCGGAACAAACAGACAGACAGACAGACAGACAAAAAATTTAAAAATTGTATTTTTGTTATATGTCCCGTATATACTTTCATATGCATTAAGTAAAAAGCTGTTATTTTGACATTACAAACAGACACTTTAATTTTATTTATTTGTATAGATTTGGTTCCAATATCCGTTGAGAGCTCTGTTCTCAAAGTTGTTTATGAGTATGTCTCATCATATCAGCCACAGGTCGTCCACTGCTGAACAAAGGCCTCCTCCTTAGATCTCCACAACGAACGGTCACATGCCGCTCTCATCCAACGACTCCCAGCGACCCTCACCAGGTCGTCTGTCCACCTCGTTGGAGGTCGTCCCACGATGCGTTTTCCGGTGCGCGGTCTCCATTCGAGAACCTTTTTGCCCCAACCGCCATCAGTTCTACGAGCAATGTGCCCTGCCCATTGCCATTTCATTTTACTAATCCTTGCAGCTATGTCGATAACTTTAGTTCTTCTACGGATCTCCTCATTTCTGATTCGATGTCGTAGAGAAATACCAAGCATAGCTCTCTCCATAGCTCGCTGAGTGACCTTGAGCTTTCTTATGAGGCCCATTGTGAGTGACCACGTCTCTGTTCCATATGTCATCACTGGTAACACACACTGGTTAAAGACTTTCGTCTTGAGGCATTGCGGTATTGTTGACGAAAAGACGTTGCGAAGTTTCCCGAACGCTGCCCAGCCGAGTCGGATTCGACGATTGACCTCTTTTTCGAAGTTGGACCTACCTAACTGGACAGTTTGTCCCAGGTAGACATACTCGTCAACAACTTCGAGAACAGAGCTCCCTACGGATATTGGGATGGGCACGACATGGGCATTTGACATGACTTTCGTCTTGCCCATGTTCATTTTAAGGCCCACCTGGTGGGAAACTCTGTTGAGATCATCGAGCATTGTGCTGAGCTCTTGCAGCGATTCTGCCATGACTACGATGTCGTCGGCAAATCGAAGGTGAGTGATATACTCGTCATTGATGTTAATGCCGAATCCTTTCCACTACAGTAGCTAAAAGGCATCCTCCATTGCAGCAATGAACAGTTTCGGGGAAATTACGTCCCCCTGTCTCACACCTCTCTGCAATGGAATTGCCCCCGTGCTCTGTTCATGTACTCGGACCAACATGGTGGCGTTTCTGTATAAGCACTTCAACACTTCAATGTACCGATAGTCAATGTGGCACCGCTGCAGAGATTGCAGCACTGCCCAGGTTTCAATCGAATCGAAGGCATTCTCATAGTCCACAAACGCCAAGCATAGTGGCAGATTATACTCCTCGGTCTTCTGTATAACCTGCCGCAGCGTATGGATGTGGTCTATGGTCCTAAACCCTTTTCGGAAACCGGCTTGTTCGGGAGGCTGGAAGACATCAAACCTGCGCTCGAGTATGATGAGTATGTCTACTTGAGACAAACTGTCCAGTTAGGTAGGTCCAACTTCAAGAATGAGGTCAATCGTCGAATCCGACTCGGCTGGGCAGCTTTTGGGAAACTTCGCCACGTCTTTTCATCAACAATACCGCAATGCCTCAAGACGAAAGTCTTTAACCAATGTGTGTTACCAGTAATGACATGTGGAACAGAGACGTGGTCACTCACAATGGGCCTCATAAGAAAGCTCAAGGTCACTCAGCAAGCTATGGAGAGAGCTATGCTTGGTATTTCAGAAATGAGGAGATCCGTAGAAGAACTAAAGTTGTCGACATAGCTGAAAGGATTAGTAAACTGAAGTGGCAATGGGCAGGGCACATTGCTCGTAGAACTGATGGCCGTTGGGGCGCAAAGGTTCTCGAATAGAGACCGCGCACCGGAAAACGCAGCGTGGGACGACCTCCAACGAGGTAGACAGACGACCTGGTGAAGGTCGCTGGTAGTCATTGGATGAGGGCGGCATGTAACCGTTCGTTGTGGAAATCTAAGAGGGAGGCCTTTGTTCAGCTGTGGATGTCCTGTAGCTGATATGATGATGATGATTTGGTTTCAAGGCTAGATAACAATGTGTTCTATTAATGGGCTATTTAAATAATCATTCAAAAAGTATTATTAACTATAAACACAGAATTTATGTTATCGCAATTCCCAAGTCCATATTTTGATAACGCTTGGATTTTTATGTCCAGTTGGTAATAATTATTTATAAACTCGATTGAAATGTTAAAACACGTTATCATTCATTCACCATTGTCATAGTTTACTTATAAATGCGAGGTATTTAATGATTTTAGAAGTTATAAGCCGAAACGCATATAACCTGGATATAGGCAGCGTTCGGGAAACTTCGCAACGTCTTTTCGTCAACAATACCACTACCTCTAGACTAAAGTCTTTAACCAGTGATCACAAATGGCACAAAGACGTGGTCACTCACTATCAGCCTTATAAGAAAGCCAAGGTCACACCAGTTTGTGGTACCAGTGATCACATATGGCACAAAGACGTGGTCACTCACTATCGGCCTTATAAGAAAGCCAAGGTCACTCAGCGAGTTATGGAGAGAAATGTGCTTGGTGTTTCTCTACGTCTACGAGATCAAATCAGAAATGAGGAGATCCGTAGAAGAATTGGAATTGCCGACATAGCTGAAATAATTAGTAAATTGAAGTGGCAATGGGCAGCGCACATTGCTCGTAGAACTGATGGCCGTTGGAGCAAAAAAGTTCTCGAGTGTAGAACGCACACACACACACACACACACACACACACCGGAAAACGCAGCGTTAAACGATTGTTGAAGTTCACTGGGAGTTGTTGGATGCGGGTGGCATGTAACCGCTCGCTGTGGAAATCAAAGGGGGAGGCCTTTATTCAGCAGTGGACGTCCTTTGGCTGATATGATGACGATAATGATAGAATTTTAGGGACGACGGTTTACTCCTGTGGAACATGGGATACGACTGAGCCCTGAGCAGTGTCCTCCACCCCGGGCAGGTGAGTATCTCCCGTATTGGAGAATACCTATATACAGTGGCAAGGCAGGAGGCAACTCCCGTGTGCCACGAGTGCGGCTGTGGTGAACGCACGGCGCAACACACTCTCGAGCACTGTCCTGCTTGGGCAGTGCAGCGCAACACACTCTCGAGCACTGCCTTCGCTTCGCATCATTCTGCGCGGAGGTCATCTCACTGAAGGAAATGGCAGAGCAGGTCCGGGAGGAAGACGACCAGCCTGCCCGGATTCGTCGTAGGTGGACAGGTGGCAAAATGCCTACAGGAGCCAGCGGGCGGTAGCTCCGGGAGGATGCCATCAGCATTGCACGGCCCTGGAGTCGCGACGATGACTTAAATATATCTTCGTACGTGACAAGTAAGGCTGAAGTGGGCTAATCGCAACAGGCGGATGCAGTTCACACGGTGGAGTTTTTAGTGGGTGCAAGTCCCACATACCCACGCAGTATCAGACGGTGTGGTGTGCATAAAGCATTTTCCCGCAAAAAACCCTACCCGTGGCCGGAGCTAGACGGTATATTGAATATTTATTTTAGTTATTTTTATGTCATATCCACCTTAAAAGAGCGATTGGCCTGTATTCTCTCAGGATTAGCAGGGAGAATAAGAAAAAAATCAGATTTATATTATTTATTGTTTATTTAAATTCTTACGTAGCTTTTTACTCAATCTTTTACTGTTACTTTTACGTCAAACCACAAAATTTAATGCTATTTTAATACACTGAATGAGCAAGTGTCAAAGTAAAAGATATTAAAATGTATTTTGATATATCGTCAATATTGGGTGCATGAAAGCCACAGTTTACACATTTTATTAGAACAGCGAGTTTATTGTTATATCGAGATGTTGTCTGCAGCGAAAGTGCATTCATGGGATGCAAGATGATAACTGGGTTATAAAGGACAAAATCAACCAGTATCGGGGCCCGATAAAGTTATATCAAAGTATTGTAACAACTTGATAGATTCAGATACATGAAGAAGAAGAAAATGGAAAATGTTCGCTTGACACAGTTTATGAAAGAGCAAGATTGGACTTCTGGGGACCTGAAACATAGGCTTCGCCTTGCTTAGGCACCAGTCTCCCGCAATAAATTTAAATAATACTATAAATAGTCAATATTGTGTTTTGTTGCAAATTTTCATTATTGTGGATAGAAATAAATTGCTTCATCATATCAGCCACAGGACGTCCACTGCTGAACAAAGGCCTCCCCCTTAGATTTCCACAACGAGCGGTCACATGCCGCCCTCATCCAACGACTCCCAGCGACCTTCACCAGGTCGTCTGTCCACCTCGTTGGAGGTCGTCCCACGCTACGTTTTCCGGTGCGCGGTCTCCATTCGAGAACCTTTGTGCCCCAACGGCCATCAGTTCTACGAGCAATGTGCCTTGCCCATTGCCACTTCAGTTTACTAATCCTTTCAGCTATGTCGACAACTTTAGTTCTTCTACGGATCTCCTCATTTCTGATTCGATCTCGTAGAGAAATACCAAGCATAGCTCTCTCCATAGCTCGCTGAGTGACCTTGAGCTTTCTTATGAGGCCCATTGTGAGTGACCACGTCTCTGTTCCATATGTCATCACTGGTAACACACACTGGTTAAAGACTTGCGTCTTGAGGCATTGCGGTATTGTTGACGAAAAGACGTTGCGAAGTTTCCCGAACGCTGCCCAGCCGAGTCGGATTCGACGATTGACCTCTTTCTCGAAGTTGGACCTACCTAACTGGACAGTTTGTCCTAGGTAGACATACTCGTCAACAACTTCGAGAACAGAGCTCCCAACGGATATTGGGATGGGCACGACATGGGCATTTGACATGACTTTTGTCTTGCCCATGTTCATCTTAAGGCCCACCTGTTGGGAAACTCTGTTGAGATCATTGAGCATTGTGCTGAGCTCTTGCAGCGATTCTGCCATGACTACGATGTCATCGGCAAATCGAAGGTGAGTGATATACTCGCCATTGATGTTAATGCCGAATCCTTTCCACTCCAGTAGCTTGAAGGCATCCTCCATTGCAGCGGTGAACAGTTTCGGGGAAATGACGTCCCCCTGTCTCACACCTCTCTGCAATGGAATTGCCCCCGTGCTCTGTTCATGTACTCGGACCGACATGGTGGCGTTTCTGTATAAGCACTTCAACACTTCAATGTACCGATAGTCAATCTGGCACCGCTGCAGAGATTGCAGCACTGCCCAGGTTTCGATCGAATCGAAGGCTTTCTCATAGTCCACAAACGCCAAGCATAGTGGCAGATTATACTCCTCGGTCTTCTGTATAACCTGCCGCAGCGTATGGATGTGGTCTATGGTACTGAAACCTTTTCGGAAACCGGCTTGTTCGGGAGGCTGGAAGTCATCAAACCTGCGCTCGAGACGATTCGTGATGACCCTTGAAAACAGCTTATAAACATGGCTCAGAAGTGAGATGGGTCTATAATTCTTCAATAGGGTGTTATCACCCTTTTTGAAGAAGAGCACCAAATAAATTGCTTACTTACTTAAAAAAAAAACGTTTTGCATACAAATGTTGATCTACCTAATCGTGGTGACGTATTATTGTTCTTGACCATAAATTAGATAATGTTGTGCGTATGTAAATATTTATATGTACATATATTATGTTGATGGGTAATGTTTTGTTTACTATTGATTATAATACGTTCGATCATAGCATTGATGTCATGGCCTATATTACATGTTTTTCTCGGGGTGTTTTTAAACAAAGAATGTACTAAGTATGTACTCTGTCTATCAAAGTGTACTGCTGGACAGGAACTGAATAGATCTTCCGAAGGGACGCTGCTACCTACCCCTCTTCTGGTTTAGAATCCCTTAGTCGGCTTTTACGACATCCACGTGAGGAGATGGAGCGGTGCTATATTCTTAATTTGGACACCACATTGCAAGTCAAAGCTGGTATGATTACCTAATTAA